>CM068380.1:48185287-48935287 GCA_034770075.1 Aralia elata | reverse complement strand
ATATTAATTTAAAACTAAACTAAATTACTAATAAAGCTTAATACCAGATTTAAATGTTAAGATCACAATTTTTTCTAATATTTCACTTAAATCTATTCACTCTCTTTCCAATTAATCAATTATATTGAATCGTTAACTGAGAATTCATAATTATTCATAAAAACCCTTTTTCAAGTTGTTAGATAAAATATCTATTCCAATTACTTTCCTTTGCGAAATAATTAAGAATAAATTCGTTAAACATCAATTCTCAACTGAGTTATATGTAGCATATAGGTATATTCATATCCTATATACAAATTCAATTATTCAATCCATAGAATAATCAAGATTACACCGTATCATATTCAAATCTAACCCTAGAATTCATCTTCCAATTTCATCTAGGTTATATCATAATAATTGTTACCTAGATAATTATCGATAAGCATAAAATATGATAAATGACTCAAATACGATCAATAATAACCAATAAGAGAGAAATTCAATTTAAACTAATTATATGGTTCTATTGCAATCTTAATAAAAAGTTAAGTCATAACAAGGTTGGGAAACATCATTATAAAACCCAAAGGACATCTTAGGATTACAAAAATTAAAGGAAAAGAGAAGAGAAAAAAATATGTGTCACGTAGCCTCTCGATCTCCACACTTAGCCTCCAACTTGCTCTCATTCGTACTCCTAGATATCTGATGAAGAACCTTAGCTTGGATGGTGGATTTTGATGCTAGATGTTAATGATGTTAGTCCCCTTTAATATTCAGCCTTCATATGTATTTATACCCCTTTCATGACGTTAGAAGTAATATCCAACTAGAACTTAACACTTGAAAACATCCTAAGTTGGATAGGAATACACAACACATGCCTAACACGCCTAGCTTGCATGCTAGCGCTGCGGCTCTACTCTATAGCGCTGCGACGCTATGTCTCTATCCTCATAGCGCTGCGGCACTGGTTTCCAATGCTGCAGCGCTATGTTTTTGCTTATAGATTTCGTCGAGAGCTTCGATTTGATAGGTGACACGTCCCGTAACTCTTCTCGGATCAAAAATTATGGCCTTTTTACCAACAGACGTCGAACTAGCAAATATCATGGCGCTGCGACACTTTTGCAACTTCAAATTGACTATAATACAACCATTTTGCCTCCATTTCCTTTTCCTATACAAAAGCATAAAAATACATAAAAAGGAATAAAAAATACCCAAGAACTCACAATTTCATTTAGCTAAAAGTACTCAATTCGTAGGTATAAAACTCACTCATCAAATACTTCCAAACTGGAATCTTTGTTTGTCCTCAAGCAAAACACTAAGAACAAAACTAAACAACTAATTATAAATAGCAACTAACTCGAGTAATGAATCAACATGAATTGAAATATTGACATCAATGATTTTATTAAAACGATAACTCAAGCAAAATTTCAGAACACGTGCAACGTCTAAAATTTCAACCTATTTAGTAGTTCCACATGTATTCATGATCCTTCAAGTGCGTGTGTGCATCCAAATATTCAAACTAGTCATAACTCAGATAAAATCATAAAATCAAATATTCATAAAAGATTTTCAAATCAACTCTATAAACAATCTTTTCACATCAATCTCTACTAATGACGGCAAAACATAAATTTAGAGGATAAAAAGAATATTTCAAACATTTAAGCACATGTGAACCCTTCCCAAGTATTTCAAGAACACATTTTTTTTCTTTTTTTTTTTTTACTTTTTAGTGAGTGCATTTTATGCTCCATCTCACTTACTGTTGAACGAGTGCGTTTTATGCTCCATCTCGTTGCATGTGTTTATGAGCGAGTGTGTTTAACACTCCATCTCAACTCATTACATGATTTATTTTTTCAACTCGGGAAGGTTCAAAATTTTCAAAATTTTAATAATCCAAGATTTTCCCTAAACTTATATTAATGCCTAAATTTCGCTTTAAATAATGCTCAAATAAATTTTTAGAGTTTCAATGATATCTTCTATAAACATTTTATCAATTTTTTTTAAGACACAACTAGCTAAACAGATGGATATGTGCTTTTAAGTGCAAAAGGATCGCAAACAGTGTACAACCAACTAATAATTCAAAATAAAAACTAAGCATGTTTCTTAATTTCACAAGAATTAAAAATCAATTACCTTCTTATGATTAGCCATAAACAAATTCAATCAAAACATTGCTCAAGGTATGCTAAAAACATACTATCTAAAATACAAATCTAATAATATAAAATGCTCAAATACCAAATAACCAAACAAAAACAAGAACACACTCCCAAACTTAAACTAGACATTGTCCTCAATGGCTAAGATAGAAAAAATTAAAGCAAATGACTTCCCTTAGAACCGGCTGATTGGCCACGTCAGCATCCTCCTTGTCCGCTAAATCTGGAGCGTATTCCATTTTTGTTCAATACTCGGTATCTGAAAACAATTCACGCAACTCATTAAAATGCAACTAAAACTAAATAACTAAACCGCAATAAACTGAAAATTAAACTTAGGTTGCCTCCCAATAAGCGTTTGGTTTATAGTCGCCAGCCCGACTATTCAATTCTCTATCCAATTACCCTACGAAAATTGAGACATGTCTGCCAGTAGTAATTTAACATTCGTAAGCTCCTTCAAACCAAATTGTTGGTTAACATGTCTGTTTCTCTCATCCCACCATGGCTTCAAATTTATGATGGCTTCCAAATCACATAAAGTTCTGCCGATAAAATGACTACTAATTATGCACGGGATCATAAAGCTACTCGGATCTTTGAACTTTGGTGGAAAAGGCATAGGGGGCACTATCGAAATTTGCTTATCGGCATTAAAACTCAAGGCTAGATCTCCTCCTGCCTTCTTTTCTAGGTCCCCACTCGTCTTTTTCTTTTCAACATCCACATCATTTGGCATGTGTACTCCATTAGTCTCGTGTACCATGTTGCTTGGCAATACACCTTGAGGACGATTGTTAACGGCGTTGACAAGCTGTCCCAATTGATACTCAAGATTTTGAATTGACACCTCTTGACTATTCATCCGCTCTTTAGTCAAAGCTATGTACTTGGAAAGAAGTTCTTCCAACTTTGACTCATTTTTCTATTGAGGAGGAACTTGATCCTAAAATTCTATAGTTTATGGTAAGCTTGGATCAGCAAAGGTTTGAGCTTGATTGTTATCGCTCCATGACAAATTCAGATAAATCGCCCAATCATGATGATAATTGTTAGGATAGTCGCCGAAGTTACCACCATACTATATCGACTCGAAACCGAAAGCACATTGATGACTCGGATGGTTTTCAGCACAATAGTCACGAAACACTACTACACTTTGAACAGGTTGCGTCCTTGAAGCGTCAATCTTCTTTGAAAGTGTCTCCATCTGTGCAGCCAATGCTTCGAGTCCATAAATTCCTCCCGCCCTTGGCTGAGTCATTTTTGTATAAGGCCACTGATAATCATAATTGCCCATGATGTACCTGCGAAAAAATTAAAATAGAAAAATTAAAACAGAAAATAACGTTTAAATTAAGATTAAATTGATTGAAATTAATATTAGAAAAATTATTAGCAACTGCGCCAAAAATTTGTTGTCTGAATATGATATTGACAATTTACGTGCAAGTATACACGATCAACAAGTAATATAGTAGTAAGTAAGTAAAGTGTCAATCCCACGAGAAATATGAAAGTAGTATGCACACAAGCCAATCATATTTGATATGATGTAACATATACTTTGTAATCTTATTCGGTTATTAAAGGCATTTTACATTATCTACATAGTGCTGTTATATTAAATGTGATAAACCCATAGTTTTGAGCAATGCTTTTAGAATCATGATGGGGATCATGCTAATGAGATCTAAATTCTAGATAGCTCACAAACTAAAATCGTTCCTAATCGATGGATTACTAAAAGGGGATTAGTGAATCCGGATAGATTAGTACATACGTTGCTTGCTCTTATGAAGAGGATGATTGATCTCATAATTATTTGTGTGGAGACACTAAAGCAAGTATGTAGGTGCTTATTAGAGAATAAGTTCACTGAACGTGGCTCGCTAAGGAATACCTAATGGAGTTTTACTCGCCTGTCAATAGGAATTCCTCTAGTGATAGTAGTACAAGTGATCCTTGGACTTGAGATCATCATAGTATCTTGTGTATGATGAGTTATACTTTGACATGTCCCTTAAGACCTTTAGGGTATATCAAAGGGTATGATTGAGTATAATAAGTTATACATGGAGATAGGTGAATGATCAACAAAGAATCTACCACTTCTAGTAAAAGGAGAGAATGTCCTATGTGATTCGATAAATGACGACTCAGAAGTCTTTGGCCAAAGCAGAATGAAATTAGAAAGGAGTTTCTAATTTGCATTATCAGAGTTGTACATTTGAGAATCGAAATACATATAATTAAATAAAATAAGACTTGACAGTAATTCCATGTCTTATATTTAATTAGGACATTGTATGGTAGAAGGATTGAATTGTACGGTAACTATTCACTGAAAGGTTCTTTTGTGATTAATGTTGAAATCTATATTATTTGGAAAGTCGTTGATCGCTAAGGGGGCTTACCCTTATTGTAGAATAAATATTATTTATTTAAATGAATTAAATAGTTTAATTTATTTATTTAAATAAGATTAGAATTGTTCTAATTGATTTATTCACAACCGGTTTAATATGGAGAACCTAAAGGGTTACATCGCAAAAGAAAAATATTTGTTTAAGAAGTAAATGACATAATTGTAATAATAAGTTAAGTGTATTTAATTTAATCTATGGAGATAGAATAAATTAAATAGCTTAATATTTATTATTTAATATTTTGGAAATATTAAATATAAATTAATAAGAGGAGTCTTATTATTATTATTACCATTACTATTATTTAATTCCTAATAGGGATTGGGAATTAATTAATAGAAGTACTCTCGCATAAATTCCTAATTGGATTAGGAGTTTAATTAATTAAAGGAGTTTAATTAAAATAAAAACCCTAATCCTAAATAGTTTAGGAGGGTTCCCTATATCTATAAATAAGAGGAGTCTTATCATGATTTAGGGTTAGACAATTTACACACTCTTCCATGAGAATTGGAGAGAGAGTACTTGCAATTTCTATAGAGATAGAAACTAGGGTTTTGCCAACACCCATCTTCTTGAATAACTATTATTCCTTGGTGGATCACCTCTAGAGGCCAAACACTTGGGTGGCTAACGTTGATCAAAGGAAGGAATTTAATCGGTGAAATTCAAGGAGAACGCGAAGGAATTGGAGGTGAACTTATACCCGAGGAAGCACGGTTCTACGAGGGTATAATTTCTTAATCTCTATCTCTTTCGTTTAATTGATAATTGAGCACATGGATGATCATGGTGATGGTTTGTATGAAAATTTTAAAATCCGTTTTATCGCGCTTCCGCACTATTTATGTAATTTGATTGCATATTCCTGCTATGTACAAACCTAACAAAATATGCTAATAATATTATCCAAGTACCAACTTTATATTTATTCGATTTTATTTAATCAAATGAATTTGAGAGTATGAAAATATTAATTTAAAACTAAACTAAATTACTAACAAAGCTTAATACCAAATTTAAATGTTAAGATCACAATTTTTTCTAATGCTTCACTTAAATCTATTCACTCTCTTTCCAATTAATCAATTATATTGAATCGTTAACTAGGAATTCATAATTATTCATAAAAACCCTTTTTCAAGTTGTTAGATAAAATATCTATTCCAATTACTTTACTATATTCCTATGCGAAATAATTAAGAATAAATTCGCTAAGCATCAATTCTCAACTGAGTTACATGTGCCATATTGGTATATTCTTATCTTATATACAAATTCAATTATTCAATCCATAGAATAATCAAGATCACACTGTATTATATTCATATCTAACCCCATAATTCATCTTTCAATTTTATCTAGGTTATATCATAATAATTGTTAGCTAGATAATTATCGATAAGCATAAAATATGATAAATGACTCAAATACGATCAATAATAACCAATAAGAGAGAAATTCAATTTAAACTAATCATTGGGTTCCATTGCAATCTTAATTAAAAGTTAAGTCATAACAAGATTGGGAAACGTCATCATAAAACCCAAAGAACATCTTAGGATTATAAAAATTAACGGAAAAGGGAAAAGATAAAAATATGTGTCACGCAACATCTCGATCTCCACCGCTTAACCTCTAACTTGCTCTCCTTCGTACTGATGGAAATCTGATAAAGAACCTTAGCTTGGATGGTGGATTATGATGTTAAATGTTAATGATGTTAGTCCCCTTTGATATTCAGCCTTCATATGTATTTATAGCCCTTTCATGTCGTTAGAAGCATTATCCAACTAGAACTTAATGCTTGAAAACATCGTAAGTTAGATAATGCATAACACATGCCTAACACCCCAAGCTCGCATGTTAACGCTGCGACTCTGCTCTATAGCGCCGCGGCGCTATGTCTTTATCCTCCTAGCACTACGACGCTGGTTTCCAACGTTGCGGCGCTGTGTTTTTGCTTGTAGATTTCGTCGAGAGTTTCGATTTGATAGGTGACACGTCCCGTAACTCTTCCCGGATCAAAAGTTATGGCATTTTTACCGACAGACGTCGAACTAGCAAATATCATGGCTCACCGGTACTTTTACAACTTCAAATTGACTATAATACAACCAATTTGCCTCCATTTTCTTTTCCTACACAAAAGCATAAAAACACATAAAAAGGAACGAAAAATACCTAAGAACTCACAATTTCATCTAGCTAAAAATACTCAATTCGTAGGTATACAACCCACTCATCAAATACTTCCAAACTTGAATCTTTGCTTGTCCTCAACCAAAACCCTAAGAACAAAACTAAACAACTAATTATAAATAGCAACTAACTCGAGCAATGAATCAACATGAATTGAAATATTGACCTCAACGATTTTATTAAAACAATAACTCAAGCAAAATTTCACAACACATGCAACGTCTAAAATTTTAACCTATTTAGTAGTTCCACATCTATTCATGATCTTTCAAATGCGTGTATGCATCCAAATGTTCAAACTAGTCATAACTCAGATAAAATCATAAAATCAAATATTCATAAAAGATTTTCAAATCAACTCTATAAACTATCTTTTCACATCAATCTCTACTAATGACGACAAAACATAAATTTAGAGGATAAAAAGGATATTTCAAACATTTAAGCACACGTGAACCCTTCCCAAGTATTTCAAAAACACATTTTTTTCTTCTTTTTTTCTTACTTTTTAGTGAATACATTTTATGCTCCATCTCACTTCCTGTTGAACGAGTGCGTTTTATGCTCCATCTCGCTGCATGTATTTATGCGTGAGTGTGTTTTACGCTCCATCTCAACTCACTACATTATTCATTTTTTCAACTCGGGAAGGTTCAAATTTTTAAAATTTTTAATAATCCAAGATTTTTCCCAAACTTATATTAATTCCTAAATTTCGCTTTAAATAATGCTCTAATAAATTTTTAGAGTTTCAATGATATCTTCTATAAATATTTTACCTTTTTTTAAGACACAACAAGCTAAACGGATAGATATGTGCTTTTAAGTGCAAAAGGATCATAAACAGTGTACAACCAACTAATAAGTCATAATAAAAATTAAGTATGTTTCTCAATTGCACAAGAATTAAAAATTAATTACCTTCTTATCATTAGCCATAAACAAATTCAATCAAAACATTGCTCAAGCTATCCTAAAAACATACTATCTAAAATGCAAATCTAATAACATAAAATTCTTAAGTACCAAATAACCAAACAAAAACAAGAACACACTCCCAAACTTAAACTAGACATTGTCCTCAATGACTAAGATAGAAAAAATTAAAGCAAATGACTTCCCTGAGACCGGCTGATTGGTCACGTTAGCGTCCTCCTTGTCCGCTAAATCTGGAGCGTATTCTATTTTTGTTCAATACTCGGTAACTGAAAATAATTGACGCAACTCATTAAAATGCAACTAAAACTAAATAACTAAATCGTAATAAACTGAAAATTAAACTTAGGTTGCCTCCCAATAAGCGTTTAGTTTATAGTCGTCAGCCCGACTATTCAATTCTCTATCCAATTACCCTACGAAAATTGAGTAACATGTCTGCTAGTAGCAATTTAACATTTGTAGGCTCCTTCAAACCAAATTGTTGCTTGACATGTCCGTTTCTCTCGTCCCACCATGGCTTCAAATTTATGATGGCTTCTAAATCACATAAGTTCTGCCGATAAAATGACTACTAATTATGCACGGGATTGTAAAGTTACCCGGATCTTTGAACTTTGGTGGAAAAGGCATAGGGCACACTATCGAACTCTGTTTATCGACATTGAAACTTAAGGCTAGATCTTCTCCTGCCTTCTTTTCTAGGTCCCCAATCGTCTTCTTCTTTTCAGCATCTAAATCATTTGGCACGGGTACTCCATCAGTCTCGTATACCATGTTGCTTGGCAATGCACCTTGAGGACGATTGTTAACGGCGTTGACAAGCTGTCCCAATTGATACTCAAGATTCTGAATCGACACCTCTTGACTATTCATCCGCTCCTCAATCAAAGCTATGTACTTGAAAAAAAGTTCTTCCAACTTTGACTCCTTTTCCTGTTGAGGAGGAGCTTGATCCTGAAATCCTAGAATGTATGATAGGCTTGGATCAGCAAAGGTTTGGGCTTGATTGTTATCGCTCCATAAAAAATTCGGATAAATCCCCCAATCATGATGATAATTGTTAGGATAGTTGCCGAAGTTACCACCATACTATATCAACTCAAAACTGAAAGCACATTGATGACTCAGATGGTTTTCAGCATAATAGTCACAAAACACTACTACACTTTGAACAGGTTGCGCCCCTAAAGCGTCAATCTTCTTTGAAAGTGTCTCCAAGTATGCAGCCAATGTTTCGAGTCCATAAATTCCACCCGCCCTTGGCTGAGTCATTCTTGTATAAGGCCACTGATAATCATAGTTACCCATGATGTACCTGCGAAAAAATTAAAATAGAAAAATTAAAACAAAAAATATCGTTTAAATTAAGATTAAATTGATTGAAATTAATATTAGAAAAATTATTAGCAACGACGCCAAAAACTTGTTGTCCGAATATGATATTGAAAATTTACGTACAAGTATACACGATCAACAACTAATATAGTAGTAAGTAGAGTGTCGATCCCACGAGGAATATGCTAATAATATTATCCAAGTACTAACTTTATATTAATTCAATTTTATTTAATCAAATGAATTTGAGAGTATGAAAATATTAATTTAAAACTAAACTAAATTACTAACAAAGCTTAATACCAGATTTAAATGTTAAGATCACAATTTTTTCTAATGCTTCACTTAAATCTATTCACTCTCTTTCCAATTAATCAATTATATTGAATCGTTAACTGAGAATTCATAATTATTCATAACAACCCTTTTTCAAGTTGTTAGATAAAATATCTATTCCAATTACCTTACTATATTTCTATGCGAAATAATCAAGAATAAATTCGTTAAGCATCAATTCTCAACTGAGTTACATGTGGCATATAGGTATATTCTTGTCCTATATATAAATTCAATTATTCAATCCATAGATTAATCAAGATCACACGGTATCATATTCAGATCTAACCCTAGAATTCATCTTCCAATTTCATCTAGGTTATATCATAATAATTGTTACCTAGATAATTATCGATAAGCATAAAATATGATAAATGACTCAAATACGATCAATAATAACCAATAAGAGAGAAATTCAATTTAAACTAATCATTGGGTTCCATTGCAATCTTAATAAAAAGTTAAGTCATAACAAGGTTGGGAAATGTCATCATAAAACCTAAAGAACATCTCGATCTCCACGCTTAACCTCCAACTTGCCCTCCTTCGTACTCATGGAAATCTGATGAAGAACCTTAGCTTGGATGGTGGATTATTATGTTAGATGTTAATTATAATGACCGTGAATTCTAGATAACCTTATAATTTGAATTTATATATATTAATGAATATTATAAATTTTAGTAACATTATTATGTGTTACGTGTTTAAAGGTTGTGTGACAACTTGGATTATGTGAATGTATGAAATTTACGTGTTATAGTTTTCGATAAGTGAATAAATTAATTTCGTAGAATATCGCTAAATTACTATTCAAGGGCACTATTCACGCCATAATATTTTTACGTCGTTTTTGATTTCTAAAAATTTTGTTAATGCGTATATACGGAGGAATAATTTTTTCAAGCGTCGAAAATTTTATTTGAGCTTATTCGGGATTTATATTATATCCGAAAGATTTATTACGAATAAATAGATAAAACCTGTAATTATTATATTTACTCATCCCAATATTTTATGGTAATACCTATTTTATTATGAGTAGAGTTATTAAGCAAATTTGGTGCAAATAAGGAAGTATTCGGGTATGGGAGACCAAATTGGTGTATTAGTTTGTGTGTGTTGCTAATATGGGAAACCAACTTAATGTATGAACCAATAAGATGAGAGAATGGAGAGCATGGTCGGCAGGTGTAGCAAATTGTTGGGTACCATGTATGGAAATTCCCTCATGGCCAACATTCTGCTCTATAACAATTCCAAGGAGGCTCGGGTTACTCCCTCCCATTCACCCGAAGCCACCATCTCCTTTCACTCCTCCATTTCCATTGCAAGTCTTCTTTCTCTAGCAGCCCATTTTGAAATTTGTTGGAAAAATATAGAGAGAGTGAGTGAGAAATATAAAGAAAGAAAGAGAGAAAATTGAAGAAGATGACGTACGGGAGGAAGAGGAGAAGAAGAAGAAGGAGCACGGGAGAAAGAGGAAGGAGAAGAGAAGTCTAGCCATCCTCCATAACACCCCCGGAAGCAAGAGCTAGAGGTAATCAAGCCTCAATCCTCTTCTTTTTTTATTTTTCTAATTTTTGGTGTTCTTGAGCTCAAATTGATGGGTTTGAGCTTTTCTTCGAAATTTTGTTGTTATTGTTGCTTGTGGTTGTTTATATATGTTATTAAGAGACTATATAAGCTATTAATAACATTAAAGTGGAACAAAGACACAAGAAATCTGAACCCATGCGTAAAGGATGAAAAACAATGAAGAACATGAACATTTTGGACAAACACGAACATTCAGATTGTTTTAGAGAATTGTAGCTTCGATTTTATATTGGTTTGCTTTATTTGTTATTGTGGTATTGTAGTTCCATGGGTTATCTTCATAACCCAGTTGGAATGGAGCAAAAAGCTTTTAAAACGAATTTGTGGCGAAGATTTTAGTAAACCATGTCAAAAACACAATTAGTTTGTATGAACAGTGACCTTATTATCAAATCTGGTATTGTTGTGTTGCATGAAAAATTCTGAATTTCTGGAGTACTATATTACACTGAATTAGGAAGCCATGGGCTTTATAATGAATGCATTCGACCTCGAATGAGGGAGATAAATCAATTTTAAGAAAATGTATCAAAGCTGTCAAGAACACGAAAAACTGGTGCAACCAGGCTCCTTGGAGCCACGATTTTGATCTGTTAGCCAATCTAAAAAGTTATGATTTTAAGATATGTTGTAGTTCAGGTTACAAGCTTTCCATATCCTTAATAACGGACTAATTTCGACTTAAAATGAAGAAGTTATGATATTTGGTAGTATGTGGTATGAATTTGTCAAGTAGAAGGTCGTAGAGTGCAAGTCATTGGGTAATCTCTGATCATCGTAGAGTGCAAATGGTGGGGTGGACTCTGAGGGTCGTAGAGTGGCCTCCGAGGGTAGTAGAGTAGACTTCAAAATCGTAGAGTAACTCTCAAAATCGTAGAGTGCAAATTTGGCTAAGTGTAAATCGTAGAGTGGAAAAATGGCTAAGTATAAAATCGTAGAGTGACTTTTAGCCTGAACATCACTTAGTAATTCGAGCATAACTTTCTCATGCGAACTCAGATTGAGGTGATCCAAGATGATTTAAAAAGAGGAAGATTAGACCTACAACTTTCATTTAATAAGCATTGAGAGTTAAGGTCGGGATAAATCTCAAAATTGAGCATTTTTAGCACTGTTGGCGATCGTAGAGTGGAAAAATGGCCAAGTATAAAATCATAGAGTGACTTTTAACCTGAACATCACTTAGTAATTCGAGCATAACTTTCTTATACGAACTCGAATTGAGGTGATCCAGGATGATTCGGAAAGAGAAAGAGTAGACCTATAACTTTCATTTACTAAGCATTGAGAGTTAAGGTCGGGATGAATCTCAAAATTGAGCATCTTTAGAACTGTTGGCGATCGTAGAGTGGAAGGAACGTAGAGTGCAAATTTGGCTAAGTGTAAAATCGTAGAGTGCAAATTTGGCTAAGTACAAATCGTAGAGTGATTTTTAGCTTGAACCTAACTTAGTAAAATGAGCATAACTTTCTTATACGAACTTGGATTAAGGTGATCCAGGATGATTCAGAAAGAGGAAGAGTAGACCTACAACTTCCATTAATAAGAATTGAGATTTCATGCCTAGTTTAAATTCAAATTTCGGCAGTTTGGTGACGTTGTGGATGTCGCTTAAGCGATTGAGTAGGCA
Source organism: Aralia elata (assembly GCA_034770075.1). NCBI lineage: Eukaryota > Viridiplantae > Streptophyta > Magnoliopsida > Apiales > Araliaceae > Aralia > Aralia elata. Next base: position 48,922,640 of record CM068380.1, on the reverse strand, counting down.
AGTTTGGCGTATGGACGTGCAAGCGTCGTAGCATTATAACAAGTGTATTTAACCTTGTTTAATATTATGCTTCTAATAAGATTATAACCTTATGGGTAGTGTAAACTAATATTTGGTATTTATTATTTGAATGATTGTAACATGTTTATGTGCACACATGTGTGTAGGATAATTGAAGAGTGTGTGTTGTATTATTGTAGCAGGCGCATGCGCCAAGTTCTTCTTTAACCCTTGGCTAAACCTTGTGTTGGGTAAGTTTCTTTACCCTAACTCAATTTATTGATTGAGCAAGCATTCTATCTTATTGCAAGTTTCATGACTCGAATTGAGTTATTACGTTTAAATTATATTAGTGGATTAATTATTGTAAATTACTCCACATCAAAGAAAATTATTGATATTCGCACCTTGTGCACTTGAATTCATGATCTATGGTTGGACTATGGAACGTTTAAGTTCTCATTCATGAACTGTTTAAGGAAATAGTCTACGTCATTTGTTTCGGCTAGACATGTAAAGGTTATTATTTTTAAAAGCTATCCAATCCGATTGTTGGTATGGATTCTTGGACTAAAAGAGCAATCTTTATTAGGGAATTTTAATGTGTCGGTTATTTGATGCAGTCAGAGTTAAATGTTATGCATATACATAGGGTACGAGAGGTTGATCCTCTCAAGTACTACGGACGGGCCGATTTTTAAAAGAGTTAGTTGAATAATTGATTCTTGGGGCCAAAAAGTTCATGGTCTATTGGACCACTCAGCAGTAAATAATCAATATTCATTATTTTATTTGAGCTTTGATTATATTGTCAGCTATTTCTTCAATGTTCTTAAATTGTTGAACTATGTGATTATTTTTCTCATTCATTCATGATATATCCCGTTATGTAATCGTGGAATCGTTTTGTATTATTAATGTATTCCGTGATGTATTTATTTAAGGTTATAGACCTTGGGACCATAGTAAACCTTTTATAATAAACAACATATGTTTATTTATTCTGCATTAGTTGATTTATATTGTTTAGAGGTGTATGGATGTACTTTATCGTGAGTACTAGATTCAAGGTATTGGTACTTGAATTTGGGTGTGTCACAAGTTGTTATCAGAGCTGTAAATTATAAACTTTAGGATGCGAAACCTAGGTTATAACCTTAGTATTAAACTCGTATTGAGTACGCTAGGTGATGGATCGAGGAGATTCGTTTGATGGTCATGTCTGGAGGTGGATTGTGGAAATCCATCGAGCCGAGTTGTACATGATAAAATATTATTTTATTTTATTAATGGATACATTTTATTATGACACTGGCATCTTACTGTCTGTTGTTTCTATCTGTGGTTGTAGGATGTCTGAGGTAGGAGAGTCCAGTCATGCTGGAGAGGTGGAGTTCACAGACATTCATGTGGACACAGAGCATTTAGTAGAGGTGCAGCCGAGTGAGTCAAAGATGATGGATACTAGGGATGAGTCCGAGGCTGAGTATGATTATGAGGAGGAGCCGGTTACTAGAGTAGTACTGAGGCAGTTAAGTGATGAAGGGGAGGATGGGGATCCCGAGGAGGATCCAGTGATGGAGGATGATGAGCCACCTGAGTATGCAAATGGCATGGGCACTACTGCTAGTGAAATCATCGAAGAGCTGACAAATAGGAATGAGGAGCTCGAGAATCGAGTAGCCCACTTAGAGGACCAGAACCAGGATCATCAGGACCGAGAGGAGCAGTACAAGTCATTAGCATATCAGACTTTGGGGGGAAAGGCTGAGTTAACCCAGAAGCTATAGGAAAAGGACCAAAGGATTGTCGAGCTAGAGGCAGAGGCTCACGGTCGGCGTGGGGTTTCTGTTCAGCTTGGTGTGATGGTTTATGACCTCTTAGAGAGGAATGTGGTGTTGGTAGGACAGACGGAGCGGGTAGAGGATCAGCTAGAGACTACTCGTCTGGAGAGAGATGAGGCTATAGAGCAGTTGGTAGCCCTGACTACAGAGATTGATTCCCTTAGGTTAGGCTTGACCACTTCCATTGGCAGGTTGAAGGACAGGGTGAGAAGGTACCCCAGGGAGGAGGGGAGCAGCAGGTGCGTGATTAGGCGTCGAGTGGTCGACAGGCTAGGTCGGTGGGAGCTTAGAGTTGCAGTTCGCCGCAACAGGCGGTGATGTGTTATTTTTAGCATTATGTTTGTAGTAGGTCCCACTTTTGTTATTATAGGGACATACTCGTGTTGTAAATCCCTATGCTTGTAGCATGCATGGGATAGTAGTTGAACCCCAATGCATGGGATAGTAGTTGAACCCTGATTTCTGATAGAGGGGTGGAAGGTTATTATTTCCCCACTTTTGTTCTTTAGGGGATAGTTAGTGGTTGGCGGGCCATGCCATTGAGTATTTATAGAAGTAGGCCACATGTTATATCATATTGTACTAAACGGTGGTATACGAATATAAATGCAGTTGTGTTATTTAACTCTAATGTAATTGGTAGATGTTATGATTTTAATTATTTACTTATTTATAGGTTGCATAAGGGTTCCAAACGCGAATCGTTAACGTGAGATTTTGGTGTATAGCAGATCATGCCTCCAAGAAGACAACCACGAAACCAAAGGGTTGAGAAATCGGTTAATAACACTCAGGGTCATCCAGACCCAATGAGAGCGTTTGATAAGTTGCTAGCAGAAGCTATGCAAAATAGACCCCTACTTATTGGAGAACAGCCAGAGCGGCAGCCCGTGTAACATTTGGCTAGTTTCAAATATTTTAAGCTAGTAGGACTTCCCGAGTTTAAGGGAACACTAGACCCGATTGAAGCTTAAACCTGGATCGAAGAAATAGAAAAAGTGTTAGAGGTCGCTAGGGTGGCCGAAGAACAGAAGACAGGGTTCGCCACCTTTATGATAAAGGTGAAGCTTGGTGGAAGGCCAACAAAGGTTGTGTTGGAGATGGTGTGATACCATGGGAACGTTTCAAGGAGCTATTCTTTGAGAACTATTTCCCGGAGAGTATGCAGCAGAACATGGAGGTGAAGTTTTTAGAGCTCAAGTAGGGGAACATGTCAGTCGCGGAGTACGCAACTAAATTTAATGAGTTAGCCAGATTTGCACCTCACCAGGTAGACACTAAAGCTAGAAAGGCAAGAAGATTTGAATTAGGCCTGAAACCGTGGGTGTACAGTAGGGCGGCATTTCTAAGGATTAACACATTTTTTACGCTGTTGGAAAGGGCAATCATCGCCGAAGGAGACAACGAGGCTCTGGCAAAGTTCAATCAAGACAAAAAGAAGGAATCAAGGGAGGAAGAAACGGGGGAAGTAACCTGAATAAGAGGAAATAGAGCGATAACCAATCTTCCGGAGGCAACAAATCCGGAGGAGAGGCTAAGAAGGGTAATAAGTGCAATAATTGTGGAAGAAATCACTCGGGGGAGTGTCTAAAGGGCGAAGGGATTTGCTACAACTATGGGCAACAGGGGCACTTTGCTCCTCAGTGCCTAAAAGGAAAGAAAACAGGATGTTTCTCATGTGGAGCATCAGATCATCAAATTAAGGATTGCCCGAAAAGGAAGGGGGATGCAACAAGTGGCAACAACAACAACAATAACAGCAATAACAACAACAATAGGCTGGGCATTGGAGGGCCAGCTAGCTAAGCCAACATACCAATGACACGCACTTTCAACATGATAGTGCGGGATGTGGTGGAGTCAAAGGACGTGGTGTCAGGTATCATTTTGATCAATAATATCAGTGCATATGTATTGTTTGATTCGGGTGCTACCTGTTCCTTTGTTTCGGAAGATTTTGCTAAACAGTTAGGCTTACCTCGTGAAAAACTAGAGAACCCCATGAATGTGGATGTAGCTAATAAAAAAATTATCCCCATAAATTACATTTATAGGAATTGTTGTGCCGATTTGAGAGGGTTTAAGCTTGACGTGAATTTGATGCCGATTCGATTGGGAAAGTTCGATGTAATTCTTAGGATGGATTGATTATTTAGTCACGAAGATGTAATTGATTGTAAGAAGAAGTGCGTACACCTAAAGACTCCGAATAAGTTGAAGGTTGTATTCTATGGTAGTAAATCGCCGAGACAATCTTGTTGTCTGACGATGATGCAAGCGAAGAAATTGCTAAGGAAAGGTTGCAAAGGTTATCTGGCTCACGTGGTTGATACCCGAAGAGTAGAGGATGAGCTGGGTCAGATACCTATAATAAGGGAATTTTTAGATGTTTTTCCAGATGAGTTGCCAGGTTTACCACTGCATAGAGAAGTCGAGTTTGTAATTGATTTAGTACTGGGACCGCATCGATCTCAAAGGCACCATAAAGGATTACACTGGTGGAGATGAAAGAACTAATGGTTCAACTGCACTGCTAGAAAAAGGGTATATTCGTCCGAGTGTATCTCCATGGGGAGCACCAGTGTTGTTTGTAAAGAAGAAAGACGGATCGCTGAGGCTTTGTATCGACTATCGAGAGTTAAACAAAATCACGATTAAGAACAAGTACCCATTGTCCAGGATAGACGATCTTTTCGATCAACTGAAGGGAGCAAAGTACTTTTCGAAGATTGACTTGAGGACGGGGTATCACTAGCTGAGGGTAAGAAATGAGGACATACCGAAGACAGCATTCAGAACTCAATATGGACACTTTGAGTTTTTGGTGATGTCATTTGGGCTGACGAACTCACCAGCAGCATTTATGGACATGATGAACATAGTGTTCATGCAATAACTAGGTAAATTTGTTATCGTTTTCATAAATGACATCCTAGTCTACTCGAAGATGGAGAAGGAACATGTCGAACATTTGAGGATAGCCTTGGAAACGCTGAGAAGAGAAAAGTTATATGCAAAGTTTTCCAAGTGTGAATTTTGGCTACAAAGGGTGCAGTTTTTGGGGCATGTGATTGACAAGGATGGTATATCAGTGGATCCGGTGAAGGTAGAATCATTAATAAACTGGGAACAACTGAAGACGCCGATAGAAGTCCGTAGTTTCTTAAGATTAGCGGGTTACTATCGAAGATTTATTCAGAATTTTTCGAAGATAGCGACACCGTTAACAAATTTAACGAGGAAGACTGTGAAGTTTGTATGGACGGATAAGTGTGAAGAGAGTTTCTTAGAGTTGAAGAAGAAACTTAGTGAAGCACCTGTGTTATCCCTACCGGATAATACAGGGGGATTTGTGGTGTATAGTGATGCGTCACACAAAAGCCTTGGGTGCGTATTGATGCGGCATGGGAAGGTCATTACATACGCGTCATGGCAGCTAAAGGACTATGAGAAGGGATATCTAACTCATGATCTGGAACTAATAGCGGTGGTGTTTGCTCTGAAGATTTGGAGGCACTATTTGTATGGGGAAAAGTGTGAGATATACACAGACCACAAAAGTCTGAAGTATATCTTCACTCAAAAGGAACTAAACATGAGACAGAGGCGATGGTTAGAATTGATCAAGGACTACGATTATGAGATTCTATAACATCCCGGTAAGGCCAATGTAGTAGCTGATGCTCTAAGTAGGAAAAGCAGAGATAAGTTAATAATGCTGACAGCTCAAGCAGAACTGGTAAAGGACATGGAAAGGCTGGAGTTGGAAATCAAGTATCCGAAAGAGGCAGATGAGAAACTGTTCGCAGTGGAGGCGAGTCCGACTTTATTAGACAAGATAAAGGATGCTCAAGAAGAGGACGATGAATGTGTTGCCATAAGGAAACGAATCTCAGATGGTAAGAAATTGAAGTACAAAATTGATAACACGGGACTGCTAAGGTTTGAAGGGAGGATCTGGATACATATGGTTCCGGAGTTGAGAGGAGAGATTCTACAAGAAGCTCATTCAACAAAGTATTCGATACACCCTAGTAGTACCAAGATGTATCAGGATTTGCGTTAGCACTTCTGGTGGCCGAACATAAAGAGGGATGTCCCGGAATGTGTTGGACGATGTTTGACATGTCAGAGGGTAAATGCAGAACATCAGAAACTGGGTGGGTTGGGAAGCTGTCGTCAAGCAAACCAAAAATAAAAACCTTACTTAACTCTTCGAACTCAAAACTAAGCACAGTATAGCAATAAGCAAGGGTCGATCCCACAGAGAATGATATTGTTTTGAATTTGTTCTAATGTTTCTAACTAAAAACAATAAATAAAAGATTTGGGGGATTTTGAATTATGATTAACTAAAGATAACAAAATTAAATTAATAAAGATAATCAAATAAATTAAAACTTCAGTTCTTCAGTTCAGTTTCACCAATTAACAGAAACAATGTAATCAAGTTAACATTACTTCTCCCTTCCATAAGATTAATAGTCCTAGATAACAACAAGCTCTACTACCCGAAATTCCTCTTAGATTGTCACTTAATGAAACAAGATCTTCACAAGATTCTAACCATTATACAACCTAGAATAAGCTCTCTAGATTTAATATAACAGCAGCATTAAGAACTAAGGAATTAGACTATTCCAAGCAACAAACACATAAGCTCGGATTGTTTAACTTGTCTTCTGATAACCATAGCAATAAACCAAAAGCTTGACCACAATCAGTATTACTAACTGCTACTTGTGATTAGAAACAATATCGATTACGTAATATTATTCCTGAATCTAGCAGATGGTATTAATCAGATTAATCTAACTGGCCACATTAAATTAATCAAATCAAATAGCATATAAACAATAAAACAGATTATCAGAATAAATCTCATGTACGAAGGAATCAATAATAAAACTCAATTATACTATTAACTGAAAATAAGGTTCCACATCCCCTTAGAACTGAATAAAAATAAACTAAGCTAACATGCTGATAAAAATATATGATGATGATCTAGGATGTCCCAAGATGTCTCAACTGATTACAAGTGAAAGGTATTTATAGACGCTTTGAAACCCTAGAAGAATTCTAATCCAAATCTAATTCGGAAGTCTTCATTCTGCAAGTATGGTAGGATTCTAAATCCTCTTTGATATCTGAAATCCAGCTTTAAGTAGTTTCCTTATCAAATTAGATTTTATTTCCAAATCCAAGTCTTCATCAGTTTCCTTTTCTAATTTGATTCAGTTTCCATATTTGATCAGATTCCATATCAGATGCAGTTTCCTTCTTGACTTTGACCTGAATCTCCACATTAGATTGATCTTCCTCTTTGATGCACAAGTCCATCTCAAATCATGTTAGGAATCATATCTTTAAGCTCCATCAACTCAAATCCTACTCAGAATTGGAATCCTGAATGCTGACCAGAATCGTAGTGTACACTCCTTCAACAGTTTTGGTGTAAAGAAACGTAGAGTATAACCCGCGCCCGCACATATCGCGATCGTAGAATAAACCTCGGAATCGTAGAGTAACTAGCTGCCGAGTAAACTTGCCAATCGTAGAATAAAGAGCACCATCGTAGAGTAACCCTCGTCAGACGTAGAGTAACTTCGCTGCCAAGTAGAAAAACGTAGAGTGTCGTGCCTGGCCGTAGAGTGAATCTCACAATCGTAGAGTGCAACTAGGAATCGTCGAACAACTCCACTCAACGATCGTAGAGTACTACATCAAATCGTCGCATGACTCCGCCGTGACCTTCCTGCGATCGTAGAGCTGCCAGACTGCCACCCTAACACTACAAACGTAGAGCTCTCACCCAGCGATCGTAGAGTATTCTGCAAAACAACATAAAAATCAGCATTAAACCCATATTTTACAAAATCACATAAATTCTTCTGTAAATTGATAAACACCTTAAATCAGCTCATATGACAGATAACATGTAACTAAACTAAGCACAAAGGAATGAAAATAATCAGATATTATGCACCTATCAAATTCCCCCACACTCAGTTTTTATATGTCCTCATGTAAACAGAAATTAAAAACTTATCTGACTCATTCAACCAAACTTCCAAAGGTCTTCAACTAAACACCATGGAATAATAACACCTATCAGAGAAACTTGACCAACACTTCATCAACCAACTCATAACATCAACTTTGTCAGTTCCCCACAAAACATCATCCAAATCAGAATATATCCACATAAATATCCCTTATATGATCAACACACATACCCAACTCAGTTATATGGAACAACAACTGTGCACACTGACTCAAAACTCAAGACCTGAATATCCTGCAAAAATTTGCAAAAATTTCTAACCCACAGAACCTGCAGACATTATCTTTCCTTAGGTGAATGCATTTTATGCTCCATTTCACCTTTCACATTTTTTTCTTTTCAAATGGGTGCATTTTATGCTCCATCCCACTTATGTCTTTCCAGCGAGTGCGTTTTACGCTCCATCTCGCTCTTGTGTTTATGGGTGAGTGCGTTTTACGCTCCATCTCACTCCACCACAAGACATCTGCATTTTGTCATTCTGCAATTTTCACCATTTTCTCATCATTTTTTTCTCAAAGATGTTTCTTGCACAAGGTTCTGCAAACAAAATAACAGTTTAAACAAGTCTCAAATCTCAAGATCAGTGCACAAAGTATAATCCCACAAATAACTCAGTCAAGTAATCATGTATCCTATATTCAAGTATCCATGCAAAGCAATTCCAATTCAAAATCAACTCATGGATCCTAACTAAGTCATCATTATTTATCAGTTGATAAGGCATCAAATCAAATTTTACAAATAAGCATCAATATTCACTCTATGATTTCAACCTTCAAAAGCTTAGCAAAACACTATGATTGGAAAGTCAGAAAATTTTTTTCAGAGCATCATATCCAGCATATAATATCCTAAATAATAACCTAATAATTCAAATAATAACCTAAACCCCTCCCCCACACTCAAACCTTACATTGTCCCCAATGTAAGACAATCATGTAAAGAAGAAAGTACTACTAGTTAGCATGCAACTATAAAATAAAAAGTAAAGGGATAGAAAATCAAATCTGAATCATGGGTTGCCTCCCATGCAGCTGCCCTGGTTTAATGTCATTGGCTTGACATCATTCCTCGCTAGCTATGTAATTGTACTTGTATACTGCAAGTGAACTGGTAATGGTTCATGTCTTAAAGTAGTTGCAACATCCTGCAGATCTTGACTTTCCTCCATGCATTCAGACAGCTCCAAACCCTTAGTAATTGCAGCCTTCAAATTCTTCTTGTTTATTTGCTCAAAAGATTTCTGCATTACAGGATCAAAAACATCAATAGCAAAAATAGAATTAATTATACCAAGATACCTCATAACCCTATAATCATTGATCTGAATCTCTTCATCATCAAACTCCATAGCCAAGGTATCTTTATATTCATCAATCAGTGTTTCATCCATGTTCTCATTGTAGAAATCTGCAGGAATTATCAATTCATCTTCTTCTGATAGGGCTCTCTCCTCTATGGCATTCTTTTCAACATTATTCAATTCATGTGCCCTCCTCTCTAGTTCTGCCAGAAATTCTTCATACTCCTCTATATATAACTCTGAATGTTTTCCAACTTTGTATCTCTTCGTTAAAATATGAGGAAAATGAAGCACTGATTTATACTCAGAGAAAGGTTGAAATTTGCGTCTGGGAACTTCACAGTCATCCATAGGCCAGTTATCTGTGTCAACATTGTCTGACTTGTTTTGTAACGAAAGCACTAACTGTTCCTCCTGACATACATCTGCACCATTTTCTAAGATAATCGCACTTACATTCTCTCTTGGATTGACAACTGTCTGTGAGAGTAACCTCCCTGAACCCTGAGAATCCAGTCTACCAACTGTTGTAGCAAGCTGACTAACTTGATTCTCTAACTGATGTATGGAAGTCTTTGTTTCCTGCTGAAACTGTTGTGCTTGGGTCATGAAGGCTTTAAACATATCCTCAAGTGATGGTTCAGAATTGGAAGGAACTGCTTGTTCATGTTGGTATTGTTGTTGCATCTGTTGAATATCAGGCTGCCTATTGTCCTTATAGCTCAAGTTGGGACAATCTCTCCATCCTAAATTGTAAGTGTCAAAATAAGGATCATATTGCTGCTGATGTTGTCCTAGGAATGTCCCCACAACATTGACCTGATGAACAATGACATCCTCTTGCAGTGTTGGACAATCATCTTTATTATGCCCTGACTTTGAACAAATTCCACATACTCTTGCTTTTTGCATATTCCCTACAACCATTTGCCGAACCAAAGCAGTTAAATCAGATATTTGTTGCCCAATATGGTCAGTGCTTACCTCATTTACCCTTGTATGTGTATAATTTATCCTGGTTCCATATTGCTGAGAGTTAGTTGCCATGTTTACAATTAAATTCCTTGCAGCTTCTGGTGTTTTATCTACTAGTGCTACTCCACTGGCTGCATCAATCATACTCCTATCCATTGGCAATAGTCCCTCATAGAAGTATTGGATTAGGTGTTGGTCATCTATTTGGTGAGGTGGACAGCTAGAACATAACTTCTTAAACCTTTCCTAGTACTCATAAAGAGTTTCTCCACTGAACTGCCTGATTCCACATATCTCCTTCCTTATATTGGCAACTCTTGAAGCAGGAAAGTACTTCTCCAAGAATAACTTTTGCATATCTGTCCATGATTGAATTGCTCCTGAAGGTAGATAATATAACCAGTCCTTTGCTAGATCTGCTAATGAGAATGGAAAAGCTCTAAGCTTAATTTGTTCCTCTGTCACTCCTTGTGGCTTCATGGTTGAACACACCACATGGAACTCCTTCAGATGCTTGTATGGATCTTCACCTGTAAGACCACGAAAAGTAGGCAAAAGATGAATTAGTCCAGATTTTAATTCAAAAGCAACATCTAAAGTAGGATACTCAATACACAAAGCTGGTTGATTAAGATCAGGATTAGCTAGTTCTTTCAAAGTCCTATTGTTGGGAGTAGCCATCTCTTCTTCTTCAGTAGATGAATTATTTTGCAGCAATTCCAGTGCTATGTTAAAACCAGGTGATGAAACAAAAATTTCTTCTAGATCTGCAGTGGTGCTTTTGGCTCTACGATTCTTCTTTCTCAGCCTTCTTGCTGTTTTTTTTTCTATCTCTGGATCAAATTTCAATTCAATAGAGTGAGAGGATAAAATAAATATAAAATAAAAGAAACAAAGAATAAATCAAGACAAATAATCACTCCCCGGCAACGGCGCCAAAATTTGGGAAGTTGTCATCAAACAAACCAAAAATCAAAACCTTACTTAACTCTTCGAACTCAAAACTAAGCACAGTATAGCAATAAGCAAGGGTCGATCCCATAGAGAATGATATTGTTTTGAATTTGTTCTAATGTTTCTAACTAAAAACAATAAATAAAAGATTTGGGGGATTTTGAATTATGATTAACTAAAGAAAACAAAATTAAATTAATAAAGATAATCAAATAAATTAAAACTTCAGTTCTTCAGTTTAGTTTCACCAATTAACAGAAACACTGTAATCAAGTTAACATTACTTCTCCCTTCCATAAGATTAATAGTCCTAGATAACAACAAGCTCTGCTACCCGAAATTCCTCTTAGATTGTCACTTAATGAAACAAGCTCTTCACAAGATTCTAACAATTATACAACCTAGAATAAGCTCTCTAGATTTAATATAACAGCAACATTAAGAACTAAGGAATTAGACTATTCCAAGCAACAAACACATAAGCTCAGATTGTTTAACTTGTCTTCTGATAACCATAGCAATAAACCAAAAGCTTGACCACAATCAGTATTACTAACTACTACTTGTGATTAGAAATAATATCGATTACATAATATTATTCCTGAATCTAGCAGATGGTATTAATCAGATTAATCTAATTGGCCACATTAAATTAATCAAATCAAATAGCATATAAACAATTAAAATAGATTATCAGAATAAATCTCATGTACGAAGGAATCAATAATAAAACTCAATTATACTATTAACTGAAAATAAGGTTCCACATCCCCTTAGAACTGAATAAAAATAAACTTAAGCTAAGATGCTGATAAAAATATATGATGATGATCTATGATGTCCCAAGATGTCTCAACTGATTACAAGTGAAAGGTATTTATAGACGCTTTGAAACCCTAGAAGAATTCTAATCCAATTCTAATTCGGAAGCCTTCATTCTGCAAGTATGATAGGATTCTAAATCCTCTTTGATCTCTGAAATCCAGCTTTAAGTAGCTTCCTTATCAAATTAGATTTTATTTCCAAATCCAAGTCTTCATCAGTTTCCTTTCTCTAATTTGATTCAGTTTCCATATTTGATCAGATTCCATATCAGATGCAGTTTCCTTCTTGACTTTGACTTGAATATCCACATTAGATTGATCTTCCTCTTTGATGCACAAGTCCATCTCCAAATCATGTTAGGAATCATATCTTTATGCTCCATCAACTCAAATCCTACTCAGAATTGGAATCCTGAATGCCGACGAGAATCGTAGTGTACACTCCTTTAACAGTCTTGGTGTAAAGAAACGTAGAGTATAACCCGCGCGAGCACATATCGCGATCGTAGAATAAACCTCGGAATCGTAGAGTAACTAGCTGCCGAGTAAACTTGCCAATCGTAGAGTAAAGAGCACCATCGTAGAGTAACCCTCGTCAGACGTAGAGTAACTTCGCTGCCAACTAAAAAAACGTAGAGTGTCGTGCCTGGCCGTAGAGTGCAACTAGGAATCGTCGAACAACTCCACTCAATGATCGTAAAGTACTATATCAAATCGTCGCATGACTCCGCCGTGACCTTCCTGCGATCGTAGAGCTGCCAGACTGCCACCCTAACACTATGAACGTAGAGCTCTCACCCAGCGATCGTAGAGTATTCTGCAAAACAACATAAAAATCAGCATTAAACCCATATTTTACAAAATCACATAAATTCTTCTGTAGATTGATAAACACCTTAAATCAGCTCATATGACAGATAACATGCAATTAAACAAGCATAAAGGAATGAAAATAATCAGATATTATGCACCTATCATGGGTTGCTACAACCGCTGGAGATTCCAGAGTGGAAGTGGGAGCATATCACAATGAATTTTGTGATGGGGCTTCCACCAACTCAGAAGGGTTACGACGTGATCTAGGTGGTCATGGATCGTTTAACTAAATCTACACATTTTCTACCGATCAAGATAAGGTACAATCTGGAGCAGCTAGCAAAGTTATATGTGAAAGAGATTGTGTCGCGACATGGAGTACCGGTATCTATTGTATTAGACAGAGATTCGCGTTTCACATCGAATTTCTGGAAGAGCTTGCAAGAAAGGTTGGGAACCCAGTTGAGGTTGAGTACGACATATCATCCTCAAACGGATGGGCAAAGCGAAAGAACGATTCAGACGCTTGAAGACATGCTTAGAGCATGTGTGATGGATTTTAAAGGCAACTGGGATGATCACCTACCATTGGTGGAGTTTGCCTATAATAACAGTTATCATGCGAGTATTAACATGCCTCCATATGAAGCATTATATGGGAGGAAGTGTCAGACACCTCTGTGTTGGGATGAAGTTGGTGAACAAAGACTATTGGGACCTGAATTGGTGCAACAGACCGCGGATGTTATCAAAGTGATAAAAGATCGATTGGTAGCGGCTTAGGATAGACAGAAGAAATACGCCGATTTGTATCGTCAGAAGCGAGACTTTGAAGTTGGCAGTTTTGTATTTTTGAAGGTATCTCCTTGGAAAGTGAAGATCAAATTTGGAAAGAAGGGAAAATTGAGTCCCAAGTTCGTAGGACCATTTGAAGTGTTAAAGAGGGTAGGTGATGTGGCGTACGAGGTAGCTCTACCTCCTGAACTTGAGCACATTCACAATGTGTTCCACGTTTCTGTGTTACGGCCATATAAACCCGACTACAAGCATGTGATATCCTATGAACCGATTCAAGTAGAGCAAGACTTGTCATATGAAGAAATTTCTGTCCAGATATTAGATAGGAAGGAGCAAATGTTAAGAAACCATACGGCTGAAGAAGTCCTTTAAAGGAACCATACGGCTGAAGAAGCTACATGGGAACTAGAAGAGAAGATGAGAAAGAATTATCCGCATCCTTTTGAGTGAACCCATGTTAAGTTTTCCGTACCTAGGTTATAATTCTAGGGACATAATTCTTATAAGGGGTGTGGATGTAACGACCGTGAATTCTGGATAACCTTGCAATTTGAATTTATATATATTAATGAATATTATAAATTTTAGTAACATTGTTATGTGTTACATGTTTAAAGGTTGTGTGACTACCTAGATTATGTAAATGCATGAAATTTACGTGTTATAGTTTTGTATAAGTGGATAAATTAATTTCGCGGAATGTCGCTAAATTATTATTCACATGCACTATTCACGCTATAATATTTTTACTTCTTTTTCGATTTCTAAATTTTTTTTTAATGCGTATATATGGAGGAATAATTTTTTTCAAGCGTCGAAAATTTTATTTGAGCTTATTCGGGATTTATATTTTATCCGAAAGATTTATTATGGGTTATCAGAATAAATGGATAAACCTCATAATTATTATTTTTATCCATCCCAATATTTTATGATAATACCCATTTTATTATGAATAGAGTTATTAAGAAAATTTGGTGCAAATAAGGAAGTATTCGGGTATGGGAAACAAAATGGGTGTATTAGTTTGTGTGTGTTGCTAATATGGGAAACCAACTTAATGCATGGACCAATAAGATGATAGAATTGAGGGCATTGTTAGTAGGTGTAGCAAATTTTTGGGCACCATGTATGGAAATTCCCTCATGGCCAACATTCTCCTCTATAACAATGCCAAGGAGGCTCGGGTTACTCCCTCCAAGTCACCCGAAGCCACCGTCTCCTTTCACTCCTCCATTTCCATTGCAACTCTTCTTTCTCTAGCAGCCCATTTTGAAATTTGCTGGAGAAATATAGAGAGAGAGTGAGTGAGAAATATATATAGAGAGAGAGTGAGAAATATAGAGAGAGAAAGAGAGAAAATTGAAGAAGAGGACGTACGAGAGGAAGAGGAGAAGAAGAAGAAGGAGCACGGGACAAGAGGAAGGAGAAGAGAAGTCTAGCCAACCTCCATAACACCCTCGGAAGCAAGATCTAGAGGTAATCAAGCCTCAATCCTCTTCTTTTTTCATTTTTCTCATTTTTGGTGTTCTTGAGCTCAAACCGATGGGTTTGAGCTTTTCTTCGAAATTTTGTTGTTATTGTTGCTTATGGTTGTTTATATATGTTGTTAAGAGACTATATAAGCTATTAATAACATTAAAGTGGAACAAAGACACAAGAAATCCGAACTCATGCGTAAAAGATGAAGAACAATGAAGAACATGGACATTTTGGACAAACATGGACATTCAGACTGTTTTAGATAACTTGTAGCTTTGATTCTGTATTTGTTTGTTTTATTTGTTATTGTGGTATTTTAGTTCCATGGGGTATTTTATAACCCAGTTAGAACGGAGTAAAAAGCTTTTAAAACGAATTTGTGGCGAAGATTTTAGTAAACCATGTCAAGAACATGACTAGTTTGTATGAACAGTGACCTTATGATCAACTCTGGTATTGTTGTATTGCATGAAAAATTTTAAATTTCTGGAGTAATATATTACATTGAATTAGGAAGCCATGGGCTTTGGAATGAACACATTTCGACCTCAGATGAGGGAGATATAGCGATTTTAAGAAAATGTGTCAAAGCTGTAAAGAACACGAAAAACGGGTGCGACCAGGCTCCTTGGAGCCGTAGTTTCGATCTGTTAGCGAATCTGAAAAGTTATGATTTTTGGATATATTGTAGTTCAGGTTATAAGCGTTCCATAGCCTTAAGAACGGACTAATTCGACTTAAAATGAAGAAGTTATGATGTTTGGTAGTAGGTGTTATGAATTTGTCAAGTAGGAGGTCGTAGAGTGCAAGTCATTTGGTAATCTCTGACCATCGTAGAGTGCAAATGGTGGGGTGGACTCTGAGGGTTATAGAGTGGCCTCCGATTGTAGTAGAGTGGCCTCCAAAACCGTAGAGTGCCTCTCGGAATCGTAGAGTGCAAAATTGGCTAAGTGTGAATCGTAGAGTAGAAAAATGGCTAAGTATAAAATTGTAGAGTGACTTTCAGCCTGAACATCACTTAGTAATTCAAGCATAACTTTCTCATACGAACTCGGATTGCGATGATCTAGGATGATTCGAAAAGAGAAAAAGTAGACCTACAACTATCATTTAATAAGCATGGAGAGTTAAGGTCGAGATGAATCTCAAAATTGAGCATGTTTAGCACTGTTGGCGATCGTAGAGTGACTTTCAGCTTGAACATCACTTAGTAATTCGAGCATAACTTTTTCATACGAACTCGGATTGAGGAGATCCAAGATGATTCAGAAAGAAGAAGAGTATACCTACAACTTTTATTTAATAAGCATTGAGAGTTAAGGTCGGGATGAATCTCAAAATTGAGCATCTTTAGCACTGTTGGCGATCGTAGAGTGGAAGAATCGTAGAGTGGAAAAATGGCTAAGTATAAAATCATAGAGTGACTTTCAGCCTGAACATCACTTAGTAATTCGAGCATAACTTTCTCATACAAACTCGGATTGAGGTGATCCAAGATGATTCGTAAAGAGGAAGAGTAGACCTACAACTTTCATTTAATAAGCATCGAGAGTTAAGGTCGGGATGAATCTCAAAATTGAGCATCTTTAGCACTGTTGGTGATCGTAGAGTGGAAGGATCGTAGATTGCAAATTTGGCTAAGTGTAAAATCATAAAGTGCAAATTTGACTAAGTACAAATCGTAGAGTGATTTTTAGCTTGAACCTAACTTAGTAAAATGGGCATAACTTTCTCATACAAACTCGAATTAAGGTGATCTAGGATAATTCGGAAAGAGGAAGAGTAGACCTATAACTTTCATTAATAAGAATTAAGATTTCATGTCTGGATTAAATTCGAATTTCGGTAGTTTGGTGACGTTGTGGATGTCGCTTAAGCGATTGAGTAGGCAAGTTTGGCGTATGGACGTGCAAGCGCTGTAACGTTATAAAAAGTGTGTTTAGCCTTGTTTAATATTATGCTTCTAATAAGATTATAACCTTATGGGTAGTGTAAACCAATATTTGGTATTTATTGTGTGAATGATTGTAATATGTTTATGTGCACACATGTGTGTAGGATAATTGAAGAGCGTGTGTTGTATTATTGTAGCAGACGCACGAGGCAAGTTCTTCTTTAACCCTTGTCTAACCCTTGTGTTGGGCAAGTTTCTTTACCCTAACTCAATTTATTGATTGAGCAAGTATTCTATCTTATTGCAAGTTTCATGACTCTAATTGAGTTATTACGTTCAAATTATATTAGTAGATTAATTATTGTAAATTACTCCACATCAAAGAAAATTATTGATATTCGCACCTTGTGCACTTGAATTCATGATCTGTTGTTGGACTATGGAACATTTAAGTTCTCATTCATGAACTATTTAAGGACATAGTCTACACCATTTATTTCGGCTAGACATGTACAGGTTATTATTTTTTAAAGTTATCCAATCCGATTGTTGGTATGGATTCTTGGACTGAGAGAGCAACCCTTATTAGGGGATTTTAATGTGTCGGTTGTTTGATGTAGTCAGAGTTAAATGTTATGCATATACATAGGGTACGAGAGGCTGATCCCCTCAAGTACTACTGATGGGCCGGTTTTTAAAAGAGTCAGTTGAATGATTGATTCTTGGGGCCAAAAAATTCATGGTTTATTAGACCACTCAGCAGTAAATAATCAATATTCATTATTTTATTAAAGCTTTGATTATATTGTCAGCTATTTCTTTAATGTTCTTAAATTGTTGAACTATGTGATTATTATTCTCATTCATTTATGATATACCTTCCTTATTCATTTTAAACTTGCTGAGCAAAGTAGTTGCTCACCCTTGCTATATCATGAACATATTGTAGTTAAGCTGGAGAGTTCCAAAGCGGACAAAAGCAAAGGAAAGCTTAAGGAATAGTTATATGTATTATCCCGTTATGTAATCGTAGAATCGTTTTGTATTATAAATGTATTTCGTGATGTATTTATTTAAGGTTATAGACCTTGGGACCGTAGTAAACATTTTGTAATGAACAACATATGTTTATTTATTCCGCATTAGTTGATTTATGTTATTTAGAGGTGTATGTGTGACACCCCCAAATCCGGGTTTCTTAACCTCGAATTCGGTGTTCACGATACTCAACAACAAACATACTTTCTAACTAATGCGGAATAATAAACATACAATGTCTATCGAAATAGTAATAAAGTCTTACAATCATAGTCCCAAGGTTCTTTAACCTTAACTTAAAACATACCCTTAATACAATAAAAAGTTCGTTTAACCAAATAACATTCAAGAGAAACCAGTACATAAGCCCTATCGGGCAACTACTCTTGCACCTTCCCTTTTTCTTTGTCTACTTTAGACGTTTCTGCCTTAACTGAAATAAAGATCATGATATTGCAAGGGTAAGCAACTAGTTTGCTTAGCAAGTTTATACACAAGGGAGATATATAATGAATAGAAAGAAGTTTCGCTTTCAATGTTCAACAACAGTATAGAATTGTGAAGAAACATGAATTAATAGTCAACAGTTGAATATTCGAATAATTGAATTTCAATTACTGAGTGGTTGGAAATAACCATAGACATTTGCCAAGGTTCTCAACATTTAAACTGGACCTCTTAAAAGTTTTGGTAATCAAGGGGATCAGCCTTTCATACCCCGTGATTTATGCATAAACACTTAATAAACCAGCATTGATATCATTCCTTAATCAAATTTATCCTTTTCTCAGCCAAGAGTTCTTACCATAACAATTTAATAAGAACAACTTTTAAAATACCTTTGATTCAACAAATTTAGACATGATTGATCTAGCTGATACAAATAGCATAGATCTATCTTATAAACAGTTCATACTTGAAAGAACTTTAATCTAATTCACAGTTCAATAATAATAGAATAGGAATTCAATTGCACAAGGTGCGAATGTGACACCCCCAAATCCGGGTTTCCTAACTTCGAATTCGGTGTTCACGATACTCAACAACAAACATACTTTCTAACTAATGCGGAATAATAAACATACATTGTTTATCGAAATAGTAATAAAGTCTTACCATCATGGTCCCAAGGTCCTTTAACCTTAACTTAAAACATACCCTTAATACAATAAGAGTTCACATAGCCAAATAACATTTAAGATAAACTAGTACATAAGCCATATCAGACAACTACTCTTGCACCTTCCCTTTTCCTTTGTCCCCCTTAGACGTTTCTGTCTTGGCTGAAATAAAGATCATGATATAGCAAGGGTAAGCAACTAGTTTGCTTAGCAAGTTTATACACAAGGGAGATATATCATGATTAGAAGAAAGTTTCGCTTTCAATGTGCAACAACAGTATAAGAGTGTGAAGAAACATGAATTAATAATCAACAGTTGAATATTCGAATACTTGAATGATAGTTACTGAGTGGTTGAAAATAACCATAGACATTTGCCAAGGTTCTCAGCATTTAAACTGGACCTCTTAATATGTTTTGGTAATCAAGGGGATCAGCCTTTCATACCCCGTGATTTATGCATAAACACTTAATAAACCAGCATTGATATCATGCCTTAATAAAATTTATCCTTTTCTCAGCCAAGAGTTATTACCATAACAATTTAATAAGAACTGCTTTTAAAATACCTTTGATTCAACAAATTTAGACATGATTGATCTAGCTGATACAAATAGCATAGATCTATCTCATAAACAGTTCATGTTTGAAAGAACTTTAATCTAATTCACAGTTCAATAACAATAGAATAGGAATTCAATTGCACAAAGTTCAAATCTCAATAACCAATATAGATGTGAATAATCAACAATAATTATTCACTATCATGCTTCGAAAATAATAACTCGAGTTTGAGTTAGGGAACTTGCCTGTCTGCTCGGCTACAATAATTCTAGCTTTAACTAATTGGCCTTGAAGAACCTAACATTGATAACGTCGATCTATCAATTAGTACCGCGTAGTTGTATATCGACACGCTTACTTATGCTATTTATTTAACAATTAAGCAACTTACATAGCACACATAAGCAAATAAATAAACTATCGTAACTCCTACAAGACACTTAATTGATTTCTAGGTTGATGGTTTAATTAATTCACCATGTATCCCTTAAGTAATAAACACTTATTAAACCCTTAAACAATTAATTATAATTGTTTAATCAATTAACATTACTTTTTCTTAAGTAATATTCAATTATTAACCCTTAAACAATTTATTATAATTGTTTAGTTAATGTGTTATTTAAAATCTCCTTATTTTATCAACTTTATCTTTATTTAATTACTATTTAATATTTGTTAAACAGTAATTAATTAATTATCTTTAGTCTTTAATAATAGTAATTAATAACTAATTATATTTACTTATTATTTAATTATTAATTAAATAATAATCGAATTATCACTTTTAATCATCTTTAATTATTATTTAAGATCAAATAATAATTAACTAGGTTTATTTATTATTTAAAGTTAATCAAATAATTATTAATGAACTTATCTTTAGTTATAATAAATAACTACTTAGGTTTATTTATTATTTAAAGTTAATTAAATAATAAATAATTAATGAATTATCTTTAGTTATTATTTAATAATAAATAACTAATTCGGTTTATTTATTATTTAAAGTTAATTAAATAATAAATAATTAATTTACAACTCTTAATTATCCTTAATCAATGTTTAAAATAAATAAACAATAATTAATTTATTATATATGAAAAATATAATAGCATATCCCAGAATTAAATTCTATAAGGCTCTTATTTTATTTATTATTATTTATAAATAATAATAATGATAATAAGGTTTTTAAGTATTTAAATTTAATTAAAAATAAATCTTGATGGCAAATCTGTAATTAAAGCGAAGTTTGGGCGGAGGGCATAGCCGTAATTTCTGCCTGCTCGCCTGTCCGCGCATTGCGCGTGGGTTTTCCCTGCTGGGCCAAAACGGCGCCGTTTGGCTGCCGCTGAACCAAATGATATGCTGGCCAAACAATAGATACCCACAGTGCAGACAGTTCATTCGAAACAGTACTGGCCTATTTTCACTGTAAAAACCAAATTACCAGAACCTTAGGGTTCTTTAATAAACAGAGGTTTAAACCCAATAATCACAATACCAGATTTCTTAATCCAATGAACCAACACAATACAATACAATTCAATGCATAATGTAACCAACACAATCGGCTATTAGAACCTTTAAGGTTCATCAACAAAATTTCCCAACAACGACTTAAGCAACAACACCATTCAAATACAGAAGAAAAATTTTCAAAGAAACCAAAACCCACAAAAATCGACAGCATAGGTCGAAGTGCAGAAGAAGGAAAATCTATACAAAACCTAAACAAAAAAAAAAGAAACTAACACAGTAGCTCAAATATCCCATTGTTATACCTTGCGTTGCAACTCTTCTCCTCCTGTCGAAATAAGTGACTAAGCTGGGCGTTTACACCACGCTCTCCTCCCCTGCTCCCTCTCTATTTCAATCAGCAAAAATATTTTTTTTTTTGGGCCCAATTTATAGGAAATTGATTACTCAATAAACCGGACATTACCCTAACTGATTCCTCAAAACCCAACAGTAGGAGGGAGTGGCTGTCGTGTCAATTCCCATCCAAACCAACCACAAAAATCGTCGGCAAGCCTCGAGCCGCGCGCTTCCATCCGTCAGTCGCCGGTCACCTCAAATCCTCCGGTCCGTTTGGTTGTTGCTCGGTCGCCCGTGACGCAACCCGCTTCGCCCGCTGGTCAATCCTTTGTAGCCGCCGGTCGGCGCTTATTCTTCAACCCCACCGGTTGATTTCTCACGTCAATCGCGTCGGCCTCCTCCCCTGTCCCATCGGCCTTCCTCTGTTGCTCGGCTGCTTGATTAGAGAGGCTAGGCTTTGGATCCCCTGAGGTTTTGATTTGATCGATTATCTGAGTTGAGGGGTTTGATTTCCTTAGATCGGTTATCCCCAAATTAAGCTACCGTTACACTTAATCTGGTAGAAATGGATCCAACCCGTTGTCCTTGTCCAACCCGATTGGATTAAGGATTGGGCTCAACCCACTGGTTGGGTCGGCCAAAAGAATGGGAATCAGCCCAATTGGAAATTAAAAAAAAAAAAGAATGGTTTCGGCCCAATCCGGAAATAACATAGAAAGAAGAAAATGGGTCCAACTAACAAAATGAAAAATGGGCCACTCCAATTAAGAGAAAAATGACCCAATTAAATTAACCACCTTGCTTTTAATTTAAATACTAAACCATTTAATTAATTATTTCAAAATATTTATCTTAACCATAATTCTCTAGTCGAATTTATTTAACCCGATAATGATAAAATTATTTATTTAATTTCCCCAATTTTCTTGCCAATCAATTGCTAGGGTTAACTCATTAGTTTATTCAACTACTAGTGAGCCCCTTTAATGCAACGAAAATCATTGGGCCATACCTTTATATAATTAAATAATAATACCTACATGGATCCAATTAAATTCGTAGAATTAAATAAAACGAATTTCATATATTAAAATAATTCAACGCAATGTTTAGAAATTCTTGGACATTACATCCTCTCCCCCTTATAAAAATTCCGTCCTCGGAATTTCAATTTAAGGTTACTCAAACAACTGGGGGTAATTCGCTCTCATCTTCTCTTCGAGTTCCCACGTGGCTTCTTCCACCGCGTGATTGCTCCAGAGAACTTTAACAGAATGAATGACTTTATTCTGCAGCGTTTGCTCCTTCCTATCAAGTATTTGGACAGGAATCTCCTCGTACGATAAGTCCTCCTCGACTTGAATTGGCTCATAGGAAATGACATGCTTGTAATCTGGCTTATACGGATGCAACACTGATACATGAAACACGTTGTGAATGTGCTCAAGTTCAGGAAGTAATGCTACCTCGTACGCGACTTCGCCTATTCTCTTTAATATTTCAAAAGGTCCTATGAACCTAGGGCTCAGCTTGCCCTTCTTCCCAAAACGGATCTTCCCTTTCCAGGGAGATACCTTCAAGAATACATAGCTGCCAACTTCAAAGTCTCGCTTCTGACGATGTAAGTCGGCATACTTCTTCTGACGATCCTGGGCAGCTACTAACCGCTGTCTTATTACTTTAATGATTTCCACGGTTTGTTTTACGAATTCTGGTCCCAACACAACGGCGTTCGACACTTCCTTCCATATAACGTTACGTACGGTGGCATACCGATGCTAGCGTGATAACTATTGTTGTAAGCGAACTCTACCAAGGGTAAGTGATCGTCCCAGCTGCCACCTAAATCCATCACAACTGCCCGGAGCATATCCTCTAAGGTCTGAATTGTTCGCTCGCTCTGACCGTCGGTCTGAGGATGATACGCCGTACTCATCCTCAACTGTGTTCCCATTCTTTCCTGTAGACTTCTCCAAAACTTTGACGTGAAGTGCGGGTCTCTGTCAGACACAATAGATACTGGCACTCCATGTCGCGATACTATCTCCTTCACGTAAAGTTTCGCCAACTGTTCCAATTGTACCTGATCTTGATCGGTAGAAAGTGGGCAGACTTGGTTAAACGGTCTACGATCACCCAGATGGCGTCTAGACCCTTCTGAGTTGTCGGGAGTCCTACCACAAAATCCATTGTGATGTGCTCCCACTTCCACTCTGGAATTTCTAAGGGTTGCAACAATCCGCTCGGCCGTTGGTGCTCTGCCTTGACCCTCTGACAAGTTAAACACCGGCTGACAAATTCTGTAACTTCCCCCTTCAAATGCGGCCACCAATAATGTTGACGAAGATCTTGATACATCTTGGTGCTACCCGGATGTACCGAAAATCTCGTATTATGGGCCTCCTGCAATATTTCTTCCCTTAAGTCTGGTACATAGGGTATCCAGATCCTTCCCTCGAACCTCAGCAGACCTGTGCTGTCAACCTTGAACTTCAACATTTTTCCTTCCGACAGTTGCTTCTTGATGCCAATGCATTCTTCATCAAATTCTTGGGCCTCCTTTATCTTATCCAGTAGAGTCGGACCTACTGTCACGGTGAATAACTTTTCGTCCGTCTCCATCGGATCCTTAACCTCCAGTCCCAGACGTTCAAAGTCCTTTATCAGCTCCTCCTGAACGGTCAGCTGCATCAATTTCACCTTGCCTTTTCTGCTTAAGGCATCAGCCACTACATTTGCTTTGCCCGGATGGTACAGAATCTCACAGTCATAGTCTTTGATCAATTCTAACCATCGGCGCTGTCTCATGTTCAGCTCCTTTTGAGTGAAGATATATTTTAGACTTTTGTGATCTGTGTATATCTCGCACCTCTCTCCATATAGGTAGTGCCTCCAGATCTTCAAAGTGAACACTACTGCTGCTAACTCCAAATCATGAGTCGGGTATCCCTTCTCATAGTCCTTCAGCTGACGTGAAGCGTACGCAATGACCTTGCCATGCTGCATTAGTACACAACCAAGGCCCTTGTGTGACGCATCACTGTATACCACAAAACCTCCAGTGTTGTCCGGTAAAGCCAACACTGGTGCTTGGCTAAGTCTTTTCTTCAACTCCATGAAACTATCCTCGCACTTCTCCGTCCAAACGAACTTTACCATCTTTCTGGTTAGATTGGTCAACGGTGATGCTATCTTCGAAAAATCCTGGATGAATCTCCGATAGTATCCTGCTAACCCTAGGAAACTTCTAGTCTCCATTGGCATCTTTGGCCGCTCCCAGTTGATAATGGCTTCCACCTTTGCTGGGTCTACCGAAACACCATTACTGTCAATTACGTGTCCTAGAAATTGCACCCTCTGCAACCAAAATTCACACTTTGAAAACTTCGCGTACAACTTCTCCCTTCTTAATGCCCCCAAAGCAATCCTTAGATGTTCAGCATGTTCTTCCTCTGTCACTGAGTACACCAAGATGTCATCGATGAATACTACCACGAACTTGTCCAAATACTGCTTGAACACTCTGTTCATCATATCCATGAATGCCGCTGGTGCATTTGTTAGTCCAAATGACATAACCAGAAACTCGAAATGTCCATAACGAGTTCTGAATGCCGTCTTCGGGATATCCTCCTGCCTCACCCTTAGTTGATGATAGCCCGTCCTTAAATCAATCTTTGAAAAGTATTTCGCCTCCTTGAGTTGATCAAACAGATCGTCTATCCTAGGCAACGGATACCTATTCTTAATCGTAACTTTGTTCAACTCGCGGTAGTCGATACAAAGCCTCATCGAGCCATCCTTCTTCTTTACGAACAGAACTGGCACTCCCCCGAGTGACCCTTTCCGCAATTTCCACATACCTGCCTTTTCTGCTGCATACTCCCTTGCTGCATTTCAGAATTGCTACCCCCACTGCTCCATTGACGCTTCCTGTTGTTGCTGCCACCACTGCTAACATTCACATTTCCTCCTTCTACCTTCTTCTTGTTCTTCTCCCGATTATATTTTGAAACCGCTTCACTCCCACCTTCAGCAATGAGAGCTTTCTCCAGCAAGGTTGAGAACGACGTAATTTGTAAAACCGCTACCTTGCTGTAGATCCATGGCTTTAACCCATTCTCGAACCTTCTTGCCTTCCTCACCTCAGTGTCCACCTGATGTGGGGCGAATCTAGCCAATTCATTGAATTTTGCAGCGTACTCTGACACTGACAAGTTTTCTTGCTTCAGTTCTAAAAACTTGATCTCCATTTTTGCCTGCGTACTCTCAGGGAAGTAATTCTCGAAAAACAACGTCTTGAATGCTTCCCACGCCACGACTCCAGTTCCAGCTTTGCTCTGATTGGCTTCCCACCAAAAGTTAGCCTCACCTTTCATTAAGTAAGTAGCAAAAACTGTCTTCTGCTCCTCGGCGACTCTAGCGATGACAAAGGCCTTTTCAATCTCCTTTATCCACGACTGGGCCTCTATTGGGTCCGCTGTTCCCCTAAACTCCGGCGGCCCTACTGCCTTGAAGTCTTTAAAATTGGCTAAGTGGTTGCCCGTCTGGTTTCCGGCGGTAGTCGTTTGATTCCGCAGAGCTTCAGCCATCATGTTGATAAAGTCTTGCATTGGGTTTGGTTGAGTTCTCTCTGCATTGTTAACCGACTCTTCGACCCCTTGGTTTCGTAGGATTCGTCTGGGCGGCATTATCTGTTTGAACAAAGTCCTAACACATTACTCGGGTTTTATAAACATATAAGTATTTAACATGTAATACAACATTGTACTCGAACAATCGCATGATCATCGTGTGGGAGCTCTAGATTACCCAACCTCGGGAATTCTGCTTTTACCCGATTAGTAATTTAAGTTGCTAAAATACCGATTCAGTTTTACTGAATTAACGTAACCATTGAATTGACGGTCTACCAAGTAAAATTCTCAAACACATACCATAGTAATGCATTTATATTCATATACCAACTTTAGTGTTTTACACGTTCATCACAGGTATATTGCCATAAATGCTACCATCCCATTTAATATAACAAAAGATGGGATTCACTAAACCATTCTTTTCTACCTACATAAATGGAAGTATATCCTACATACGAACTACCTCGCACGAGCTGAGGTTAATACAAACTCTAGTAAATCGAAAGTAGTACCAATATCACTGCTCAAGGCATAACTACCCACCTCCAAATATCCTCTAAGGGACACAAGGTGAATACAACTCAACGCTTGCTCTCGCTACTGGGGGGCAGATCCATCCATTTGGCGTCGAACTGCATAAAGGCGGTGTCTAAGGCTCGCTCCAAATCATATATCTCCACATCTTTAGCTTTCACCTCATCCCTCAACTGTCCTAACTGTAGCTCTCTCTGCTGCAGCCTCCCCCGCAACTCGGCTAACTCAGCCTGGGCCTGGTAAGCAGCGTCCTTGTACTGCTGTTGCTGCTCAGTAATTTGGAGGGTGTGGTTCTGCACCTCTAGTTGTTTAGCCCTAACCTCTAGCTCGGCGTTCCTCGCCAGCAAATCTCCTATCACATCAGGCTCTATGGGCTCCTGGTTCACTAGACAGCTATCCTAACTCTTGTCCGACATCCTACAAACACCACACAAATAAATCAACATCAGTACCACAATAAAATATATTCATTGATGAAATGAAATGATATTTTATTCGGTACAACTAGAACTCTATGCGAGTTTTCTACTAAGGTTATATCCTAGGTTTCTCGTTCCTAACGTTTATAACCTACAACTTTGATACCAACCTGTGACACCCCCAAATCCGGGTTTCCTAACCTCGAATTCGGTGTTCATGATACTCAACAACAAACATACTTCCTAACTAATACGGAATAATAAACATACATTATTTATCGAAATAGTAATAAAGTCTTACCATCATGGTCCCAAGGTCCTTTAACCTTAACTTAAAACATACCCTTAATACAATAAGAGTTCACATAGCCAAATAACATTTAAGATAAACTAGTACATAAGCCATATCAGGCAACTACTCTTGCACCTTCCCTTTTCCTTTGTCCCCCTTAGACGTTTCTGCCTTGACTGAAATAAAGATCATGATATAGCAAGGGTAAGCAACTAGTTTGCTTAGCAAGTTTATACACAAGGGAGATATATCATGATTAGAAGAAAGTTTCGCTTTCAATGTTCAACAACAGTATAAGAGTGTGAAGAAACATGAATTAATAATCAAAAGTTGAATATTCGAATACTTGAATGACAGTTACTGAGTGGTTGAAAATAACCATAGACATTTGCCAAGGTTCTCAGCATTTAAACTGGACCTCTTAATATGTTTTGGTAATCAAGGGGATCAGCCTTTCATACCCCGTGATTTATGCATAAACACTTAATAAACCAGCATTGATATCATGCCTTAACCAAATTTATCCTTTTCTCAGCCAAAAGTTCTTACCATAACAATTTAATAATAACAGCTTTTAAAATACCTTTGATTCAACAAATTTAGACATGATTGATCTAGCTGATACAAATAGCATAGATCTATCTCATAAATAGTTCATGCTTGAAAGAACTTTAATCTAATTCACAGTTCAATAACAATATAATACGAATTCAATTGCACAAGGTGCGAATCTCAATAACCAATATAGATGTGAATAATGAACAATAATTATTCACTAACATGCTTCGAAAATAATAACTCGAGTTTGAGTTAGGGAACTTGCCTGTCTGCTCGGCTACAATAATTCTAGCTTTAACTAATTGGCCTTGAAGAACCTAATATTGATAACGTCGATCTATCAATTAGTACCGCGTAGTTGTATATCGACATGCTTACTTATGCTATTTATTTAACAATTAAGCAACTTACATAGCACACATAAGCAAATAAATAAACTATCGTAACTCCTATAAGACACTTAATTGATTTCTAGGTTGATGGTTTAATTAATTCACCATGTATCCCTTAAGTAATAAACACTTATTAAACCCTTAAACAATTAATTATAATTGTTTAATCAATTAACATTACTTTTTCTTAAGTAATATTCAATTATTAACCCTTAAACAATTTATTATAATTGTTTAGTTAATGTGTTATTTAAAATCTCCTTATTTTATCAACTTTATCTTTATTTAATTATTATTTAATATTTGTTAAACAGTAATTAATTAATTATCTTTAGTCTTTAATTGTAGTAATTAATAACGAATTATATTTACTTATTATTTAATTATTAATTAAATAATAATCGAATTATCACTTTTAATCGTCTTTAATTATTATTTAAGATCAAATAATAATTAACTAGGTTTATTTATTATTTAAAGTTAATCAAATAATTATTAATGAAACTTATCTTTAGTTATAATAAATAACTACTTAGGTTTATTTATTATTTAAAGTTAATTAAATAATAAATAATTAATGAATTATCTTTAGTTATTATTTAATAATAAATAACTAATTCGGTTTATTTATTATTTAAAGTTAATTAAATAATAAATAATTAATTTACAACTCTTAATTATCCTTAATCATTGTTTAAAATAAATAAACAATAATTAATTTATTATATATGAAAAATATAATAGCATATCCCAGAATTAAATTCTATAAGGCTCTAATTTTATTTATTATTATTTATAAATAATAATAATGATAATAAGGTTTTTAAGTATTTAAATTTAATTAAAAATAAATCTTGATGGCAAATCTGTAATTAAAGCGAAGTTTGGGCGGAGGGCATAGCCGTAATTTCTGCCTGCTCGCCTGTCCGCGCATTGCGCGTGGGTTTTCCCTTCTGGGCCAAAATGGCGCCGTTTGGCTGTCGCTGAATCAAATGATATGCTGGCCAAACAATAGATACCCACAGTGCAGACAGTTCATTCGAAACAGTACTGGCCTATTTTCACTGTAAAAACCAAATTACCAGAACCTTAGGGTTCTTTAATAAACAGAGGTTTAAACCCAATAATCACAATACCAGATTTCTTAATCCAATGAACCAACACAATACAATACAATTCAATGCATAATGTAACCAACACAATCGGCTGTTAGAACCTTTAAGGTTCATTAACAAAATTTCCCAACAAAGACTTAAGCAACAACACCATTCAAATATAGAAGAAAATTTTTGAAAGACACCAAAACCCACAAAAATCGGCAGCACAGGTCGAAGTGCAGAAGAAGGAAAATCTATACAAAACCTAAACAAAAAAAAAAGAAACTAACACAGTAGCTCAAATATCCCATTGTTATACCTTGCGTTACAACTCTTCTCCTCCTGCCGAAATAAATGACTAAGCTGGGCGTTTACAGCGCGCTCTCCTCCCCTGCTCCCTCTCTATTTCAATCAGCAAAAATATTTTTTTTTGGGGTCAATTTATAGGAAATTGATTACTCAATAAACCGGACATTACCCTAACTGATTCCTCAAAACCCAACGGTAGGAGGGAGTGGCTGTCGTGTCAATTCCCATCCAAACCAACCACGAAAATCGTCGGCAAGCCTCGAGCCGCGCGCTTCCATCCGTTAGTCGCCGGTCACCTCGAATCCTCCGGTCCGTTTGGTTGTTGCTTGGTCGCCCGTAACGCAACCCGCTTCGCCCGCTGGTCAATCCTTTGTAGCCGCCGGTCGGCGCTTATTCTTCAACCCCACCGGTCGATTTCTCACGTCAATCGCGCCGGCCTCCTTCCCTGTCCCGTCCGATTGAATCAGTAGCCCTAGCGCCCCTACCTCTGTTGCTCGGCTGCTTGATTAGAGAGGCTAGGCTTTGGATCCCCTGAGGTTTTGATTTGATCGATTATCTGAGTTGAGGGGTTTGATTTCCTTAGATCGGTTATCCCCAAATTAAGCTACCGTTAGACTTAATCAGGTAGAAATGGATTCGACCCGTTGTCCTTGTCCAACCCGATTGGATTAAGGATTGGGCTCAACCCACTGGTTGGGTCGGCCAAAAGCATGGGAATCAGCCCAATTGGAAATTAAAAAAAAAGAAGGATGGTTTCGGCCCAATCCGGAAATAACATAGAAAGAAGAAAATGGGTCCAACTAACAAAATGAAAAATGGGCCACTCCAATTAAGAGAAAAATGACCCAATTAAATTAACCACCTTGCTTTTAATTTAAATACTAAACCATTTAATTAATTATTTTAAAATATTTATCTTAACCATAATTCTCTAGTCGAATTTATTTAACCCGATAATGATAAAATTATTTATTTAATTTCCCCAATTTTCTTGCCAATCAATTGCTAGGGTTAACTCATTATTTTATTCAACTACTAGTGAGCCCCTTTAATGCAACAAAAATCATTGGGCCATACCTTTATATAATTAAATAATAATACCTACATGGATCCAATTAAATTCATAGAATTAAATAAAACGAATTTCATATATTAAAATAATTCAACGCAATGTTTAGAAATTCCTGGACATTACAGCGAATCTCAATAATCAGTATAGACGTGAATAATCAACAATAATTATTCACTAACATGCTTCGAAAATAATAACTCGAGTTTGAGTTAGGGAACTTGCCTGTTTGCTCAGCTACAAATAATTCTAGCTTTATCTAATTGGCCTTGAAGGACCTAACATTGATAAAGTCGATCTATCAATTAGTATTGCGTAGTTATACGTCTATACGTTCACTAAGGAACTTATCTACCACATAAGTTAAACACATAATGCACCTAGCACAAACTTGCTATCATTAACCCTAATCAAACTTAGGTTAATGATAGATTAACTTGGGAATATTTTTCCTAAAGATTAAACACCTTTTTAAGCCTTTAAACAATTGTGTTTACTTGTTTAATTAAGGAATTATTAAACACTTCATATTCAAATATCTCATTTCTCATTTAATTACCATTCAATATTAATTGAATGGGAATCAATAAATTATCTTTAGTTATTATCTATCGAATAACAAATTAGGTTTAATTATTACCCATTCAATAATATTTTCATAAAGTTTTAATCTTAATATTTCTTTATTTACTTAAAAATATCGAATTCTTATATTACAAATATCATAGTAATATTTTAATAAGTTATTAGGCGAATAAACAATTTATTCTAATTGTTTTACCCTTTATTAAACAACTTATTTAATACCCATAAAAGGTCATAAATATTATTTATCATAATAGATTACCAAAATACCTCACATAGGTTAGATTACACGATAATAGGAGTACCTAAGCTTTAACATCCTATTTTCCTCATTTATGACATTATTTAACCATTTATTTCCTTTTAACCATAACTATAATATTATTATGAAAAATAGCACACAAGTTTTGAAAATTATTATCTTCTGGATCTGGATAGTATATGACCCAAACATAATTTACAAATTTTCCTGGAATTTTAGAAAGTGATTTACTAGTTTTAAAGTACTCAAAACCTCCGAATCTTGTTACATTTTTCATAAATCGAGTTTTTCTCTGAAAATTCCGAAATTTTTAGGGTACACTCTCATAACATATATAAACATACTGTAAACATTTCATATATTTTCAAGGTATACACAGTGAGAAATCCGGGTATGAATATTTAGGAGTCCTTCACGGTAAAAGCCATTACACAAAAACTACATATCGAAACGTGTTCGTTCTTTTTCCTACTTGTAGATAACTTCTTAAGGTACCTCTGTGACGTTTCTCAGATTTTTAAAAGATCCATAACTGGCCGAAACAACCTTTGGAAAAATGAGGACAACAAGCTTTTAGGATTTTAAAGCTTTAAGTTTTATAGCTGGACTGTTTTGGGAAAACAGCCCCCAAGGCTTCAAAAATTATTGGATTTGTGTTCTATCACTTGGGTTTACTAGCTCACTCATGTATCTAACACCTCCTTTCGACGGATCACAAATCCAAGTTGTAGATCTCAAGTTATGGGTGATCCAAGTGAAGAAAAGCTAGGGTTTTTACCCTTTAAGAACATAAGTTCCTTTTCTTCCTTTGAATCTCCATTCTAACACTCAAGAGGATTAGATCTATACATGAAGCATGAAGATCTAATGATTCTTGAGTCTTAGAACAAAATCTCTCAAAAACTATGAAAATAAAACTAAGTAAGAAAGAAGGAAATGGTTTAGGGTTTCACCTTGATCTTGTAGCTACTCTCCTTGATCTACCAAAGTATGTGATGAACTTGGGATACATGAACTATGCTAATATCACTCTCTTTTCCTCTCTAAGCTCTTACTCTATGTTCTTGCTAGGGAGAAATGAAAGAAGGAGATGAAAAGAGGAAATGAACTTGAAATGAAATGAAAGGATAGAATACTTGCAAGTATAATACTAAATTAGAATTCATGCTATTATCCCCCACATCTTTCTTGCCCCTTGGATATAAGAGTTCACCTTATCCCTTCCATTTAGCCTTAATCTTATCTTTAAGTGTGCTAATTAGATTTTCCACCAATGGGAGCTTGACAACCTTGTCCTTTGTGTAAGAGTTACTAATATCCCCCATATCTTTGTTGTCCCTTGGATAAAAGGCTTACTAATTGGATAATAGCAAGAAACCTCTACTTTTTGTCATCATGGAGCTAGTGAGTAGCCTTGTGTCACTAGGGTGGCTAGTTGACATCTTAGGAAGCTATGACACATCATAGGTAGCTACTTGACATTATAGGAAGCTATGATGTCAAGTCTACCATTTCAACTTCCCACACAAGCAAGCTACTTAATTAAAATAAAGTTTGAAATCAACTTACTCCTCCTTTCTCTTAAGTGCACGACAAGGAGGGATTTTGTCCCAAAATATTGTCCAAAATAACTTTAAATAATAAACAATTGTTACACATTTAATAAATCAAGTGGCTAGGTTTTGGACCACACATTAAATACCATTGGCCTCCAATTTAAATGATTAGGCTAATAAAATTCAAATCTATTTAATGCAATATTGGGTCATTTAATTTAACCCCATGATAGCTCATTTAATAAGCCACACAATTAATACCTAAATCCATGATTAATATAAATGATTGGACTAGGTTCATTAATTAAGTAACTTAGTCAATTAGTAAATAAATTACTAACTTAACTATTAATTATTATTATCCAATTTGGACCATATCTCATTAACAACTACTTTCATTAATTAACCCACACACTTTATTTACTAACTGTATTCAATTTACTTGAATACTTAATTTAGTAAATACCTTGCCAACTTTATGGATATAAAGCCTTAGGGTTTGCTCACTAGTTTAAATATACTACTAGCGATTCCCTTAACACAAATTTATATCAGTAAATCACATAGTCACATAATCCACCAATACACCCAAAGGCTTAAATAAGAACACAAAGTTAACTC
The DNA here is from genome assembly GCA_034770075.1 of Aralia elata. NCBI lineage: Eukaryota > Viridiplantae > Streptophyta > Magnoliopsida > Apiales > Araliaceae > Aralia > Aralia elata. The sequence continues at coordinate 48,888,802 of CM068380.1, read as the reverse complement.
ATTAAAATTAAAATTATATTTAATTAATAATGATGTTCAAAATTCACGGGCATTACAGTATGGATGTACTTTATCGTAAGCACCAGATTCGAGGTATTGGTACCTGAATTTGGGGGTGTCACATTAATGATATTAGTCCTTTTTGATATTCAGCCTTCATATATATTTATAGCCCTTTCATGACGTTAGAAGTAATATCCAACTAGAAATTAACGCTTGAAAGCATCCTAAGTTGGATAGGAATGCATAACACATGCCTAACACGCCCAACTCGCATACTAGCGCTGCGGCTCTACTCTATAACGCCGCAGCGCTATGTCTCTGTCCTCTTAGAGCTGCATCGCTGGTTTCCAACGCTGCGGCTCTATGTTCTTTCTTGTAGATTTCATCGAGAGCTTCGATTTGATAGGTGACACGTCCCGTAACTCTTCCCGGATCAAAGGTTATGGCATTTTTACCAACAGACGTCGAACTAGCAAATATCATGGCGTCGCGGCACTTATGCAACTTCAAATTGACTATAATACAACCATTTTGCCTCCATTTCCTTTTCCTACACAAAAGTATAAAAACACAAAAAAAAGAAATGAAAAATACCCAAGAACTCACAATTTCATCTAGCTAAAAGTAATCAATTCATAGGTATAAAACTTACTCATCAAATACTCTCAAACTTGAATCTTTGCTTATCCTCAAGCAAAATGCTAAGAACAAAACTAAACAACTAATTATAAATAGCAACTAACTCGAGAAATGAATCAACATGAATTGAAATATTGTCCTCAACAATTTCATTAAAAAGATAACTCAAGAAAAATTTCACAACACATACAACGTCTAAAATTTCAACCTATTTAGCAGTTTCACGTCTATTTATGATCCTTCAAGTGCGTGTGTGCATCCAAATATTCAAACTAGTCATAACTCGGATAAAATCATAAACTTAAATATTCATAAAAGATTTTCAAATCAACTTTATAAACTATCTTTTCACATCAATCTCTACTAATGACGACAAAACATAAATTTAAAGGATAAAAAAGATACTTCAAATATTTAAGCACACGTGAACCCTTCCCAAGTATTTCAAAAAACCATTTTTTCTTCTTTTTTTTCCTTACTTTTTAGTGAGTGCATTTTATGCTCCATCTCACTTCCTGTTGAACGAGTGTGTTTTACGCTCCATCTCGCTGCATGTGTTTATGAGTGAGTGTGTTTTACGCTCCATCTCAACTTACTACATGATTTATTTTTTCAACTCGGGAAGGTTCTGTTAGGTTTGTATAACGCGAACATGCAATCAAATTACATTAATAAAGCGAAAGCGCGATAAAATCAGATTTTAAAATTTTATACAAACCATCACCATGATCTTTCTTTATGCACAATTATTAATTAAACGAAAGAGATGGAGAATAAGAATTATACCCTTGTAGAATTCTAGCTTCCTCAGGTACAAGTTCACCTCCAATTCCTTCGTGTTCTCCTTGAATTCCACCGATTAAATTCCTTCCTTTGATCAACGTTAGTCACCCAAGTGTTTGGCCTCTAGAGGTGATCCACCAAGGAATAATACTTATTCAAGAAGATGGGTGTTGGCAAAACCCTAGTTTCTATCTCTATAGAAATTGTAAGTACTCTCTACAATTCTTATGCAAGAGTGTGTAACCCTAATCTATGATAAGACTTCTCTTATTTATAGATGTAGGAAAACCCTTCCCTAAACTATTTAGGATTAGGGTTTCTATTCTAATTAAACTCCTTTAATTAAATTAAACTCCTAATCCAATTAGGAATTCATGTGAGAGTACTTCTATTAATTAATTCCCAATCCCTATTAGGAATTAAATAATAGTAATAGTAATAATAATAATAAGACTCCTCTTATTAATTTATATTTAATATTTTTAAAATATTAAATAATAAATATTAAGCTATTTAATTTATTCTATCTCCATAGACTAAATTAAATACACTTAACTTATTATTACAATTATGCCATTTACTTCTTAAATAAATATTTTCCTTTTGCGGTGTGACCCTTTAGGTTCTCCATATTAAACCGGTTGTGAATAAATCAATTAGAACAATTCTAATCTTATTTAAATAAATAAATTAACCTATTTAATTCATTTAAATAAATAATATTTATTCTACAATAAGGGTAAGCCCCCTTAGCGATCAACGACTTTCCAGATAATATAGATTTCAACATTAATCATAAAAGAACCTTTCAGTGCATAGTTACCGTATAATTCAATCCTTCTACCATACAATGTCCCAATTAAATATAAGACATGGAATTACTGTCAGGTCTTATTTTATGTAATTATATGTATTTCGATTCTAAAATGCACAACTCTGATTAATGCAAATTAGAAACTCTTTTCTAATTTCATTCTGCTTTGGCCAAAGACTTCCGAGTCGTCATTTATCGAATCACATAGAAAATTCTCTCCTTTTACTAGAAGTGGTAGATTCTTTGTTGATCATTCACCTATTTCCATGTACAACTTATTATACCCAATCATACCCTTTGATATACCCTAAAGGTCTTAAGGGACATGTCAAAGTATAACTCATCATACACAAGATACTATGATGATCTCAAGTCCAAGGATCACTTGTACTACTATCACTAGAGGAATTCCTATTGACAGGCGAGTAAAACTCCATTAGGTATTCCTTAGCGAGCCACATTCAGTGAACTTATTCTCTAATAAGCACCTACATACTTGCTTTAGTGTCTCCACACAAATGATTATGAGATCAATCATTCTCTTCATAAGAGCAAGCAACGTATGTACTAATCTATCCGGATTCACTAATCCCCTTTTTAGTAATCCATCGATTAGGAACAATTTAAGTTTGTGAGCTATCTAGAATTTAGATCTCATTAGCATGATCACCATCATGATTCTAAAAGCATTGCTCAAAACTATGGGTTTATCACATTTAATATAACAACACTATGTAGATAATGTAAAATGCCTTTTAACAACCAAATAAGATTACAAAGTATATGCTACATCATATCAAATATGATTGGCTTGTGTGCATACTACTTTCAATCTCTCACTTGCACTAAAGCCAATCGTCATGGTATCTAATACCCTTCTTCTCTAAGTGACGATCATCCTGCTGTTTGGATAAAGCTTCAGTAAATGGATATGCAATGTTGTTCTTGAGAGTCCACTATCTCTATAGTTACTTCTCCTCTTTCAATGATTCCACTAATCAAATGAAAGTGCCGCAATATATGTTTGAATCCAAGATGAGACTTAGGAACTATTCCTAGTTCTGTAATGACCTTTTCATCCAAACAATCAACTTGCAGCTTTATTTACAGCTATATACTTTGTCTTTATCACTAAACAAGCAACTCTTTACTGTTTGGAACCTTTCCAATTTACTGCACCACCTTTTAAGGAAACAATTTACTTTAAAGTGGATTTGTTATCGTCTTGGTCAGTCTGAAAAACTTGAATCTGTTAAGCCCTCTAGTTTTTATTCAGACCTACCATGAATCATGATCATATCTTCAGTACCGGTTAAGTACTTAAAGATGTTTATCACTGTCTTACAGTGATCTTCTCCAGAATATGACTGATCAACATTAAGCCTAGTATATTCATTGCATACATGATAGTAACTCATGCGATCTCTCTTTCAATTTGGGACAATTTTAGAAAGATTCACTCCATGACTCATCATTATGAGACCTCTCTTGGAGTTTGCCATGTTAAACGCCTTTAGCATCGAATGAATATACGTTCATTGGGTCAAGCCGAACATCCTTTTAAATCTATCTGTATAGATTTATATCCCCAATTTATAGGATGCTCCTCCCAAGTCATTCATGGAGGAATGTTTAGACAATTTTATCTTTATTGATTGTAGCATTGGTGTGTCATTCCTTATCAGTAATATATCAACATATAATACTAGGAATGTCACAGTGCTCCCACTAACCTTTTGTACACACTAGGTTCATTCTTGTTTTTGATAAAATCAAGCTCTTTTGATTGTCTCATCAAAATGAATGTTTCATCTTTGAGAAGCTTGCTTCAATCCATCAATGGATCATTGTAGCTTAAAACACGATTTGCTTTAACCTTTGAAACAAATTCCTCTGGCTGTATCATACATACATTCTCCTCAAGTCTTCATTGAGGAATGGTGTCTCCACATCCATTTTTGCCAGATTTCGTAATAAGCTGCAATCACAAGCAAAATCCAAATGGACTTGAGCATTACCCGGTAATAAGGTTTTATCACAGTCAACTCCTTGACTTGAAAAACCTTTTAAGCGGGTCTGGTCTTATAGGTCTCCACCTTGCCATTTGCCCCAGTCTTTCTCTTAAAGACCCATATTCACACTCTTGGCACTATGCCCTTTTGGGGAGTAACCAGAGTCTATACTTGTTTCTCATACATGGAGTCCATTTCGGATTTCATGGCCATCTGCCATTTCTCTGAGTGTCTACTACTCATATCTTCATCGTATATAACTAGATCATCATCCTCTATGATGCGTACCTCATTATCATCCTCTATGATGAATCCATACCTCTCAGGTATCTTCGGTACTCTTCTAGATTTACGATTCGGTTGTGGTACAATAGGTCTATCTACAGGTTCATCGGTTCGACTTAAAGTGCTTTGTGGTTCCTGAACTCCTTCAAGATCTACTACCCTCCCACTAGCTCCTTCAATGATAAACACCTTTATCTAAGAAGGCAGCGTGTAGGATTATAGTAATAATACCTTAAACTTACTTTAGGATATCCCACAAGTCTGCACTTGTCAAATTTTGTCCCAAACTTATCTTTGAAACCTTTTTCACATAAGTTGGACAACCCCTTATCTTAACTTACTTAAGAATAGGAATACTCCCTATCCATAACCTTTATGGAGTCTTGGGGCCAGATTTTTGAGGTTACCTTATTTTGTAGATATGCAGCCGTTTCTAGGGCATAACCCCAGATGGATACTAGAATGTCGGTAAAAATCATTATGGACTGCACCATGTCCAACAAGGTACAATTTCTCCTTTTAGATACACCAATCAATTATTGCGTATCAGGAAGTGTCCATTATGAGAAAATACCATTTTGAGATGATCTAGAAACTCATTGTACAAGTATTCTTTCCTCGATCTGATCAAAGAATCTTAATACTCTGTCAATATGTTTCACTTCTGAATTCTTTGAACATTTCAAATGATTCAGACTTGTATTTCATCAAATACACATATTCAACTCTTTGAATGACCATCTCCTTTTCTTTTATTAGTTTGTTCAATTTGCAAAATAATTTTCATGTAAGTCAAGTATACAAAGTCTATCAAGTAATCTTCCAGTTTCAAACAAAACATTATCATTATAAATAGAACAACGATTGTTCTTAAATATAATACCAGAACCTTCCTTGTCCAACAATGAAAGTAATAATGTCTCTAAAGAGAACTGAAACATAATAACAACTTATTAACTTAATAGACTTGCCCGCAGGCAATGTTAAACTATAAGTTCCTACGGTTAATGCAGCAACCATTGCTTCATTCTCCACGCGTAAGATTACTTATTCTTTGTTTAGCTTTCTACTTTTGCTTAGTCTCTGCATTGGATTGCATACGTGAGAACAAACTACAGCCGGTATCCAATACCCAAGTAGAACCTTGACTTATAGAAAAATTTATTTCAATCATGAACAAACCCATATTTGTAACCGAAGCTTCACTAAGCTTCTTCTGGTTAGCTTCTGTAAGATTCTCCTTACAGTTTCCTTTCTAGTATTCAGGCTTATTGCAGTGGAAGCAAACTCCTTTGCTATCTGCATCAGTCATGTTCTTATTGTCCTTTATTTTTGCCTTTCCATTTACCTTCTTTGAATTGTTCTTCCTTTAAGAAGATCCTTTGGCCCTCTTCCGCTTCCTGGAAGAATCATCTACCAGTAAGACTTGGTCTTTCTTGGTTGGAAAGTGACTCTTTACTGTTTTCAACATGTTTAAGCTGAAAGTAATATGCCCTCAAGCCAATTATATTTGATGTAATAAGCATTTACTTTGTAATCTTATTCAAATATTAATAATAGAATAAAAGGCATATTTTATCCATGTTAATTGGTTGAATTAATAAATGTGATGAACCCATAGTTTTCGAGCAATGCTTTTAGAATAATGATGAGATCATGCTAGTGAGATCTAAATTCAAGAAAGCTCAAAACTAAAATGTTCCTAATCGTTGGATCACTAATATTGGGATTACTGATCCGGATAGATTAATACATACTATGCTTGATCTTTAGAAGATAATGATTGATCTCATAATCATTTGTGTGAAGACACTAAAGCAAGTATGTAGGTGCTTATTAGAGAATAAGTTCACTGAACGTGACTCGCTTAAAGAACCCTAATGGAGTTTTATTCACCTGTCAATAGGGAAGTTCTTAAGTGATAGTTGTACAAGTGATCCTTGGACTTGAGATCATCATAGTACCTTGTGTATGTTAAGTTATACTTTGTCATATTCCTTAATACCTTAGGGTATGTCATAGGGTATGTACGGGTATAATAAAGTATACACGGAGGTAGGTGAATGATCGACAAAGGATCTACCACTTCTGATAAAGGGAGAGAATGTCCTATGCGATTTGATAAATGACAACTCAGAAATTCCTGGCCAGGGTTGAATGAAAATTAGAAAGGAGTTTCTAATTTACATTAATCGGAGTTGTGCATTTTTAAATCGAAATGCATATGATTAAATAAAATAAGACTTGTCAGTAATTCCATGTCTTATATTTAATCGGGACATTGTATGGTAGAAGGATTGAATTGTACGGTAACTACTACTGAATAGGTTCTATGTGATTAAACATTGATTTCATATTATTCGGATAGTCATGATACATTATCGTAAGGTGTCCCTCATGATGTAGAATGAATATTATTTATTTATGTTTGAATTAAAGGAGTTTAATTCATTATAAATAATATTAGAATTTTTCTAATTTATTTATTCTACTACCGGCATAATATTGAACCTAAAGGGTCACACCGCAAAAAGAATAATATTATATTAGAAGAAATTGGCTTAATGATAATAAATTAAGTATTTAATTTATTAGTTGAATAAATTGAAATGCTTAATATTTATAATGATATATTTGGAGAAATAGTGAATTATAAATTAATAAGAGAAATCGTATTATTATTATCATTTAATTCTTAATTAGATTAAGAATTAATTTAAATGAAATGTAAATATCATTTAAATTAAATGCAAAAGGTGGGCTAAGCTAATAACATGTGTTAGTTGTTTAAATGCAAAACATGTGGGTTAGGAGAATAATGTTACTTACATATTATGTAAGTATTATTCTTGGTAGTATACTAATTGAATTAGGGTTTTCCTAATTCATCTAACCTAGCATTTATTGCACTTAGAGAAGTACTAGCCTCCATCTAATGAAAGAGTTCTTGATGAAGAGTTCTTATTATTCTTAAGAGTTAGGAATAAAATTAATGGGATTAGCCATCCAAGATTTCTAGGAAATCAAAATATTGTTTCTTGTATAATTGTTCTTGGTGGATTACCTCTAGAGTGCTACATACACTTTGTAGCTAGTGTTTAATCCAAGGAACAAAGATTGGAGGAGCTTGAAGAAATCAACAAAGGATTGTAGATTGGAAGAGCTTGAAGAAATCAAGAGAGGAGTAGATCTTGTAGCGGTTCAAGAGTTGAATCATCAAAGGTATTATCTCTTATTAATCTTCATCAATTAATAGTTATGCATAAGGTGATTAATGGTTAAGTTGCAAAATTTTTAATTTCCATTTTCCGTTGCGTATTACAATTAGATTGTGATTTTGCTAACTTACAGTGGTATCAAGAGCCATCCTTATGCGTACTATTAATTGTGTCAATCATATATATATATTGATATGTGTTTAGAACAATTTTTTGGGTATAATTGTTAGTATGAATTATGTTTTTTGGAAAAACATCAAAATCAAAAAAAAAAAAAAAACTGTTCACCGGGAACTGTTCACCGGAACTGTTCACGTCGGAACTGTTCACTTGCCGGAAACTGTTTACCGGTCGGAACTGTTCAACGACGGCACTGTTCACCGGCGGCACTATTCACTGGGCAGCGAAACTGTTCACCGGTCAGCCCGTTACTGTTCATCGGGCAGCTGGGCACTGTTCATTAGAATAAAAAAAAATTTGATTTTCCAATTTTAAAATTTCAATGTCAAAAATAAAGATGTTTATTTTAGACTTGAAATTGGTTTAAAATAAAGGAGTTTATTTTAATTAATATTGGATTTCAATTTTAAACAAAGATTCTAAATTTTTATAAAGGAGTTTATATTAATTTGGAATAGATTAAAATAAAGGAGTTTATTTTAATTGAATTTTGGATTTCTATTAGTCAATTGCCCATTAAATGATATCAATATATATTGAATGGTTTATTATTCATGAGATGAATGGTATTTATATATGTTGATATATATATGGGATGATTAAGGACTATTGACCAATGTGATTGGATTTAATTTGAATGGATGCTTGAATGAATGGTTTTATTCATAATGGGGTCTGCGTACCTCGCCTATCTAAATTTCTAAATGTAATTTCTATCTCTCTCCTATGTACTTCCCCTTGACTGTTGATCAAGGTTTCTATTTTGTTAAAATAGAGTGTAATAGAATTTAATAGAGTTACTAGAGAAATTGAAACCGAAGAGCAGGAGCATTGAAGACCCATTTGTAATGAAGCCTGGCTTGAATGTAATAGTTATATTCAAATTTATTCTTGCACCCTAGGTTTGACCTATTGATTACTCGGTGGCTCGAGTGAATCAAATTAGATTAAGTCCATAATCATCCCATATAGAATATAGTATTCTATGAATGCATGCTTATAATATATATATTAAATATATTATTATTCATGTTGATGAATGTTTAATATGACGCGTATTTATATATATACTTGCATGCGCGCTAAACAAGATGAGACCATTAATAACAAAACCCTCATTACAAAATATTAAGTTGAATACGTTTAAAGGTATTTCAAAAATATCAAACGTAGCCTTCTAGCATGATAAAGCAATAGAGTATTAATTATTTAATATTAGTTTGTTGTGCACACACAAGACTCATATTAAATTTTTAAGATGTTGGCTTTATTACATTAAAAATGTTTTATAAGGAATTGAACAATACTAGTTTTGTTGTGCACACACAAGGACTATATTTTTCTATTCGCTTATATGGAAATGCTAGGTGAAACTTAACTTGGATTATTTTAGTTCGGATGTGCACACACTTGACTATTATAATCTAAGAGGCAAAATACAAGGAGTTACATAGTTGATGTAATTGACAAGAGTTGTCTACCCTTTGAATAAATATATGGTTTGTTGTGCACACACAAGGCTGTATATTTATGTCAATAGGATCCTTACTCACTAAACAGATTTTTCGAAAATTTGTCGAACTATATATGGAGGGTCATATAGTTTGAATAAAATAGTGGGAGACACCTTTTAATAAAGACCTATATTAAATTGGTGTTTAATAAAATTGAATGCATGCTAATGTTGTTTAAATCACAAATTCATTTTCAGAATTTTACAATGGCCCATTCACTATCACTGCGGAGCATATTGGATGCTAATAAACTAACCGGACCGAACTACCCGGATTGGTTAAGGAATTTGAGAATTGTTCTCACCGCTGAAAAATTATCTTATGTCCTTAATTCGCCTGTTCCTGCAACTGTTGCAAAAACTGCCTCTGAGGAAGAGATTGCTACTTTTAAAAGGTGGCAAGATGATGCTATGGTAGCTCAATGCATCATGCTCGCATCCATGAGTAACGAGTTACAACGTCAACATGAGAAAATGGATGCACCTGCTATATTGCTTCACCTGCAAGAGTTGTATGATGAACAAAGTAGGTCTGCAAGATATGAGATATCTAGGGAGCTCTTCCGATCTAGAATGACCGATGACCCTACAGTACAGGCACATGTCCTCAAAATGATCAATTTGATTGAACAATTGGGACAACTGGGTTTTGTAATGGATGGAGAGTTGAGCCAAGATTTGATCTTGCAGTCACTCCCGGACTCCTACTCACAATTTGTTGTGAATTTTCACATGAACAAGCTTGATGTCAGCTTGCCTGAATTGCTTAACATGTTGAAAACTGCAGAGAGTCACTTTCCATCCAAGAAAGACCAAGTCTTACTGATAGGTGACGCTTCCAAGAAAAGGAAGTGGCCCAAAGGAGCTTCTGCTAAGAAGAAAAATTCTAAGAAGGCAAAAGGAAAGACAGTTGATAAAGGTAATAAGAATAAAACAAATGCGGATAGCAAAGGAGTTTGCTTCCACTGCAATAAGCCTGGACATTGGAAGAAAAACTGCAAAAATTACCTTGCAGAGGCAAAGCAAAAAAGGCTTGTTGAAGCTTCAGCTACGGATACAGGTTTATTCATGATTGAAATAAATCTTTCTGTAAGTCAAAATTCTACTTGGGTATTAGATACCGGCTGTGGTTCTCACATATGCAATTCATTGCAGGGAATAAGCAGAAGTAGAAGGCTAAACAAGGGAGAAGTAACTCTACGAGTGGGAAATGGAGCAAAGGTTGCTGCATTAGCTGTGAGGACTTATTGTTTAGCATTGCCTACGGGAAAGTCTATCAATTTAATAAATTGTTATTATGTACCTGTTCTCATTAGAAACATTATATCTATTTCTATGTTGGACAAAGAAGGATTCGATGTTATATTTAAGAACAATGGTTGTTCTATTTATAATAATAATGTTTTGTTTGGAACTGGTAGATTAATTGATGGACTTTACTTACTTGACTTACATGAAAATATTTTTCAAATTGAACAAACTTGTAAAAGAAAAAGAGATGAAGTAAATCATACTTTCATTTGGCACTGTAGACTCGGTCACATCAATGAAACAAGATTAAACAAGTTGCATATTGATGGTCTTTTAGAACCATTCGATTTTGAATCATATCCAACTTGTGAATCATGTCTCATGGGTAAAATGACTAAATCTCCATTTAGTGGACATGGAGAGAGGGTTGCAGGGTTGTTAGAGTTGGTACACACAGATGTATGTGGACCTATGACAACAGATGCTAGAGGAGGGTATTCGTATTTCATTACATTCACTGATGATCATTCAAGATTTGGATATGTGTATTTAATGAAATACAAATCTGAATCATTTGAAAAGTTCAAAGAATTCAGAAGTGAAGTAGAGAAACAAACTGGCAAAAGTGTTAAGATTCTTCGATCAGATCGAGGAGGAGAATACTTGAGCAATGAGTTTCTTAATCATCTCAAAGAAAATGGTATTCTCTCTCAATGGACGCCTCCTGGTACGCAACAATTAAATGGTATATCTGAAAGGAAGAATCGTACCTTGTTAGACATGGTGCGGTCCATGATGAGTTTCACCGACCTTCCAATATCATTCTGGGGTCATGCCCTAGAAACGACTGCATATCTACTTAACAAGATTCCTTCAAAATCCGTCCCTAAGACTCCATATGAGATGTGGACAGGGAGGAAACCCAGTCTTAAGTATGTTAAGATTTGGGGTTGTAACGTTTATGTAAAGAAGTTACAAAGCGACAAACTTGAGGCTAGATCTGACAAGTGCAAATTTGTGGGGTATCATAAAGAAAGTTTAGGATATTATTTCTATAATCCTACCGAGCAAAAGGTGTTTGTTGCCAAACACGCTACCATGTTATATCTGAAAGGAGGAATCGTACCTTGTTAGACATGGTGCGGTCCATGATGAGTTTCACCGACCTTCCAATATCATTCTGGGGTCATGCCCTAGAAACGACTGCATATCTACTTAACAAGATTCCTTCAAAATCCGTCCCTAAGACTCCATATGAGATGTGGACAGGGAGGAAACCCAGTCTTAAGTATGTTAAGATTTGGGGTTGTAACGCTTATGTAAAGAAGTTACAAAGCGACAAACTTGAGGCTAGATCTGACAAGTGCAAATTTGTGGGGTATCCTAAAGAAAGTTTAGGATATTATTTCTATAATCCTACCGAGCAAAAGGTGTTTGTTGCCAAACACGCTACCTTCTTGGAAAATGAGTTTATCCTTGAAGGGGCTAGTGGGAGGAAAATAGATCTTGAAGAAATTCAAGAACCACAAATCACTACAGATCAAGTGGATGAACATGTTCAAGTAGATATAACTTCTGTACCACAACCGAGTCGTAAATCTGGAAGGGTGCCGAAAATACCTAAAAGGTATACACTCATCATAGAAGATGATGATGAGGTACGCATCATAACTGATGATGATCCAGTAACATACGATGAGGCTATGAGTAGTAAACACTCTGAGAAATGGCAAATAGCCATGAAATCCGAAATGGACTCCATGTATGAAAACCAAGTATGGACTTTGGTTACTCCACCTGAAGGCATTGTGCCTATAGGGTGTAAATGGGTCTTTAAGAAAAAGACTGGAGCAGATGGCAAGGTGGAGACCTATAAGGCCAAACTGGTTGCAAAAGGTTTCAAACAAAGACAAGGAGTTGACTATGATGAAACCTTCTCACCAGTTGCCATGCTCAAGTCCATCCGGATTTTACTTGCGATTGCAGCTTACTATGACTACGAAATCTGGCAAATGGACGTAAAAACGGCATTCCTCAATGGGAAACTAGATGAGGATGTATATATGATACAACCAGAGGGTTTTGTTTCAAAGGTTGGAACAAATCAAGTGTGTAAGTTACAAAGATCCATTTATGGATTGAAGCAAGCTTCTCGAAGTTGGAACATCCGTTTTGATGAGACAATCAAAGAGTTTGAGTTTATCAAAAATGAGGATGAACCATGTGTGTACAAGAAAGTTAGTGGGAGTGTTGTGACATTCCTGGTATTATATGTTGATGATATATTACTTATAGGGAATGACATACCGATGCTACAATCAGTTAAAATTTGGTTATCTAAACACTTTTCCATGAAGGACTTGGGAGAAGCATCCTACATATTGGGGATAAAGATCTATAGAGATAGATCAAAGAGGATGCTCGGCTTGACCCAAGGTGCATACATTGATTCGATGCTAAAGAGGTTTAGCATGCAAGACTCCAAGAGAGGGCTCATACCGATGAGTCATGGAGTAAATCTCTCTAAGAAATTGTCCCCAAAGACACCTGAAGAGAGAGAACGCATGAATCAAATACCTTATGCTTCGGCAATAGGATCCATAATGTATGGAATGATATGTACCAGACTAGATGTTGCTTATGCACTTAGTGTAACAAGTAGATATCAGTCTAATCCTGGAGAAGAACACTGGAAAGCTGTGAAAAATATCTTGAAGTACTTGAGAAGAACTAAAGATGTGTTTCTAGTATATGGTGGGTCTGATTTGAAACTAGAGGGCTTTACAGACTCAAGTTTTCAAACTGACCAAGATGACAGTAAATCCATGTCAGGGTATGTATTTACCTTGAACGGTGGAGCAGTGAGTTGGAAGAGTTCCAAACAGCAAACAATTGCTGACTCAGTGACAGAGGCAGAGTATATAGCTGCAAGTGAAGCTGCAAAGGAAGCTGTTTGGATGAAGAAGTTCATTTTTGAACTCGGGGTAGTTCCTAGCATTACTGGACCCGTTCCGGTTCATTGTGACAACACTGGAGCTGTTGCACAGGCTAAGGAACCCAGGTCTCATCAGAGATCCAAACACGTATTGCGGCGATTTCATTTAATTAGAGAAATAATTGAAAGAGGAGATGTCACCTTAGAAAGAGTGGACTCCCAGAACAACATTGCAGATCCATTTACTAAAGCATTATCGCAAGATCAATTCAATCGCCATTTCGATAAAATGGGTATTAGATACCAAGGTGATTGGCTTTAGTGCAAGTGGGAGATTGAAAGTAATATGCCCTCAAGCCAATTATATTTGATGTAATAAGCATTTACTTTGTAATCTTATTCAAATATTAATAATAGAATAAAAGACATATTTTATCCATGTTAATTGGTTGAATTAATAAATGTGATGAACCCATAGTTTTCGAGCAATGCTTTTAGAATAATGATGAGATCATGCTAGTGAGATCTAAATTCAAGAAAGCTCAAAACTAAAATGTTCCTAATCGTTGGATCACTAATATTGGGATTACTGATCCGGATAGATTAGTACATACTATGCTTGATCTTTAGAAGATAATGATTGATCTCATAATCATTTTTGTGAAGACACTAAAGCAAGTATGTAGGTGCTTATTAGAGAATAAGTTCACTGAACGTGACTCGCTTAAAGAACCCTAATGGAGTTTTATTCACCTGTCAATAGGGAAGTTCTTAAGTGATAGTTGTACAAGTGATCCTTGGACTTGAGATCATCATAGTACCTTGTGTATGTTAAGTTATACTTTGTCATATTCCTTAATACCTTAGGGTATGTCATAGGGTATGTACGGGTATAATAAAGTATACACGGAGGTAGGTGAATGATCGACAAAGGATCTACCACTTCTGATAAAGGGAGAGAATGTCCTATGCGATTTGATAAATGACAACTCAGAAATTCCTGGCCAGGGTTGAATGAAAATTAGAAAGGAGTTTCTAATTTACATTAATCGGAGTTGTGCATTTTTAAATCGAAATGCATATGATTAAATAAAATAAGACTTGTCAGTAATTTCATGTCTTATATTTAATCGGGACATTGTATGGTAGAAGGATTGAATTGTACGATAACTACTACTGAATAGGTTCTATGTGATTAAACATTGATTTCATATTATTCGGATAGTCATGATACATTATCGTAAGGTGTCCCTCATGATGTAGAATGAATATTATTTATTTATGTTTGAATTAAAGGAGTTTAATTCATTATAAATAATATTAGAATTTTTTTAATTTATTTATTCTACTACCGGCATAATATTGAACCTAAAGGGTCACACCGCAAAAAGAATAATATTATATTAGAAGAAATTGGCTTAATGATAATAAATTAAGTATTTAATTTATTAGTTGAATAAATTGAAATGCTTAATATTTATAATGATATATTTGGAGAAATATTGAATTATAAATTAATAAGAGAAATCTTATTATTATTATCATTTAATTCTTAATTAGATTAAGAATTAATTTAAATGAAATGTAAATATCATTTAAATTAAATGCAAAAGGTGGGCTAAGCTAATAACATGTGTTAGTTGCTTAAATGCAAAACATGTGGGTTAGGAGAATAATGTTACTTACATATTATGTAAGTATTATTCTTGGTAGTATACTAATTGAATTAGGGTTTTCCTAATTCATCTAACCTAGCATTTATTGCACTTAGAGAAGTACTAGCCTCCATGTAATGAAAGAGTTCTTGATGAAGAGTTCTTATTATTCTTAAGAGTTAGGAATAAAATTAATGGGATTAGCCATCCAAGATTTCTAGGAAATCAAAATATTGTTTCTTGTATAATTGTTCTTGGTGGATTACCTCTAGAGTGCTACATACACTTTGTAGCTAGTGTTTAATCCAAGGAACAAAGATTGGAGGAGCTTGAAGAAATCAACAAAGGATTGTAGATTGGAAGAGCTTGAAGAAATCAAGAGAGGAGTAGATCTTGTAGCGGTTCAAGAGTTGAATCATCAAAGGTATTATCTCTTATTAATCTTCATCAATTAATAGTTATGCATAAGGTGATTCATGGTTAAGTTGCAAAATTTTTAATTTCCATTTTCCGTTGCGTATTACAATTAGATTGTGATTTTGCTAACTTACATAAGCAACTCAGGCAGACTGACATATAGCTTGTTCATGTGAAATTCACAACAACTTGTGAGAAAAAGTCCGGAAGTGATTACAAGATCAAATCTTGGATCAACTCTCCATCCATTAAAACCCAGTTGTCCCAATTGTTCAATCAGATTGATCATTTTAGGACATTTGTCTATACTGTAGTGCCATCGGTTATTCTAGATCGGAAGAGCTCCTTAGATATCTGATATCTAATAGTCCTACTTTCTTCACCTTTCAACTCCTTGAAGGTGCAGGAGTATAGTAGGAGCATCCATAGTTTCATGCTGACGCTGAAGCTCGTTACTCATGGATGCGAGCATGATGCATTGAGCCAACTGTGCATCATCTTGCCACTTTCTAAAAGTAGCGATCTCTTCCTTAGAGGCATTGTCTGCAACCATTGCAGGGATAAGCATATTAAAGACATAAGATAGCTGTAGACACCCAAATTTTGCACTTCGTATACTAACCCTGACAGGAGGACAGATTCGTCCATTGGGCCGGCCTACGAGAGCGAAGGATGGGCGCAAGTATGAACACTCGACGCCACCACGACGATTTGCAAATCAAAACTAACATGACAACAAGGCCGTCCGAAATGAGCATTCCCAAATGATGTGGCACGTCTCCCAGTAATTCCCGGACTGCAAAATACAAACCTGTTGGCGAAAACCGACGTCACGACACGAGAATCGAGACATAACACGAAAATCGAGAAAGTCAAACCAGCCAGCCGCGGATTGATTTGCGGCCAATAAGTGCGCCTTTTGAAAACACGGAACTCGAAACACGGAAATCGAAAACCAGCTGAGTGGATGGGGGGGCCAGCCAGCCGCAGATCTATCTGCGGCTGCCCTTGGCAGCCCCATATCAGTGCAGTTCTTCATTTGTTCCAGGGGGGCGAGAGAGAAAAAGGAGAGGAAAAACAGCAGCAGCAGCAGCTCGGGAAAACAGGAAGAAATAGCAGAAATTTACAACAAAATAGGAGAGAAAAGAAGAAAAAAAGAGAGGATTTATACTCTTTGATTTGATTGTATCATATATACTTCTCATTCTATTCAAATACACAAGTTTACATCCACTTGGATATCATTTGCAAGGTGAAAATCTTCAATTTCTATCATATCCTTTGGTTAAATTAAATGTAGTTTTCATGTAACTTATGGTGGAACAATGAATTAGGGATTATTAGTGAGGGTTCCATCGGAACAAAATTCTTCCTAATAACCCGATGATATTCATTTATTGAATTTTTTGTTTGTTTTACGGTGATATGTTGGGCGTGGTTCCTTTAGGTTGTAATTTTAGGATGTCTTGGCATTGTTAGATTATCCGTGTTGGTTATTTCTTCTAATATCCGTTTTGTGGGCTTGTGGAAATTTCGGGTGTGAGCCTAGGAACGCGACCCCATAGTCCAAATCCAATGATGGACATCTTTTGATGTAGGTAGTAGGAACGATGTAGTCTTCATTGTAAATATGTAATCGTCGGGCCTTAAAACGACGTCAAGGCGAGAATCGTATTTAAGGCCCCGTCATAGTGAAAATATGTGATTGTGGGCGTTCGGGGTTATTTTGATGGCTTACATGCCCGTGAATAACCCCCTACGCATTATAATGCTTGATTTGAATTGCAACACCAAAAGGATTTCAAAGCTAAACGATGAAGTTTTTTCCATAAAATCAATCAAACTAGGGTATTAGCATCACGAGGATAAGAAATAGGAATTGCTAATGAATGTCAATTTCTATCTTAACGAGAAGGCAAAGGGAAGATCGTGTTCAAACGTCACAAAAAATGGTTTTATAGAATAAATGACGTTTTATTAAACCAATGTGCATAGGGTTAAAGAGATCCTAGAAAATTGCCGTCATTTTAATTATGAGAGCAACGTATAGGTCTCGATTCCTATTTTGACAAAGGTTTAAAAAACTCTTGTTTTGCCAAAACAACACCTAAACGAAAACCTTGCAGTTTTGACAATTAAAATCAAACCTTTCTAATAAAGAATAAAGCTTTCTCGTATAAGCCAGAGGACATTCTAAAGCATTCTCAAAGCACGACTTTCCATAAAAAACCCCAAAATTATTCTTTCATACAAACTCACCACAATATTCATATAGACACACACACGCGCACACACATACCCATTTTATGAATTAAAGGATAGGAAAAACATTAAGATTGCGGTAACCGTGTTTCACGGAAGTCGGGGGTACCTAACACCTTCCCCTCGCTTAAGTAAGCCCCCGAACTCTACGAATCTCGGTTCGCAGACCAATTAATTCGGAGTCACATATGAGCCAGCGATTTACGAAAGAACGAAACTCGGATGAGTTGGTACATCCATTTCAAATATACCAACTGACGACTCTGATTAATTGGCTCATCATAAAAAACGATCTTTCAAAACCCCGTCGACATTAAGTGCCGACCTTTTCCAAAAAAAATCATCTAACAAAAAGGCTAAAATTGGAAAGGATAAATATCGCGACGGAAGCGACATTCCCGGCGTCGACAGCTGGCGACTCTGCTGGGGACATTAGAGGGCTTAAGCCGCGTTCAAATCTTGATGCTATCCTATCCTTTAAAAATTCATGAATGTGTATTTGCATGCGATATTGTGACCTGTTTTGCTTGTTGTTGTGTGAATGTGTGTTTTGTCCAGTGAATGAATGATTAAATGGAATTGCTTTACTTTAAAGTAATCATTTGCATACGGTGAGGACGATGAATGTGAATGAATGTTGAGAGTGTACCTCCTCTTGAGGCGAACCCGTCGGTTGCTTATTACTGGACTCGAAGGGGCTGCTCCCCGGAGATGGCTCAGGAAACGCACCACCCAGATTCGCTCCAATCGAAAGGATTCAGACGAGTAGATTGCGAAGATTTGGGGACCTTCATGCCGAAAAGCCCGCGAGAGTAACCCTAGGGTAGGTCAGCCTCTGATAAACCCAACGCAAGGAAAGTCTCTTCATGCCCTTTTACGTTTACACGTATAAATGTCATAATCCCATTCAATATTTTTACATATACTTTCCCTGTTGTCAAAAGAAAATACTAACCTCCATGTTTTGCAGGGATTAGCTGGGAAAGCATAATAATTCGTGTCTAACATTTATTATTGCAATGAGGGACTACTAACATTTTGTTTTGCAGGGAAAGATTAAAAAACCCAAAAACACAAAAGTTACAGCTTTAGCATGCATCCACATCTTTCATTTCCCAAAGATTAAACTTCAAACCGTTGTTTCTGTAGGATTGCTCCTCAAACGCGTTTGCAATCTAAGAGGGCCCAGGACTCTACATCTGAAATGGCTGATCTTCCACCTACTAAGCCTGGTTCCATATCTCGTGAGGAATTTGATGATTTTAAGAAACAGATATTGGAAATGGCCATGATGTTGAAGGAACAATTGCTACCTAGACAGGATCCACTTAAAGAGGATCCACCCCAACCTAAGGGCGAGCCAGTCGTCCCAAAGGTCATTCCTATACCTCACAGGACAATGATTACTATCCCAGAGGAAGGAGACACTGATGACCTTCGAAAGAAAATGAAGCAAATGGAGGAGACCATCCAATCCCTGAAAGGCGTAGGTTCCTTGGGAAGGGTGAATTATTCAGATCTGTGTGTCTTTCTAGGAACCAGATATCCGGAGAAGTTTAAAATTCCCGAATTTGAGAAATACAATGGGAAGGGGGATCCTTATACACATCTAAAAATATACATTGGGGAGCTTGGATCTTATGCAGAGGACGAAGGTCTAAGGATGCAATTATTCCAAAAGAGCCTGACGGGAGAGGCAAGAATTTGGTATGCCCGTCTTGATAATGCCCGGATCCACAATTGGGAGGAGTTGGCCCATACCTTCTTAACATAATATAGCTTCCAGGCACAAATGGCCCCTGATAGATATCAAATGACGAAGATCAAGAAGCAAACAAAAGAATCTTTCAGGGATTATGCACAGCGATGGAGGGGTATGGCTGCACAGGTGAATCCCCCAATGAGCGAGTCGGAGATGGTGATGACCTTCGTGGATATTCAAGAGGCACCTTATTATGAGCGGGTTATATCGGGGATTGGAAGACCTTTTGCCGAGATGATAAAACACGGAGAAATGGTGGACATGGGGTTGAAGTCTGGCAAGATTCGGGATTTCATGGCTTTGGAAACAGCTGCGGAACAAATCCAAAATGGAAACTATGGCAACACTTCCCGTAGGGTCCAAAAGAAAAAGGAGGAAGATGTTTCCCTCATCCTGCAGGGATCATCTAGAAATGCAGAGAACAATCCTCCAGTACAGATACAGAGAGTGGGGCCATCCCGACAGCCTAACTTCACTGATCAGAGGACGGATGGGCGAAGAAGGTTCGAGACCACGAAAAATCGAGTATTCACCCCGCTCGGGGATCCTCTTGAGCAGGTTTTGGCAGTATTGATAGCCCAGAGGAAAATAGTCGATTTGGCACCCGCAAGTGACCCGAAGGGAAGAAGATTTGACCCAAGCAAGCGATGCGCCTACCACTCAGGTTCCCCTGGTCATGATACGCAGGAGTGTTGGACGCTGAAGCACATAATTCAGAACTTGATTGATAGTGGGGAAATCGTGGTGGAACAGTCGGACTCCCCAAATGTTAAAGTCAATCCCCTGCCTAGGCATGATAGAGGGGGGTCAATATGGCGGAAGCCAGTGAAATCGAGGGGTCGTCCAGGCTGAGTTACGTAAAGAAAATTGATGAGATAATCAGCATGATAAGTGACCACGAGAGTACACGGGGAGCGCCAATTAGGTTGGCGGGTGTAAGCAGAACTATCATAGAGGGGCCTGTCAAATTAACGGCTCCCAAACTCCTCACCCTTACAGTGAGACCGCAAATCCCTGTCAACAGTCTGAAAACGGTACCATAGAATTACGGGGGAGTGTCAGAGGAAGCGACCAGTTGTGCTTCTGTAACATCGAAGGGGAATCCGTTATATCTTCCAGGACGAGTCCTTGAGAGCAAAACGAAGAAGAATGAAAAAATATCCGAGGAGAAAGCCCTGGAATTCTTAAGGAAGATGGATCATCCAGAAGCAAGGGGGATCCAGATATTAAGCGAGGAGTCGACCCTAACGTCGATCATGGATTTGGTGTTATCATCCAGTGATCACTGCAAAATTCTGGCCAAAGTCCTAGAGGAGGCATACATTCCCAAGGAGATTAGTAAGGAAGGTTTCGGCCATCTGGTGGACCATCTGTTGGAAAGTAATGTAATATCATTCACAGATGATGATATCCCTAAAGAGGGAAGGGGGCATCGAAAACCCCTGCATATTGCGGTAATCTCCTCAGGTTATATTATGAATGGGGTGCTGATTGATGGGGGATCAGCGTTGAATATCTGTCCACTCAGTACATTGAAGAAGATGAACATCAATCCTAAGCGCCTACGGGCCAGTCATGTAGTGGTACGAGCCTTCGACGGATCCCGGAGGGATACAATTGGGGAGATAGAATTTCCTGTGGAAATAGGACCTTGTACTTTTGATATATCTTTCCAAGTCCTAGATATTGCGGCAAGTTATAACCTGTTATTGGGGAGGTCGTGGATACACATGGCCGGGGCAGTTCCTTCCACGCTACACCAATAAATCAAACTCATCATCGACGGGAATCTGGTGACGATCTCGGCAGAGTGTGATGACCCTTCTCCTTCCAGGAATGGCCTGCCGGTGATTAATGTGGATGAGTCTGCGGCACCTGCCAGTTTTCAGGCACTGGAAATCAGCACTCCCCACTACAGATGCCTGGGGGCTCCAGCCGTGAAACCTAAGGTCTCTCCAGAACTTACCTTTGTTGCAAAAGAGATGATGAAAATGAAATTTCAACCTGGACAAGGGTTAGGAAAGAGCAGTCAAGGAATCACCGAGCCCATTCAACTACCCCATCAAATAGGCAAAGCAGGGTTGGGATATCATGAGGGCGTAGCACGGAGACACCGTCAAGATGCGACCCCGATTCGACTTGCCGGAAATCCAATGACCAAGGTCAACAATGAACGAGGGACTAGCAAGCCTGTGATTGGGACAGGGGATGAAGAGTTGACCCCCACAAGTGATTAGTCGACCAAGAGGGAAAGTTTCCTACAGGAGGTCGCACAAAAGTTCGAAACCAGGTGCTATATCCCCGGACAGTTAACAAGCAATAGAGAGGGGAAGGATGTTGCCACGCCACCGGGAGCCCAACAAGGTGTGCCTGTCATTGATTGGGCAGGGCTAATTATTCCTGAAGAGGGTAGGAAGAGGGACTCAAGCAATGTGGCCGTAGTCATCGGGGAAGTTTCCGATGTGAAGCCACCTTTCATCCAGCGCATTTCGCCTGATCTGACCACCGACAACTGAACAATGGAACCAGTGATATCCAAACAAGGGTAAAACATGAAGTCGGGATGGTAGACCCCAGATGGGAGGGGTGAATGGATACCAATTTTTGTCCTTTATTTTAAATCTTGCATGGTTATGTATTTTGTCGTGTTATTTTAATGGCGATCATTGTGGGAAAACGATTTATATATATGACAAATATTTTATTTCATGTCAGGTGTACCAATTTGAGTATTCCTTGCCTAACAAATGGTCTTTCAAATTTGAATGGTGACTATGATTTTGATATTGAGCTGGATTTCGATTTAATGGGCATTGAGCAAGACGAGACAGATTACGACGACGCGCCTGACGAGATCAAAGGATGGGTCGAGGATAAACCCAAACCCAACTTAGACCAAACCGTCACCATAAATATCGGAACCCTTGACCAACCCAAAGAGCTCAAGATAGGGACAGACCTGACCCCTAACCAGAAAGCAGAAATGACCAAGTTGCTACGCCAGTATGAGGATGTGTTCGCCTGGTCTCATGAGGACATGATCGGATTGTCCACCGACATTGTGGTACACCGGTTGCCCATTAAGGAGGGTTTCAGGCCTGTCAAGCAGAAACTAAGAAAGTTAAAACCGGAGTGGAGCTTGAAGGTGAAGGAAGAGATCATCAAACAGTTCAGGGCTGGAATCATTATGGTGTCCACTTACCCAAAATGGCTTTCCAATGTAGTCCCAGTGGCTAAGCCTAGAGGGAAGGTGAGGGTATGTGTCGACTATAGAGATCTGAACAAGGCCAGTCTCAAGGATAACTTCCCGGTACCTTTCATACACATCCTGGTGGATAATACGGCCCAGTACGAAATGTATTCTTTTGTTGATTACTTTGCAGGGTATCATCAGATAATGGTGGCGGAGGAAGATCGGGAAAAGACCGCTTTCATCACCCCTTGGGGCACTTTCTGCTATAGACGATTGGCTTTCGGTCTCACAAATGCGGGGGCTACTTATCAGAGAGCCATGATGGCCCTGTTCCACGACATGATGCACAAGGAGATAGAGGTCTACGTGGATGACATCATCGTGAAATCGAGGTTAGAATCTGACCATGTAACCCATCTCAAAAAGCTATTCGATCGGCTCAGAAAATATAATTTAAAGCTCAATCTGGTAAAGTGTGCTTTTGGAGTGCAGTCGGGCAGGCTCTTGGGATTCCTAGTTAGTGATCGGGAAATTGAGTTGGATCCGGCGAAGGGATGATATAAGGAATCGGTAGGCGGCTGCGCCCGTGAAAGGGTGAAAATCCTGTGTCTGATCAAACTGCCCTGTAACCGCCAAGGGATGATAAGTCGTCACGCCTCTCAAGCCAGTAATAGGGATGAAATCCAGGTTGGACACGTGAGTCAAGAAGCTCATAAAGGAGCAATAACCCGAATAGATCAGGAAATGAAAAGGATCCTCAATAATCGACATAAATGCTATCCAGGAGGCCGCATCAGTACAGCTCACGGGACGAAACGAAAACTGCGTGGCTATGTCATGGCTGAAGCAAAACCCATGGCGACAGAAATGACCGATGGGGCTGAGATGGCTCATAAACCACACGTAAGACAAAACAGAGCTCCCCTGAACACTCTACCTCGGAAAGACTGACAATATGAGGCGGACATGTATGTATCTGCTAGTATCATGGGAATGATGGTGTAATCCTCCTGAAGGGCTCTAATGGCCGCAATAACTCGCATATCCAACAGATCGGGTCCGGCGGGCAGATACAAAACTGAGATGACACAGGCCATCAAAACGTCTACTCTCAAAGCGCCCCAGCGCTCCTCAGATACGGAAAAATCACCAGAGAATAGATGAAAACTGTCGGGTGAGCCGAATCGGTCAATCAAGAAATGAAGAGGAACCAGATGGTCTGATGTGATCACCGATAGCAGAGCTGTCCTCCGCAAACCGGTGAAAGTCAAGAACTGACGGCGCATGGAACCAGCTGTGACCCTGGCACAAGGACCATCCAAAGGCAAGCCGGTAAAGCGAGCATACTCCTCGAGAGTGGGGGTCAGCTCTACTGTCCCTAATCTGAACACCTGACGGGCAGGGGCCCAATAGCTCAGAATACCCTCCACAAAGCCCGTTGGCACCTGAAAGGATAATAAGGACCGAGAATGTCCCAAAAGACCATCTGCAATAACCCTGCCGGCCGGCGATAAACTGTCCAACCAGCGGAGGAGACTGCCGACCAACCCTGTGGGAGGAATGGGATCCAAACGTACCACGACATCTGGTGATGACATCTGTGAAAAATAGTATCAAAAAGACTGTGCAGGGGTCATTCTCTATCCATGAACAAAAAGCATGCATCATACAGTTAATAATAAAGCAATTGAACGGTCATAATGATAAAAACTGTGCATAAATAAACAAATGAGTTCAATACATAGTGCATGAAATGAAAAATAAATCTAACAGGTTCAGGTATAAAAGGCCCTATCCTAGCCTGATCTAGTCAAAGGTGAGGTCATCTAAGAAGGCGGGATCCTCAAACTGATCCCCTGGAGTCGTCGAAGTCGGAGGCCCAAAATTCATGTCGGGGATATATGGCTGCGCTGGAGCATCAGACGAGCTCGGGCCTGTGTCAAAACCCGCACTGTCAGGATCATATGCATAGGCATCCTCTGGGGTCCGACCTAGCACCCGAAGACACAACGACAGCTGCTCCACCTGGCGGGTCAGAGTGGAAATCTGCTCAGCATGAGTGGGACTCCGAACGCATGCGGCCCAATCAGTCATCATCACCGAGCCGGGGACCATATCTCCGAGAAAGAATGCGGCCTGAGTCTGAGGACCGATAGTGCGGGGCACCCACTAGATACGAAAAGCCTCGCTCGTGCTGGGACCCGAAGAAAGTGTCCGACCCTCCTCCCCCGCGAGCATAATCTCTGAAGGCTGAGAGTCCAATGGCCAGGATGTGGTGAAAGGGAGGGAATGCGGAATGCGGATCTCTCCAGTAACGCATCTGAATGCGCGCTCTCCCAGATATATCACCCAGCCCCCAACACTCTGCAAAGTAAGGCGGCGGGTGGAAAGTGCGAACTCTGGGCCGGAAGGATACCCATCTGTGAACCCCACAGCCAGGTGCTCAGAAAGATAAGGAGTCCAGACGACCTCTGCAGCGGTGATCAGCTCCAGCTGAATGCGGCAATGGGCAAAGCTGCCAGACATCGGGACCTCCTCCAGGGTGTTGTGGTGCCATCGCCGACCCCGGGGATAGGTATCCAAACCGAGGGTAGTGACAGGCCTCAGACAGGGGAGTCGCTCGTAGGCCCAGAACTGTGAACAGAAACAAGGAAAGGCATGAGTAACTAACAAGTGCAGAAAAGAGAAATGAAATGATGGGAAGTACAGTAAGAAAAGAGGAAGAGAAGGCTCACTAGCAAAAAGTGGTAGAATCTGAGCCAAGCGTCTGTCTGTTTCTCTGAGCGAAGGCGAAGACCGTGGAGGAAGTAGGCAAAGGTGAAAGATCCCCAATCATAGTCACCGATCTGGTCTACATCCTTGACAGCACCAACGACGCTGAAATGAATGGTAGAGGAGTTGTTCCCTAGGAAACAACCCCTCATGATGGTCAGGAACAAGCGCCGGAGTAGAATGTCACGAGTGGCCCGATCTGCAGGGAAGGGCGTCGTGTATATACCCCCAACAGCGTCAACGGCCAAAGCTCCAGACTAATGCTGCGGGCCTTGAAGACTCGGTCATCGGCAGCGAAACCCAATAAAGATCGGACCTCTGCTGGAGTAATGTTAAGATCTAGGGAAACATGGATCCCGGTGAACTCAATGCCAGTGATGTACCTCCAGTCCCAGGGAGTCAGCACAACCTCACAGTCCAAGAGATGAAGGGACTGGGTCAGGTGGAACCATCGCTCGGATAAGGCCCTCATGTAACCCCAGGGGCACTGATGGGGAATGATGGTGAAGAAATGACGAAAACCCCAGGAATCCACCACCGCGCGGTAATCGCTGTGCAAAGCGGTGTAGAGGGAGTAGATGTTAAACCAGTTACCCCTCGGCTGAGTGAACTCGGGCACCTGTGACAATCACCAATGGGTCAGTCCAGATACGAACAGAAATTGAGAATAAATTCAGAGTAGAATTGAATATACCTCATTAGCAACAAGAGATGCTGAGGGGTGACGACTGAGATCCCGACCCAATAGATCGGGTATCTGAACAGAGGCGCCAGATAGGGCGCGATGAGGAGATGGAGCTGGTGTGCTGGAGGATGGCCCCTCTACCGCAACGTCCGGAAGAACAGCCTCCTCAACATCGGGGTGATCGGGCTGGATGACAGCCTCCGCCAGTCAATGAGCCTGGCGGGCCTGAGGCAAAGCAGGGACGGGTGCAACCCTACGGCGGCGAACCCCCGAGGCACGAGATGCAGTGGAGCTGCTGGGAACATCAGGATCCATAGCTGGAATGACACAGTCAAAGAGGGAGGTACATTATATTTCTAATTGTGTCACGAAATATTTTATCTGCCTATTTTCATCACAGGAATAATGCAGCATGATGCATGTTTACTATATATGCATGGAAAAAAAAATCAGCAGAGTTTCGTCTATAAAATGAGCATCCCATGCATAGTCAAGCATGTTTTTCAATTAATCCAAGCCACAACAGATCAAAATTGCATTTATATGGATAATTGCAACATGAATAGGACCATAATGCATGATTTTCTTTCAAAAGAAATAACAGATATGTGGGACCGCATCATGAGCATAGAATATGACTCGCGCAGTTGATACATAGCATATACATGCAATAATACATGGCATAGCATTTCAAAGCATACATTTATGTCTCTAAACATGCAAAATAGCAAATGTATAGCAAAACATTGACGAATTTAGAAAACAATCGGTCAAAGTGTTACCTGTAGCGCGTAGATCGATCTAACCGGAGCACTTTTTGCAAGAAGATTGGAAAATTCAGCAAAAAGGACGTGCAAAGGTGCGAATATCGTGTGGGGTACGAATGAAAGTGACAGATCTGGGAAGCTGCAGGCCGCTTAAAGCCCCGATCTTGGCTGCAGATTAATCTGTGGCTGGCCGCAGATCAATCTACGGCTGGCCGCAGATCCATCTGCGGTTGGGCCCAATGCTTTCCCCTTTGTCCATTGCAACCTCGATCGATCCCAAAACCCGTTTGATTCATAATGTGGTAATAAAATGCAAGATTTTGATGAATCGGGTGGCGAACACGACTTCTCAATTCGACGAGCGACCGGATACGAGACCCGGCACTCACAGGACAATCGACCGGATACGAGACCCGGCGATTACGAGACGAGCGACCGGATACGAGACCCGGCACTCACAGGACAATCGACCGGATACGAGACCCGGCGATTACGAGATGAGCGACCGGATACGAGACCCGACACTCACAGGACAATCGACCGGATACGAGACCCGGCGATTACGAGACGAGCGACCGGATACGAGACCCGACACTCACAGGACAATCGACCGGATACGAGACCCGACGATTACGAGACCCGGCGATTACGAGACGAGCGACCGGATACGAGACCCGGCACTCACAGGACAATCGACCGGATACGAGACCTGGCGATTATGAGACGAGCGACCGGATACGAGACCCGGTACTCATGGGACAATCGACTGGATACGAGACCCGGTGATTACGAGACGAGCGACCGGATACGAGACCCGGCACTCACAGGACAATCAACCGGATACGAGACCCGGTGATTACGAGACGAGCGACCGGATACGAGACCCGGCGATTACGAGACGAGCGACCGGATACGAGACCCGGCACTCACAGGACAATCGACCGGATACGAGACCCGGCGATTACGAGATGAGTGACCGGATACGAGACCCGGCACTCACAGGACAATCGACCGGATACGAGACCCGGCGATTACAAGACGAGCGACCGGATACGAGACCCGACGCAGACGAGACAATCAACCGGATACGAGACCCGGTGATTACGAGACGAGCAACCGGATACGAGACCCGGCGCAGACGAGACGATCAACCGGATACGAGACTCGGTGATCACGAGACTGATGACCGGATACGAGACCCGGCGCAAACGAGACGATCGATTGGAAGGCGATACCCGACGACTAACGATGCGGTCAGGGATTGATGCATTAACACCTTTACGAATGTTTTGCATGCCTTGCATCTTGCGTTGCATCATAAGTTGCATGCGTTACATCATATATGTATTGTCATTCTTGTGCACTGTCATTCATGCATCGGGTGTCTATTTCTTTATCCTGTTCATTTCATTTAACATTTCATAAACATGATAAAGAGGGGCAGCTGTAGACACCCAAATTTTGTACTTCGTATACTAACCCTGACAGGAGGGCAGATTCGTCCATTGAGCCGGCCTACGAGAGCGAAGGATGGGCGCAATTACGAACACTTGACGCCACAGCGACGATTTGCAAATCAAAACTAACATGACAACAAGGCCGTCCGAAATGAGCATTCCCGAATGATGTGGCACGTCTCCCAGTAATTCTCGGACTGCAAAATACAAACCTGTCGGTGAAAACTGACGTCACGACACGAGAATCGAGGCATGATAGGAAAATCGAGAAAGTCAAACCAGCCAGCCGCGGATTGATCTGCGGCCAATAAGTGCGCCTTTTGAAAACACAGAACTCAAAACACGGAAACCGAAAACCAGCTGAGTGGATGGGGGGCGGCCAGCCAGCCGCAGTTCCATCTGCGGCTGCCCTTTACAGCCCCATATCAGTGCAGTTCTTCATTTGTTCCAGGGGGACGAGAGAGAAAAAGGAGAGGAAAAACAGCAGAAATTTGCAACAAAATAGGAGAGAAAGGAAGAAAAAAAGAGAGGATTTATACTCTTTGATTTGATTGTATCATATATACTTCTCATTCTATTTAAATACACAAGTTTACATCCACTTGGATATCATTTGCAAGGTGAAAATCTTCTTATTATAGCAATTTCTATGATATCCTTTGGTTAAATTAAATGTAGTTTTCATGTAACTTATGGTGGAACAATGAATTAGGGATTATTAGTGAGGGTTCCATCGGAACAAAATTCTTCCTAATAACCCGATGATATTCATTTATTGAATTTTTTGTTTGTTTTACGGCGATATGTTGGGTGTGGTTCCTTTAGGTTGTAATTTTAGGATGTCTTGGCATTGTTAGATTATCCGTGTTGGTTATTTCTTGTAATATCCGTTTTGTGGGCGTGTGGAAATTTCGGGTGTGAGCCTAGGAACGCGACCCCGTGGTCCAAATCCAATGATGGACATCTTTTGATGTAGGTAGTAGGAACGATGTAGTCTTCATTATAAATATGTAATCGTCGGGCCTTAAAACGACGCCAAGGCGAGAATCGTATTTAAGGCCCCGTCATAGTGAAAATATGTGATTGTGGGCGTTCGGGGTTATTTTGATGGCTTACATGCCCGTGAATAACCCCTTACGCATTATAATGCTTGATTTGAATTGCAACACCAAAAGGATTTCAAAGCTAAACGATGAAGTTTTTTCCATAAAATCAATCAAACTAGGGTATTAGCATCACGAGGATAAGAAATAGGAATTGCTAATGAATGTCGATTTCTATCTTAACGAGAAGGCAAAGGGAAGATCGTGTCCAAACGTCACAAGAAATGGTTTTATAGAATAAATGAAGTTTTATTAAACCAATGTGCATAGGGTTAAAGAGATCCTAGAAAATTGCCGTCATTTTAATTATGAGAGCAACGTATAGGTCTCGATTCCTATTTTGACAAAGGTTTAAAAAACTCTTGTTTTGCCAAAATAACACCTAAACGAAAACCTTGCAGTTTTGACAATTAAAATCAAACCTTTCTAATAAAGAATAAAGCTTTCTCGTATAAGCCAGAGGACATTCTAAAGCATTCTCAAAGCACGACTTTCCATAAAAAACCCCAAAATGATTCTTTCATACAAACTCACCACAATATTCATATAGACACACACACGCGCACACACATACCCATTTTATGAATTAAAGGATAGGAAAAGCATCAAGATTGCGGTAACCGTGTTTCACGGAAGTCGGGGGGTGCCTAACACCTTCCCCTCGCTTAAGCAAGCCCCCGAACTCTACGAATCTCGGTTCGCAGACCAATTAATTCGGAGTCACATATGAGCCAGCGATTTACGAAAGAACGAAACTTGGATGAGTTGGTACATCCATTTCAAATATACCAACTGGCGACTCTGATTAATTGGCTCATCATAAAAAACGATCTTTCAAAACCCCGTCGATATTAAGTGCCGACCTTTTCCAAAAAAAATCATCTAACAAAAAGGCTAAAATTGGAAAGGATAAATATCGCGACGGAAGCGACATTCCAGCGTCGACAATAGCTTTTCAGCCTTGAGAACTATTCTCAAAATTTTTAACCAGTCCTTTTAATTTGGTCCGGTTAATTAGCATCTAATATGCTCCGCAGTGATAGTGAATTAGACATCGTAAAATTCTGTAAATGAATTTGTAATTTAACAACATTTTAGCATACATTCATTTTAATTAATTACCAAAATAAATTAGGTCTTTATTTTAAATTGGTATCTCCCAATATTTTCATCAAACTATATTACCCTCAATATACAGTTCGGCAAATCTAATTAAAGATTTGCTAGTGAGAATAAGGATCCCATTTCAAATGTATATAGCCTTGTGTGACACAACAAACGATATATAAATAAATAGGTAGACAACTATTGTCAATTACATCACTATGTAACTCCTTTCAATTTGCCTCTTAGATTTTTTTGATCAAGTGTGACACATCCGAATCAAAATTATCCAAGTTAAGTCCAACCTAGCACTTACATATATTCGAAACAAAAACACTGTCCTTGTGTGACACAACAAAACAGCATCGTTCAGTCTATGTATAAGCATCAAATGTGATAAAGCAACATCTTAAATATTTAATACTTCCCTTGTGTGACACAACAAACTTATATTAAATATTTAATACTCTATCGCTTTACCATGCTAGAAGGCGACGTTCAATATTCCAAATATCTTTGAACGCTTAGGACTTAATATAATTTCTTTGAGGGGTTTGTTATTATTTGTCTCATCTTGTTTAGCGCGCATGCACATATATATATAAAATACGCGTCATATTATTAAACATGCGAAGCATGTTGTATAATATATAATATATACATAGTAAGCATGCACATATAGAATACTGTATTCTACCCGGATTGATTATGGACTTTTATTCTAGTTTGGTTCACTAGAGCTACCAAGTGAACCAAAAGGTCAAACCTAGGGTGCAAGAATTAAATTTAAATATAACTATTACATTTAAAAGCGGGCTCCATTACAAACGGGTTTTCAAGCGCTCCTTGCTCCTTTGTCTTCAATTCTTCAAAATTAATTCTAACTAGTCCTATTACAAAAACTATTTACAATAAATAGAAACCTTGATCAGCAGTCAAGAGGAAGTACATATGAGGGAGATAGAAGTTACATTAAGAAAAAATTAGAGAAGACGAGGTACGCAGACCCCATTTATAAAAACTCATACATTCAAGCATCCACTAAAATAAATCCAATCACACATTGGTCAATAGTCCATAATCAATCCCTATTTATTATCATACATATCTCTATATGTATCAATAAATAACATTCATCCCATGAATAATAAAATCATTCCATATATGCATTGATATCATTTACTGGGCAATATTAGTTAGTATAAAATTCAATTTCAACTCCAATTAGTTATCATGGAATCCAATTCCAACTCTAATTAGTTATCATGAAATCCAATTTCAATTAAAATAAACTTCTTTATTTTAATCATATTCCAAATCAAAATAAACTCTTTTATTTAATTTATCCAATTTTTTGAATAAAAATAAACTCCTTTATTTTTAATCAAATTCCAAATCAAAATAAACTCCTTTATTTTAATTAATATGGAAACCAATTTCAAGTTTAAAATAAACACCTTTATTTTTAACTTAAAATTGTTGGAAAATAAAATATGTTGAATCATATTCCTTATCAAAATAAACATCTTTATTTTTTAAGGAAACATGGAATCCTATTCCATATGTGAATAAACTCCTTTATTCTAGGAAACATGTAATCCTATTTCATATGTGAATAAACTCCTTTATTCTAGGAAACATGGAATCCTATTCCATATGTGAATAAACTCCTTTATTCTAGGAAACATGGAATCCTATTCCATATATGAATAAACTCCTTTATTCTAGTTAACGTAGAATCCAATTCCAAGTTCAAATAAAACTTTTAATTTTAATTATATTCCAATTCAAAATAAACCTTTTATCTTAATTGAAAATAAATATAATCAAAATAAATAAAAAAATAAATAAAATAAATAAAATAATTTTACACAAATAATTATGCCCAATTAAATTGTTCTTAACACATATCAATGTATATACAGAATCAAAACAATTAATAATTCGCATAAAATTTGGCTCTGATACCACTGTTAGTTTTGTATAACGCGAACATGCAATCAAATTACATTAATAAAGCGGAAGCGCGATAAAATCAGATTTTAAAATTTTATACAAACCATCACCATGATCTTTCTTTATGCATAATTATTAATTAAACGAAAGAGATGGAGAATAAGAATTATATCCTTGTAAAATTCTAGCTTACTCAAGTACAAGTTCACCTCCAATTCCTTCGCGTTCTCCTTGAATTCCACCGATTAAATTCCTTCCTTTGATCAACGTTAGCCACCCAAGTGTTTGGCCTATAGAGGTGATCCACCAAGGAATAATACTTGTTCAAGAAGATGGGTGTTGGCAAAACCCTAGTTTCTATCTCTATAAAAATTCTAAGTACTCTCTACAATTCTTATGCAAGAGTGTCTAACCCTAATCTATGATAAGACTTCTCTTATTTATAGATGTAGGAAAACCCTTCCCTAAACTATTTAGGATTAGGGTTTCTATTCTAATTAAACTCCTTTAATTAAATTAAACTCCTAATCCAATTAGGAATTCATGTGAGAGTACTTCTATTAATTAATTCCCAATCCCTATTAGGAATTAAATAATAGTAATAGTAATAATAATAATAAGACTCCTCTTATTAATTTATATTTAATATTTCTAAAATATTAAATAATAAATATTAAGCTATTTAATTTATTCTATCTCCATAGACTAAATTAAATACACTTAACTTATTATTACAATTATGTCATTTACTTCTTAAATAAATATTTTCCTTTTGCGGTGTGACCCTTTAGGTTCTCCATATTAAACCGGTTGTGAATAAATCAATTAGAACAATTCTAATCTTATTTAAATAAATAAATTAAACTATTTAATTCATTTAAATAAATAATATTTATTCTATAATAAGGATAAGCCCCCTTAGCGATCAACGACTTTCCAGATAATATAGATTTCAACATTAATCATAAAAGAACCTTTCAGTGCATAGTTACCATACAATTCAATCCTTCTACCATACAATGTCCCAATTAAATATAAGACGTGGAATTACTGTCAAGTCTTATTTTATTTAATTATATGTATTTCGATTCTAAAATGCACAACTCTGATTAATGCAAATTAGAAACTCTTTTCTAATTTCATTCTGCTTTGGCCAAAGACTTCTGAGTCGTCATTTATCGAATCATATAGGACATTCTCTCCTTTTACTAGAAGTGGTAGATTCTTTGTTGATCATTCACCTATTTCCATGTACAACTTATTATACCCAATCATACCCTTTGATATACCCTAAAGGTCTTAAGGGACATGTCAAAGTATAACTCATCATACACAAGATACTATGATGATCTCAAGTCCAAGGATCACTTGTACTACTATCACTAGAGGAATTCCTATTGACAGGCGAGTAAAACTCCATTAGGTATTCCTTAGCGAGCCACGTTCAGTGAACTTATTCTCTAATAAACACCTACATACTTGCTTTAGTGTCTCCACACATATGATTATGAGATCAATCATTCTCTTCATAAGAGCAAGCAACGTATGTACTAATCTATCCGGATTCACTAATCCCCTTTTTAGTAATCCATCGATTAGGAACAATTTAAGTTTGTGAGCTATCTAGAATTTAGATCTCATTAGCATGATCACCATCATGATTCTAAAAGCATTTCTCAAAACTATGGGTTTATCACATTTAATATAACAGCACTAAGTAGATAATGTAAAATGCCTTTTAACAACCGAATAAGATTACAAAGTATATGCTACATTATATCAAATATGATTGGCTTGTGTGCATACTACTTTCAAGTTCAAAATTTTCAAATTTTTAATAATCCAAGATTTTCTCCAAACTTATATTAATGCCTAAATTTCGTTTTAAATAATGCTCAAATAAATTTTTAGAGTTTCAATGATATCTTCTATAAACATTTTACCAATTTTTTTAAGACATAACTAGCTAAACAGATGGATATATGCTTTTAAGTGCAAAAGGATCATAAACAGTGTACAACCAACTAATAAGTCAAAATAAAAACTAAGCATGTTTCTCAATTTCACAACAATTAAAAATTAATTACCTTCTTATCATTATCCATAAACAAATTCAATCAAAACATTGCTCAAGTTATCCTAAAAACATACTATCTAAAATGCAAATCTAATAACATAAAATGCTCAAGTACCAAATAACCAAATAAAAACAAGAACACACTCCCAAACTTAAAATAGACATTGTCCTCAATGGCTAAGATAGAAAAAATTAAAGCAAATGACTTCACTGAGAACCGGCTGATTGGTCACGTCAGCGTCCTCCTTGTCCGCTAAATCTGGAGCGTATTCCATTTTTGTTCAATACTCGGTATCTGAAAACAATTGACGCAACTCATTAAAATGTAACTAAAACTAAATAACTAAATCGCAATAAACTGAAAATTAAACTTAGGTTGCCTCCCAATAAGCGTTTGGTTTATAGTCGTCAGCCCGACTATTCAATTCTCTATCCAATTACCCTACGAAAATTGAATAACATGTCTGCCAGTAGCAATTTAACATTCGTAGGCTCCTTCAAACCAAATTATTGCTTGACATATCCGTTTCTCTCATCTCACCATGGCTTCAAATTTATGATGGCTTCCAAATCACATAAAGTTCTGCCGACAAAATGACTACTAATTATGCACGGGATCATAAAGCTACCCGAATCTTTGAACTTTGGTGGAAAAGGCATGGGGGCACTATCGAAATCTGCTTATCGGCATTGAAACTCAAGGTTGGGTCTTCTCATACCTTCTTTTCTAAGTCCCCACTCGTCTTCTTCTTTTCAGCATCCACATCATTTGGCACGGGTACTCCATCAGTCTCATGTACCATGTTGCTTAGCAATGCACCTTGAGGACGATTGTTAACGGCGTTGACAAGTTGTCCCAATTGATACTTAAGATTCTGAATCGACACCTCTTGACTATTCATCCGCTCCTCAGTCAAAGCTATGTACTTGGAAAGAAGTTCTTCCAACTTTGACTCCTTTTCCTATTGAGTAGGAGCTTGATCCTGAAATTCTAGAGTGTATGATAGGCTTGGATCAGTAAAGGTTTAGGCTTGATTGTTATCGCTGCATGAAAAATTCGGATAAATCCCGCAATCATGATGATAATTGTTAGGATAGTTGTCGAAGTTACCACCATACTGTATCGACTCGAAACTGAAAGCACATTGAGGACTCGGATGGTTTCCAACACAATAGTCACAAAACACTACTACACTCTGAACAGGTTTCGCCTAGTATCTTTTTACCTGAATCTTTCTATTGCACTTTACACGTGCTTTATCTAATATCTTTTCACCTGAATCTTCTTATTGCGTTTTATACGTTTTAGTTGAATGATGAACCTTATTTATTCTATTCTTGAACTCTAATCGAATTTTTGGATATCATGTTGACAATTTGGACATTCTTGGACTCTGGATAAATTAAATTACAAATCACTAATATTTATTCTTGATCTTATTGTTTCTATCCATCCTTTATATTATTGTCATAATCCTCAAACTTAAATTGTGGTGAAAAGTTCTATTTGGCCCGTAGTGCAAAGATGAACTGGTGATTGGCATGATTATGACCAAGAACTGTGTATTGGTATAATCCTGACATTTGGTGTTATAGGCAAAGGCTTGTGGGGAAAGTTCTCTTTGGCCCGTAGTGCAAAGATGGACTGGTGTTTGGCATGATCATAACCATTGGTATTAAAAATGAATATATTTGGCCCGTAGTGCAAAGATAAACTGTTGATTTGGATGATCATAAACAGGAACTATTGATTGGTATTACAGGGATAAAATAATGATGGTGAATTTTTCAAATAGGAGAAGATAGTAGACATTATGTTCTATTTGACTCTTCTAATGAATTGTTTGTTCCGCTGCAGTTATCGTTGAAAATTTATTCTCGTTAAATCTCTAATTTATTATTATTGAAGGCTAAAGATAATTTATTCTTCATTATCTTAGTTACAATATTCTTTACTGGACTATTTGAGCTCACCCTTTTTCTTTTTGTTCCATTGTTCTCTTGAGGAAATGAGAGTATAGTTGGGACTAGCCGGGGAATAGAGTGATAGTCCGAGACTATAGAAGTATCTCAATACATTATAAAATAGTGTGGCAATAATTGTATTGAGAACTTAAGTTGGGTGTGAATATTGTTGTACTAGATACGATACAATATTTGTATTGAAAGTCACAGTATGTATGTTGTCATATTTTGCACGACACTTTAATAGTTGAAAATAGAAAATTTTGTATTTGAATTTTGTAGTATGTATTTGGCGACTCAAAATGGGTTGTGTGAACCTATTTTGGGGGCGTCACAGTTGGTATCAGAGCTTAGGGATATAATCTTTGGTGGAGATCTGGGATTAGAACTAGGAGGGGAGAGACGAGTAAAATCCTTTGTTAGTGTGTCTTACCTAAGTTATTTTGTTATTTAATTAGTTGGTTTAATTTTAGGGACATGATGTGTCATGTCAATTTCTCTAACTAATCTTTGTTTTGTGATCGCATTTTAGAATGACATCTGAAAATCAAGAAGTGAACTATGAGGCAAATATGATTGAGAATCAGGAAGCTACAAATAATACGGTTGCAAACTTAGAAAATCATGCTGTTAACAATATGATGAATGATGATTTTTTTAGGAACTTCATACAATTCTTGCAGATTCAGGCAAGAGAAACTACTACTTATAATACTGGTGGTAACGTGGGTAACTTACGAATGGTTACTGCCAAGCCGTTCAAGGTGTTATGACCACTTGAATTTCTTGGAAAGTCGAACTCACTCAAGATAGAGGTGTGGCTCAAATAAATGAGGAAAATATTTGATGTACTGCATTGCGCAGATGATCAAAAGGTTCCTTTCGCTACCTTCATGTTACAAGGAGAGGCAGATCACTGGTGGAAATCAGTGAAACGTATACATCATTCAGCACTTGAAATGTCTTGGGCGGAGTTTCAGGAGCTGTTTAATGAAAACTATTTTCCGAATAGCATTCGTTACATGAACGAAGTGGAATTTATTAAGTTAGAACAGAACAATATGATTGTCTCACTGTACGAGGCCAAATTTGCCAAGTTATGCCGATTTGCGCCCCACTTAGTGGACAATGAAAAGCGCATGGCTCGAATGTTCTTACGAGGTTTGAAATTTGAGATTCCTCACCATCTTATTTCTCATAAACTTCGTTTATATATTCAGATATCGTGGATAGGGATCAATTAGTAGAACGAGAGAAAGAAATATTGCAACCAAGAGACAACGACAAACAACGAGAGAGAAATTACGATAATAATTGTAACAGTGGAAATAATCATCAGAATAATGAGAACTAGCAAGGAGGAAATCATCAAGCCAGAAATGGTAACCACTTTGGCGGTAATCCTGGCCCAAATAATAGAAGAAGAGAGTCGAATGGAAACAACTTCAAGAGGAAAAGATTTAACAATGACCATGGAAAGGCACCAGCATTAGCACCAGCACCAGTACCAGTTTCAAGGGGAGGAGAACGACCACCAGTCAGATGTTACAAGTGCAGAAAGGAGGGACACATCAGTCCAAACTATACACAGCTATCTCAGGTGTGTTGCGGTTGTGAAAAAGAAGGCCATAGAGCTCGATTTTGTCAGCAAAATCCAGTTCAACTATAATGATGACACCAAAGGCTGTCATTGACAAGTCAAAGCCTATGGTTCAGGGGAGAGCTTTTGTCGTAACCTCTCAAAAGGTGTGGAAACTAGATGAAGTAATAACCGGTAAGCTAATCATAAACTTTTGTGAAGCCTATGCCTTATTAGATACTGGTACTACCCACTCTTTTATTTCACCTGCTTGTGCTCAAAGTTTAAACTTGACTCCTGAGAAATTGGATTTTAACTTATCTGTTGAAACTCTGTTAGGAGAAACCTTCATTGTGACGCCTCCAAATCCGGGTCACCTGAGCCGCAGACCCGGTTCATCACTATCTAATACATGCATCATACTATTGATAACTTATAGCGGAATTAAAGGAATATTTACATTGATATAACATAAATAATCATGTTCCAAGTCTCGAAACCAAGACTAATACAAAACATAACTTAATACATAAGGGTAATTAAGTCTTAATACATCACAAGAGTCAACGAGTCTTAATACATAATCAAAATGGTAATCTTAACAGTACAAAGCTAATCAGTAGCTTTGTCTTTGCCTTTATCCTTCCCTGAGCTTTCACCACGAGCTTCACTAACTAAAATATTTTAAAGAAAGCAAGGGTGAGCAACAAATTTGCTCAACAAGTATAATAACAATAATCGTGAATCATCACATGAATACTTTATAGCTTACAAGAATCAAGAGAATAAAAGATAGCTCAAGAACTTGCACAATTTCTATGAATGATCTCTTTAACACAATTGTAGGGCCTATATGGACCGAATGATTTCAATGTTCCCAAATGGGAGAAATATTCTATACTAAGTAGTCATCATGACACTGAACTTTTACTAGAATCACCAGAAATTCATCTGATAACCCAACATACTAATACAATAGGTGATCAGCCTAATGTACCCGATGTTATGCATAACCCCTTTTACATATTGTTCGCGCGCGTGTCGGTTCTCCGACATACATACTGTTTCCCCTGCTATGAGGGTTGTTCATCTCAGCTTTACATAGGAATCCAAACCAAACAATTTGATCAGATAGCTTTACTTAACAACAATGAGGATTAAACATATGTCTAGCCGAAACAATTGGCTTTGACATCTATCTTATGTAGTTCATGGAATATAGAACTTGAAAGCTTTAATAACATGCGTTGAAGCATAGTTAAATAACGTGAACGATTATCAGATCATTCTAAGAGTACTTGCAATACTACAATGATTGAAGTAAAGGAAACTGTCCAGAATATCTTGAATATGATAAGAAACTCGCTTAATGGAGTAATCTTGCAACAATATACAACATTTGTATAAGATAGGAAACTTGCCCAACACTAGGGTTAGACAAGCGTTAGGAAACTTGCATAACTTATACCTATTTGCACGAAATAAAAGTAGTGCATAAGGTTTAGAAACTTGCCCGGTACGTCTGCTACAATATTACAACACACGCTCCTTAATATCCTACACATGTAAATATATATTCATATAACAATTAGTCACATAAGGATTAAGTTTAAAACAGACGTTGCATCATTAAAGCACATTGATTGTCACTACGACTACCCAGTCAGGGGTCTCGCTCTGACTGACCTGACCTAGGTCGGACACGGGCTTGATGCTGCGGCGTCAAGCTTAGAGCTTGGATCTCATGCTGCGGCGTGAGTCCTATGTTGTTCCCATGGCAGGCTTCATGCTGCGGCGTGAGCCTTAGTACTTGGATCTCACGCTGCGGCATGAGTCCCGGTCTTTCCCTGACAGGCCTAACGCTACGGCATGAGCCTTAGTAATTGGATCTCAGGCTGCGGCGTGAGTCCCTTGCCATCTCCTGCCAAATGGCGTCGTTGCGATGCCACGCTCAATGCTTGGAGGTCACGCTGCGGCGCGAGCCCGCTTCATTCCTTGGATAGGTCACGCTGCGGCGTGAGTTATTGGCGTGGCAGCGTCAACCATCCAGTGGCCGGATTCTAGGCTTTTGCCCAGTTTGCGACCTTGACCTCCTTCGACTCCAACCTTCATAACTCCTTCTATACACATACAAATTGGTCCATTTTGGACTCTATGGACTCCTAAGACATAGGGATACAAGATATCAAAAATTTAGAATTACCCATGAATATTAACATGACCAATTTGTGAGCCAAATTATAAAATGAAAACTCTGTTTTCGTGTTCTTGGTGTTTTTCACCAAAATCAACACCAAATCTTTGTTTTAACTCCATTCCAATTGGGTTATGAAGATAACCCATGGAACTACAATATTACAACATCAATTAGACCAAACAATTACTGGCTTTATAGTCCTCTAAATCGTATGAAAGTCATTTTGTCCAAAAAGTCCAAAGTTTCATCCTTTAAGCCAAGGTTCGGATCATTCATTGATTTTGTTCCACTTTGTGGTTATTAATAGCTTACATGATGTCTTGGTAACAATAAAAACTGACCACAAGCAACAATTACAACAACAATTACAAGTAATGCTCAAACCCAACGGTTTGAGCTCAAGAACACATAGAACTCGAAAATTCTATCAAAATCAAAAATGAATGGATTGTTGGTTGATTGTTTACCTTGTAAATCCTTTCTAGGTGCTAAGAAAATTTTTAGGTTCGATTAGATTGAGCTCCTCCTCCCTCCTCCCGTTCACTTTGCTTCTTGTTCTTCCTGTTCTACTTCCTCTTCTTTTCTTGTTCTTTTACTTCTTCTTTAATGCTTTCTCACTCTCAATATCTGCAGCACTCTCACACTCAATCTCTCTCTATATTTTTCTAGCAAATTTAAAATAGAATGCTAGAGGAAAAAAGGCTTGCAATAGAAATGGAGGAGTGAAGTGAGCTGGTGGCTTCGAGTGAATGAGAGGGAGTAGCTCAAGAATGTTTAGCATTTGGGAAAATTAAGGCATTGAGCCTACCAAATAGCAGCATGCTGCCGGCTATACTCTCTACTCCCTTATTTGATTGATCCAAAGGTTTAGGTTGGTTCCCTCTTAGAGTAATAAGTAAAAATAAATACCTAAATATACAAAAATATACCCGAATACTCCCACTTTTGTACCCAATTTGGTAAATAACCCTACCCAAAATTAAAATGGCTACTCTCATAAATTATTGGGACGCATAAGAATAATAATTATGGGATTCGTTCGTTTATTCGGAACAGTCATATTATACATTTCGAATACCGAATAAAACACGATTGGGCTCAAAATGAAAATCTGACACATGGAAAAATTATCGCTTCACACACGTGTATTACTGAAATTTATTAAGGTCAAAAAAGACGCAAAATATTATGGTGTGAATAGTGCCTCGGTAAATGTGCACCGTGAATAGTGATTATGCGATTTTTGCGAAGTCAATATATTCACCCCAACGACACATAAAATTCAACACATACACATATTCTAGGTTATAACACAACCTTTAAGCACATAACACATAATAATATAAATAAAAAAATTCATTTTATTCACACATAAACTCGGGTTACAAGTAAATTAAAATTCCCGATCGTTACATTCTCCCCTACTTATAAGGATTCTGTCCCCAGAATCACAATACAAGGTTAATCAAAAAATTGAAGGTAATTCTCTTTCATCTTATCTTCTAATTCCCACGTAGCTTCCTCGGCATTGTGGTTTCGCAAAACTACTTTTGCAGAAGGTATAACCTTATTTCTTAATACTTGCTATTTCCTATCGATTATCTGAATAGGAATTTCCTCATACGTTAGATCTTTCTCTATTTGGATGGGCTCATAGGATATCACGTGTTTGTAATCGGGTTTGTATGGTCGTAACACTGAGACGTGGAACACGTTGTGGATATGCTCCAGTTCAGGAGGCAAGGGTACCTCGTACACCACTTCACCCACTCTTCTCAATACTTCGAACGATCCTACGAACCTCGGGCTTAACTTTCCTTTCTTTCCAAAACGTATCTTTCCTTTCTAGGGAGATACCTTCAGAAACACGTAATTGCCGACGTCGAGGTCTCTCGTCTGGCGATGTTGATCTGCATACTTCTTTCGTCGGTCTTGGGCTGCAACTAATCTTGCCCTGATCACTGCGATCACTTTTGCTGTCTGCTGCACCAATTCTGGTCCCAACAGTCGTCGTTCGCCAACCTCATCCCAACTTAATGGTGTTCCGCACTTCCTTCCGTAAAGGGCTTCATATGGCGGCATATTGATACTTGCATGATAGCTATTATTGTAAGCGAATTCCACAAGTGGTAAATGGTCATCCCAATTCCCTTTGAAATCCATCACACAAGCTCTCAACATGTCTTCTAGCATTTGTATTGTTCGTTCACTTTGTCCGTCAGTTTGAGGATGGTAAGCAGTACTTAGTCGCAATTGTGTTCCCATTCTCTCTTGCAAGGTCGTCCAAAAATTTTACGTGAAGCGCGGATCTCGATCTGAGACAATTGACACTGGCACTCCATGTCGTGAAACAATTTCCTTTATATGCAACTTGGCTAATTGGTTCAAATTAAATCGAATCTGATTTCGTCAATCGATCTACGATAACCCAAATGGCATCACAACCCTTTTGTGTAATTGGAAGACCACCACGAAGTCCATAGTGATGTGCTCCCATTTCCATTCCGGTATATTCAGCGGTTGAAGTAACGTACTCGGTCTCTGATGTTCCGCTTTGACTTGTTGGCAGGTGAGACACTTACTAATGTACTCTGCTACATCCCGCTTCATGTTGGGCCACCAAAAATATTGACGAAGATTCCGATACATTTTCGTGCTTCCTGGGTGAACAGAATATGCTGAATATGTGATTCATGTAAGATCTCATCTCTTAATTCCGTCACCGCTGGCACCCACACTCGCTCCTCGTATCTCAAAATACCATCCTTATCCATTCAGAATTTCTTTTCCTCATTTTCTACGATCCTCTTATGTATCTTTTCACATTCTTCATCCTTTTCCTGTACTTCTTTCACTTTATCGAGTAACGTCAGACGAGCTTCAATTACGAATAACTTCTCTGCTGCCTCTATCGGACTTTTCACTTCAATTTCCAGTCTCGCCATTTCCAGTATTAATTCCTCGTGAGTTGTCAACATAAACTATTTCTCGTTCCCCTTTCTACTCAATGCATCTGCTACTATGTTTGGTTTTCCCAGATGATAGAGAATTTCGCAGTCGTAATCCTTGATTAATTCCAACCACCTCCTCTGTCGCATGTTCAACTCCTTCTGTGTGAAGATATATTTCAAACTCTTATGATCCGTGTATATCTCACATTTCTTCCCATAAAGGTAATGTCTCCAAATCTTCAATGCGAAGACGACAGCTACTAATTCCAGGTCATGGGTAGGGTATCGCTTCTCGTAGTCCTTCAACTGTCGCAATGCATACGCAATGACCTTGCCGTGTTGCATTAACACACAACACACAACCAAGACCCTTATGTGATGCATCACTATACACCACAAAACCTCTCGTATCATCTAGTAAGGACAATATAGGCGCCTCGCTTAACCTCTT
The DNA here is from genome assembly GCA_034770075.1 of Aralia elata. NCBI lineage: Eukaryota > Viridiplantae > Streptophyta > Magnoliopsida > Apiales > Araliaceae > Aralia > Aralia elata. Next base: position 48,844,816 of record CM068380.1, on the reverse strand, counting down.
TTTCAACTCCTAAAAACTGTCTTCGCATTTTTCAGACCATACAAACTTCACTGTCTTTCTCATCAGATTGGTCAACGGGGTTGCTATCTTTGAAAAATCTTGGATAAATCTTCGATAGTACCCGGCTAACCCTAAGAAACTTTGCACTTCTGTCGGCGTCTTTGGCTATTCCCAGTTACTAATTGCCTCCACCTTCGCAGGGTCCACTAAGATAACGTCTTTGTCGATCATATGCCCTAAAAATTGCACCTTTTCCATCCAGAATTCGCACTTGGATAATTTCGCATATAACTTTTCCTTTCTTAGTGTCTCCAGTACTTTGTTCAGATGATCGGCATGCTCTTCTTTGGTCTCATCTCCGATTGGTCGACTCGTCTGCACCGGGTCTCGTTTCCGGTTGATCGTCTCGTCGGCACCGGGTCTCGTCTCCGGTTGATCGTCTCGTCGGCACCGGGTCTCGTTTCCGGTTGGTCGACTCGCCTGTATCGGTTCTCGTCTCCGATTAGTCGACTCGTCTGCACCGGGTCTCATTTCTGGTTGATTGTCTTGTCGGCACCGGGTCTCGTCTCCGGTTGGTCGTCTCATCGGCACCGGGTCTCGTCTCCGGTTGATCGTCTCGTCGGCACCGGGTCTCATTTCCGGTTGATCGACTCGTCTGTATCGGTTCTCGTCTCCGATTGCTCGACTCGTCTACACCGAGTCTCGTTTCTGGTTGATTGTTTCGTCGGCACCGGGTCTCGTCTCCGGTTGATCGTCTCGTCGGCACCGGGTCTCGTCACCGGTTGATCGTCTCGTCGGCACCGGGTCTCGTCTCCGGTTGATCGTCTCGTTGCCACCGGGTCTCATTTTCGGTTGATCGTCTCGTAAGCACCGGGTCTCGTCTCCGGTTGATCGTTTCGTAAATCACCTCGTTCATACCGGGTCCCGCCCCGACAATTCGATTCGTCGTGTTCCACACCCGATTGGTCGAAATTTCGTATTTTATTTTCACATAACAAGTCACATGGGTTTTAAAATTGAGCAAATGCTCTATTATTAACTGTATGATGCATGCTTTTTATTCATGGATAGAGAATGACCCCTGCACAGTCTTTTTGATACTATTTTCACAGATGTCGTCACCAGACGTCGTGGTATGTTTGGATCTCGGTCCTCCCACAGGGTTGGTTGGCAGGCTTTTCGCTGATTGGACAGTTTGTCGCCGGGCGACAGGGTTATTGCAGATGGTCTTCTGGGATATTCCTGGTCCTTATTATCCTTTCAGGTGTCGGCGGGCTTTGCGGAGGGTACTCTGAGCTATTGGGCCCCTGCCCGCCAGGTGTTCAAATTAGGGACAGTGGAGCTGACCCCTACTCTCAAGGAGTATGCCCGCTTTACCGGCCTGTCTTTGGATGGTCCCTGTGCCAGGGTCACCGCTGGTCCCATGCGCCGTGAGTTCCTGACTTTTACTGGGTTGCGGAGGACAGTTCTGTTATCGGTGATCACATCAGAGCATCGAGTTCCCCTTCATTTCCTGATTGACCGATTCGGCTCACCCGACAGTTTTCATCTATTCTCTGGTGATTTTTCCGTATCTGAGGAGCGTTGGGGCACTTTGAGAGTAGATGTTTTGATGGCTTGTGTTATCTCAGTTTTGTATCTGTCAGCCAGATCCGATCTGTTGGATATGCGAGTTATTCCCATGATACTAGCAGACACCTACATGTCAGCCTCATATTGTCAGTCTTTCCGAGGCAGAGTATTCAGAGGGAGCTCTGTTTTGTTGTATGTATGGTTTATGAGTCATCTCAGCCCCATCGGTCATTTCCGTCGCCATGGGTTTTGCTTCAGCCACGACATAGCCATGTAATTTTCGTTCCGTCCCGTGAGCTGTATTGATGCGGCTTCCTGGATAGAATTCTTATCGGCTATTGCGGAGCCCTTTCATCTCTTGATCTATTCGGGTTATTGCTCCTTCATGAGCTTCTCGACTCATGTGCCCACCTTGGATTTCATCCCTATTTCTGGCTTGAGGGGCATGACGACTTATCATTCCTTGGCGGTTATGGGGCAGTTTGATCAGATACAGGATTTTCACCCTTTCACGGGCACAACCGACTATCGATTCCTCATATCACCCTAGACAGAGAGAGATCTACTGCGGGTATATGATCTTTGGTCTCGTAGGGTCTTTGCCGAATATAGCGAGAGTTGCCCCATTCAGACATCTGCTTACACGGAGACTCTGATATGGTTGGTCTGAGTCAGACTAGAGTATTTGATGACTCTCGAGTGATTTCCACAGATGATACCACCCCAGAGGTATCTGCTCTTCCTGAGTCTACAGAGGTGATGTCCGGACATGATTTAAAAGGCTTCTCCACTCCCGCCCATATTCCTTATTCCATCTCAGCTGATTCTGCCCCTAGTCGGGTTACTGAGGATAGCCGGATCCGTCTGGCCTTGATTACTACTGAGGCTGAGAGGGATGCTGCTTTTGTTGAGAGAGATGCTGCCATTCTGGCCAGAGATGCTGCCCTCGCTGACAGAGACGCCATTGTATTGCAGACTAGGGCAGTTATAAATGCTCACTCTAAGACTATTAGCCGAGCCATTGCTTTATTGGATCGCATCAACATGATGGGGCAGCAGATTACAGGGGATGTCGATGCTTCATATCTATCCACCACTTTATCCATTCTGCTTCAGTTAGTTTCAGATTTGTAGATCATTTTATTTCCTGCATAGACTATGTCAATTTCATCGGTTATCGAAAGAGAAATCTTGTAATAAAATGACTTATATATATAGACACGTATTTAAATTCAGTCATTTTCCCCTTTTTTGTTGTATCGTTGCCTTTCATTGGATCCTCATTTTATCCAGCTAACCACGATTTTGATATTTCGCCTTCTTTCTCTTCTCAAGTCTTGATGGAGATTTGACAGATATTGTCGCACCCCTGTTGATTTCATCGGACTGAGTCTTAAATTTTGGCTAACTGTTTGGTTGGGTTGGGGTTATGTCATTGAAGCTGATTAGGTAGCTGGTGTCGGGAAGGTTTCGAGGGTATAGGAAGGTTTTTTTTTTTGGCTGTTGGGAATCGGTTTTGGTTAGAGGAGGTATTATTTTGTAAAGAAATGGACCGTGCCCTGATGGCTGCCTACGTACTCCCACAAGTCGGGAAATCAGGTCCTACGTAGTTCGTTCTTCAAAGAAAGAGGAGAAAATGATGATTTCAAGCGTAGAACTGCTTCACCGAGTCAGAATTGATGGGCTGTGGAAACACCTCACCATCCATCTCTTACAATATGAGGGCTCCTCCGGACAGCACTTTCTTAATCACAAAAGGTCCTTCCCAGTTCGGGACAAACTTTCCTTTGGCTTCGTCTTGACAAGGCATGACTCTCTTTAGCACTAGGTCATTTTCCTTGAACTTCCGAGGTCTTATCTTTTTGTCGTACGATCGAGAGATTCTTTGCTGATATAACTGACCGTGCAAAACAGCAACCACCCTCCTTTTATCAATTAGGGCCAATTGGTCGTATCGACCTTGCATCCAATCCTCCTCGTTTATCTAAGCATCGATCAAGATTCTGAGGGACGCCATCTCAACCTCAACCGGCAGAACCGCCTCCATTCCGTACACCAAAGCGTAAAGGGTTGCCCCTGTAGAAGTACGCACCGACGTTTTGTATGCCAACAGGGTGAGAGGTAGCAGATCCGGCCACCCCCGATGATTAGCAGACATTCTTGCCATGATCTTCTTGATATTCTTATTTGCAGCCTCCACTGCCCCATTCATTTTAGGACGGTAAATGACAGAATTGAGTTGTTTGATCTTAAACTGGTCACATAATTCCTTCATGAGGGCATTGTTCAAATTCTTGGCATTGTCGGAGATTAAGACCTCAGGTTGCCCGTATCGGCAAATGACATTATTCCTGATGAAACGGACGATGATCTCCTGAGTTAATTTGGGGAAAGACGCTGCTTCTACCCATTTAGTGAAGTAATCGATCTTGACGAAGATAAATCGGTGTCCGTTGCTTGCTTTGGGCTCCACTGGTTCGATTACATCCATACCCCACATTGAGAATGGCCAATGGGAGGTCATACAATGTAGTTCATTGGGAGGCGCATGGATTACGTTGCCGTGCACCTGGCATTGGTAACATCGTTTGACATGATCATCGTAGTCGGCTTTCAGTGTTAACCAGTAATGCCCCGTTCTCAATATCTTTTTGGCCAGCATCGGTCCACTCATGTGTGGCCCACACACTCCACCATGTATTTCGTCCATAATCTTTTGGGCTTGCGTTTCATTTACACATCGCAACAATCCCAAACTGGCATCCCTCTTGTACAATGAATCCTCGCTCAGATAAAACTTCATTGCCATCTTTTGGATTCTCAACCTCTCAGCTCGGCTTGCTTGGTCAGGAATGGATCTATCCCTCAGATACTCCCTTATGTCGTGATACCAATGCTGCTTTGGCAGAACCACCTCCTCCGATAATACTGCCACATGTTCCTCGTATGCTGGGGCATTCTGTACCGCTATTTCAATCTGTGGAACGTCCCTGCTTTTGATTATGTGGATTAAGGAAGCCAGAGTTGCCAATGCATTGGCAAAATCATTTCGTCCACGGGGGATATGTCGGAAAGCGATATCTTCAAATTCTCGCATCAATTGGATAACACATCGGTGGTATGGAAGCAACCGGAGCTCCTTCGTGCTATACTCCCCGATCGCCTGTTTGATTACCAGCTCTGAATCCCCGAACACCGCTAGTCTTTTTACCCCCATATCGAGGGAAAAACGGAGTCCCAATATACATCCCTCATACTCAGCTGTGTTATTCGAGTTACTGAACTACAATTTACTGGCCACGGGGTATTGCTCTCCGGTGATAGATACCAGGACTGCTCCGGCTTCTGCCCCTTCAGCATTCATGGCACCATCAAAATACAACTTTCAGAACTGCCCATTGTCGTCACATCTCGTGTGTAAGACCCAGAATACACCCTCGCCCGGCAATGGAGTTTCTAAAGGCTCCATCCCCCCTGCTGGCATTTCTGACAACTGATCTGCAATTCCCTGCCCTTTCATGGCCTTCTGAGTTATGTATACGATGTCGAACTACTGTAAGATTAACTGCCACCTTGACAATTGACAGTTCAGCATGGGCCTTTCAAAGATATATTTTAGGGGATCCATTCTCGATATCAGGTACGTAGTGTGCCCATGGAGATAGTGTTGTAATCTCATTGCAGCCCACGCCAAAGCACAACAGGTCCTTTCGATTGGGGTGTAATTCTGTTCATATCGGCTAAATCTCTTGCTGAGGTAATAGATGGCCTGCTCTTTGCCTGATTCATTCTTCTGTCCCAGCATACATCCCATCGCAATGGTATTGACCGATATATACATAAATAGAGGGATCCCATCCTTCGGGGGCACCAGCACCGGTGCTTCTGTCAGCTACTTCTTAATGGTCTGAAAGGCTTTCTGGCATTGCTTATTCCACTATTGGGAGACATCTTTCCTTAAAAGTTTAAAAATCGGCTCGCATGTAGTTGTCAAGTGGGATATGAATCGGCTGATGAAGTTTATTCTTCCCAGAAATCCTCTTATCTCCTTTTCTGTGCGAGGTGCCGGCATATCCACAATGGCCTTAATCTTCGCCAGATCCAACTCAATGCCCCGATTACTAACCAGGAATCCCAAGAGCTTGCCCGATTGCACTCCGAAAGCACACTTTGCCGAATTGAGCTTCAAATTATATTTTCTGAGCCGATCGAATAGCTTTTTGAGATGGGTTGTATGATCAGATTCTACCCTCGATTTCACGATAATGTCATCCACGTAGACCTCTATCTCTTTGTGCATCATGTCGTGGAACAGGGCCATCATGGCTCTTTGATAAGTGGCCCCCGTATTTGTAAGACCAAAGGCCAATCGTCTATAGCAGAAGGTGCCCCAAGGGGTGATGAAAGCGGTCTTTTCCCGGTCTTCCTCTGCCACCATTATCTGATGATACCCCGTAAAGCAATCAATAAAAGAGTACATCTCGTATTGGGTTGTGTTATCCACCAAGATGTGTATAAAAGGCACTGGGAAGTTGTCCTTGAGACTGGCCTTGTTCAGATCTCTATAGTCGACACATACCCTCACCTTCCCCCCAGGCTTAGCCACTGGGACTATATTGGACAGCCACTCCGGGTAAGTGGACACCATAATGATTCCAGCCTTGAACTGTTTGACGATTTCTTCCTTCACCTTCAAGCTCCACTCCGGTTTTAGCTTTATTAGTTTCTGCTTGACAGGCTTGAAACTTTCTTTGATGGGCAACCGGTGTACCATAATGTCGGTGGATAATCCGATAATATCCTCATGAGACCAGGCAAAAACATCCTCATACTGGCCTAGCAACTTAGTTATTTCTGTTTTCTGGCTAGGGGTCAGGTCTGTCCCTATCTTGAGCTCTTTGGGTTTATCAGGGGTTCCGATATTTATGGTGATGGTTTGGTCTAAGTTGGTTTTGGGTTTATCTTCGACCCATCCTTTGATCTCGTCAGGCGTGTCGTCATTATCTGTCTCATCCCGCTCAATGCCCATTAAATCGAAATCCAGCTCAATATCAAAATCATAGTCATCTTTCAAATTTGAAACATCGTTTGTTAGGCAAGAAATACTCAAATTGGTACACCTGACATGAAACAAAAATATTTGTCATATATGTAAGTCATTTTCCCACAATGATCATCTTCAAAATAACATGACAAAATAACATAACAATGCAAAATTCAAAATAAGGGACAAAAACTGGTATCTATTCATCCCCCACCATCCGGGGTATACCACCCTGACGCCATATTTTACCCTTGTTTGGATATTACCGGCTCCATCGTCCAGTTGTCGGTGGTCAGATCGGCCGGAATGCGACAGATGAAAGGCGGCTTCGCATCGGAAACTTCCTCAATGACTACAGCCACATTGCATTGGTCCTTCTTCATAACCTCTTCAGGAATAGTCAGCCCCGCCCAATTGATGACAGGCACACTCTGTTAGGCTCTTGACGGCGTGGCAACATCCTTCCCTTTTCCACTACTTACTGACTGTCCGGGGATATAACACTTGGTTTCAAACTGTTGCATGACCTCCTGCAGGAAACTCTTCTTTTTGGCCGACTCATCATTCGTGGGGGTCAATTTTCCACCTCCTGTTGTAGACACAGGGTTGCCAGTACCTTGTTCATTGTTGACTTTCGACATTAGACTTTCGGCCAGTCGAGTTGGGGTCCCCCCTTGAGAGTGTTTCTGTCCTACGCCTCCATAATACCCCAACCCTGCCTTGCCTATCTGATTGGGCAGTTGAATAGGCTCAGTAATTCCTTGACTGTTCTTTCCCAACCCTTGCCCAGGTCGAAACTTCATCTTCATCATTTCTCTAGCAACAAAGGTAAGTTCAGGAAAGACCTTAGGTTTTACGGCTGGAGCCCCCAGACATCTGAAGTGGGGAGTATTGATTTCCAGCGCCTGAAAACTGGCGGGTATCACCGATTCGTCCACATTAATCACCGGCAGGCCATTCCTGGAAAGAGAAGGGCCATTATGCTCTGCAGAGACCGTCACCAGATTCCCGTCGATGATAAACTTAATTTGCTGGTGTAGCGTAGAGGGAACTGCCCCGGCCATGTGTATCCATGGCCTTCCCAATAACATGTTATAACTTGCCGCGATATCCAGGACTTGGAATGAAATATCGAAAGTACAAGGCCCTATCTCCACAGGCAATTCTATCTCCCCCATTGTATCCTTCCGGGATCCGTCAAAGGCTCGTACCACCACATAACTGGCCCGCAGACGCTTAGGATTGACGTTCATTTTTTCCAATGTACTGAATGGACAGATATTTAATGCTGATCCCCCATCAATTAGCACCCTATTCATAACATATCCTGATGAGATTACCGCAATATGCAGCGGTTTCCGATGACCCCTCCCCTCTTTGGGGATATCATCATTTGTGAACGATATTACATTGTTTTCTAACAGATGGTCCACTAGATGGCCGAAACCTTCTTTGCTAATCACCTTGGAAATGTGTGCCTCTTCCAGGACTTTGGCTAGAATTTTGCAATGATCGTCGGATGATAATACCAAATCCATGATCGACGTCAGAGTCGATTCCTCGCTCAATACCTTGATCACCCTCGCTTCTGGATGATTCATCTTCCTTAAGAATTCCATAGCTTTCTCCTCGGATATCTCTTCGTTCTTCTTCCCTTTGCTCTCAAGGACTCGTCCTGGAAGATACAAAGGATTTCCCTTTGATGTTACAGAAGCGCAACTGGCCGCCTCCTTTGATACTCCCCCGTAATTCCACGGTACTGTTTTCAGACTGCTAATGGGGATTTGTGGTCTTGCTGCAATGGTGAGAAGCTTCGGAGCCGTTAACCTAATAGGCGCCTCTGTGATACCCCTGCTCAGACTCGCAAACCTAATCGGTGTCCCTCCTATATTCTCCTGACCACTTGTCATGCACATCATCTCATCGATTCTCTTTATATAATTCAGCCCTGGTGGTCCTCCGGCTTCGCTGGCTTCCACCACATTGACCCCTTCCCCATCATGCTTAGGCAGGGGATTGACTTTAACATTTGGTGACTCTGGTTGTTCCACCACGATCTCCCCGCTATCGATCATGTTCTGAATCTTGTGCTTCAGCGCCCAACATTCCTGAGTATCATGACCAGGGGAACCCGAATGGTATGCGCACTTCTTACTCGGGTCAAATCTTCTCCCTTTCGGGTCAATTGGGGGTGCCAAATCGACTATCTTTCTCTGTGCTATTAATACTGCCAAAATCTTTTCAAGAGGATGTTAGGTTTGTATAGCGCGAACATGCAATCAAATTACATAAATAAAGCGGAAGCGCGATAAAATCAGATTTTAAAAATTTTATACAAACCATCACCATGATCTTTCTTTATGCACAATTATTAATTAAACGAAAGAGATGGAGAATAAGAATTATACCCTTGTAGAATTCTAGCTTCCTCAGGTACAAGTTCACCTCTAATTCCTTCGCGTTCTCCTTGAATTGCACCGATTAAATTTCTTCCTTTGATCAACGTTAGCCACCCAAGTGTTTGGCCTCTAGAGGTGATCCACCAAGGAAGAACAAGTATTCAAGAAGATGGGTGTTTGGCAAAACCCTAGTTTTCTATCTCTATAGAAATTGTAAGTACTCTCCACAATTCTAATGCAAGAGTGTGTAACCCTAATCTATGATAAGACTTCTCTTATTTATAGATGTAGGAAAACCCTTCCCTAAACTATTTAGGATTAGGGTTTCTATTCTAATTAAACTCCTTTAATTAAATTAAACTCCTAATCCAATTAGGAATTCATGTGAGAGTACTTCTATTAATTAATTCTCAATCCCTATTAGGAATTAAATAATAGTAATAGTAATAATAATAATAAGACTCCTCTTATTAATTTATATTTAATATTTCTAAAATATTAAATAATAGATATTAAGCTATTTAATTTATTCTATCTCGATAGACTAAATTAAATTCACTTAACTTATTATTACAATTATGCAATTTACTTCTTAAATAAATATTTTCCTTTTGTGGTGTGACCCTTTAGGTTCTCCATATTAAACCGGTTGTGAATAAATTAATTAGAACAATTCTAATCTTATTTAAATAAATAAATTAAACTATTTAATTCATTTAAATAAATAATATTTATTCTACAATAAGGGTAAGCCCCCTTAGCGATCAACGACTTTCCAGATAATATAGATTTCAACATTAATCATAAAAGAACCTTTCAGTGCATAGTTACCGTACAACTCAATCCTTCTACCATACAATGTCCCAATTAAATATAAGACATGGAATTACTGTCAAGTCTTATTTTATTTAATTATATGTATTTCGATTCTCAAATGCACAACTCTAAATAATGCAAATTAGAAACTCTTTTCTAATTTCATTCTGCCTTGGCCAAGGACTACTGAGTTGTCATTTATCGAATCACATAGGACATTCACATCTTTTACTAGACGTGGTAGATTCTTTGTTGATCATTTACCTATCTCCATGTATAACTTATTATACCCAATCATACCCTTTGTTATACCCTAAAGGTCTTAAGGGACATCTCAAAGTATAACTCATCATACACAAGATACTATGATGATCTCAAGTCCAAGGATCACTTGTACTACTATCACTAGAGAAATTCCTATTGACAGGCGAGTAAAACTCCATTAGGTATTCCTTAGCGAGCCACGTTCAGTGAACTTATTCTCTAATAAGCACCTACATACTTGCTTTAGTGTCTCCACACAAATGATTATGAGATCAATCATCCTCTTCATAAGAGCAAGCAACGTATGTACTAATCTATCCAGATTCACTAATCCCCCTTTTAGTAATCTATCGATTAGGAACGATTTTAGTTTGTGAGCTATCTAGAATTTAGATCTCATTAGCATGATCACATCATGATTCTAAAAGCATTGCTCAAAACTATGGGTTTATCACATTCAATATAACAGCATCATGTAGATAAAGTAAAATGCCTTTAACAAACGAATAAGATTACAAAGTATATGCTACATCATATCAAATATGATTGGCTTGTGTGCATACTACTTTCAATCTCCCACTTGCACTAAAGTCAATCGCCATGGTATCTAATACCCTTCTTCACTAAGTGACGATCATCCTGCTGTTGGATAAAGCTTCAGTAGATAGATATGCAATGTTGTTCTCGAGAGTCCACTATCTCTATAGTGACTTTTCCTCTTTCAATGATTCCACCACTCAAATGAAATTGCCGCAACACATGTTTGAATCCAAGATGAGACTTAGGAACTATTCCTAGTTCTGTAATGAACTTTTCATCCAAACAATCAAACTTGCAGCTTCATTTACAGCTATATACTTTGTCTTTGTCACTAAACCAACAACTCTTTGCTGTTTGGAACTTTTCCAATTCACTGCACCACCTTTCAAGGTAACGATTTACCTTAAAGTGGATTTGTTATCGTCTTGGTCAGTCTGAAAAACTTGAGTCTGTTTAGTCCTTTAGTTTTAATTCAGACCTACCATGAATCATAATCACATCTTCAGTACCAGTTAAGTACTTAAAGATGTTTATCACTGTCTTATAATGATCATCTCCAGAATATGACTGATCAACATCAGGCCTTGTATATTCACTGCATACATGATAGTAACTCATGCGATCTCTCTTTTAATTGGAGATAATTTTAGAGAGATACACTCCATGGCTCATCATCATGAGACCTCTCTTGGAGTTTGTCATGCTAAACGCCTTTAGCATCAAATGAATATACGTTCCTTGGGTCAAGCCGAACATCCTTTTAGATCTATCTATATAGATTTATATCCCCAATTTATAGGATGCTCCTCCCAAGTCATTCATGGAGGAATGTTTAGACAATTTTATCTTTACTGATTGTAGCATTGGTGTGTTATTCCTTATCAGTAGTATATCAACATATAATACTAGGAATGTCACAGTGCTCCCACTGACCCTTTTGTACACACTAGGTTCATTCTCGTTTTTGATAAAATCAAACTCTTTTGATTGTCTTATCAAAATGAATGTTCCATCTTTGAGAAGCTTGCTTCAATCCATAAATGGATCATTGTAGCTTAAAACACGATTTGTTTCAACCTTTGAAACAAATTTCTCTGGCTGTATCATACATACATTCTCCTCAAGTCTTCATTGAGGAAGGACGTCTCCACATCCATTTTGCCAGATTTCGTAATAAGCTATAATTACAAACAAAATCCAAATGGACTTGAGCATTACCGGTAATAAGGTTTTATTACAGTCAACTCCTTGACTTGAAAAAACCTTTTAAACAGGTCTGGTCTTATAGGTCTCCACCTTGCCATTTGCCCCAGTCTTTCTTTTAAAGACCCATATTCACACTCTAGGCACTATGCCCTTTTGTGGAATAACCAGAGTCTATACTTGGTTCTCATACATGGAGTCCATTTCGGATTTCATGGTCATCTGCCATTTCTCTGAGTGTCTTCTACTCATAGCCTCATCGTATATAACTGGATCATCATCTTCTATGATGCGTACCTCATCATCATCCTCTATGATGAATCCATACCTCCTAGGTATCTTCGGTACTCTTCCAGATTTATGATTCGATTGTGGTATAATAGGTCTATCTACAGGTTCCTCGGTTCGACTTAAAGTGCTTTGTGGTTCTTGAACTCCTTCAAGATCTATTACCCTCCCACTAGCTCCTTTAATGATAAACACTTTTATCTAAGAAGGCAGCATGTAGGATTATAGTAATAATATCCTAAACTTTCTTTAGGATATCCCACAAATCTGCACTTGGTCAGATTTTGTCCCAAACTTATCTTTGAAACCTTTTCACATAAGTTGGACAACCTCTTATCTTAACATACTTAAGATTAGGAATCCTCCCTATCCATAACTTTTCTGGAGTCTTAGGGCCGGATTTTGAGGTTACCTTATTTTGTAGATATGCAGCCGTTTCTATGGCATAACCCCAGATGGATACTAGAATGTCGGTAAAATCATAATGGACTGCACCATGTCCAACAAGGTACAATTTCTCCTTTTAGATACACCAATCAATTATTGCGTATCAGGAGGTGTCCATTATGAGAAAATACCATTTTGAGATGATCTAGAAACTCATTGCATAAGTATTATTTCTTCGATCTGATCAAAGAATCTTAATACTTTGTCAATATGTTTCACTTCTGAATTCTTTGAACATTTCAAATGATTCAGACTTGTATTTTATCAAATACACACATTCAACTCTTTGAATGACCATCTCCTTTTCTTTTATTATTTTATTCAATTTGCAAAATATTTTTCATATAAGTCAAGTTTACAAAGTCTATCAAGTGATATTTCAGTTTCATACAAAACATTATCATTATAATTAGAACAACAATTGTTCTTAAATATAATACCAAAAACTTCCTTGTCCAACAACGGAAGTAATAATGTTTCTAAAGAGAACTGGAATATAATAACAACTTTATTAACTTAATAGACTTGCCCGTAGGCAATGCTAAACTATAAGTTCCTACGGCTAATGTGGCAACCATTGCTCCATTCTCCACGCGTAAGATTACTTACTCTTTGTTTAGCTTTCTACTTCTGCTTAGTCTCTGCATTGGATTGCATATGTGAGAACGATAGCCGGTATCCAATACCTAAGTAGAACCTTGACTTACAGAAAAATTTATTTCAATCATGAACAAACCTATATCTGTAACCGAAGCTTCACTAAGCTTCTTCTGGTTAGCCTCTGCAAGATGCTCCTTACAGTTTCCTTTTCAGTATCCAGGCTTATTGCAGTGGAAGCAAACTCCTTTGCTATCTGCATCAGTCTTGTTCTTATTGTCCTTTATTTTTGCCTTTCCATTTACCTTCTTTGAATTGTTCTTCTTTTAAGAAGATCCTTTGGCCTTCTTCCGCTTCCTGGAAGAATCATCTACCTGTAAGACTTGGTCTTTCTTGGTTGGAAAGTGACTCTTTACAGTTTTCAACATGTTTAAGCAACTCAGGCAGGCTGACATATAGCTTGTTCATGTGGAAATTCACAACAATTTGTGAGAAAGAGTCCGGAAGTGATTGCAAGATTAAATCTTGGATCAACTCTCCATCCATTAAAACCCAGTTGTCCCAATTGTTCAATCATATTGATCATTTTAGGACATTTGTCTATACTGTAGTGCCATCGGTTATTCTAGATCGGAAGAGCTCCTTAGATATCTGATATCTAATAGTCCTACTTTCCTTACCCTTCAACTCCTTGAAGGTGCAGGAGTATAGTAGGAGCATCCATAGTTTCATGCTGACGCTGAAGATCGTTACTTATGGATGCGAGTATGATGTATTTGAGCCAACTGTGCATCATCTTACTACTTTCTAAACGTAGCAATCTCTTCCTCAGAGGCATTGTCTGCAACCATTGCAGGGACAGGCATATTAAGGACATAAGATAGCTTTTCAGCCTTGAGAACTATTCTCAAATTCTTTAATTTAATCAGTCCGTGTAATTCGGTCCGGTTAATTAGCATCTAATATGCTCCGCAGTGATAGTGAATTAGACATCGTAAAATTCTGTAAATGAATTTGTAATTTAACAATATTTTAGCATACATTCATTTAATTAATTACCAAAATAAATTAGGTCTTTATTTTAAATTGGTATCTCCCACTATTTTCATCAAACTATATTACCCTCAATATACAGTTCGACAAATCTAATTAAAGATTTGCTAGTGAGAATAAGGATCCCATTTCAAATGTATATAGCCTTGTGTGACACAACAAACGATATATAAATAAATAGGTAGACAACTATTGTCAATTACATCACTATGTAACTCCTTTTAATTTGCCTCTTAGATTATTTTGATCAAGTGTGACACATCCGAATCAAAATTATCCAAGTTAAGTCCAACCTAGCACTTCCATATATTCGAAAGAAAAACACTGTCCTTGTGTGACACAACAAAACAGCATCATTCAGTCTATGTATAAGCATCAAATGTGATAATGCAACATCTTAAATATTTAATACTTGCCTTGTGTGACACAACAAACTCATATTAAATATTTAATACTCTATCGCTTTATCATGCTAGAAGGCGACGTTCGATATTCCAAATATCTTTGAACGCTTAGGACTTAATATAATTTCTTTGAGGGGTTTGTTATTATTTGTCTCATCTTGTTTTGCGCGCATGCACATATATATATAAAATACGCGTCATATTATTTAACATGCGAAGCATGTTGTATAATATATAATATATACATAGTAAGCATGGACATATAGAATACTATATTCTACCCAGATTGATTATGGACTTTTATTCTAGTTTGGTTCACTAGAGCCACCAAGTGAACCAAAAGGTCAAACCTAGGGTGAAAGAATTAAATTTAAATATAACTATTACATTTAAACCCGGACTCCATTACAAACGGGTCTTCAAGCGCTCCTTGCTCCTTTGTCTCCAATTCTTCAAAATTAATTCTAACTATTCCTATTACAAAAACTACTTACAATAAATAGAAACCTTGATCAGCAGTCAAGGGGAAGTACATAGGAGGGAGATAGAATTTACATTAAGAAAAAATTAGAGAATACGAGGTGTGACCCTTTAGGTTCTCCATATTAAACCGGTTGTGAATAAATTAATTAGAACAATTCTAATCTTATTTAAATAAATAAATTAAACTATTTAATTCATTTAAATAAATAATATTTATTCTACAATAAGGGTAAGCCCCCTTAGCGATCAACGACTTTCCAGATAATATAGATTTCAACATTAATCATAAAAGAACCTTTCAGTGCATAGTTACCGTACAATTCAATCCTTCTACCATACAATGTCCCAATTAAATATAAGACATGGAATTATTACTGTCAAGTCTTATTTTATTTAATTATATGTATTTCGATTCTCAAATGCACAACTCTAAATAATGCAAATTAGAAACTCTTTTCTAATTTCATTCTGCCTTGGCCAAGGACTACTGAGTTGTCATTTATCGAATCACATAGGACATTCACATCTTTTACTAGACGTGGTAGATTCTTTGTTGATCATTTACCTATCTCCATGTACAACTTATTATACCCAATCATACCCTTTGTTATACCCTAAAGGTCTTAAGGGACATGTCAAAGTATAACTCATCATACACAAGATACTATGATGATCTCAAGTCCAAGGATCACTTGTACTACTATCACTAGAGGAATTCCTATTGACAGGCGAGTAAAACTCCATTAGGTATTCCTTAGCGAGCCACGTTCAGTGAACTTATTCTCTAATAAGCACCTACATACTTGCTTTAGTGTCTCCACACAAATGATTATGAGATCAATCATCCTCTTCATAAGAGCAAGCAATGTATGTACTAATCTATCCGGATTCACTAATCCCCCTTTTAGTAATCCATCGATTAGGAACGATTTTAGTTTGTGAGCTATCTAGAATTTAGATCTCATTAGCATGATCACCATCATGATTCTAAAAGCATTGCTCAAAACGATGGGTTTATCACATTCAATATAACAGCATCATGTAGATAAAGTAAAATGCCTTTAACAAATGAATAAGATTACAAACTATATGCTAGATCATATCAAATATGATTGGCTTGTGTGCATACTACTTTTAGAGGATCCCCAAACGGGGTGAATACCCGATCTCTGGGGGTCTCAAATCTTCTTCGTTCGTCCGTCCTTTGATTATCGAAATTAGATTGTCGAGGTGGCATAATTCTCTGTATTTGCACTGGAGGGCTACTCTCCACCTTCCTAGATGATCCCTGTAGGATGAGGGCAACATCCTCCTCCTTTCTCTTTTGGGTCCTGCGGGAAGTACTACCATAGTTTCCACTCTGGATTTGCTCCGCAACTGTTTCTAGAGCTGTGAAGTCCCGGATCTTGCCAGACTTTAACCCCATGTCAACCATTTCTCCATACTTTATCATTTCGGCAAAAGGTCTTCCAATCCCCGCTATCACTCGCTCATAATAGGGCGCCTCCAGAATATCCACAAAGGTCATTACCATCTTCGCCTCGCTCATTGGGGGATTCACCTGTGCAGCCATACCTCTCCATCGCTGTGCATAGCCCCTAAAAGATTCTTTTGGTTGCTTCTTGGCCTTTGTCATCTAATATCTGTCAGGGGCCATCTGTGCCTGGAAGCTATATTGTGTCAAGAAAGTATGGGCCAACTCCTCCCAGTTGTGGATCCGAGCATTATCAAGGCGGGCATACCAAGTTCTTGCTTCTCCCGTTAGGCTCTTTTGGAATAACTGCATCCTCAGTCCTTCGTCCTCTGCATAAGACCCAAGTTCCCCAATGTATATTTTCAGGTGTGTATAAGGGTCTCCCTTCCCATTATATTTCTCAAATTCGGGGATCTTGAATTTCTCCGGATACCTGGTTCCTGGAAAGACACACAGATCTGAATAATTTACCCTGCTCAAGGAACCTATGCCTTTTAGAGACTGGATAGTCTCCTCCATCTGCTTCATTTTCTTTCGAAGATTATCAGTGTCTCCTTCCTCTGGAATAGTGATTACTGTCCTGTTAGGTATAGGAATGGCCTTGGGGATGACTGGCTCGCCCTTACGCTGGGTTTGATCAACCTTAAGCGGATCCTTGTTTGGCGGATCTTGTCTCGGTAGCAACTGCTCTTTCAGCATCGTGGCCATTTCTAACATCTATTTTTTAAAATCATCGAATTCCTCCCGAGATATGGAAGCAGGATTAGTAGGTAGAAGATCAGCCATTTCAGATGTAGAGTCCTGGGCCCTCTTAGATCGCAACCGCGTTTGAGGAGCAATCCTACAGGTGAAAACGGTTTGAAGTTTAGTCTCGGGAAATGAAGAACGTGGATGCATGTTAAAGCTGTAACTTTTGTGTTTTTGGGTTTTTTAATCTTTTCCTGCAAAAAAAAATGTTAGCAGTCCCCTATTGCAATAATAAATGTTAGACACGAATTATTATGCTTTCCCAGCTATTCCCTACAAAACATAGAGGTTAGTACTTTCTTTTGACAAAAGGGGAGGTACATATAAAAATATCGAATGGGACTATGCCATTTATGATAGTAGTATGCACACAAGCCAATCATATTTGATATGATGTAGCATATACTTTATAATCTTATTCATTTATTAATAAAAGAATTGATTTTCTTAAAAGGTATTTTATATTATCTACATGGTGCTGTTATATTAAATGTGATAAACCCGTAGTTTTGAGCAATGCTTTTAGAATCATGATGGTGATCATGCTAATGAGATCTAAATTCTAGATAGCTCACAAACTAAAATTGTTCCTAATCGTTGGATTACTAAATTGGGGATTAGTGAATCCGGATAGATTAGTACATATGTTGCTTACTCTTAGGAAGAGGATGATTGATCTCATAATTATTTGTGTGGAGACACTAAAGCAAGTATGTAGGTGCTTATTAGAGAATAAGTTCACTGAACGTGACTCGCTAAGGAATACCTAATGGAGTTTTACTCGCCTGTCAATAGGAATTCCTCTAGTGATAGTAGTACAAGTGATCCTTGGACTTGAGATCATCATAGTATCTTGTGTATGATGAGTTATACTTTGACATGTCACTTAAGACCTTGTGGGTATATCAAAGGGTATGATTGGGTATAATTAGTTATGCATGGAGATATGTGAATGATCAACAAAGAATCTACCTCATCTAGTAAAAGATGTGAATGTCCTATGTGATTCGATAAATGATAACTCAGTAGTCCTTGGCCAAGGCAGAATGAAATTAGAAAGGAGTTTCTAATTTGCATTAATTAGAGTTGTGCATTTGGGAATCGAAATACATATAATTAAATAAAATAAGACTTGATAGTAAATCCATGTCTTATATTTAATTGGAACATTGTATGGTAGAAGGATTGAATTGTATGGAAACTATTTACTCAAAGGTTCTTTTGTGATTAATGTTGAAATCTATATTATCTGGAAAGTCGTTAAACGCTAAGGGGGCTTACCCTTATTGTAGAATAAATATTATTTATTTAAATGAATTAAATAGTTTAATTTATTTATTTAAATAAGATTAGAATTGTTCTAACTGATTTATTCACAACCGGTTTAATATGGAGAACCTAAAGGGTCACACCGCAAAAGGAAAAATATTTATTTAAGAAGTAAATAGCATAATTGTAATAATAAGTTAAGTGTATTTAATTTACTCTATGGAGATAGAATAAATTAAATAGCTTAATATTTATTATTTAATATTTTGGAAATATTAAATATAAATTAATAAGAGGAGTCTTATTATTATTATTACTTTTACTATTATTTAATTTCTAATAGGGATTGGGAATTAATTAATAGAAGTACTCTCCCATGGATTCCTAATTGGATTAGGAGCAATATTAATTAAAGGAGTTTAATTATAATACAAACCCTAATCCTAAATAGTTTAGGGAAGGGTTATTCCTACATCTATAAATAAGAGGGGTCTTATCATAAATTAGGGTTACACACTCTTGCATTAGATTGTGGAGAGTACTTACAATTTCTATAGAGATAGAAACTAGGGTTTTTGCCAAATACCCAACTTCTTGAATACTTGTTCTTCCTTGGTGGATCACCTCTAGAGGCCAAACACTTGGGTGGCTAACGTTGATCAAAGGAAGGAATCTCACCGTAGCGTTCGAGGAGAACACGAAGGACTAGGAATTGAACTTGTACCCGAGGAAGCTTTGTTCTACGAGGGTATAATTTCTTATTCTCTTTCTCTTTCGTTTATATCGTTAATTGAGCACATTGATCGATCATGGTGATGGTTTGTATAAAATTTTAAAATCCGTTTTATCGCGCTTCCGCTCTATTTATGTAATTTGATTGCATGCTCGCGTTATATACAAACCCAACAGTGGTATCAGACACTAATCATGTGCTAATTATCGATCTTGATGATTCCATGTATGAATTGATATGCGAAACGTTCAAATTTTTTGGGCTGAAGAAAATTTTTCTGAATCTGCATCGCGGCGCGGCCGCGCCGCTTCCAGTTCATTCTGGAGCACGACCGCGCCCTAACCCAGGAAAACTTTTCCGGGGGTGCAGCGCGGCCGCGCCGCTCCTAGTTCAAATTGGAGCGCGGTCGCGCCGGTGTCCAGACTTTGAAATTTTTTTGTTTTTCTCAATTAAAATAAATGGTTTATTTAATTGATAAAAGTTTAAAATAAAAGAGTTTATTTTATCTGGAATAGGATTTCAGATTGCTAAAAATTAAAGGAGTTTAATTTGGATTTGGTTTTTGATTAAAATAAAAGAGTTTATTTTGTTTCAAAACTAAATATTAGCAAAACGTTTGCCCATTAATTGATATCAATGCATATATGGAATGATTTTATTATTCATGGGATGAATGTTATTTATTGATACATATAGAGATATGTATGATAATAAATAGGGATTGATTATGGACCGTTGACCAATGTGTGATTGGATTTATTTTAGTGGATGCTTGAATGTATGGGTTTTTTATAAATTGGGTCTGCGTACCTCATCTTCTCTAATTTTTCTTAATGTAAATTGTATCTCCCTCCTATGTACTTCCCCTTGACTGCTGATCAAGGTTTCTATTTATTGTAAATAGTTTATGTAATAGGACTAGTTAGAATTATTTTGAAGAATTAGAGACAAAGGAGCAAGGAGCGCTTGAAGACCCGTTTGTATTGGAGCCCGGGTTTAAATGTAATAGTTATATTTAAATTTATTCTTGCACCCTAGGTTTGACCTTTTGGTTCACTTGGTGGCTCTAGTGAACCAAACTAGAATAAAAGTTCATAATCAATCCGGGTAGAATATAGTATTCTATATGTGCATGCTTATTATATATATATATATATTATATATTATCCAACATGCTTCGCATGTAAAATAATATGACGCGTATTTTATATATATATGTGCATGCGCGCTAAACAAGATGAGACAAATAATTAAAAAATCCCTCAAGAAAATCATATTAAGTCCTAAGCGTTCAAAGATATTTGGAATATCGAACGTCGCCTTCTAGCATGGTAAAACAATAGAGTATTAAATATTTAATATAAGTTTGTTGTGTACACACAAGGCGAGTATTAAATATTTAAGATGTTGTTTTATCACATTTGATGCTTATAAATAGACTGAACGATGTTGTTTTGTTGTGTCACCACAAGGACAGTGTTTTTCTTTCGAATATATGGAAGTGCTAGGATGGACTTAACTTAGATTATTTTAGTTCGGATGTGCACACACTTGACCATTATAATCTAAGAGGCAAAATACAAGGAGTTACATAGTGATGTAATTGACAATAGTTGTCTACCTATTTATTTATATATAGTTTGTTGTGCACACACAAGGCTATATACATTTGAAATGGGATCCTTAATCTCACTAGCAAATCTTTAATTAGATTTGCCAACTATATAATGAGGGTAATATAGTTTGATGAAAATAGTGGGAGATACCAATTTAAATAAAGACCTAATTTATTTTGGTAATTAATTAAATGAATATATGCTAAAATGTTGTCTATTTCACATGCAGAATTTAAAAATGTCAAACTCACTATCACTACGTAGCATACTTGATGCTAACAAACTGACCGGACCGAATTACACGGACTGGTTAAGGAATCTGAGAATTGTTCTCACTGCTGAAAAGATTTCTTATGTCCTAAATTCGCCAGTCCCTGCAAGTATTGCAGAAACAGCCTCTGAGGAAGAGATTGCTACTTTCAGAAAGTGGCAAGATGATGCAATCCTGGCTCAATGCGTCATGCTCGCATCCATGAGTAACGAGCTTCAGCATCAGCATGAAACTATGGATGCTCCTACTATATTGCTGCACCTCAAAGAGTTGTATGGTGAGCAAAGTAGGACTGCTAGATATCAGATATCTAAGGAGCTCTTCCGATCTCGTATGACCGAGGGCACTGCTGTTGAGACTCATGTCCTTAAGATGATCAATCTGATTGAACAGCTTGGACAGCTTGGGTTCGTTATGGATGGGGAGTTAAGTCAAGATTTGATCTTGCAGTTACTCCCGGACACCTTCTAACAATTTGTTGTGAATTTTCACATGAATAAGTTGGACGTCAGCTTGCCTGAGTTACTTAACATGTTGAAAACTGCTGAAGGTCACTTCTCATCCAACAAGAACCAAGTCTTACTAGTGGATGATTCTTCCAAGAAAAGGAAGAGGCCCAAGGTATCTTCTGAAAAGAAGAAAAACAAGAAGGCTAAGGGCAAGGCGAAGCTAAAGGATAAAAAGAAACCTGATCCAGATAGCAAAGGAATTTGCTACCATTGCAATAAGTCGGGACACTGGAAGAGGAACTGCAAGGAGTATCTTGCGGGCCAAAAGAAGCTTGGAGAAGCTTCGACTTCCGATCTAGGTTTGTTCATGATTGAAATTAATTTTTTTGAAAGTCAAAATTCTACTTGGGTATTGGATACCGGTTGTAGTTCTTAAATATGTAATAATATGCAGGGACTAAGCAGAAGTAGGAAGCTGAACAAGGATGAAGTCATCGTACGAGTGGGAAATAGAGCAAAGGTTGCTGCATTGGCTGTAGGGACTTATTGTTTAGCACTGCCTTCGGGCA
This sequence comes from Aralia elata, assembly GCA_034770075.1. NCBI lineage: Eukaryota > Viridiplantae > Streptophyta > Magnoliopsida > Apiales > Araliaceae > Aralia > Aralia elata. The sequence continues at coordinate 48,822,578 of CM068380.1, read as the reverse complement.
AGTTCATTAGTTTAAATAATTGTTATTATGTTCCAACACTCATTAGAAACATTATTTCAATTTCTGTATTGGATATGGATGGTTTTGATATTATAATAAAGAACAACAGTTGTTCTATTTATAATAAAAATGTTTTATATGGTGTTGACAATTTACTGAATGGACTTTACATACTTGACTTGCATGAAAATATACTTCAAATTGAACAAACTAAGAAAATAAAAAGAGATGATGTTAATTATACCTTTATGTGGCACTGTAGACTCGGTCATATCAATGAAACAAGATTATCCAAGTTGCATAAAGATGGGCTTTTAGAGCTATCTGATTACGAATCATATCCAACTTGTGAATCTTGTCTCATGGGCAAGATGACTAAATCCCCTTTTAGTGGAAAAGGAGAAAGAGTTACAGAATTGTTAGCGTTGGTACACACAGATGTATGTGGACCAATGACAACGAATGCACGAGGAGGGTATTCTTATTTTATTACTTTCACTGATGATCATTCTAGATTTGGATATGTGTATTTAATGAAATACAAATCTGAATCGTTTGAAAAGTTCAAAGAATTCAGAAGTGAAGTAGAGAAACAAACTGGTAAGAGTATTAAGATTCTTCGATCGGATCGAAGAGGGGAATACTTAACCAATGAGTTTCTCAATTGTCTCAAAGAAAATGGTATAATCTCACAATGGACTCCACCAGGGACGCCACAGTTGAATGGTGTATCTGAAAGGAGAAATCGAACATTGTTGGACATGGTTCGTTCCATGATGAGTTTTACCGACCTTCCATTATCCTTCTAGGGTTATGCCCTAGAAACGGCTGCATACCTACTTAATAAGGTACCTACCAAATCCGTCCCAAGGACCCCATATGAGATATGGACAGGGAGGAAACCTAGTCTTAAGCATGTTAAGACTTGGGGTTGTCCAGCTTATGTCAAAAGGTTTGAGCATGACAAGCTGAAACTAGATCCGATAAGTGTAGATTTGTGGGATATCCTAAAGAAAGTTTAGAATATTATTTCTATCATCCTACTGATCAAAAGGTGTTTGTTGCGAAACACGCTGCCTTCTTGGAAAAGGAGTTTATCCTTGAAGGGGTTAGTGGGAGTAAGATATATCTTGAAGAAGTTCAAGAACCACAAAATACTACGGATCAAAGTCAGGTACCTGACCAAGTAGAAGAACCTACTGTACCACTACCTATTCGTAAATCTAGAAGAGTACCGAAGATACCTGAGAGGTATGGATTCATCATAGAGGATGATGATGAGGTAAGCATCATAGATTATGATGATCCATTGACTTACGAAGAGGCTATGAGTAGTGAAGACTCAGAGAAATGGCTAAAAGCCATGAAATCCGAGATGGACTCCATGTATGAAAACCAAGTATGGACTTTAGTTTCACCACCTAAGGGCATTAAGCCTATTGGGTGTAAATGGGTCTTTAAGAGAAAGACTGGGGCAGATGGCAAGGTAGAGACCTATAAGGCCCGACTGGTTGCAAAAGGTTTCAAACAAAGACAAGGAGTTGACTATGATGAAACCTTCTCACCAGTAGCTATGCTCAAGTCCATTCAGATTTTGCTTGCAATTGCAGCTTATTATGACTACGAGATCTGGCAAATGGACGTGAAAACGGCCTTCCTCAATGGAGAGCTTGAGGAGAATGTATATATGATACAGCCAGAGGGTTTTGTTTCAACGGTTGGAACAAACCAAGTCTGTAAGCTACAACGATCCATTTATGGGTTGAAGCAAGCTTCTCGAAGATGGAACATCCGTTTTGATGAGATAATCAAAAGGTTTGATTTTATCAAAAATGAGGATGAACCATGTGTGTACAAGAAGGTTAGTGGGAGCGCTGTTTCATTCCTTGTATTATATGTTGATGACATATTACTGATAGGGAATGATGTTCCTATGCTACAGTCGATCAAAATTTGGTTATCTAAACACTTCTCCATGAAGGACTTGGGTGAGGCATCCTATATTTTGGGGATAAAGATCTATAGAGATAGATCTAAAAGGATGCTGGGCTTGACCCAAGGAAAGTACATTGACTCGATGCTAAAGAAGTTTAGCATGGAAGATTCCAAAAGAGGTCTCATGCCGATGAGCCATGGAATACATCTCTCCAAGAAACAGGCCCCAAAGACACCTGAGGAGAGAGACCGGATGAGTAAGATTCCTTATGCTTCCGCAATAGGATCTATCATGTACGGTATGATATGTACTAGACCAGATGTCGCTCATGCACTTAGTGTAACAAGCAGATATCAGTCGAATCCAGGAGAAGAGCACTGGAAGGCAGTGAAAAACATCCTAAAGTACTTGAGAAGAACTAAGGATGTATTTCTTGTCTACGGTGGGTCTGAATTAAAACTAAAGGGCTATACAGACTCAAGTTTTCAAACGGACCAAGATGACAGTAAATCCATTTCGGGGTATGTGTTTACCTTAAACGGTGGCGCGGTGAGTTGGAAGAGTTCCAAGCAGCAAACAGTTGCTGATTCAGTGACAAAGGCAGAGTACATAGCTGCAAGTGAAGCTGCAAAGGAAGCTGTTTGGATGAAGAAGTTCATAACTGAACTTGGAGTGGTTCCTAGCATTAGAGGAGTCGTACCTTTATTCTGTGACAACAACGGAGCTGTTGCGCAGGCTAAGGAACCCAGGTCTCATCAGAAATCCAAACACGTGTTGCGGCGGTTTCATTTGATTAGAGAGATCATTGAAAGAGGAGATGTCACCCTGGAGCGTGTGGACTCTCAAGACAACATTGCAGATCCATTTACTAAAGCTTTAACTCAACAGCAGTTTTATCGTCACTTAGAGAAGATAGGTATTAGATACCATGGCGATTGGCTTTAGTGCAAGTGGGAGATTGATAGTAGTATGCACACAAGCCAATCATATTTGATATGATGTAGCATATACTTTATAATCTTATTCATTTATTAATAAAAGAATTGATTTTCTTAAAAGGCATTTTATATTATCTACATGGTGCTATTATATTAAATGTGATAAACTCGTAGTTTTGAGCAATGCTTTTAGAATTATGATGGTGATCATGCTAATGAGATCTAAATTCTAGATAGCTCACAAACTAAAATTGTTCCTAATCGTTGGATTACTAAATTGGGGATTAGTGAATCTGGATAGATTAGTACATATGTTCCTTACTCTTAGGAAGAGGATGATTGATCTCATAATCATTTGTGTGGAGACACTAAAGCAAGTATGTAGGTGCTTATTAGAGAATAAGTTCACTGAACGTGACTCGCTAAGGAATACCTAATGGAGTTTTACTCGCCTGTCAATAGGAATTCCTCTAGTGATAGTAGTACAAGTGATCCTTGGACTTGAGATCATCATAGTATCTTGTGTATGATGAGTTATACTTTGACATGTCCCTTAAGACCTTGTGGGTATATCAAAGGGAATGATTGGGTATAATTAGTTATGCATGGAGATAGGTGAATGATCAACAAAGAATCTACCTCGTCTAGTAAAAGATGTGAATGTCCTATGTGATTCGATAAATGATAACTCAGTAGTCCTTGGCCAAGGCAGAATGAAATTAGAAAGGAGTTTCTAATTTGCATTAATTAGAGTTGTGTATTTGGGAATCGAAATACATATAATTAAATAAAATAAGACTTGACAGTAAATCCATGTCTTATATTTAATTGGGACATTGTATGGTAGAAGGATTGAATTGTACGGTAACTATTTACTCAAAGGTTCTTTTGTGATTAATGTTGAAATCTATATTATCTGGAAAGTCGTTGAACGCTAAGGGGGCTTACCCTTATTGTAGAATAAATATTATTTATTTAAATTTATTAAATAGTTTAATTTATTTATTTAAATAAGATTAGAATTGTTCTAATTGATTTATTCACAACCGGTTTAATATGGAGAACCTAAAGGGTCACACCGCAAAAGGAAAACTATTTATTTAAGAAGTAAATGGCATAATTGTAATAATAAGTTAAGTGTATTTAATTTACTCTATGGAGATAGAATAAATTAAATAACTTAATTATTAAATATAAATTAATAAGAGGAGTCTTATTATTATTATTACTTTTACTATTATTTAATTCCTAATAGGGATTGGGAATTAATTAATAGAAGTACTCTCCTATGGATTCCTAATTGGATTAGGAGCAATATTAATTAAAGGAGTTTAATTATAATACAAACCCTAATCCTAAATAGTTTAGGGAAGGGTTATTCCTACATCTATAAATAAGAGGGGTCTTATCATAAATTAGGGTTACACACTCTTGCATTAGATTGTGGAGAGTACTTACAATTTCTATAGAGATAGAAACTAGGGTTTTTGCCAAATACCCAACTTCTTGAATACTTGTTCTTCCTTGGTGGATCACCTCTATAGGCCAAACACTTGGGTGGCTAACGTTGATCAAAGGAAGGAATCACACCGTAGCGTTCGAGGAGAACACGAAGGACTAGGAGTTGAACTTGTACCCGAGGAAGATTTGTTCTACGAGGGTATAATTTCTTATTCTCTTTCTCTTTCGTTTATATCGTTAATTGAGCACATTGATCGATCATGGTGATGGTTTGTATAAAATTTTAAAATCCGTTTTATCGCGTTTCCGCTCTATTTATGTAATTTGATTGCATGCTCGCGTTATATACAAACCCAACAATTTATACGCGTAAACGTAAAAGGGCATGAAGAGACTTTCCCTGCGTTGGGTTAATCTGAGGCTGACCTACCCTAAGGTTACTCTCGCGGCTTTTCGGCATGAAGGTCCCCAAATCTTCGCAATCTACTCGTCTGAATCCTTTCGATTGGAGCGGATGTAACGAATGCAATTTTTGTGATTAAATAAAAATATTTATTAAGTTATATAAATATTTTTATTAATTTGTTTATTGAGTAAAATAAATAATTTATAAGTTATGGTGAAAGAATTTATGTTAAATATTATTCAATTGTGATTTGATGCGATTATTCTAATTTAATTTAATAATTAAATTAGACGATTAAATGATTTATTTGAATAAAGGATTTATTTGAATAAGATAATTTATTTGGTGTTATTGTTATTTGTTAAATGGAATTATTAATTTAATTAGTAAGGTTTAATTGAATTTATTTAATAATAAGTTTAATTAAATTCAAAGTGTGACAATTAAAACTATATGTTATAATTAGTTATTAAAATAAATAGAAAGAGTTTTTATTTCCATCAAACCAAACAAGGCCTTATGACCTTTGGTTGAAAATAATGAGTTATTTCAATTTTGTTTTGCCAAACAAGCCTTATGGCTTTTGAATTTTTATAACTGATAGTTTAATTAGAAAATATACGTTCCATCAGTTTTTATTTTATTTTTTTTGCCTGTCAGTTGTTAAAAGAAAAGAAAACACAGAATTTAAAAAAAAGAGAAGGAAGAAAAACAGAGAAGAAGAGATGAAAAGTTTACCAGAGAATAAAGAGAAAATTGAGTGAGGAGCTTGAAGATTTGAGAAAGAAATTCTTAAATCAAAGGAGCTTTCTAAGAAATAGAAGGTATAATTCTTGTTAGTTTTGTCCTACACTGTATTTTTATTATTTTACTTCTCTGTATATGATTTCTATTTTACTGTGTATGAATTTATATGCTAATTACATGAATTACTTAGTTATAATTGTTAGTAAGCATGAATTAGAGATTGTGTGATGATTATAAACTAATTTAAATGGATTAATCTATGAAAAGTATGCTTGAGAATAGAGTTTTTAGTTTTACAGAGTTTTACTTTCATGTATGGTATATATGAATGAAAATTGATGTTTAAATTGGTTATTAATCGGTTAATTGATATTTGGTTGTGATAATATGATGAAAAATGAAAAGAATGCAAGTAGAATGGATTAAAATAGTTGAAAAATGAGTTTACAGTGGATAATTTGATTAAAATGGCTAAAACATGAATATTTGGTATAAACAGTGAATTTTTGGATTCTAATTGGTTGATTATGTGTTTTATAATGGTTAGAATGTGTAGAAATATGATGGATAATTGTTTTATATCATATTTGATATCTGGGTATATTTAATCTATGTGTTGGATAGTAGAATTCGGAAAATTTGGCTAAATTTGGCCTAAGTTTTCACTGGTTCGCAAACTGTAGAAGGTGTCAGTCGCGTCTGTCGCCCCGGCGGTAGAAATGAGCTAGAAATATCGCCCCGGCGGTCCTGTCGCCCCGGCGGCATAATTGCATTAGATTCCTCGCCCCGGCGATAGCCTCGCCCCGGCGACGATTTTGTTAAGAAATTCACCGCCCCGGCGGTGGAACAGTAAAAAAAACGATAAATAAATAAATATTAAAATTTATTTATTTGTTTTGTGATATGGCTATGTTGTTATATGTATGTTTAAAACCTATATTGAGGTAATAAATGACCAATGAGATACCACGAGGGTTGTTAGCAAATATTTGTGGAATATCGAATGTCAATCGAGATGGTACAATAAAATAGGATATGAACGAGACTTAAAATGTATATGAATCTATAACTAATTATCGTTATCATTTTGTAATCAAAATGTATAGGGTGATTAAGGGACGTGCATTATTTAAATCTGTAATCTACGCTCGAGGCAAGTTTTTCACCCTTAATCTTATTATTTCGTTTGAAGCAAGTTTAATTTCATTGAGCCAACTTATTAACCTTAGCTTATTGTTATTCAAGCAAGGTTGTTATCATGTCAAGTACCTATGTATTATTCAAGTCATTTGTCATACGATCATTGATCATTATTCAGACTTTGATTATAAATTCTATTGTACAACTTCATCGATGAAACAAATGCTTTAGTGACTAGCAAACCTTTATTGATTCAGCTAGTCCTTAGTTGATGAGCGTTCTAAAGACTTAGAATATTTTCCCAAACCCAGTTCCTTTTGGTACGGACTCTAATGCTAAACTGAGATGAACAACCCTAATATAGGGGATTAATTACGCGACAGCGTTAAAATATTTGTGCACAATATATTGTACAAAGGGTTGTTCCCCCTGAGTACGAGATGGATGGTCCATAGTCTATAAGACTGTTAAAGGTTGCGGTACAAATACTTGATAACCTAGGACATAGTTCGAGGTCTTGTGACCCTCAGATACACTTTTAATCCTGAATCTATATTTAGTTCTTGAGCTAAGCTTTCTATTGAGCTTTCAGATCTTGACTAGTTATTGATTGAATTCAGGAAAACTATTAAACATCAGTTGAAATCTTCTTCATTGGTTATTCGATTGTTATTGTTATCACACTTGTGGGCAATTGTTTGCTCACTCTTGCGCTAAAACATTGCAGCTAAGGCAGAGAAATCGGATGAGCCGTCCACAAGTAAAGGCAAGGGCAAGATGCCGAAGTAGCGAGAGATCTGCTACACATTTGATGTTTATTTGTAATAAGACTTATTTTAATTTTATGTTTTTACCCCGCATTGATGTAATAGAGGTTAGATAACCTGGGATTTGTTTGATTAAGAGATTGGAGATGTAACCCCTTTTGTGGGAAGATGTTTTGTGACGCCCCCAAATTCGGGTCTCCAAATACCCGGATCCGGTCATCACGATCCAACATAAACATCCACCTATAACAACATATGGTATCTAAAATGCAGAATAAAATAAACATACGTTGTTCATTACAAGGTGTTACTAGTCCCAGAATACGATTAACCTTAAACATTTACATAATCCATACCCTAAATAGCTATCAGGATTTAAATTACATTAACAGAAATTAACTAACACATGCATCTAAAATCTGCTACGAGAAGTCTATCATTTCATCTTTTCTTTCCCTTTGTTCTTCCCTGACGTCTCGGGTTTAGCTGCAATAAAGTCATGATATAGCAAGAATGAGCAACGAGTTTGCCCAGCAAGTTTAAAGTATGACAATAAGGATATATCATGATGAAGGGATATTAAGGAATTTCAACATTTGAAAAATCAGAAGCAAGAAAATAATTGCTTTTAAAACAATTGATAGTCAAATAGACTTTGAACGATAACTTCCAAAGGAGTCAATAGCTGGTTGACCCTCTGGTTACTGGCTACAGAATAACGTACTTGAGGGGATCAGCCTCGCGTACCCTATGTATATGCATAACATTTAATTCTGCTATTTGTACCTTATATACAGTACGTGGGGTACTCCCCTATAAATAAAGGGGTGTTCATACAGTCTAAGAATCCTCACCATTGATTGGTTCGGATAGCTTTTATAAATTTCACATACTTTGTCTGACCGAACAAAGGTTCAGACTTAATTATGAATAGTTCCTAAATCTCGGAACTTAAATAAATGTACAAATTCAAATGCACGAGTGCGAATGTCAATAAATACATAGAGGTGGAATAATTTTAAAAGTAATTAGACCACTCAAAGCATGCTTGGAGATAAGATTCAAGCTTAAAGAATAATTTGCAACAATATATGTATACCTTTTTGCACGAATTAAAATTGTGCATAAGGTTTAGAAATTTGCTCAATGTAAAAGTTGAGTAAGGAAGGACTTGCAATAATGTAAGAAGTTTAGGGTTAGGAACTTGCCTGTTTGCTCAGCTACAGATATAGTTTAGCTTTAATTAATTGATCTCGAGTGACCTATCATTGGATAAAGTTGATTTATCAATTAACAGTTGTATATTGGCACCTCTCACTATACCTTTTAATCAACAGGTAAAATTCACCATCTATATTTAATTACTAATTAACATTAGCTAAACAGAAATTAATAATCTTTAGCTATTAACTTGATGGTAGCTAATCATGATTACTTATTCTTTGGTTTCCCGGATTTATTACCATTATCTGACCCTGAACATGGTTTAAAAAAAATCCTTATTTATTACGATAATAATTATTTCATTACCTTTTGTCATACTTAATTATTATCAAATATCATTTGAATAACAATTAAATATTTATTATATTAAATAATAAGTAATTATTTATTAATTTTACTTATACTTAATTATTATTTAAGATTAAATAATAATTAAATATTCATTACCTTTATTTATTATTTATCGATAAATAATAAATAATTATTTGTTATCCTTGTTCGTACTTAATTATAATTTAATATTAATAATAATTAAATATTTACTATCTTTATTTATTATTTAAGGTTAAATAGTAAATAATCATTTTATTAACTATATTCATACTTAATTAACAATTAAATATTTATTATCTTTATCTATTATTTATTGGTAAATAATAAATAATTTATTTCATTGAATATTTGTTATCTTTATTTGTCACTTATTGCCAAATAATCAAATTATTAACTTAATTCATACTTGATTATTATTTAATAGTAATTAAGCAATAATCAAATATTTATTAGCTTTATTTATTATTTAAGGATAAATAATAAATAATTAAATTATTAACTGTATTTATATTTATTTATTATTCAATAATAATTAAATACTTATTACCTTTACTCATTGATAAATAATAATTGTTTTATTAACTCTATTCATATTTAATTATCATCCCACAATAATTAAATATTTATTTCCTTTATTTATTATTCATTGATAATAAATAATCATTAATTTATTTTATTCCTACTTAATTACTGTTGAATATTACTTAAACAATAATTAAACATTTACTATCCTTATTTAGTGTTTAATGTTAAATATTAAGTATTCCTTCTATTAACCTTATTTATTTAATATTAAATATTTATAATTGTTATTTATTATTAAATATCGAAAAATAAATAATTAATTTACTAATTTTACTTAATTATTATTTTAATATTAATTAAGTAAATAATGAAACAATAATTATTTTTCATGGAGTTACAAGGTAACAAGGCTAGTGTTCGTATCAAACAAGACTGTAAATTGGCTACGATGGACACCAACCTGCACAAAACTGACTCAAGCATTATAACAAACAGGTATGGGGCACTCTACAATCCCAACACTGGTCCATTCCTATACCAAATTTTGGATATCCAAACCTTATGGTTCTGTGAATCCAGATTTTTCAAAGTAAAGAAGACACATCATATAACTCAATACCAGTTTATTCTCAGTACAATTCGAACTGCCAGAACCTTAAGGTTCTTCAATACACAACAACACAATCCTAAAACAGTTATCCCAACACAAGAAAACCAACTGCCTAATACAGAGAAATAAATACTCCAATACAAAGGAGAAAACAAAACAGCAACCCAGATTTTCTAAATCAAAATAAACCAAATGCACAAAGCAATCCAGTACAGGGAGATAATTAACCCACTACAGAGAAACAACTTAATTCACTACAATACCAAGAATCCATAATATCCAGCAAAAGGGAAGAAAATAAAGAAAACAACAACTCAACGAACCAATGCAGTAGCTTGGTATACCTTCGGATTGTTCGAATGGCCGTCCTTCGTCTTCGTCCAAAATAAGCAACCCAACCGGACATTCACTCTAATTTTTGAACCTTAAATTCCTACTCAAATTTGGACTCACAAACAGAAAAAATCGGCAGCTTGGTATGGGGATGGGGGTTCAATTTATAGAAAGATTTTTCCCCAAATTGCTTGGGTATTACCCTAACGACTGGTCAATGACCGATGGTAGGAGAAGAGTGGCCGCCGATTGTACCTATCCAGTCTACTGACGACGCCGACAGTCCTCGAATCATGCGCACTTTCGCCGGTCGCGTCGCCGGATTTCTGGGACCGTTGGTCCTTGCCGTGTTCGCTCGGTCGTCGACGTCTTTTCCCCCTTCGACCGCTGGTTGCTTCGTGCGGTCGCCGGCGCACGCTTGGCGTCACTTCCTCCAGTCACTTGCTCACGCTCTGACCGATTGATTGAGGGCTTGGGTTTGATTTGAGTTGTTAGGGTTTGCTTCCATCTGATTGTGAAGCTTGGCTTTGGATTCTCTTCTTGCCCGATTATTTTCCCCAAACCAAACTTGGTTGTTTTGAAACCCTTACCAAATGAATTGCCGGTAGGTTGTCCCAAAAGAGACGGATCGACCCGCTTGCTATTCTATGACCCGGTTGACCCAATTAATATTTATTCGTTTATTTATTTTTAACCATAATTCTTTATTAAAAAAAAATTATTTATTAATCTCCTTTCCAAATTTTCTTGAATTTAAATTCTTAGGGTTAACTCACCAATTATTCGATTTTTTTTTTTTTGATGAGTCCCTTTAATGCGAGAAAAATTATTGGACCATATAGATAATTAATTACTAATACCTACATGGGTCCCATTAAATTCATTAAATAAAATGACTTTCATATATTAAAATATATCAATATAATGTTTAAAAATCTCGGACATTACATCCTCTCCCCCTTATAAAAATTCCGTCCTCGGAATTTCAATCTAAGGTTACTCGAATAACTGGGGGTAATTCGCTCTCATTTTCTCTTCGAGTTCCCACGTAGCCTCTTCTACTGCGTGGTTTCTCCAGAGAACTTTCACCGAGTGAATGATTTTATTCCTCAGCTTCTGCTCTTTTCTATCCAGTATTTGAACAGGAATCTCCTCGTACGATAAATCTCTTTCGACTTGAATTGGTTCATAGGAAATAACATGTTTGTAATCTGGCTTATACGGTCGTAACACCGATACATGAAACACGTTGTGAATGTGCTCAAGTTCAGGGGGTAATGCTACCTCGTACGCCACTTCGCCTATTCTCCTCAAAATCTCGAATGGTCCTATGAACCTAGGGCTCAATTTGCCCTTCTTCCCAAAACGGATCTTCCCTTTCCAGGGAGATACCTTTAGAAACACAAAGCTACCAACTTCAAAGTCTCGTTTCTGACGATGTAAGTCGGCATATTTCTTCTGACGATCCTGGGCTGCTACTAACCGTTGCCTTATTACTTTAATGATTTCCACGGTTTGTTGTACCAATTCTGGTCCCAACAACCTCCGTTCACCAACTTCATCCCAACACAACGGCGTTCGACACTTTCTTCCGTATAGTGCTTCATACGGTGGCATACCAATACTAGCATGGTAACTATTATTGTAGGCGAACTCCACTAGTGGCAAGTGATCGTCCCAGCTGCCACTTAAATCCATCACCACTGCCCGGAGCATATCCTCTAGAGTCTGGATTGTTCGCTCACTCTGACCATCAGTCTGAGGATGGTACGCCGTACTCATTCTTAATTGTGTTCCCAGTCTCTCTTGTAGACTTCTCCAAAAATTTGACGTGAAGCGCGGATCTCTGTCGGATACAATAGACACCGGCACTCCGTGTCGTGATACTATCTCCTTCACGTAAAGTTTCGCCAACTGTTCCAATTTGTACCTGATCTTGATCGGTAAAAAGTGGGCAGACTTGGTCAACCGATCTACGATCACCCAGATGGCGTCTAGACCCTTTTGGGTTGTTGGGAGTCCTACCACAAAATCCATAGTAATGTGCTCCCACTTCCACTCAGGAATCTCTAAGGGTTGCAACAATCCGCTCGGCCGTTGGTGCTCTGCCTTGATTCTCTGACAAGTTAAGCATCGGCTGACGAATTCTGCAACTTCCCCTTTCAAATGCGGCCACCAATAATGTTGACGAAGATCTTGATACATCTTGGTGCTACCCGGATGTACCGAAAATCTCGTATTATGGGCCTCCTGCAAAATTTCTTCCCTTAAGTCTGGTACGTAGGGTATCCAGATCCTCCCCTCGAATCTCAGCAATCCTGCGTTGTCAATCTTGTACTTCGATGCTTTTTCCTCCGATAATTGTTTCTTAATATCAATGCATTCTTCATCGAATTCTTGAGCCTCCTGTATCTTATCCAGTAGAGTCGGACCCGCCGTTACGGTAAACAATTTATTGTCCGCCTCCATTGGATACCTAACCTCCAGTTCCAGACGTTCAAAGTCCTTTACCAATTCCTCTTGAACTGTCAGCTGCATCAATTTCACCTTGCCTTTCCTGCTTAAGGCATCAGCCACTACATTTGCTTTGCCCGGATGGTACAGAATTTCACAGTCGTAGTCCTTGATCAATTCTAACCATCGGCGTTGTCTCATGTTCAGCTCCTTTTGAGTGAAGATATATTTCAGACTTTTGTGATGCGTATATATCTCGCATTTCTCACCGTATAGGTAGTGCCTCCAAATCTTCAAGGCGAAAACTACCGCTGCTAACTCCAAGTCATGAGTCGGGTAACCCTTTTCATAGTCTTTCAGTTGACGTGATGCGTACGCCACGACCTTGCCATGTTGCATCAGTACACAGCCCAGACCCTTGTGTGACGCATCGCTATACACTACGAAACCCCAGTGTTGTCGGGTAAGGTCAACACTGGTGCTTGGCTAAGTCTCTTCTTCAACTCTATGAAACTCTCCTCACATTTTTCCGACCAAACGAACTTAACTGTTTTTCTGGTGAGGTTAGTCAATGGCGATGCTATCTTTGAAAAATCTTGTATGAATCTTCGATAGTATCCCGCTAATCCCAAGAAACTCCGAATTTCGGTGGGTGTCTTCGGTTGTTCCCAGTTAATAACTGCTTCTACCTTGGCTGGGTCTACCGAAACACCATTTTTGTCGATGACATGACCCAAAAACTGTACCCTCTGCAGCCAAAATTCACACTTTGAAAATTTTGCGTACAACTTCTCCTTCCTGAGAGCTTCTAATACAATCTCCAAATGTTCAGCATGCTCCTCCGTCGTCCTTGAATACACCAGAATGTCATCGATGAATACGACTACGAACTTGTCCAAGTACTGCTTGAACACTCTGTTCATCATATCCATGAATGCTACTGGTGCATTCGTCAATCCAAAAGACATTACCAGAAACTCGAAGTGCCCGTAACGAGTTCTGAATGCAGTCTTCGGGATATCTTCTTGCCTCACCTTCAGCTGATGATAGCCTGTTCTTAAGTCGATTTTTGAAAAGTATTTCGCTCCCTTAAGTTGATCAAATAGATCGTCAATCCTAGGAAGCGGATACCTATTCTTAATCGTAACTTTATTCAACTCCCGATAGTCGATACACAGTCTCATCGAACCATCTTTCTTCTTTACAAACAGAACTGGCGCTCCCCATGGGGACACGCTTGGTCTGATGTAACCTTTATCTAACAGTTCCTGCAGTTACACCATCAACTCTTTCATTTTTACAGGTGCCATTCGATACGGCGGCTTCGATATTGGTGCGGTTCCCGGTGCCAAATCGATAACGAACTCGGTTTCCCTATCCGGCGGCAGTCCCGGAAGTTCCTCGGGGAAGACATCGGTGAAATCTCTCACGACTGGTATTTGACCCATTTCATCCCCGACTTGACGAGTATCGACCACATGGGCCAAATAACACTCGCAACCTTTCTTAAGTAATCTCCTTGTTTGCATCATAGTAAGACAACAAGATGGTTTTGGTGATTTGCTGCCATAGAATACCACGTTCGACTTATTAGAAGTCTTTAGGTGTACACATTTCTTCTTACAATCAATGACTGCTCTGTGAATTGATAGCCAATCCATTCCCAGGATTACGTCAAACTCTCCCAGTCGAATTGGTATCAAATCCACATTGAGCTTAAATCCTCGCAATTCAGCACAACAATTCCTATGAATGTATTCTACGGGGATAATTTCCTTGTTTGCTACTTCTACGTTCATAGGGTGTTCTAACTTTTCACAAGGTACATTTAACTGGCTAGCAAATTCTTCGGAAACAAAAGAGCAAGTAGCACCCGAATCAAATAGCACATATGCATTTATATCATTGATTGGGATGATACCTGACACCACGTCTTTGGATTCCATGGCATCCTGCACAGTCATGTGGAATGTGCGGGCTGTTGGCCTGTTGGCTTGACTGGATGGTGGCCCGTAGTTCAACCGGTTGCTGTTTTCACTGTTGTTGTTGTTCCTGTTGCCACTCCCGGCGTCGCTTTTCCTCTTCGGACAGTCCTTGATCTGGTGGTCAGGAGATCCACAGGAGAAACAACCTCCTTTCGGCTTATTAGGGCACTGTGGGGCCATGTGCCCAGGTTGTCCACAACGGTAACACACGCTCTTCCCCTTCATGCATTCCCCCGTGTGGTTCTTGCCACAGTTGTTGCATCTGCCTGGCTTCTTCACCTCCCCTCCAGATTTATTTCCCCCAGAGGACTGACTCTCGACCCATTTCCGTTTGTTGGGATTACTGCCCCCGCTACTTCCTGCCTTCGGGCCCTCATGTCCCTTCTTCTTCTCTTGATTGTATTTTGCCAGGGCCTCACTGCCACCCTCTGCAATGATCGCCCTCTCCAACAATTCTGCAAATGTCTTGATTTTCAATACCGCAACAGAACGGTATAACCATGGTTTCAACCCTTGTTCAAACCTTCGAGCTTTTCTTTCCTCTGTGCTGACTTGGTGAGTTGCAAACCGTGCCAACTCATTAAACTTAGCTGCGTACTCGGCCACAGACATGTTCCCTTGTTTTAGTTCCAGGAACTTGATCTCCATCTATTGCTTCATGCTCTCTGGAAAATAATTTTCCAAGAACATCTCTTTAAAGCATTCCCACGCGACAATACCTCCTTCCACTCGGCCCCTATTGGCCTTCCACCAGTAGTTCGCCTCGCCCTTTAACATGAAGGTAGCAAAGCTTGTTTTCTGTTCCTCTGCCACCCGTGCTACCTCGAATACCTTTTCTATCTCCTCTATCCAGGTCTGCGCTTCGATTGGGTTCAGAGTTCCCTTGAACTCAGGTGGTCCAACTAATTTGAAGTCTTTAAAATTTGCCAGATGATGCGCTGGCTCGGCTGCTGCTTGGGTTCCTCCTGGTGGCGGTCTTGATTGCATGGCTTCCGTCAGCATCTCCGCGAACATCCTCATTGGGTTGGATTGGTTCCCAACTTCACTTTCTGATTCTTCAACCTGTCGGTTTCGTGGTCGTCCTCTTGGCGGCATGTTTGGATAAGGAAAATCCGCTGACTTTTACCTATAGTTTTATATTTTACATAATATGTCATTAAAATAAGCAATCAAAGGTAAAATATCTATCAACACATTTGATTTAAATGAAACATCTGCATTTATATTCATATACCACTGTTTTGTTACAAGACTAAACCTGTGGCATACTTCTATAAATGCGCCACTATGTGCCTATCCATCAATAATCTTTTCCCCAAGACAAAAGTGGGGAGTCCTAACCTTCCATCCCTCAAAACACAAAAGTTGGGGTTTAACTGCTACCCCAAGTCTAAATACAATATAAAGTTTCACAAATCAAACATGAAAACGTCCCTAATATAACAAAAGGTGGGACTGACTGAACTAAAGACAAAGTAACCATCATAACAAGTCATTGCATGTCGTGACGGATCCGAGCCTGCTAACCAGAGAATGCTCCATCCCCTACCCTGCGACGAACTAAGCGGCTAGACTCGCCTGCCTCAAACCGGGGCCTCCTGTAGGCTGCATCTAGAGCATATCCTAGTGTCTCGATCCTCACCGCCCCAGCCTCTAACCGGTCCTCCAATAGGTCAACTCTACTTGCTGCTCTGACCCAGGCGTCCCTCACTCGGACATTCTCAGCAACTTCTAGCCCCATCTCGAACTTCATGGCCTCCTGCTTGGCCTTCAGGTGAGCGATCTGCAGATCCCTCTGCTCCAGCCTCTCTCTCAACTCAGCATTTCGGGCCACTAGCTGATGTAGCAGTGGTCCGATCTGCTGCGCTGAGGACTCGTAGCCCTGTAGCTGTGACTTCGCCACTCCCAAGTCGTGCTCAAGCTGATAGGCCAGGTCTCTATACTGGTCCTCTCGGGTCTGGTGGGTCTGATTCTGCTCCTCCAGATGAGCTATCCGATCCTCCAGCTCCTCGGTCCTACTAGTCAACCCCTCGATGATATCAGCGGCAGTGGACCCCATGCCATCAACATCAGCAGGTGGCTCCTCTCCCTCGGTCTCGGGGTCCTCCTCCTCAGCATCAGGGTCCTGACTACCGGACCTCATCACCCTACCTACCACTGGCTCTGGTAACTCCCTAAGGTAGTCCTCCTCCAGCTCGGACTCCTCTAGCGGTACCCCTGGGGCAGTAGGAGCATACCCCACCAGCTGCTCAGCAACTACTGGGATATCTATGAATACTTCCTCCTCTTGGGTCCCACTAGTCCCTGCCCTGTTAGCCATCCTACAATCACACCGAAAATCAACATTAGTACAGCAATAAAATATATTCATTGAAGAAATGAAGTTATATTTCATTGGGTACTACTCGACTCGATGAATTCCCCAATTCATCAACACCACATAATTAAATCTCCTCGATTTATCTCTTAACACTCAATACGAGTTTACTACGAAGGTTATAACCTAGGTTTCGCGATCCTAAAGTTTATAACCTATAGCTCTGATACCAACCTGTGACGCCCCCAAATTCGGGTCTCCAAATACCCGGATCCGGTCATCACGATCCAACATAAACATCCACCTATAACAACATATGGTATCTAAAATGCGGAATAAAATAAACATACGTTGTTCATTACAAGGTGTTACTAGTCCTAGAATACGATTAACCTTAAACATTTACACAATCCATACCCTAAATAGCTATCAGGGTTTAAATTACATTAACAAAAATTAACTAACACATGCATCTAAAATCTGCTACGAGAAGTCTATCATTTCATCTTTTCTTTCCCTTTGTTCTTCCCTGACGTCTCGGGTTTAGCTGCAATGAAGTCATGATATAGCAAGAATGAGCAACGAGTTTGCCCAGCAAGTTTAAAGTATGACAATAAGGATATATCATGATGAAGGGATATTAAGGAATTTCAATATTTGAAAAATCAGAAGCAAGAAAATAATTGCTTTTAAAACAATTGATAGTCAAATAGACTTTGAACGATAACTTCCAAAGGAGTCAATAGCTGGTTGACCCTCTGGTTACTGGCTACAGAATAACGTACTTGAGGGGATCAGCCTCGCGTACCCTATGTATATGCATAACATTTAATTCTGCTATTTGTACCTTATATACGGTACGTGGGGTACTCCCCTATAAATAAAGGGGTGTTCATACAGTCTAAGAATCCTCACCATTGATTGGTTCGGATAGCTTTTATAAATTTCACATACTTTGTCTGACCGAACAAAGGTTCAGACTTAATTATGAATAGTTCCTAAATCTCGGAACTTAAATAAATGTACAAATTTAAATGCACGAGTGCGAATGTCAATAAATACATAGAGGTGGAATAATTTTAAAAGTAATTAGACCACTCAAAGCATGCTTGGAGATAAGATTCAAGCTTAAAGAATAATTTGCAAAAATATATGTATACCTTTTTGCACGAATTAAAATTGTGCATAAGGTTTAGAAATTTGCTCAATGTAAAAGTTGAGTAAGGAAGGACTTGCAATAATGTAAGAAGTTTAGGGTTAGGAACTTGCCTGTTTGCTCAGCTACATATATAGTTTAGCTTTAATTAATTGATCTCGAGTGACCTATCATTGGGTAAAGTTGATTTATCAATTAACAATTGTATATTGGCACCTCTTACTATACCTTTTAATCAACAAGTAAAATTCACCATCTATATTTAATTACTAATTAACATTAGCTAAACAGAAATTAATAATCTTTAGCTATTAACTTGATGGTAGCTAATCATGATTACTTATTCTTTGGTTTCCCGGATTTATTACCATTATCTGACCCTGAACATGGTTTAAAAAAAATCCTTATTTATTACGATAATAATTATTTCATTACCTTTTGTCATACTTAATTATTATCAAATATCATTTGAATAACAATTAAATATTTATTATATTAAATAATAAGTAATTATTTATTAATTTTACTTATACTTAATTATTATTTAAGATTAAATAATAATTAAATATTCATTACCTTTATTTATTATTTATCGATAAATAATAAATAATTATTTGTTAACCTTGTTCGTACTTAATTATCATTTAATATTAATAATAATTAAATATTTACTATCTTTATTTATTATTTAAGGTTAAATAGTAAATAATCATTTTATTAACTATATTCATACTTAATTAACAATTAAATATTTATTATCTTTATCTATTATTTATTGGTAAATAATAAATAATTTATTTCATTGAATATTTGTTATCTTTATTTGTCACTTATTGCCAAATAATCAAATTATTAACTTAATTCATACTTGATTATTATTTAATAGTAATTAAGCAATAATCAAATATTTATTAGCTTTATTTATTATTTAAGGATAAATAATAAATAATTAAATTATTAACTGTATTTATATTTATTTATTATTCAATAATAATTAAATACTTATTACCTTTACTCATTCATAAATAATAATTGGTTTATTAACTCTATTCATATTTAATTATCATCCCACAATAATTAAATATTTATTTCCTTTATTTATTATTCATTGATAATAAATAATCATTAATTTATTTTATTCCTACTTAATTACTGTTGAATATTACTTAAACAATAATTAAACATTTACTATCCTTATTTAGTGTTTAATGTTAAATATTAAGTATTCCTTCTATTAACCTTATTTATTTAATATTAAATATTTATAATTGTTATTTATTATTAAATATCGAAAAATAAATAATTAATTTACTAATTTTACTTAATTATTATTTTAATATTAATTAAGTAAATAATGAAACAATAATTATTTTTATTAGTGTATCAGTATAACTAAAATTGGTTTCATGGAGTTACAAGGTAACATGGCTAGTGTTCGTATCAAACAAGACTGTAAATTGGCTACGATGGACACCAACCTGCACAAAACTGACTCAAGCATTATAACAAACAGGTATGGGGCACTCTACAATCCCAACACTGGTCCATTCCTATACCAAATTTTGGATATCCAAACCTTATAGTTCTGTGAATCCAGATTTTTCAAAGTAAAGAAGACACATCATATAACTCAATACCAGTTTATTCTCAGTACAATTCGAACTGCCAGGACCTTAAGGTTCTTCAATACACAACAAT
This sequence comes from Aralia elata, assembly GCA_034770075.1. Classification (NCBI taxonomy): domain Eukaryota; kingdom Viridiplantae; phylum Streptophyta; class Magnoliopsida; order Apiales; family Araliaceae; genus Aralia; species Aralia elata. Next base: position 48,802,548 of record CM068380.1, on the reverse strand, counting down.
ACAATCCTAAAACAGTTATCCCAACACAAGAAAACCAACTGCCTAATACAGAGAAATAAATACTCCAATACAAAGGAGAAAACAAAACAGCAACCCAGATTTTCTAAATCAAAATAAACCAAATGCACAAAGCAATCCAGTACAGGGAGATAATTAACCCACTACAGAGAAACAACTTAATTCACTACAATACCAAGAATCCATAATATCCAGCAAAAGGGAAGAAAATAAAGAAAACAACAACTCAACGAACCAATGCAGTAGCTTGGTATACCTTCGGATTGTTCGAATGACCGTCCTTCGTCTTCGTCCAAAATAAGCAACCCAACCGGACATTCACTCTAATTTTTGAACCTTAAATTCCTACTCAAATTTGGACTCACAAACAGGAAAAATCGGCAGCTTGGTGTGGGGATGGGGGTTCAATTTATAGAAAGATTTTTCCCCAAATTGCTTGGGTATTACCCTAACGACTGGTCAATGACCGATGGTAGGAGAAGAGTGGCCGCCGATTGTACCTATCCAGTCTACTGACGACGCCGGCAGTCCTCGAATCATGCGCACTTTCGCCGGTCGCGTCGCCGGATTTCTGGGACCGTTGGTCCTTGCCGTGTTCGCTCGGTCGTCGACGTCTTTTCCCCCTTCGACCGCTGGTTGCTTTGTGCGGTCGCCGGCGCACGCTTGGCGTCACTTCCTCCAGTCACTTGCTCACGCTCTGACCGATTGATTGAGGGCTTGGGTTTGATTTGAGTTGTTAGGGTTTGCTTCCATCTGATTGTGAAGCTTGACTTTGGATTCTCTTCTTGCCCGATTATTTTTCCCAAACCAAACTTGGTTGTTTTGAAACCCTTACCAAATGAATTGCCGGTAGGTTGTCCCAAAAGAGACGGATCGACCCGCTTGCTATTCTATGACCCGATTGGCAAAGTTTTTGGGCTCAACCCAATAGGGTTGGGCCGGTTGAACTAAATAAAAGGGCAGCCCAAAAAGGAAGTAAAAAAAGAAAAGGGATTTGGGCTCAAATTAATAATAATTAAGAGCAATGAGCCAATCTAAATAAAGAAAATTGATCCACTTTAAATTAGTCACCTTGAAATTCTAATATTTTAAATTAAACAGCTAATTCCAATTAATATTTATTCGTTTATTTATTTTTAACCATAATTCTTTATTAAAAAAAAATTATTTATTAATCTCCTTCCAAATTTTCTTGAATTTAAATTCTTAGGGTTAACTCACCAATTATTCGATTTTTTTTTATGAGTCCCTTTAATGCGAGAAAAATTATTGGACCATATAGATAATTAATTACTAATACCTACATGGGTCCCATTAAATTCATTAAATAAAATGACTTTCATATATTAAAATATATCAATATAATGTTTAAAAATCTCGGACATTACATGTTTTATTCAGTTTAATTATATTATCTTAATCATGGTTAGTTAGTAATGAATGTATGCTATAGTGAACACCAAATCTGTGGAGCTGAAGTACCCGGATTTGGGGGTGTCATAGGTTGGTATCAGAGCTGATAGGTTATGAACCTTTAGGTGGGGAAAACCTTAGGGTAGTAGCCTTTTAGAAGATAGAGAATATAGTGGTGATAAACTCTTATCAAGTTTTAAGGAATGAATTACGGAAATTCATAAAAGATAATAAAATGATTATGTGTTATTGTTGCTTGATTTCACAATCAATAAAACACGCGCAAGTATACGCGGTCCACAAGTAATATAAGATAAGTAAAGTGTCGAACTCACGAGGAATTATGTTAAATAATTACCAAATATCAATCGCATATAAAATCAATCTAATTTAAACAATGACAATATGGTTTGTGTTTGTTGTTGATTAAAACTAAAATAAAGACAATTTAGAAAACAAGGTTTTACTAACACGGATAAAGTTCATGATAAAAAGATCTAAGATTACAATTTCCCCCAACTCTTCATTTAAACATCATACTCTCTCTTGTTTGGTAAATTAGAACATAAGAATTGTTATCCGAGAAATCGCAAGTATATATAAGCCTCTCTCGATGGTCGAATACGTATTTCATATTGTGGTGTATAGATATATTTCTATTCTACACACTAGCAAGAACCTCATATCAAGAACAATCAATAAGACACATGTCACGTAAAATCCTATTAACTATTCTATCAATTACCAACTTTCACAATAGAAATCATTAAGCAAGGATTCTCAATTGGATACATGTGGTATTTAGGTATATGTCTATCCTAAATACAATCAAATTATCAATCCTCAAGAGTAATACATAAGACTCACGTCACACAATCTCATACATTATCAAATAAGAATATCCAACTTTCACATGAATTCATAACTAGGTCTCAACTTATACTTCCTTTCTCAATTCCATATAAGTTACCAAGGTAATTACGGGCCAAGCAATTATTCCTTAAGCAAAGGTTATGAACTCCAATTCATGTAATGACTACTACCAATCAAAGAGAGAGCAATCAATTTAAACTACAAGTTGAGTTCCATTGCAATCTTAGAATGAAAAGTTTAGCTCATATTAAATCTCAATAACATTATAATATGATTATAGTACATGGTTGAAGTTACAAAATAAGAAAGAAGAACTAAAACATATGAAGATACACCCTTTTTTGTGATAAGATTCCCGAATTGGTGTGGTGTAGTTCTTCTTCTCTAATCCTTGCCCTCCTATTTCGTGCTCCTAGCCTCCTTGGTTGATGAAATCCTGATAATTTTTCCTTTTGTTCCTTTGTTCTTCTCTTTTTAGCTCCAAACCCTAGCTTTTTCCAAGATATGTAACCAAGCTTGAATAATGCAATACCAACTCCCTGGATGCCTGATAATTCTCTTCTCTCTCCTCATATTCCCGTTCCTCAATCTCCTCCTCTAGTGCGCCACAAATGCAGAACAGACAAAGCAAGTCGCACCAGCAAAACGCCGCTCTCGCCCCGGCGAGAAAAACAGCCTGGGGAGCTCGCCCCGGCGAGGTTTTAAGCCTTGGAGGCTCGCCCCGGCGAGGAAAATGGCCTGGGGAGCTCACCGCGGCGAGGTCTCCTGTCCTGCTGAAATTACTCTTTTGCCCCTGGACTTGCTAAAAACTGCCACGGTCGTCCACAACTGTTCCCTGCACAACAAAAGCATAAAACAAGTAAATAGATACTAAACATACTTAAGGATAGCAAAGAATTGGGTTCAAAAGGTATCCAATTCGCAGGTATAAAACCCACTCATCAGTTTTGTGCTTATTTGTTAACAAACCTATGTTCTCGTGAGTATTATCGAGTAGTAATTAAAACTTAAAATTTTGTTGTCAGGATGACTGATAGAGGAGAAACCAGTCAGGCTAGGGAGGAGGAGCCCCGAGATATTCATGTGGTTCGGGAGCAGCTGGTGCAGAGGGAGCCATCCCCATTGATCATGGTTGTAGGTCCCGAGTACGAGCCTGAGACTGATCCTGAGGAGGATCCGGATGAGGTTGAGGAGTGATGAGTAGGTTTTATACCTACGAATTTAGTGCTTTTGAGCTTAATTTGTTGTTATCTTTGAGTATTTTTATTATCATTTTATTCGTTTTTGTGTTTATGTTGCGCAGGAGGGAATTGGAAGGGTAACAAGGTCAATTCAGGTGTTTGGGAACTAAACTTGAAGCTAGGGGCATTTTTGGTAATTTTGGAATATGGCGTCGGGGCGCTATAAATGAATTGGATATGGCGCCGGGGCGCCAAAGGCAGTTTAAGCGCGACAGTTTATCTACTAGAAGCAGAATTGGATTCGAAAAAGGACTTAATGCTTATCTTATGTAATTAGGGCAACATTAGGATAGAGGGGTTTTTTTATTGTTATTGTTCTACTTTTCTTTAGAGAGAACTTAGAGATATTTTGTGGATTACTTTTGTTCAAGCTCAGGATTTTGATGTGGGTTAAGCTTACTTTGGAATTTATTCACAATTGGGTTTGATCAATCTACTTCTTCTTAATTCAATTAATTGTTTATTTTCTATGTTTAAGATTGATCCCATAATGGCTTTGGTTCAGACATGAACTAATAACCATTATGGGATTCTAACGGATTGTAATATGTAGTTTAATTACAGTCTTGATTGCTAGATTGATTTATTTATCATAAGGAATTTCTATCATGATTGTTTTGCATGTGTGAATGCTTGATCACCATTCGATTTTAGTACTTGTATGGAATTGAAAAATAACATATAAGTTTGGATTGTAATCATGATAGCTTGCGAATATAAGGCTTAATTGAATAGCTTAATATTTTGTGGACCAGATAGAAATATATTGGTTCACCGTAAGAGTCAAAAATAAGGGCTTGTGCTTAAAATCAGTATAATTGCAATTTCACATAGAAATATAGTGACTTTGGTTATAGTGGTGATTACATGATGTCTATCGAATATGGATGTTATGTAAGTAAGTCATAATGCATTGACAAATGGTTATGTCTATATTAGTGTCCTTGGCTATTTTCTTGTGATATGTAAACCTTCTAGCTTGATAGTGGTAATTAGATGAACTATTAAATGAAGTTAGGATCCCATTAATTTCTAAGCTTGATATATTTCGTTAGTATTTGCATATTGAGTTATTAATTGTTATAGAAATAATTTTGTGACCAAAAGTAAGTTAATAGTTTAGGCAAATAAATATAGTGATAGAATTGATGCATAGTGATTTAATTTAATCTTTTCTCTGTGGGACGATACTCTACTTCCTCTGTATTACTTGCTGACCGTGTACACTTGCACGAGTTAGAGCTCTTTTATTAAAGACTTAAAAAGAGGCAACAAGTTTTTGGCGTCGTTGCCGGGGAAAGGCGTTAGATTTTTAGTATTATCATCAGTTTTAAGCTATATTGTTTGACTTAGACAAATCTAATCTTTTCTCATTTCTATTTTTATTTTTGTTTTGGTTTCAGGTATTTGTAGAATTTTTATGCACACACGCTCATTCAACTCAGAATTGACACCAGCTCAGGATAATATTGACGGAAGAGGTTGGAAAGCAAGAGTGCGTAGGAATTTACAAGCACAGTTAGAAAGAACTATTCCGAAGATGGCGGAGGAACAGAGAATCGAGCAAAGAGAGGAACATAAAGCTTTGAAGGACTATTCCATGCCAAACATCACTGGATTGCAGTCTAGCATAGTAAGACCGACAATAGCAGCAAATACCTTTGAGATTAAACCAGGAACCATTCATATGGTGCAGAATTCGGTCCAGTTTGGGGGTGCTGCTACAGACGATCCTAATGAGCATCTTTTGAGTTTCATTGAAATTTGTGATACATTTAGGTACAATGGGGTGACGGAGGATGCTATTCGACTAAGGCTATTCCCATTCTCATTAAGGGATAGAGCAAGAAGTTGGCTCCATTCTTTGCCTGCAGGATCAATTACTACATGGGAGGACCTAGCACAAAAATTTCTAGCCAAGTTTTTCCCAATGGCTAAAACTGCAAAACTAAGGACAACAATTTCTCAATTTGAGCAACAACAGGGTGAGTCCTTATACGAGGCTTGGGATAGGTACAAGGAGATGCTAAGGAAGTGTCCACACCATGGGATGCTAGATTGGATGGTGATTAACACATTTTATAATGGATTGGGATGGCAGTCTAGGCAGATGGTAGATGCAGCTGCGGGTGGAGCTTTAGGGGCAAAGAACTATGACGAGGCTTATAACCTTATCGAGACTATGGCAGCAAATGATTTTCAAAATCCTACAGCCAAAACGTCACAGCCCAGAGTTGCAGGTTTGTTGGAAGTGGATGCTATTACCCAGTTGTCAGCACAGATGGCGGCTATGGCAAAGAAAATAGATTCGTTGTCGGAAAGCAAAGCCAAGTCAGTTGCCTTTGTATGTGAGATTTGCACGGGGTCGCATTCAACAGATCAATGTGCTATCAACTCGGAGTCGGTGCAGTATGTGAACACTTATAGGAAAGACCAAGGTCAGTTTCAGAACACATACCACCCCAACAACCGCAACCATCCGAACTTTAGTTGGTCAAACAACCAAGGAAATCAGCAGCAGCAGTTTCAGCAGAATAGTCAGTTTCAGCCAGCGCAGCAACAGTCTGCTCCACGACCACCTTTTCCACCGGGATATTCTCAACAAAAACATCCTACTCCATATGCACCTCCGCACGAAAAGAAATCAGAAATAGAGGAGATGATGTTGAAGTACATGGCAAACACAGAGGTGATGATCAAAAGCCAAGCAGTGGCTATTAAAAATTTGGAAACTCAAATGGGGCAGATGGCGACTATGCTTAACAATAGACCCCAGGGTGCATTGCCAAGTAATACAGAGACAAATCCATGAAGAGAGGGTAAAGAACAGTGTCAGGCCATTACACTTAGATCTGGAAAGCAATATACAAGAACTACACAGGGCACAGCAGTACCTAATTCACAAGGGGATGACATTGGGGTTGAAGCTAAGACAGATATTGAAGAGAAGAAGGATGAGTCCGAGTCGCAGAAAATAGAGAAGGATAAAGTGAGTTCAGATAAGAAGCCCGTGACTACAGTACCACAAGTTCACCCTCAAGTTCCATATCCTCAAAGATTGAACAAGCAGAGGGATGATAATCAGTTCAGAAAGTTTTTGGAGGTTTTTAAGAAACTGTAGATCAACATACCTTTCGTGGAGGCATTGGAACAAATGCCAAGTTATGCAAAGTTCATGAAGGGTATATTGTCAAGGAAGAGAAGATTAGATGAATTTGAAACAGTGGCCTTGACGGAGGAATGCAGTGCAGTGCTTCAGCGTAAACTACCTCCAAAGCTGAAAGATCCGGGCAGTTTCACAATTCCATGCACGATCGAAAAGATGAGCTTCGATAAATGTTTGTGTGATCTTGGGGCAAGTATCAACCTGATGCCGTTGTCAGTATTCAGTTAGTTGGGATTACCGGAACCAAGGCCAACAAATATTTCCCTATAGCTAGCTGATAGATCTATCACATATCCACGGGGGATAGTGGAGGACATACTTGTGAAAGTGGACAAATTCATCTTTCTGGCGGACTTCATTATTCTGGATTATGAGGAAGACAAAAATATACCAATCATACTAGGGAGACGTTCAACGTTTCCAAGGCAATGAAGCTCCCAACCGATGAAGAAGAATGCTTCAGAGTTGACTTGGTGGATAGTATAGTGCGTGATGAAGTTGAGAGTTTGTTGGGCTATGAACCACTGCAAAGAGTGATTGCTGAAAATTCAAATTTAGAGGATGACGAATGTGCCGAACTTGTGCAATATTTGGATACCACCCCCAAATTCGGAAAATTCAGAACACCTATCGAGCCACTTACGAAAGCGGGAGAGACATCGGTAAAGTTGAAACCATCTCTTGAGATACCTCCTGAACTTGAACTTAAACCACTTCCAGCACATCTCAGGTACGCATTTTTAAATAAAGATTCAAAGCTACCTGTGATTATTTCTTCTGCACTAACATCTTTTCAGGAGGAAAAACTGCTACGAGTGCTTAGAGAGTTTAAATCAGCTATTGGATGGACCATAGCCGATATCAAGGGGATAAGCCCGTCTTTTTGCATGCATAAGATCTTACTGGAAGATGGTAGCAAGCCGACAGTTGAACAGCAAAGAAGGCTCAATCCTATAATGAAAGAAGTGGTTAAGAAGGAGATACTGAAATGGCTGGATGCGGGAATAATCTACCCTATCTCGGATAGTGCATGGGTGAGCCCTGTGCAGTGCGTACCAAAGAAGGGTGGAATGACCGTTGTCACCAATGAGAATAACGAGCTGATCCCAACGCGAACCGTAACAGGGTGGAGAATTTGCATGGACTACCGCAAGCTTAACAAAGCTACAAGGAAGGACCATTTTCCACTTCCGTTTATCGATCAGATGTTGGACCGACTGGCGGGTCATGAGTACTATTGCCTTCTGGATGGGTATTCAGGCTACAATCAGATTATGATAGCTCCAGAAGACCAGGAAAAGACTACTTTTACATGTCCACACGACACTTTTGCCTTTAGAAGGATGTCTTTCGGGTTGTGCAATGCTCCAGCCACTTTTCAGAGATGTATGACAGCGATTTTTTCAGACATGGTCGAACAGAATGTTGAGGTTTTTATGGACGACTTCTCGGTATTTGGTGATTCTTTCGATCTATGTCTTGAAAATTTGGTAATGGTTTTAAAGAGATGTGTTGAGACAAACTTAGTACTGAATTGGGAGAAGTGCTATTTTATGGTACAAGAAGGAATCATACTGGGACATAAAGTTTCAAAGAAAGGGATTGAGGTGGATAGGGCAAAGCTGGAAACTATTGAAAATTTACCTCCACCTACGTCAGTAAAAAGTGTCCGTAGTTTTCTTGGACATGCAGGCTTCTACCGCAGATTCATCAAGGACTTCTCCAAGATAACTAAACCATTGTGCAGTTTATTGGAGAAGGATGCACAGTTTAATTTTGATGAGGCTTGCATGCAGGCATTTGAGCATTTAAAGAATAAGTTAACGTCAGCACCAGTTATCACAGCACCAGATTGGGAGTTGCCATTTAAGCTTATGTGTGATGCCAGTGATTACGCAGTAGGGGCTGTTTTGGGGCAAAGGAAGGAAAAGATGTTTCATGTGATATACTATGCCAGCAAGACCCTTATAGATGCACAGTTAAACTACACCACCACAGAGAAAGAGTTATTGGCAGTGGTGTACACCTTTGATAAATTTAGGTCATATCTGATAGGCACAAAAGTGATAGTGTATATGGATCACTCAGCAATTCGACACCTAGTGGCGAAGAAGGATGCAAAGCCCAGGTTGATCAGGTGGATATTGCTTTTGCAAGAATTTGATTTGGAGATCAAGGATAGGAAGGGTACCGAAAACCAAGTGGCAGACCACTTGTTTCGACTAGAGCAGCCAGAAAGGGAGGTAGACAGCAAAGTTGGAATTAATGAATCCTTTCCGGATGAGCAGTTATTTGTGGTGCAAGGGGAAGTGCCATGGTTTGCGGATTACGCAAATTACTTGGTGAGTAAGATGATACCTTCTGACTTGGTGGGACACCAAAAGAAAAAGTTCCTGCATGATGTTAAATGGTATATATGGGATGAGCCGTATTTGTTTAAACAGTGTGCGGATCAAATGATAAGAAGGTGTATCCCGTATAGTGAGACCGAAGGGATTTTACATGATTGCCATTCTTCTGTGTATGGAGGACATTATGGCGGAGAGAGAACAGCAGCTAGAGTACTTCAATTAGGATTCTACTGGCCGACAATCTTTAAAGATGCATACAGTTTTGTTCAGCGGTGTGATAGATGTCAGAGAGTAGGTAATATTTCAAAGAGGAATGAAATGCCTTTGAATACAATCCTTGAAGTAGAAGTTTTTGACGTTTGGGGGATTGATTTCATGGGCCCTTTCGTGTCTTCGTGCGGTAAATCTCTACATCTTGTTAGCCGTTGACTATGTGTCTAAATGGGTAGAAGTGGCAGCACTCCCGACAAATGATGCCAAGGTAGTCCTAAAGTTTTTGCATCGAAGTATTTTCACTAGATTTGGGACTCCTAGGGCCATTATTAGCGATGAAGGTAGTCATTTCTGCAACAGGCAGTTCACAGCGTTGCTGGCCAAGTATGGGGTAAATCATCGTATTGCTACAGCTTATCACCCCCAGACGAACGGACAGGCTGAAGTATCCAATCGAGAAGTAAAAAGAATCCTCGAAAAAATTGTGAATCCGACGAGGAAGGATTGGTCCTTGAAACTGGATGATGCTGTGTGGGCCTATCGGACTGCTTATAAAACTCCGTTGGGCATGTCACCATTTCAGCTTGTTTATGGAAAAGCTTGTCATCTTCCTATGGAGCTCGAGCACAAGGCATATTGGGCAATTCGTAAATTGAACTTTGATTCAACAGCTGCAGGGGAAAAACGACTACTTCAAATCAATGAGTTGGACGAATTTCGATTACAGGCATATGAAAACTCGAAGCTATACAAGGAGAAGGTGAAGAAATGGCATGATCGTAAGATCATAGAAAGAACATTTGAACCGGGTCAAAGGGTTTTACTTTTCAACTCCAGACTCAAACTTTTTCCCGGGAAGCTGAAATCAAAATGGTCAGGACCATTCACAGTGAAGACGGTTTTTCCACATGGCGCGATTGAAGTATACGACAAATTTTCGGATCAATCGTTCAAGGTGAATGGAAAGAGGTTGAAGCATTACTTTGGGGATGAGGTGGACAGACAGAAAGTCACCTTAGTCCTTTCTACAACATGATCTTCAGAGAAAGTCAAGCTAATTGACTATAACTTAGCGCTACCTGGGAGGCAACCCAGCAGTTTAATTTTGTGTTTTTCCTTTGTTTAGTTAATTGATTATGTTTTTTTAGGACTAACTTGGGTGTTTGGGTATTTTGTAGCATGTAGAAGCTTGAATTGGACAACATTTGCTTAAGTATGGGAAGAAGGTAGTCATCGAGCACAAATCCAGCGTCCCCGCACCAAATGCAGAACGGCCTAAAAAGTTATAGCGCCCCGGCTCTATAATACTGAAGAAGAATAGCGCCCCGGCGCTAAGGCTCACTCACAGGTACTGTTTATGGAGCCCCGACGATATAAAACAAAGGAGTATGGCGCCCCGGTGCTAAAGCCAATACCCAGACATTGTTTATGGCGCCCCGGCGCTGAAGGTAAGGCAAAATATGGTGCCCCGGCGCTATAATCGGCATTTAGGAAAAAATAGGGCTTCCAGCCCTAAATAGGTACCGCACAATAGCAGCCTTTGTTCTTGTTTCTTCCCTTTTCTTCCATATATCTCAATTTCTCCCAAGAATTTTGTTCCCAAGTAGTTACTTGCACACAAGCAATTTTGCTAGCACGGATTTAGGGTCTGGATTAAGCACTCTCTCCCTACTTTTTCTCTCTTTCAACGGTACATCAAGGTAAGTTTATTTTGTTGATTAAAATTGAGTTACTTATGCAAGGTATGAGGCTAAATTATCAATAAATCTTGTTTGTTTGATATGATACCTTGTTTGGGAGTGCATTATCTATGATTGGGTTTCATTCTTGCACTTATTAAAGCATCACATATTGAAATTTACATGTCGCCCACAAGGTGTTTGATAATATGCTTGAACGAATTTTCTTGGAGATAATATGAAATTGCATGCTTGATGGCTCATGATTCATAATTAACTCGCATTGCTGACTATTCATGACTCCCAGTTGATTAGATTGCCTATGGAATTGCATTGAGTTTATAATTGGCATCATGGTATCTGAGCAATATGGTATATTTTTCACTGTTGGGTATTGTCATTGCTTTCTCGTTTGGTTCTTGTAGCAATTATGGGCATGATGACACTTATGTGGCTTGAATCACTATGAAATTGCTATAGACCTTACGTTTGGGGGTTTCCACTATGCACTTGTTATATGATCATTGCACTAGTTCTTAGTTGACTATCTTGTTGTGCAAATATGTTATGGTACAATGGACTGAATTACGCTATTTCTTGCTTTTAGGTAACTATGGCATCCAAAAGACAACGTGGGGAAGGATCTACTTCTACTCCAACTAAGACCTTTGACAAGAAGTGATTTGCTAGTGCAGAAGCGCAAGATAGATATCTTAAATTCGCACAGCGGCCATTAGTTCCAGAACGGGGGTTGCAACCAACTGCACAAGATGGCGAGATGGTTTTAATGATTGCTGAGCGTCGATAGGGTTTGTTCACGGCACAACCGGATCCAGCAGTTATAGCCGTGGTAAAGGAATTTTATGCGCATGTTAAGGACCGTGACGGGTTTACGGTGCGAGTGCGAGGAAAGACTGTGAATTTTGATTGCCCGGAGATTAATCACAACTATGACTTGGCAGATTCGGGTTCTCGAAATGAGTACACAGCTTTTGTGCGTAATGGACCTGACTACGATCAGATAATTCAAGATTTGTGTCAGCCGGGTACAACATGGAAAGCTCGTGGGCGCGGTAGCATGAACTTTCCGCAATCTAGGCTCAGTCAGTATGGAAAGGCATGGTATGCTTTCTTGTGTGCTAAACTAATGTCGTCTACTCACATGAGCGATGTGATAAAGGAAAGAGCCGTGCTTTTGTATTGTTTGGTGACTGGGAAGACCATGAACGTTGGCCTTATTATTAGGAACTCCATTATCCGTGTTGCAGAGGGTGGTACCATTGGTGGGTTACCACATCCCTCTCTTATTTGTGCTCTCTGTGCACGGGCGAGGGTCAAATGGAAGGATGATGAGATGATGCAGCTGTCTATGCCTGTTCTGGACCACAAGATGATTATACGCTATACTGTTAAATGGACAGGAGGTAAAAGTCATCCGCGTGGGTTAGGATTTATAGTTTCACAGCCAGATCCTGCAGCTCAGCCAGCACCTAACCCTGCATCATCTAGTTCTTATACTGCACCGCCTCGTTTTGAAGTCCCGTTTGAGGTCCAATGTGAGATTGATCGGTGGTTCTACAATATCGAAGCCCAAAATGTTCGTTTGGCTGAGCGACAAGATACCATGTACGAGTATAATGTCTCCTTCAACACTTCCATGGTCAATATGTTTGCTCGGCTGAATCCTTTGGTTGATTCCAGTCAGTTCCCATCTGCACCTATTTTACCTGTGTTCCCTCCGTCTGATTTGGAGCGCAGTGATGATGAGGACCAGAATGATGAGGAGGTTCCTCCTGCAGCGTAGTTTGTTCAGGGAAGTCCCCCATTCTTCGTTTTTTTTATGCTTTTTCAATGAGGGCATTAATTTACTTAAGTTTGGGGGTTGTTTTCTGTTGTTTTGTGTTTGACTTGTTGATAGTTAATGCATATAAAGTAGGTGCACGTTGTTATTGATGCATTCATTTATGTTTCGTTATACTTATGTTTGCATGACATTGATAGATTAGGATTGCATTTTAGGTTATGTTTTGCATTTAGCTGCATGAATCGAGCGATAAATGATGTAGTCTTTTAATTTTGGGCCAATGATGAGAATTGATTGATAATTTGAGATTCACTTAGAGTTGAAAGCTGATGGAAGTGATGATGTAACCAGTGAGTTAATTTGGCTAGTTTAATACTCATGTTAGAAATCTAAAAAATTGATTTATTGGTTAATCTAATTCAAATCCTTACATACTCTATTTTTGGTAAGAACTTTGGGAATAATGTGATGAAATCGGTGAATCCTCTTTGAAGGCTAGTGTAAGCAAGGACCTAAGTTTGGGGGAGTCCAGGGAAAAAAAACAAAAATAAAAATAAAAAATAAAAAAAATGGAAAATTTTGAACTTTTCCCGATTAAAGAATGGAACATGTGGTGGAATGAGATGGAACGTAAAATGCACTCATTCATAAACACATGTAACGAGATGGAGCGTAAAACGCACTCGTTCAAAAGAAAGTGAGACGGAGCATAAAATGCACTCACTAAAAAGTTAAAAATTGGGGAAGGGTTGAAAAAAAAAGGATTTAAATGTGGTAATTAAACCTTGGTGACGATCCTGTGCTTAGTAATTGCTTACAGTAGGTAGATTGGTTGTGTTCACTGGTAGAGTTAAGTAAAACTGGAGTTCTTTCTAAGAAATTGATTAAGTTTGTGATTTGAGTTAAGATTGACTGAAGCTATTGGTTCGCACATAGCATGGGTGTTGACAAGTGAGATTTGGCTAACTGGTTTGTGTCGGAACTCTTGCATTAGTTGAATACTCTATTTGAATTGTGGTATTATCTTTGAGGCCATAGTTGGATATTGCATTATTTGTTGTTTGATTAGGATTCATATAGTTAGGGTGATTTGCATATTGCATTGCTTGGGGACAAGCAATCGGTTAAGTTTGGGGGTATTTGATGAGTAGGTTTTATACCTACGAATTTAGTGCTTTTGAGCTTAATTTGTTGTTATCTTTGAGTATTTTTATTATTATTTTATTCGTTTTTGTGTTTATGTTGCGCAGGAGGGAATTGGAAGGGTAACAAGGTCAATTCAGGTGTTTGGGAACTAAACTTGAAGCTAGGGGCATTTTTGGTAATTTTGGAATATGGCGCCGGGGCGCTATAAATGAATTGGATATGGCGCCGGGGCGCCAAAGGCAGTTTAGGCGCGACAGTTTATCTACTAGAAGCAGAATTGGATTCGAAAAAGGACTTAATGCTTATCTTATGTAATTAGGGCAACATTAGGATAGAGGGGGTTTTTATTGTTATTGTTAGAGAGAACTTAGAGATATTTTGTGGATTACTTTTGTTCAAGCTCAGGATTTTGATGTGGGTTAAGCTTATTTTGGAATTTATTCACAATTGGGTTTGATTAATCTACTTCTTCTTAATTTAATTAATTGTTTATTTTCCATGTTTAAGATTGATCCCATAATGGCTTTTGGTTCAGACATGAACTAATAACCATTATGGGATTCTAACGGATTGTAATATGTAGTTTAATTACAGTCTTGATTGCTAGATTGATTTATTTATCATAAGGAATTTCTATCATGATTGTTTTGCATGTGTGAATGCTTGATCACCATTCGATTTTAGTACTTGTATGGAATTGAAAAATAACATATAAGTTTGGATTGTAATCATGATAGCTTGCGAATATAAGGCTTAATTGAATAGCTTAATATTTTGTGGACCAGATAGAAATATATTGTTTCACCGTAAGAGTCAAAAATAAGGGCTTGTGCTTAAAATCAGTATAATTGCAATTTTACATAGAAATATAGTGACTTTGGTTATAGTGGTGATTACATGGTGTCTATCGAATATGGATGTTATGTAAGTAAGTCATAATGCATTGACAAATGGTTATGTCTATATTAGTGTCCTTGGCTATTTTCCTGTGATATGTAAACCTTCTAGCTTGATAGTGGTAATTAGATGAACTATTAAATGAAGTTAGGATCCCATTAATTTCTAAGCTTGATATATTTCGTTAGTATTTGCATATTGAGTTATTAATTGTTATAGAAATAATTTTGTCACCAAAAGTAAGTTAATAGTTTAGGCAAATAAATATAGTGATAGAATTGATGCATAGTGATTTAATTTAATCTTTTCTCTGTGGGACGATACTCTACTTCCTCTGTATTACTTGCTGACCGTGTACACTTGCACGAGTTAGAGCTCTTTTATTAAAGACTTAAAAAGAGGCAACAAGGAGGAGGAAGAAGACCCTGAGGGGATATCACTATCTTCCTTAGGTGTTCAGATGTACGAGCAGGTGTATGATCGCAACATAGAGTTGCAAGATAGAGTGGAGGAGTTAGAGAGGTAGCTGGCGGAGCGACAGACTATCTTGGAGCAGAAGAACTGTGAGATTGAGGAGCTAGATATACGTCTTGGGGACGTGGAGTGGAAGTTGGTTCATGTTAAGAGCGAAAAGGAGGAGTTAAGAGAACAGGTTGTGGAACGTCAAGCCGCTTTAGAGCAGAAGGATGCTGAGATTTAAGACCTTTCATCACGTCTTGCAGAGGTTGAGCAGAAGTTAGCACAGTCTGAGTATCGACGAGGACAGTTGATAGCCAGGAATGAGATTGTACGAGATGAACTGAAAGAGGAGTCAACTAAGCGGGTTAGAGCTGAAAACGCTTGGTTGAGAGAGGCTAATCGCGCAGATCGTGTTGAATGTGAGATGCGATCAAAGAAGGCCAAGATTGATGAGATGGAGTATATTTTTCACACCACAGTTGATAGAGCTCTGGATCGAGTTCATCGTCATCCAGATATGGTGGATCGAAGGATTGTGACTCGTATTATGGAGCAGGAACGCAAGGAAACTGTGCGCCGTGGGATGTCATCATAGATAATGATTTGATATGCTAGTATGAAAATTTATGAAGTTAATAAGTTGTAAATCCCAGTTTTATATAATGGGATAGAATAATGATGTAATCCTGGAACTTTATGATGTCAGGATAGATGATTTGATGTAAATAACTATGACGTTATTTGTATTATGTTTTAAAGTAGTAAATGAATAAAATGCGAAAGTTTATCAGATGTGCTATGTGTTAAGTGTTGTTTATAAATGTTTAAGTTAAGACTAAATGCTTAAGTAATTGAATAATAATCTAATAACGCGAATTCTTAACAGTAAAATGCTGCCAAGAAGATAAACCCATCAACAGACCCCTGAGGGATCTACCAACAACAACGAAGCAGCTAACGTTAATCCAATACAGCAGCTGGTAAACTTACTAACAGGAGCATTTGCGAATCAACCCCAAGCCCAGGCCACGACTTTTAAAGATTTCAAGGTTGTTGGACCCCCAGAATTTTAAGGGTCTATGAATCCGATCGAGGCACAAACCTGGGTCATGGAGATGGAAAAGGTTTTCGACGTCGCCAGGGTCAGCGAGGACCAGAAGACTGCATTCACGACATTTATGCTGAAATCAGAATCTAGTTACTGGTGGCAAGCTAATCAGAATCTAGTCAATCTAGTTACTGGTGGCAAGGGATAATACCGTGGGAGCGATTTAAGGAAATATTTTTCGAGACCTATTTTCCGGCAAGTGCGCAGAACCAAATGGAGGTGCAGTTTCTAGAGTTGAAACAAGGTACCATGACGGTACCTGAGTATGCTGCAAGATTCAACGAGTTGGCGAGGTTTGCGCCATATCAAGTCAACACGGATGAGTGAAAAGCTAGAAGGTTTGAGCAGGGACTGAAGCCCTGGCTGTATAGCCGAGTATCGATGTTTCAACTTAATACATTTGCGGCAGTGTTAGAGAAGGCGATAATCGCTGAATGAGGGAGTGATGCTCTATCTAAATACAATCAAGAGCAGAAAAAAAAGAAGAGTGAGAATGATAACAAAGCAAGTGTTAGCCATGGTGGCAGCAATCAAAAGAGAAAGTGGAGTGATAGTAACTCTGGAGGCAGTCAGCAGGGAAGTCAGAAAAGGAAGGTGGAGGTATGCAGTAACTGCGGAAAGAGCCATGTGGGTGTTTGTTTGAAGGGTAAGAGGGTGTGCTTTATCTGCAGTCAGGAGGGTCATATCGTACCGAATTGCCCTAGTCCGAAGAAGGGAGCATGTTTTACTTGCGGGTCGAATGATCACTTTGCTCGGGATTACCCTAAGAAAGCTACAGGTGGAGCTAGTGCAGGAAAGGGGAACAGCAGTGGTGGCAATCTGACTATCACAGGACCGACGCATCCCAATCGACCTACCGCTCGAACATTCAACATGACGGTACAGGATGCTGTGCAGTCAAAGGATGTAGTGTCAGGTATCATTCCGATCAATAGTGTAAATGCTTACGTGTTATTTGATTCGGGTGCTACTTGTTCATTTATATCCGATGATTTTGCTAGAAGATTAGAGTTACCTCAGGAAAAATTAGATTACCCCATGAATATAGAAATTGCGAATAAGGAAGTGATTCCTGTTACGTTTGTCCACAAGAACTGTCAGATAGATATTAATGGTCATGTGATGACAGTAAACTTAATCCCAATTCGTCTTGGGGAGTTTGACGTTATTTTAGGAATGGATTGGTTGTTCAACCATGGGGCAGTTATTGACTGTCAAAAGAAGTGTGTGAACCTTCTGACTCCGTCAAAGGTAGTGTTTTATGGCAGCAAGTCGCCTAGACAAACGAGTTGTCTGACGATGATGCAGGCCAGAAAGATGTTGAGACAAGGATGTGTAGGATATCTAGCCTACATAATCGATACCCGAAAGGTGAGTGCGAAGCTGGAGGAGATACCGGTAGTTAGGGATTTTGCGGATGTATTTCCTGATGATTTGCCAAGGTTACCGCCAGATAGGGAAATTGAGTTTGTAATTAATTTAGCACCGGGTACAGCTCCTATATCAAAAGCCCCGTACCAAATGGCTCCAGTAGAAATGAAGGAGTTGATGGTGCAATTGCAAGAATTGCTAGATAAAAAGTATATCCAATCGAGCGTTTCGCAGTGGGGAGCGTCGGTGTTATTCGTCAAGAAGAAGGACGGATCAATGCATCTTTGCATTGATTATAGAGAGTTGAATAAGGTCACGATTAAAAACAAGTATCCGTTACCAAGGATCGATGACCTGTTTGATCAACTGAAGGGAGCAAGATATTTTTCAAAGATAGATCTGCGAAGTGGGTATCATCAGTTAAAGGTGAGAAAGGAAGACATACCAAAGACGGCATTTCGAACTAGATATGGTCACTATGAGTTTTTGGTTATGTCATTTGGTTTAACAAACGCACCTGCAGCGTTTATGGATTTAATGAATAGAGTGTTTAGACCATTTTTGGATAAATTCGTAATGGTATTTATAGACGACATTTTGGTCTACTCCAAAACTCAGGAAGAACACGTGGAGCACTTTAAGGTGACATTGGAGGCGTTAAGGAAAGAGAAATTGTATGCAAAATTTTTAAAGTGCGAATTTTGGTTGGAGCGTGTTCAATTTCTTGGGCATGTGATTGATAAAGACGGGATTTCGGTAGATCCAGCTAAAGTGGAAGCTGTGATGAACTGGGATCAGCCAAAGACACCGTCAGAAGTGAGGAGTTTCCTAGGTTTGGCAGGTTATTACAGGCGTTTTATTCAAGATTTCTCCAGGATCGCCACTCCGTTGACGAATTTAATAAGGAAATCAGTGAAATTCGTCTGGACGGAGAAGTGCGAAGAGAGTTTCCAAGAACTAAAGAAGCGGCTAAGTTCGGCGCCTGTGTTGTCTTTGCCAGATGACACAGGAAATTTTGTGGTGTATAGTGACGCATCGCATAAGGGACTTGGTTGTGTGCTTATGCAGAATGGTAAGGTTATTGCCTATGCATCGCGCCAACTAAAGGATTATGAAAAAGGGTATCCGACCCATGATTTGGAGTTGGCAGCCGTGGTGTTTGCTTTGAAAATTTGGAGGCACTATCTCTATGGGGAGAAGTGTGAAATATATACAGACCATAAAAGTCTGAAGTATATTTTCACACAGAAGGATTTGAATATGCGGCAGAGGAGATGGATAGAATTGATCAAAGACTATGATTGTGAAATTCTATACCATCCGGGGAAGGCTAATGTGGTTGCCGACGCTTTGAGTAGAAAAGGTCGAGAGAAACTATTTTTATTAACTGCTCAGGAGAAGCTCGTAGCAGAAATGGCTAAATTGGAGTTAGAGGTGAAGGGTTTGGCAGAGCCTAATGAAAAATTGTATCAGATGGAAACCCAACCAACTTTGGTGAAAAAAGTGAAGGAAGCGCAACTTCAGGATGAGGTATGTGTTAAGATACGGAAAAGAATACTTGAGGGAGAAGAGATTAAATATAAAATCGACACCGAAGGTGCTGGAGATCAGAGAAGAGATTTTAAACGAAGCTCATAGTTCAAGATTTTCGATACACCCGGGAAGTACAAAGATGTACCAGGATCTACGCCAACATTTTTGGTGGCCAAATATGAAAAGGGAAGTGGCTGAGTGTGTTGCCAAGTGCTTAACTTGTCAGAAAGTCAAAGCAGAGCATCAACGACCAAGTGGTTTGTTACAGCCCTTGGAGATACCAGAATGGAAGTGGGAGCATATCTCAATGGACTTCGTGGTAGGGCTTCCAACTACTCAGAAGGGTTATGACGTAATATGGGTCATAGTTGACAGATTGACGAAACCAGCGCATTTCTTGCCGATCAAAATCAGATTCACTTTGGATCAACTGGCGAAGTTATACGTCAAAGAGATTATCTCAAGGCACGGAGTTCCAGTATCAATAGTATTAGATAGAGATCCACGATTCACATCAAAATTTTGGAGAAGTCTGCAAGCTTGTTTCGGGACGCAGTTGAGAATGAGTATAGCCTACCATCCTCAAACCGATGGCCAGAGCGAAAGAACAATTCAAACGTTGGAGGATATGTTGAGAGCGTGCGTTATGGATTTTAAAGGCAACTGGGATGATCATTTACCTCTGGTCGAGTTTGCGTATAACAATAGTCATCACGCAAGTATCGGCATGCCGCCATATGAGGCGTTGTATGGAAGGAAGTGCAGAACTCTGTTGTGTTGGGACGAGGTTGGTGAACGTCGTCTATTGGGACCCGAGCTGGTACAACAAACTGCTGAAATTGTCAAGGTGATAAGAGCCAGATTGTTAGCTGCCCAAGACAGGCAAAAGAAATATGCGGATCAGCATCGTTAAAATCGTGAATTTGAAGTCGGGAGTTTTGTATTCCTCAAAGTATCTCCCTGGAAAGGAAAAATCAGATTCGGTAAAAAGGGTAAACTCAGTCCGCAATTTATTGGACCCTTCAAGGTGCTGAAACGAGTAGGCGAGGTGGCTTATGAGGTAGCTTTACCTCCCGAGTTAGACCACATTCATAATGTTTTTCACATATCGGTGCTACGACCATATAAGTCTGATTATAAACATGTCATAGAATATGAACCGATACAGTTTGAGAAAGATTTATCCTATGAAGAGATACATGTACAGATAGTAGACAGGAAAGAGCAGGTTCTCAGAAATAAAGTAATACCTTCTGTTAAGGTAATCTGGAGGGACCACAGTGCTGAAGAAGCTACGTGGGAACTCGAAGAGAAAATAATGTAGAGTTATTCTCAATTATTTGTTTAATCTTTGCGTTGCGATTCTGGGGACAGAATCTTTATAAGTAGGGGAGAATGTAACGGACGAATTAATTGCGTTGTGATTCTGGGGACAGAATCCTTTTAAGGAGGGAAAGATGTAACGAATGCAATTTTTGTGATTAAATAAAAATATTTATTGAGTTATATAAATATTTTTATTAATTTGTTTATTGAGTAAAATAAATAATTTATAAGTTATGGTGAAAGAATTTATGTTAAATATTATTCAATTGTGATTTGATGCGATTATTCTAATTTAATTTAATAATTAAATTAGACGATTAAGTGATTTATTTGAATAAAGGATTTATTTGAATAAGATAATTTATTTGGTGTTATTGTTATTTGTTAAATGGAATTATTAATTTAATTAGTAAGGTTTAATTGAATTTATTTAATAATAAGTTTAATTAAATTAAAAGTGTGACAATTAAAACTATATGTTATAATGAGTTATTAAAATAAATAGAAAGATTTTTTATTTCCATCAAACCAAACAAGGCCTTATGACCTTTGGTTGGAAATAATGAGTTATTTCAATTTTGTTTTGCCAAACAAGCCTTATGGCTTTTGAATTTTTATAACTGATGGTTTAATTAGAAAATATATGTTCCATCAGTTTTTATTTTATTTTTTTTTCTTGTTAGTTGTTAAAAGAAAAGAAAACACAGAGTTTAAAAAAAAGAGAAGGAAGAAAAACAGAGAAGAAGAGATGAAAAGTTTAACAGAGAATAGAGAGAAAATTGAGAGAGGAGCTTGAAGATTTGAGAAAGAAATTCTTAAATCAAAGGAGCTTTGTAAGAAATAGAAGGTATAATTCTTGTTAGTTTTGTCCTACACTGTATTTTTATTATTCTACTTCTCTGTATATGATTTCTATTTTATTGTGTATGAATTTATATGCTAATTACATGAATTACTTGGTTATAATTGTTAGTAAGCATGAATTAGAGATTGTGTGATCATTATAAACTAATTTAAATGGATTAATCCATGAAAAGTATGCTTGAGAATAGAGTTTTTAGTTTTACAAAGTTTTACTTTCATGTATGGTATATATGAATGAAAATTGATGTTTAAATTGGTTATTAATCGGTTAATTGATATTTGGTTGTGATAATATGATGAAAAATGAAAAGAATGCAAGTAGAATGGATTAAAATGGTTGAAAAATGAGTTTACAGTGGATAATTTGATTAAAATGGCTAAAACATGAATATTTGGTATAAACAGTGAATTTTTGGATTCTAATTGGTTGATTATGTGTTTTATAATGGTTAGAATGTGTAGAAATATGATGGATAATTGTTTTATATCATATTTGGTATCTGGGTATGTTTAATCTATGTGTTGGATAGTAGAATTCGGAAAATTTGGCCAAATTTGGCCTAAGTTTTCATTGGTTCGCGAACTGTAGAAGGTGTCAGTCGCGTCTGCCACCCCGGCGGTAGAAATGAGCTAGAAATATCGCCCCGGCGGTCCTGTCGCCCCGGCGGCATAATTGCATTAGATTCCTCGCCCCGGCGACGATTTTGTTAAGAAATTCACCGCCCCGGCGGTGGAACAGTAAAAAAAATGATAAATAAATAAATATTAAAATTTATTTATTTGTTTTGTGATATGGCTATGTTGTTATATGTATGTTTAAAACCTATATTGAGGTAATAAATGACCAATGAGATACCACGAGGGTTGTTAGCAAATATTTGTGGAATATCGAATGTCAATCGAGATGGTACAATAAAATAGGATATGAACGAGACTTAAAATGTATATGAATCTATAACTAATTATCGTTATCGTTTTGTAATCAAAATGTATAGGGTGATTAAGGGACGTGCATTATTTAAATCTGTAATCTACGCTCGAGGCAAGTTTTTCACCCTTAATCTTATTATTTCGTTTGAAGCAAGTTTAATTTCATTGAGCCAACTTATTAACCTTAGCTTATTGTTATTCAAGCAAGGTTGTTATCATGTCAAGTACCTATGTATTATTCAAGTCATTTGTCATACGATCATTGATCATTATTCAGACTTTGATTATAAATTCTATTGTACAACTTCATCGATGAAACAAATGCTTTAGTGACTAGCAAACCCTTATTGATTCAGCTAGTCCTTAGTTGATGAGCGTTCTAAAGACTTAGAATATTTTCCCAAACCAAGTTCCTTTTGGTACGGACTCTGATGCTAAACTGAGATGAACAACCCTAATATAGGTGATTAATTACGCGACAGCGTTAAAATGTTTGTGCACAATACATTGTACAAAGGGCTGATCCCCCTGAGTACGAGATGGATGGTCCATAGTCTATAAGACTGTTAAAGTTGCGGTAGAAATACTTGATAACCTAGGACATAGTTCGAGGTCTTGTGACCCTCAGATACACTTTTAATCCTAAATCTATATTTAGTTCTTGAGCTAAGCTTTCTATTGAGCTTTCAGATCTTGACTAGTTATTGATTGAATTCAGGAAAACTATTAAACCTCAGTTGAAATCTTCTTCATTGGTTATTCGATTGTTATTGTTATCACACTTGTGGGCAATTGTTTGCTCACTCTTGCGCTAAAACATTGCAGCTAAGGCAGAGAAATAGGACGAGTCGTCCACAAGTAAAGGCAAGGGCAAGATGCCGAAGTAGCGAGAGATCTGCTACACATTTGATGTTTATTTGTAATAAGACTTATTTTAATTTTATATTTTTATTCCGCATTGATGTAATAGAGGTTAGATAACCTGGGATTTGTTTGATTAAGAGATTGGAGATGTAACCCCTTTTGTGGGAAGATGTTTTATTCAGTTTAATTATATTATCTTAATCATGGGTAGTTAGTAATGAATGTATGCTATAGTGAACACCAAATCTGTGGAGCTGAAGTACCTAGATTTAGGGGTGTAACAGCGGATCTGGGTGGTGCGTTTCCTGAGCCGTCTCCGGGGAACAGCCCCTTCGAGTCCAGTAATAAGTAACCGACAGGTTCGCCTCAGGAGGAGGTACACTCTCAACATACATTCACATTCATCGTCCTCACCGTATGCAAATGATGACTTTAAAGTAACGCAATTCCATTCAATCATTCATTCTTTGGACAAAAACACCCACTCACATAACAATAGGTAAAACAAGTCAAAATATCGCACATACACACATATTCATAAATTTTTAAAGGATAGGACAGCATCAAGATTTGAACGCGGCTTAAGCCCTCTAACGTCCCCAGCAGAGTCGCCAGCTGTCGACGCCGGGAAGGTCGCTTCCTATTGCTAATTGTTACCCTTTCCCATTTTAGCCTTTTTATTAGATGATTTTTAGAAAAGGTCGGCACAAATGTCGACGGGGTTCTGAAAGATCGTTTTTTATGATGAGCCCATTGACCAGAGTCACCAGTTGGTATATTTGAAATGGATGTACCAACTCATCCGAGTTTCGTTTTTCGTAAATCGCTGGCTCATGTGTGACTCCGAATTAATTGGTCCGCAAACCGAGATTCATAGAGTTCGGGGGCTTGCTTAAGCGAGGGGAAGGTGTTAGGCACCCCCCGACTTCCGTGAAATACGGTTACCGCAATCTTGATGCTTTTCCTATCCTTTAATTAAAAAATGTGTGTGTGCGTGCGTATGTGCCTATGTGAATGTTGTGGCGAATTTGAATGAAGAAACCATTTGAAAAAATTGTGTTTCAATTTGAGAATGCTTTAGAATGTCCTTCGGTTTATACGAGAAAGCTTTATTTTTTTTATGAGAAAGATTTGATTTTAATTGTCAAAAGCTGTGGGATTTTCATTAGGTGTCGTTTTGTCAAAACAAGAGTTTTCAAACCTTCGTCAAAATAGGAATCGGGACCTATACGTTGCTTTCGTAAATATAATGACGGGCAACTTCTAGGATCTCTTTAACCCTATGCACAAAGATTAATAAAACGTTCTTTATTTTTATAAAACCATTTTGTGATGTTTGAAAACGATTTTTTCTTTATCCTTCTCGTTTAAACAAGAATCGACATCCATTAGCACTTCCAATTTTAAGCCTCGTGGTGCTAATAACCTAATTTGGTTGATTTTATGGAAATCTTCATCGTTTAGCTTTGAAATTAATTTTTGTGCCGTGAATCAAATCAGGCATTAAAATGCGTGGGGGCTATTCATGGGCATGTGAGCCATTAAAATAACCCCAACGCCCACAATCACATATTTCACTATTACGGGGCCTTAAACCCGATTTTCGACTTGATATCGTTTTAAGGCCCGATAATTGCATATTTACAATAAAAAGTATATCGATCCTACTACATACACCCAAAAAGGTCCATCATCGGATTTGGACCACGGGGTCGCACTCCTAGGCTCACATCCGAAATTGCTACACACCCACAAAATGGATACTACTAAAATTAAACAACACCGGGTTGCCTAACACACCACAATATCCTAAAATGGCGATCTAAATACACTACGCGTAATACATTACCATAACGGGCTAAAAAATTCACTAAATGGATATCATCGGGCCATTAGGAAGAATTTTGTTCCGTTGGAACACTCACTAATAATCCCTAATCCATGTATCCTCAACAATATCCACAAAAAAACTACGTTTAATATAATCCGAATGATAAAATTTAATAAAATGATGTAACAAAACTGCTATAAAAAAGGTTCTTCACCTTGCAAATGACACCACGACGTATATAAACTCATATATTAATTAGAGTAGAAGGTGTATATGATACAATCTAATCAAAGGGGTATAAATCCTCACTTTTCCTCTATTTTTCTCTCCTTTCTTGCTCCTGCTTGCTGCTGATTTCTCCTCTTTTTTTTTCTTCCGAACTCCCTGTATGCTCTCTCATGAAAAAATGAAGAACTGCATTGATAAAGGCTGCCAGAGGCAGCCGAAGATTGATCCGCGGCTGGCCGCAGATTGATCTGCGGCTAGCCTCGGTTTCTCCGCGCCCGCCGCGCACTTCAGTCTTCCCATCATTGGCCGCAGATCAATCCGCGGCTGGCTGGGCTGATTTTCTCGATTTTCGTATCGTACCTCGATTCTCATGTCGTACTGTTGGTTTTCACTGAAAGGCTTGTATTTTGCAGTTCGGGAACCGCTGGGAAACGTGCCATGTCATTCAGGAACGCTCGTTTCGAATGGCTACGACATGACACAGGATTTGTATTTGGAGCTTGGTTTCCAGGGGGCGTTGCCCCCCGACCCCCACTAGATCACCGGTGAGCAGCTAAGCGTAGTGGCCATTAGTCGATTCCTGATATCCGCTCGTTGTCGTCTCGGCTTTGATCGCAAGTCGTTGTGGTGGCTTTGAGTGTTCGTACTTATGTTCACCTTTCGTTCTCGTATGCTGGGTTAATTGACGATTCTGCCCTCCTGTCATGGTTAGTATACGAAGTGCAAAATTTGGGTGTCTACACTACCCTCGACCGGTTCGAGGTCCGAAGGTTCACACTTTTCTTCTGACAGTCGATCATTGCCACATGGTCACATAACCGATCCATTCCCAATATTACATCGAACTCTCCCAACCTTATTGGGATCAAGTCCACGCGGAAATTATATCCCTTAATCTCAGCACAACAGTTACGAAGAATAAACTCTACAGGAATTACCTCATTATTCGCAATTTCTATACTCAAAGGATTTTCTAACCGTTCTTGGGGTAAATTTAACTGTTTAGCAAAATCTTCAGACACAAAAGAACGGGTAGCACCCGAATCAAATAATACGCAGGCATTTATATTATTGATTGGGATAATACCTGACATCACGTCCTTAGCAATCACTGCATCCTGGACGGTCATGTTAAAGGTTCGGGCAGGGGTTCGGTTCGGCGGAGTCGGTCCTCCAATCATCAATTTGTTGCCTCCTCCTCGATTACCGTTTCCAGCACTAGTTCCTTTCTTCGGGCAGTCTTTGATCTGATGCTCCGTTGATCCACAAGAATAACATCCACGGTTCTTATTTGGGTTTGTGCAGTTTGGTGTTATGTGCCCCTCCTGACCACAATTGTAACAGATATTGCGCCCCTTCCAGCACTCTCCCTTGTGATTTTTCCCACATTTGGAACACACTTCAATCCTCTTCTTAAATCCACCCTGATTATTCCCTGTCTGATTAGTGTTGGTGTTATTACTATTGCCACCGTCCCATTTTCTCTTTCCTGAATTGCTTCCACCGCTACTGCCACCACCACAATAGTCTCTTCCACTCTTTTTGTTCTTCTTGTGTTGATTCAGGGCCTCAATCCCTCCTTCAGTGATGATGGCTTTTTCCAACAGTGTACTAAAGGTCTCGATCTGAAGAATGGCTACCTAGTTATACAACCACGGTTTCAGCCCTTGTTCAAACCTTTGCGCCTTTAGCTCTTCAGTACTCACTTAAAGTGGTGCAAAACGTGCAAGTTCATTGAATTTGGCGGCGTACTGAGCCACTGTCATATCTCCTTACTTCAGCTCTAAGAATTTCAACACCATTTGTCTTTCCATGCTCTTTGGGAAATAATTCTCAAAAAATAATTCCTTGAACCTGTCCCACGGTATCATTCCTTCACCTGCTCGTTGTTGGTTAGCCTCCCACCAATAATTTGCTTCTCCTTTCATCATATAAGTGGCGAATATCATTTTCTGGTCATCTGTAACGACCCAATTCATACAATTCAACTTTCCACATCGGTCGTTAGCAATACATCTTCATTCTGACTTTACAACATTAATCAATGTTAAACTTAATAAAAATGCGGAATAATTCAACTTTTCTATTACAAATCATGCTCGATCCCAAAATTCTCAACCTTTACATCTAAATATCTTAGAATCATGTTAATATCATAATTCACCTTGTCGAACTTTTTATAAAAATTTACACCTCAATACTAACTTTACAACTTAACGTAAATACATTTATCAAAATATTAACATAATTCAGGTAATAAATTTCAACTAAAACATTTAATCTTCATGCATCACTTTGATCCACGTCATTGGGTAGCACATAAAGTTACCTTATATCTTTAACCTGCAAAAGTGGTTATTTGCAAGAATGAGCTCGACAGCTCAACAAAATCTAACAGTTTTCATGCATCACGTAGCACATAAATAACATTCTCAATATTTAAATCATAAACATTTGGCTAAACATGTCATATATAATGATCAACATATATAAAATAGAGATTGAGTTCCATAACTCAATCAACATTCTTTATTCAACGAACGTAGTCATAGTTTGACTTTGTCGTCTCATACTTGTAACATATATAAAATGTGTCATGCTTTTACATCATAGGTTTAAAACAAGTAATCATTTAGTTCACATAACAAATAGGAACTGAAAGACTTGTCTGATTCGTAGATTACCAATTACCATAATCAACTTATACTTATATGCACTTCACGTATCCTACACGATTTATAATCATTCACAACATTTATTAGTCACATAGCAATACTTAGAAAACAATCTACACATTCCGTTATAGAGTAGTAACAATGATTAGTTACAGCATTATAGACACTTCAAGACTCACTTTAATTTGATTTTATCTTACTATCTCAATTAATATATTAGTCTAATCTTTAAACATATATATGGTAATATAGCATGTCCACAAAAAAAAAGAATTTTTTATTATTATTATTTTTTATTTTTTGTTCCACCGTCAGGGCGGTGCTTTCCTTTACAAAAAGGCCGCTGGTGCGACTCCACCGCCGGGGCGACGTATGCAGTACATTTTGGGCACCGGGGCGACAAAAACAACTCATTTCTACCACCGGGACGGTGAACCTAAAACTCAACTTCTGCAATTCGCGAACTGCATAATATTCAAGCCCAAAAACACGAATTTTAAGCATCAAACATCAATTTCAAGAATACCCAATATCATAAATTTTGTTAAAATAATTATAAACATGTATTTTACCATTCTAAATACATAACTCACATTAATCCACCAATTTAGAGCCTCAAATTTCATGTTCATACTAGATTTTACAAACTTTGACAAATTTAGCGAAATCAATCACTACAGATTCGTTACTCAGCCAATTTAGTCCGTTCAACTTTCGTTGTTTTTGTTTTTAAACGCATAACAATAATCCCTCATCAATTACAGATTATTTCTCAAATTGAACATCAATATTTGACTCCAAAATAAGCCAAAACGTACATATACCAACGAAAACTCAATTCCTTCTTGTTTAACATGATTACATAGATTTGATTACTAGAAACTCAATTATAAATCACATAGAATAAATTATATATACCCAAGAACATATATAGCAGATTCCTCCACTAATTTATCATCAAAACTTATTACAGTGAACTAGTTTTAGAAAATAAGAACTAGAAATTTTAGAATTCACATTTGATCCTTCTAAGTTTAGATACACAACTAGGAGCTTGATTATCCTCCTTCTTTGATTCTCTAGGGTTCTTCTTCTTCTTCAATTTACAGAGAATTTTCTCCATTCCTCTCTTCATCCCTTCTTCTGAGTTTTTGTTTTTAACGTATAAATTAAAAGACTTAGCAGTTATACAAATCAAGGGGCTCAATAGTTACAAACACCAAGGGTCACAAGGCCATGTTTGGCTAACCCTTTAAAACACCCTTTTAATTTATTTTAATAACCTTCTTATAATATAATACATATTTGTCACACTTTGATTTAATTAAACTTATTAGCAATTCCAATTAAATCCTTACCCACTAAATTATAATTCAATTTAGGCAAACTATAATTTTATTAAATAAAACATTTTATTCAATAAAATATTAATCCTCTAATTTAATTATTTAATCAAAATATAATATTCTCATCACTTTAGCGTACTAAAATACGTACCAACACTTCACACACAAATATATTCACATCAATTCACTATTTTAATTAAGTGAATTACTCACATTATTAATGAAATTTAATTCACAATAATTTCTATTGTCCGCAAGACATAACAATCAAATTATATTATTTCCCAATATAATTTTAACTTAATTAAATTAACTAATATTACCCAACTAGTTTCCTTTTCATGACAATTTCATTTAATCTTTTCAATGGTTTATTTAACTATTAAACCATTTCTTCCCAATTCATGAATATATTATTTCTTTCGCACCAAACCACATATTTCACAATATGAAACATATATATACATATATTCAAACCCAAAACATTTCGTAATAAGAATTTTATTTACATCCTTCCCTCCTTATAAGGATTCCGTCCTCGGAATCAACAAAACCTCCTTTATTCGGTTTTCACTAAATCTCTTTCACAATTATCGTTGAATAACTTAACGCATCACCTTAGTGTAGGTTTTATTTTATCACCTTCACTTAAACTTGGAACGCTTCGAGTATTATATATTCTTTAACCCTTTAACGCATTCATTGCATATCATACTCGTCGTAATCATTTAATATCCTGATTTAGCATCGCATAATATTCCTGATTTAACAACACATAAATATTCGAGATATCACATTCACCCCTTCTTCTAAGAATTTCGTCCTCGAAATTTTGATTTACTAATATTCGTTCCTTCCATTTATCGAAATGGACTTTGCGTTAATCTCTACTTATTCATTGGGTTCTACAACCAAGTTCTTTCTCTAGAGACCTTTTTAAGATCATTGCATTCTTCACATTTTCCTCTTCTAAAAAAAAAATTTCTCATCATTAGTCATCATCAACTAAATTTATCTCTTCTCTTTCTGGAATTTCATTCATTTCTTGGATTTATTATAGTTTGTTTAACTTACTCATCACCACATGTTGCATTCTACGACTTACCCCTTCATAAGGAATATTTTCTTTCCACTTCCACCTTTCAAAAGAATAAGAATTGTCCACAATTGTTCAATAATTGGAAAGCAGTATGAATAACTCAAGAATTTAAAGATTCATTCAAAAACTTTCAATATCCTACTGAGGAGTCGTAAAGACTTGAACCTTATCCCAGGTTAACAGATATTTCTACCGTAACCTTTAACAGTCAAAAGACTACAGACCATCTCTTCTCGTACTCTAGGTGATCAGCCCTTCGTACTATGTATTGTGCACATACATATTAACGCTATTGTGTATCCCCCATTACAGGGTTGGTTCACCTCAGACTTAATACAAATTTCGCACCAGAATAAACTGGTTTGGCATAAAATCTCAAAGAATTCTTGAACTTCATAAACACCTTTCAACAGTCGTCTAGCCGAATCAATTAGCATAGACCTTGAACAACAATTCGGATATTAGTCAAAACATTTTTAGCCA
This sequence comes from Aralia elata, assembly GCA_034770075.1. Lineage (NCBI taxonomy): Eukaryota > Viridiplantae > Streptophyta > Magnoliopsida > Apiales > Araliaceae > Aralia > Aralia elata. Next base: position 48,771,630 of record CM068380.1, on the reverse strand, counting down.
ACTCAATTAGCATATCTTTTCATAACTTAACAGAAAAATAAAATTCTTTTATAACGTCATGATACCGTACCGTCTTAATAGTACGTTGAGGATGCCGTCATTTTAGGACTTTGTCGTACTACATCATACCATAGTGGGCTGACGATCTTTCGATCACATCCAACACTAGGTTCAATTGCATTGATGACTCCATCGTTCAAAGTACATTTTGATAATATCAAATCATTTTTATCTAGCTGAAACAATTAGCATAGACATACGAATAATAGCACCTTTTTAAAACTTATTGGTTCAAACATTGACCCAATATATTTTTGATAACACAAAATTACGAATATCAGCACGATGTCAATAAATTTTGAAAATCTAGCATAGCTAGAAGATTTGGAATATCCATTTCTCTCCATCAACTTCAATCTTAATTCTATTACTTCGTTAATCAATCATTCTATCATTCTTCAATATCATCAATGTTCTCTATACCATAACTTTTCTATACCCAATATAGTTCATCAAACTTACCACACTTTGGAAGTTCAGGAACTTACCACAATCATATGGTTTTAGGAACTTATCCTAGTCAGACCAAAATCGTCCATTCGCTGAGGAGTTCCACCATACGATTATGAGTCACGAACTTACCATAAGTATGAGTTTTAAGAACTGTACCTAATCTTAATATTCTATAACTGTCAAATATAAATATGAGAAAAGAATCACCTTCTCGTCATACGTATAGTGATAGTGCGATACCAATATTGCAATGAATTGTCAATATAGGAAGCTAAGCGATTGTTACACCAAGCACAAATTCCTCGCTCATACAAGGAATTGTACAACTTAGCCACTAATATGAGTCCTTCATTGAAATTCCACCTAATTCTATCTTGCTCTTAACTTACTCTTTGCTTAATACGAATTCCTCGTATTTCATCATCCATAACTCCTCGTGAGTTTACTTCCTACTATTTCATAGTATCATCTCTTTATAGCATCATGCTACAACTATTCAATCATTTAAGATCCTCTGGCATTTTACAACTTTAGCAGATCACATCGTGATTTCGTTCTATCATCATCACTTCGTACGATTCTTTCTTATGTTATGATCGTCTCATCCTACGATCTTCTTTATTCTTCTCTGTAATCACGTTATCTTATGATTAATCAACTCAGGTGTTCCCTGTTCTTTTAGCTATTCAGGTTCTTCTTTGAACCAAATCATTTTATCATAATCTTGTCTCATATGAATTCTCTAAACTCTATTTGAGTTCATCCTTATCATTTATATCATTCTCATCTTATAGATATCGTCTATTTATTAACACCATCTTTATTACTGGAGTCAGGTAACTCCTGGTTCTCATCTTATATAACTCTTCAAGATTCTTCTTTGAATCTTCTTATTTATATATCAATTCTTCCGTTAAGAATCTCTAATTTCATTCATATCATTCACTATTTTATTCGAATTTACTTCGTGTCATTCGCATCTTCTTCTTGTAACGTTTCTAGGTCTTAACTCATCTCATGCATCTACCTATATAAAAAGAATCATTTCTTAATCATACGCATCCATAATTCTATACTCGGTACACCTCGAGTCTCTAACAGTGTTCAGTATAGCACCTGAGTGGTTTCCCACAAACAACCAACAAACTAGTTTTCGTCTCGTCTACACTGTCTTTCACAACGAGTTAGATCGGTTGCTAGTTCGTATCAACCTCCGCTCTCTGAAGGAATTGTTTAGCACAGATACCATACATCAACCATTAAAGAGTACGATTGTACCATAATCATACTTAACTTATTATTCTCGTATTATATCGTTTACTCTATTCGAGTTCATTCCTCATCATCCCTATCGTCTTTTCTACGGTTATAGCCTAAGGTACTCCTACCTAAGGTGTATAACCTATCAGCTTTGATACCAACTGTAAAGACCCTAAAATTCATACAATTCAACTTTCCACATCGGTCGTTAGCAATACATCTTCATTCTGACTTTACAACATTAATCAATGTTAAATTTAATAAAAATGCGGAATAATTCAAACTTTTCTATTACAAATCATGTTCGATCCCAAAATTCTCAACCTTTACATCTAAATATCTTAGAATCATGTTAATATCATGATTCACCTTGTCGAACTTATTATAAAAATTTACACCTCAATACAAACTTTAGAACTTAACGTAAATACATTTATCAAAATATTAACATAATTCAGGTAATAAATCTCAACTAAAATATTTAATCTTCATGCATCACTTTGATCCACGTCATTGGGTAGCACATAACGTTACCTTATATCTTTAACCTGCAAAAGTGGTTATTTGCAAGAATGAGCTCGACAGCTCAGCAAAATCTAGCAGTTTTCATGCATCACGTAGCACATAAATAACATTCTCAATATTTAAATCATAAACATTTGGCTAAACATGTCATATATAATGATCAACATATATCAAATAGAGATTGAGTTCCATAACTCAATCAACATTCTTTATTCAACGAACGTAGTCATAGTTTGACTTTGTCGTCTCATACTTGTAACATATATAAAATGTGTCATGCTTTTACATCATAGGTTTAAAACAATTAATCATTTAGTTCACATAACAAATAGGAACTGAAAGACTTGCCTGGTTCGTAGATTACCTATAACGAATGCAATTTTTGTGATTAAATAAAAATATTTATTGAGTTATATAAATATTTTTATTAATTTATTTATTGAGTAAAATAAATAATTTATAAAGTTATGGTGAAAGGATTTATGTTAAATGTTATGCAATTGTGATTTGGTGTGATTATTCTAATTTAACTTAATAATTAAATTAGATGATTAAATGGTTTATTTGAATAAATGATTTATTTGAATAAGATATTTATTTGGTGTTATTGTTATTGGTTAAATGGAATTATTAATTAAGTTAGTAAGGTTTAATTGAATTTATTTAATAATAAGTTCAATTAAATTAAAAGCGTGACAATTAAAACTATATATTATAATGAGTTATTTAAATAAATAAAAAGAGTTTTTATTTCCATCAAACCAAACAAGGCCTTATGACCTTTGGTTGGAAATAATGAGTTATTTTTAATTTGGTATTTGCCAAACAAGCCTTAGAGGGTTTTGAATTGTGTAACTGATGATTTGTTATTAAAACACGTGATTATGCTTCATCAGTTTTTATTTGAAGCTTTATCAGTTTATTTGTTAAGTTTAAAAAAAAAGAGAAAGAAAGAAAGAACAGAGCTTGAGAGTTCAGAGAAAAGAGAGAGAGCAAAAGTAGAGAGAAATTGAGAAAGAGCTTGTGATTGTAGAGAATTCACCAAGTTCTTACAACAATAGAAGATATAATTCCTTTTCCTCTTTGTTTTACTCTACTGTATATAGTTTTAGTTCCTATATGTGAATTCAATTGCTAAAATATATGAATTATTTGATATACTTGTTGGTAAGCATGCATTAGATGATTATATGATGATTATAAGTTAATTTTAAGGTTTTAATCCATGAAAACATGCTTTGGAGTAGAGTTTGTAATTTTTACAGAGCTTTACTTTCATGTATGGCATATATGTATGAAAATTGGTGTTCAATTTGATTGTTAACTGGTAAATTGACATTTGATTATGATTAGTTAATGAAAAACAAAAAGAATGCAAGTAGAATGGATTAAAATGGTTGAAAGATAAATTCAGAGTGTTTAATTTTATTAAAGTGGTTAAAGTATGAATAGTTTTCATAAACAGAGAATTTTGGGTTTGTAATTGGTTGATTATGTGTATTATAATGATTAGATTGGTTAGAAATATGTTGGGTAATTGTTTTCTAGCATGTTGGATGTTTGGGTGTGTTTAATTTATGTGTTAGATGGTAGAATTCGGAAAATTTTGGCCAAATTAGGTCTAAGTTTTCACTGGTTCGCAAACTGTAGAAGGTGTCAGTCGCGTCTACCGTCCCGGCGGTAGAAATGAGCTAGAAATATCGCCCCGGCGGCCTTGTCGCCCCGGTGGCATATTTAAACTATGTTTGTCGCCCCGGCGACAGCCTCACCCCGGCGACGGTTTCGTTAAGAAATTCACCGCCCCGGCGGTGGAACAGTAATTAAAAAACAATAAATTAAAATTTATTTATTTATTTTGTGATATTGATATGTTGTTATATGTATGTTTAAAACCTATATTGAGGTAATAAATGACCAATGAGATGCCACGAGGGTTGTTAGCATATATTTATGGAATATCGAATGTCAATCGAGATGGTACAATAAAATAGGAGAAGAACGAGACTTAAAATGTATATGAATTTGTAACTAATTATTGTTATCATTTTGTAATCAAAATGTATAGGGGGATTAAGGGACGTGCATTATTTAAATCTACGCACGAGGTAAGTTCCTTATCTCAATTTATTACTTTTACGTTGAGCAAGTTTCCTTTCCTTAAACTTGTTATTTCATTTAAAGCAAGTTAATTTTTATTGAGCAAGATTGTAAACCTTAGCTTATTGTTATTCAAGCAAGGTTGCTATTATGATTAAGAGCTAAAGCTTTATTCCAGTTATTTATTGTTCGATCATTGATCATTATTCAAACTTTGAACAGAATTTCTATTGTACAAAACTTTATTGATGAATCATTTGTTTAGTGACTAGCAAACCTTAATTGATTCAGCTAGTCCTTAGTTGATGAGAGTTCTAAAGACTTAGAATACTTTAAAATTGATCCGAACCAAGTTTCTTTTGGTACGGATTCTGATGCTAAACTGAGATGAACAACCCTAATATAGGGGATTAACTACGCGACAGCATTAAAATGTTTGTTGCCAATACATTGTACAAAGCGATGATCCCCCTGAGTACGAGATGGATGGTCCATAGTCTATAAGACTGTTAAAGGTTAAGGTAGAAATACTTGATAACCTAGGACATAGTTCGAGGTCTTGTGACCCTCAGATACACTTTTAATCCTGAATCTATATTCAGTTCTTAAGCTAAGCTTTCTATTGAGCTTTCAGATCTTGACTAGTTATTGATTGAATTCAGAAAAAAATATTATACCACAGTTGAAATCCACTTCATTAATTATTCAACTGCTATTGTTATCACACTTGTGGGCAATTGTTTGCTCATTCTTACATTAAACTTTGCAGCTAAGACAGAGAAATCGAACGAGCCGTCCACGAGCAAAGGCAAGGGCAAGATGCCAAAGTAGCAAGAGATTTATTATCTACTTAATGTTTATTTGTAGCAAAGACTTATTTAATATTATGTTTTATTCCGCACTGATGTAATAGAGGTTAGATAACCTGGGACTTGTTTCATTTAGAGATTTGTGATGTAACCCCTTTTTGTGGGAAGACGTTTTATTCGACTTAATTTAATTATATTATCTTTATCATGCGTAGTTAGTTGTGAATGTATGGTATAGTGAGCACCAAATCAATGGGAATTAAGTACCCGGATTTGGGGTTGTCACAGGTTGGTATCAGAGATGATAGGTTATGCACCTTTAGGTGGGGAAAACCTTAGGGTAGTAGCCTTTTAGAGGATAGAGAATATAGTGGTGATAAACTCTTATCGAGTTCTAAGTAATGAATTACGGAAATTCATAAAAGATAATAAAATGATTATGTGCTATGTGCTTATTTGATAACAAACTTATGTGCTCGCGAGTATTATCGAGTAGTAATTAAAACTTAAAATTTTGTTGTCAAGATGACTGATAGAGGAGAACCCAGCCAGGCTAGGGAGGAGGAGCCCCGGGATATTCATGTAGTTCGGGAGCAGCTAGTGCAGAAGGAGTCATCCCCATTGATTACAGTTGCAGGTCACGAGTACGAGCCTGAGACTGATCTTGAGGAGGATCCGGAGGAGGAGGAAGACCCTGAGGGGATATCATTATCTTCCTTAGGTGTTCAGATGTACGAGCAGGTGTATGATCGCAACATAGAGTTGCAAGATAGAGTTGAGGAGTTAGAGAGGCAGCTAGCGGAGCGACAGACTGTCTTGGAGCAGAAGAACAGTGAGATTGAGGAGCTAGATATACGTCTTGGGGACGTAGAGTGGAAGTTGGTTCATGTTGAGAGCGAAAAGGAGGAGTTAGGAGAACAGGTTGTGGAACGTCAAGCCGCTCTAGAGCAGAAGGATGCTGAGATTTAAGACCTTTCATCACGTCTTGCAGAGGTTGAGCATAAGCTAGCACAGTCTGAGTATCGATGAGGACAGTTGATAGCCAGGAATGAAATTGTACGAGATGAGTTGAAAGAGGAGTCAGCTAAGCGGGTGAGAGCTGAAACTGCTTGGTTGAGGGAGGCTAACCGCGCAGATCGTGTTGAATGTGAGGTGCGGTCAAAGAAGGCCAAGATTGATGAGATGGAGTATATTTTTCACACCACAGTAGATAGAGCTCAGGATCGAGTTCATCGTCATCCAGATATGGTGGATCGAAGGATGGTGACTCGTATTATGGAGCAGAAATGCAAGGAAGCTGTGCGCCGTGGGATGTCATCGTAGATAATGATTAGATATGCTAGTATGAAAATTTATGAAGTTAATAAGTTGTAAATCCCAGTTTTATATAATGGGATAGAATAATGATGTAATCCTGGAACTTTGTGATGTCAGGATAGATGATTTGATGTAAATAACTATGACGTTATTTTTATTATGTTTCGAAGCAGTAAATGAATAAAATGCGAAAGTTTATCAGATGTGTTATGTGTTAAGTGTTGTTTATAAATGTTTAAGTTAAGACTTAAATGTTTAAGTGATTAAGTAATAATCTAATAGCGTAAATTTTTAACAGTAAGATGCCGCCAAGAAGACAAACCCGTCAATAGACCCCTGAGGGATCTACCAATAATAATGAGGAAGTCAACGCTAATCCAATGCAGCAACTGGTAAATTTGTTAACGGGAGCCTTTGCGAATCAACCCCAAGCTCAGACTACGACTTTTAAAGACTTTAAAGGCTGTCGGACCTCCGGAATATCACGGCTCTATGAATCTAATTGAAGCCCAAACTTGGATCATGGAGATGGAGAAAGTGTTTGATGTTGCTAGGGTCAACAAGGACCAAAAGACTGCATTTGCAACGTTTATACTCAAGTCAGAAGCAAGCTACTGGTGGCAAGCTAATAAGACTCGAGGTGGCCAAGGGATTATTCCGTGGGAGTGATTTAAAGAGATGTTTTTCGAAACCTACTTTCCGGCAAGCGCGAAAAATCAAATGGAGGTGCAATTTCTGGAATTGAAGCAAGGTACCATGACGGTGCCTGAGTATGCTGCAAAATTTAACGAGTTGGTGAGGTTTGTGCCATATCAAGTCAACACAGATGAGCGAAAGGCTAGAAGGTTTGAGCAGGGACTGAAGCCCTGGCTGTATAGCCGAGTTTCGATGTTCCAATTAAACTCATTTGCGGCAGTTTTGGAAAAGGCAATTATCGTTGAAGGAGGCAGTGATGCTCTGTCCAAGTATAATCAGGAGCAGAGGAAGAAGAAGAGTGAAAGTGAAAACAAGGCAAGTGGAAGCGATGGGGGCAGCGGTCAGAAGAGGAAGTGGAGTGATAATAACTCTGCGGAAAGTCAGCAGGGTAATCAGAAAAAGAAGATAGAGGCATGCAGTAACTGCGGAAAGAGCCATGTGGGTGTTTATTTGAAGGGTAAGAGGGTATGCTTTAATTGCGGTCAGGAGGGTCATATCGCACCGAATTGCCCTAGTCCGAAGAAGGGCGCATGTTTCATCTGCGGGTCGAAGGATCACTTTGCCCGAGACTGTCCTAAGAAAGCAACTACAGGTGGAGCCAGTGCAGGAAAAGGAAACTGCGGTGGAGGCAATCTGACTATCGCAGGACCGACACAGCCCAATCGACCTACTGCTCGAACATTCAATATGACGGTGCAGGATGTTGTGCAATCAAAGGATGTAGTGTCAGGTATCATTCCAGTCAATAATGTTAATGCTTATGTATTGTTTGACTCGGGTGCTACTTGCTCATTTATATTCGATGATTTTGCTAAGAAATTAAGGTTACCCCAGGAAGAATTAGATTACCCCATGAATATAGAAATTGCGAATAGGGAGGTGATTCCTGTTAAGTTTGTCCACAAGAACTGTCAGGTAGATATTAAGGGTCATGTGATGACAGTAAACTTGATTCCAATTCGTCTTGGGGAGTTTGACGTTATTTTGGGAATGGATTGGTTGTTCAACCATGGGGCAGTTAATGATTGTCAAAAGAAGTGTGTAAACCTTATGACTCTGTCAAAGGTAGTGTTTTATGGCAGCAAATCGCCTAGACAAAAGAGTTGTCTGACGATGATGCAGGCCAGAAAGATGTTGAGACAAGGATGTGTAGGATATCTAGCCTACATAGTCGATACCCAAAAGGTGAGTGCGAAGCTGAAGGAGATACCGGTAGTTAGGGATTTTGCGGACGTGTTTCCTGATGATTTGCCAGGATTACCGCCAGATAGGGAAATTGAGTTTGTAATTGATTTAGCACCGGGTACAGCCCCTATATCAAAAGCCCCATATAGAATGGCTCCGGTAGAAATGAAGGAGTTGATGGTGCAATTACAGGAGTTGCTGGATAAAAAGTATATTCAACCGAGCGTTTCGCCGTGGGGAGCGCCGGTATTGTTTGTCAAGAAGAAGGACGGATCAATGCGTCTTTGCATTGATTATAGAGAGTTGAATAAGGTCACGATTAAAAACAAGTATCCGTTGCCAAGAATCGATGACCTGTTTGATCAACTGAAGGGAGCAAGATATTTTTCAAAGATAGATCTGCGAAGTGGGTACCATCAACTAAAGGTGAGGAAGGAAGACATACCAAAGACGGCATTTCGAACTAGATATGGTCACTATGAGTTTTTGGTTATGTCATTTGGTTGAACAAGCGCACCTGCAGCGTTTATGGACTTAATGAATAGAGTATTCAAACCATTTCTGGATAAATTTGTAGTGGTATTTATAGACGACATTTTGGTTTACCCCAAAACTCAAGAAGAACACGTGGAGCATTTGAGGGTGACATTGGAGGCGTTAAGGAAAAATTGTATGCAAAATTTTAGAAGTGCGAATTTTGGATGGAGCGTGTTCAATTCCTTGGGCATGTTATCGATAAAGACGGGATTTCAGTGGATCCAGCTAAAGTGGAAGCTGTGATGAACTGGGATTAGCCGAAAACACCGTCAGAGGTGAGAAGTTTCTTAGGTTTGGCAGGTTACTACAGGAGTTTTATTCAAGATTTCTCCAGGATCGCCACTCCGTTGACGAATTTAACAAGAAAATCAGTGAAGTTCTTTTGGACGGAGAAGTGCAAGGAGAGTTTCCAAGAGCTAAAGAAGAGACTAAGTTCGGCACCTGTGTTGTCTTTGCCGGATGATACAAGAAATTTTGTGGTGTGTAGTGACGCATCACATAAAGGACTTGGTTGTGTGCTTATGCAGAGTGGTATGCATCGCGCCAACTAAAAGACTATGAAAAAGGGTATCCGACCCATGACTTGGAATTGGCAGCCGTGGTGTTTGCTTTGAAAATCTGGAGGCACTATCTCTATGGAGAGAAGTGTGAAATATATACAGACCATAAAAGTCTGAAGTATATTTTCACACAGAAGGATTTGAATATGCGGCAGAGGAGATGGATAGAATTGATCAAAGATTATGATTGTGAAATTCTATACCATCCGGGGAAGGCTAATGTGGTTGCCGACGCTTTGAGTAGAAAAGGTCGGGAGAAACTATTTTTATTAACTGCTCAGGATAAACTCGTAGCAGAAATGGCTAAGCTGGAGTTAGAGGTGAAGGATCTGGCAGAGCCTAATGAAAAATTGTTCCAAATGGAAACCCAACCAACTTTGGTGGAAAAGGTGAAAGAAGCGCAACTTCAGGATGAGGAATGTGTTAAGATACGGAAAAGAGTGCTTGAGGGAGAAGAGCTTCAATACAAAATCGACACCGAAGGGTTGCTGAGATTTGAAGGCAGAATCTGGGTTCCGTCAGTGCTGGAGATCAGATAGGAGATTTTAAACGAAGCTCATAGTTCAAGATTTTCGATTCACCCGGGAAGTACAAAGATGTACCAGGATCTTCGCCAACATTTTTGGTGGCCAAACATGAAACGAGAGGTTGCTGAGTGTGTTGCGAAGTGTCTCACCTGTCAGAAGGTCAAAGCAGAGCATCAACGACCAAGTGGTTTGTTACAGCCCTTGGAGATACCAGAATGGAAGTGGGAGCATATCACAATGGACTTTGTGGTAGGGCTTCCAACTACTCAGAAGGGTTATGACGCAATATGGGTTATAGTTGACAAATTGACAAAATCAGCACATTTCTTGCCGATCAAAATCAGATTCACCCTGGATCAACTAGCTAAGTTATACGTCAAAGAGATTATCTCAAGGCACGGTGTCCCAGTATCAATTGTGTCGGACAGAGATCCACGTTTCACATCAAAATTTTGGAGGAGTCTGCAAGCGTGTTTGGGGACGCAGTTGAGAATGAGTACAGCTTACCATCCTCAAACCGATGGCCAGAGCGAAAGAACAATTCAAACGTTGGAGGATATGCTTCGGGCGTGCGTCATGGATTTTAAAGGCAACTGGGATGATCATTTACCTCTGGTCGAATTTGCCTATAATAATAGTCATCACGCGAGTATTGGAATGATGCCATATGAAGCGTTGTATGGAAGGAAGTGCAGAACTCCATTATGTTGGGACGAGGTTGGTGAACGTCGTCTATTGGGACCCGAGCTGGTTTAACAAACTACTGCAATTGTCAAGGTGATAAGAGCCAGATTGTTAACTGCTCAAGACAGGCAGAAGAAATATGCAGATCAACATCGTCAAAATCGCGAATTTGAAGTCGGGAACTTTGTGTTCCTCAAAGTATCTCCTTGGAAGGGAAAAATCAGATTTGGTAAAAAGGGTAAACTCAGTCCGCGGTTTATTGGACCCTTCGAAGTGCTGAAACGAGCAGGCGAGGTGGCTTATGAGGTAGCTTTACCTCCCGAGTTAGACCACATTCATAATGTTTTTCATATATTAGTGTTATGACCGTATAAGTTTGATTATAAACATGTCATAGAATATGAACCGATACAGTTTGAGAAAGATTTATCCTATGAAGAGATACCTGTTCAGATAGTAGACAGGAAAGAGTAGGTTCTCAGAAATAAAGTGATACCTTCTGTTAAGGTAATTTGGAGGAACCACAGTGCTGAAGAAGCTACGTGGGAACTCGAAGAGAAAATGATGCAAAATTATCCTGAATTATTTGTTTAATTTTTATTTGTATCGCGATTCTGGGGACAGAATCTTTGTAAGGAGGGAAGAATATAACGGACGAATTAATTGCGTTGTGATTTTGGGGACAAAATCCTTTTAAGGAGGGAAGGATGTAACGAATGCAATTTTTGTGATTAAATAAAAATATTTATTGAGTTATATAAATATTTTTATTAATTTATTTATTGAGTAAAATAAATAATTTATAAAGTTATGGTGAAAGGATTTATGTTAAATGTTATGCAATTGTGATTTGGTGTGATTATTCTAATTTAACTTAATAATTAAATTAGATGATTAAATGGTTTATTTGAATAAATGATTTATTTGAATAAGATATTTATTTGGTGTTATTGTTATTGGTTAAATGGAATTATTAATTAAGTTAGTAAGGTTTAATTGAATTTATTTAATAATAAGTTCAATTAAATTAAAAGCGTGACAATTAAAACTATATATTATAATGAGTTATTTAAATAAATAGAAAGAGTTTTTATTTCCATCAAACCAAACAAGGCCTTATGACCTTTGGTTGGAAATAATGAGTTATTTTTAATTTGGTATTTGCCAAACAAGCCTTAGAGGCTTTTGAATTGTGTAACTGATGATTTGATATTAAAACACGAGATTATGCTTCATCAGTTTTTATTTGAAGCTTTATCAGTTTATTTGTTAAGTTTAAAAAAAGAGAAAGAAAGAAAGAACAGAGCTTGAGAGTTCAGAGAAAAGAGAGAGAGCAAAAGTAGAGAGAAATTGAGAAAGAGTTTGTGATTGTAGAGAATTCACCAAGTTCTTATAACAATAGAAGGTATAATTTCTTTTCCTCTTTGTTTTACTCTACTGTATATAGTTTTAGTTCCTGTATGTGAATTCAATTGCTAAAATATATGAATTATTTGATATACTTGTTGGTAAGCATGCATTAGATGATTATATGATGATTATAAGTTAATTTTAAGGTTAAATATCAATGAAAACATGCTTTGGAGTAGAGTTTGTAATTTTTACAGAGCTTTACTTTCATGTATGGCATATATGTATGAAAATTGGTGTTCAATTTGATTGTTAACTGGTAAATTGATATTTGATTATGATTAGTTAATGAAAAACAAAAAGAATGCAAGTAGAATGGATTAAAATGGTTGAAAGATGAATTCATAGTGTTTAATTTCATTAAAGTGGTTAAAGTATGAATATTTTTCATAAACAGAGAATTTTGGGTTTGTAATCGGTTGATTAGGTGTATTATAATGATTAGATTAGTTAGAAACATGTTGGGTAATTGTTTTCTAGTATGTTGGATATTTGGGTGTGTTTGATTTATGTGTTAGATAGTAGAATTCGGAAAATTTTGGCCAAATTTGGTCTAAGTTTTCACTTGTCGCCCCGGTGGCTTATTTGAACTATGTTTGTCGCCCCGGCGACGGTTTCGTTAAGAAATTCACCGCCCCGGCGGTGGAACAGTAATTAAAAAAAATAAATTAAAATTTATTTATTTGTTTTGTGATATTGATATGTTGTTATATGTATGTTTAAAACCTATATTGAGGTAATAAATGACCAATGAGATACCACAAGGGTTGTTAGCATATATTTGTGGAATATCGAATGTCAATCGAGATGGTACAATAAAATAGGAGAAGAACGAGACTTAAAATGTATATGAATTTGTAACTAATTATTGTTATCATTTTGTAATCAAAATGTATAGGGGGATTAAGGGACGTGCATTATTTAAATCTACGCACGAGGCAAGTTCCTTATCTCAATTTATTACTTTTACGTTGAGCAAGTTTCCTTTCCTTAAACTTGTTATTTCATTTAAAGCAAGTTAATTTTTATTGAGCAAGATTATAAACCTTAGCTTATTGTTATTCAAGCAAGGTTGATATCATGATTAAGAGCTAAAGCTTTATTCCAGTTATTTATTGTTCGATCATTGATCATTATTCAAACTTTGAACAGAATTTCTATTGTACAAAACTTTATTGATGAATCATTTGTTTAGTGACTAGCAAACCCTAATTGATTCAGCTAGTCCTTAGTTGATGAGCGTTCTAAAGACTTAAAATACTTTAAAATTGATCCGAACCAAGTTTCTTTTGGTACGGATTCTGATGCTAAACTGAGATGAACAACCCTAATATAGGGGATTAACTACGCGACAGCGTTAAAATGTTTGTGCACAATACATTGTACAAAGGGCTGATCCCCCTGAGTACGAGATGGATGGTCCATAGTCTATAAGACTGTTAAAGGTTAAGGTAGAAATACTTGATAACCTAGGACATAGTTCGAGGTCTTGTGACCCTCAGATACACTTTTAATCCTGAATCTATATTCAGTTCTTAAGCTAAGCTTTCTATTGAGCTTTCAGATCTTGACTAGTTATTGATTGAATTCAGAAAAAAAATATTATACCACAGTTGAAATCCACTTCATTAATTATTCAACTGCTATTGTTATCACACTTGTGGGCAATTGTTTGCTCACTCTTGCATTAAACTTTACAGCTAAGACAGAGAAATCGGACGAGCCGTCCACGAGCAAAGGCAAGGGCAAGATGCCAAAGTAGCAAGAGATTTATTATCTACTTAATGTTTATTTGTAGCAAAGACTTATTTAATATTATGTTTTATTCCGCACTGATGTAATAGAGGTTAGATAACCTGGGACTTGTTTCATTTAGAGATTTGTGATGTAACCCCTTTTTGTGGGAAGACGTTTTATTCGACTTAATTTAATTATATTATCTTTATCATGGGTAGTTAGTTGTGAATGTATGATATAGTGAACACCAAATCAGTGGGAATTAAGTACCCGAATTTGGGGGTGTCACATTACCAATTACCATAATCAACTTATACTTATCTACACTTCACGTATCCTACACGATTTATAATCATGCACAACATTTATTAGTCACATAGCAATACTTAGAAAACAATCTACACATTCCGTTATAGAGCAGTAACAATGATTAGTTACAGCATTATAGACACTTCAAGACTCACTTTAATTTAATTTTATCTTAATATCTCAATTAATATATTAGTCTAATCTTTAAACATATATATGGTAATATAGCATGTCCACAAAAAAAAGAATTTTTTATTATTATTATTTTTTATTTTTTGTTCCACCGTCGGGGCGGTGGTTTCCTTTACAAAAAGGCCGCTGGTGCGACTCCACCGCCCGGGCGACGTATGCAGTACATTTTGGGCACCGGGGCGACAAAAACAACTCATTTCTACCACCGGGGCGGTGAACCTAAAACTCAACTTCTGCAGTTCGCGAACTGCATAATATTCAAGTCCAAAAACACGAATTTTAAGCATCAAACATCAATTTCAAGAATACCCAATTATCATAAATTTTGTTAAAATAATTCTAAACATGTATTTTACCATTCTAAATACATAACTCACATTAATCCACCAATTTAGAGCCTCAAATTTCATGTTCATACTAGATTTTACAAACTTTGACAAATTTAGCGAAATCAATCACTACAGATTCGTTACTCAGCCAATTTAGTCCGTTCAACTTTCGTTGTTTTTGTTTTTAAACGCATAACAATAATCCCTCATCAATTACAGATTATTTCTCAAATTGAACATCAATATTTGACTCCAAAATAAGCCAAAACGTACATATACCAACGAAAACTCAATTCCTTCTTGTTTAACATGATTACATAGATTTGATTACTAGAAACTCAATTATAAATCACATAGAACAAATTATATATACCCAAGAACATATATAGCAGATTCCTCCACTAATTTATCATCAAAACTTATTACAGTGAACTAGTTTTAGAAAATAAGAACTAGAAATTTTAGAATTCACCTTTGATCCTTCTAAGTTTAGATACACAACTAGGAGCTTGATTATCCTCCTTCTTTGATTCTCTAGTGTTGTTCTTCTTCGTTTTCAATTTACAGAGAATTTTCTCCATTCCTCTCTTCCTCCCTTCTTCTGAGTTTTTGTTTTTAATGTATAAATTAAAAGGCTTAGCAGTTATACAAATCAAGGGGCTCAGTAGTTACAAACACCAAGGGTCACAAGGCCATGTTTGGCTAACCCTTTAAAACACCCTTTTAATTTATTTTAATAACCTTCTTATAATATAATACATATTTGTCACACTTTGATTTAATTAAACTTATTATATTAATAAATCTAATTAAACTTATTAGCAATTCCAATTAAATCCTTACCCACTAAATTATAATTCAATTTAGCCAAACTATAATTTTATTAAATAAAATATTTTATTCAATAAAACATTAATCCTCTAATTTAATTATTTAATCAAAATATAATATTTTCATCACTTTAGCGTACTAAAATACGTACCAACACTTCACACACAAATATATTCACATCAATTCACTATTTTAATTAAGTGAATCACTCACATTATTAATGAAATTTAATTCACAATAATTTTTATTGTCCGCAAGACATAACAATCAAATTATATTATTTCCCAATATAATTTTAACTTAATTAAATTAACTAATATTACCCAACTAGTTTCCTTTTCATGACAATTTCATTTAATCTTTTCAATGGTTTAATTAACTATTAAACCATTTCTTCCCAATTACATGAATATATAATTTCTTTCACACCAAACCACATATTTCACAATATGAAACATATATATATACATATATTCAAACCCAAAACATTTCGTAATAAGAATTTTATTTATTAAATTCTTATTTAAGAATTTCTAAAAACCCGGGTTATCACATCATCCCCCACGCGTGCAATGATGAAGGCCTTCTCCATTTCCTTAACCCAAGACTGAGCTTCAATCGGATCAGTTGTTCCCCTAAACTCTGGGGGTCCTACGCTCTTAAAGTCTTTGAAACTTGTTATGGGTGCTGCTGGGGGGTTGGGATTCACAGGTCCCGCATTTCTCATTTTCATTCTTTTCAGTATATCTGCCAACCGCTACACGGGTTCCGTCGGACCTCCTTCATTGTTAACTGATCCCTCAGGTGTTGCTGGGGGTGGTATGTTGCGTCTCGGCGGCATTCTCTGCTAAACGTAAGAAAGCTTAAGGTTATTATCCCATATACTACGAGAATATCTATCATGAGTACTGCAAGCAAACCACAAAGCGACACACTCTATTAACAACTCGCAATAAAATATAGCTACACTATAAGGAATGTAAATACCTTTCACAATTCTCTAGGACACATCTATCTAAGATCGCCCCAAAACTCTACATGAGTTTTATCTACTCTTATCCTCTATACACTTCCTAGGGTTATAGCCTAAAGACCTCTCACTAAAGGTTTATAACCTAAGGCTTTGATACCAACCTGTGACACCCTCAAATCCGGGTCACCTGAGCCACAAACCTGGTTCATCATTATCTAATACATGCATCATACTATTGATAACTTATAGCGGAAATAAAGGAATATTTACATTGATATAACATAAATAATCCTGTCCCAAGTCTCGAAACCAAGACTACTACGAAACATAACTTAATACATAAGGGTAATTAAGTCTTAATACATCACAAGAGTCAATGAGTCTTAATACATAATCAAAATGGTAATCTTAATGGTACAAAGCTAATCAGTAGCTTTGCATTTGCCTTTATCCTTCCCTGAGCTTTCACCACGAGCTCCACTAACTAAAATATTTTAAAGAAAGCAAGGGTGAGAAACAAATTTGCTCAGCAAGTATAATAACAATAATCGTGAATCATCACATGAATACTTTATAGCTTACAAGAATCAAGAGAATAAAAGATAGCTCAAAAACTTGCATAATTTCTACGAATGATCTCTTTAACACAATTATAGGGCCTCTATGGACCGAATAATTTCAATGTTCCCAAATGGGAGAAATATTCTATAATGAGTAGTCATCATGACACTGAACTTTTACTAGAATCACCAGAAATTCATCTGATAACCCAACATACTAATATAATAGGTGATCAGCCTAATGTACCCGGTGTTATGCATAACCTCTTTTACATACTGTTCGCGCGCGTGTCGGTTCCCCGACATACATACTGTTTCCCCTCCTATGAGGGCTGTTCATCTCAGCTTTATATAGGAATCCAAACCAAACAATTTGATTAGATAGCTTTACTTAACAACAATGAGGATTAAACATACATCTAGCCGAAACAATTGGCTTTGACATCTATCTTATGTAGTTTATGGAATATATAACTTGAAAGCTTTAATAACATGCGTTGAAGCATAGTTAAATAATGTGAACGATTATCAGTTCATTCTAAGAGTACTTGCAATACTACAATGATTGAAGTAAAGGAAATTGTCCAGAATATCTTGAATAAGATAAGAAACTCGCTTAATGAAGTAATACTTGCAACAATATACAACATTTGTATAAGATAGGAAACTTGGTCAAATAAAAATAGTTGAGTAAGGAACTTGCAATAATATAGAATGATTACTCAATCAATAAATAACTCGCACAGTAAATAAAAGTTGTATGGTTGAGAAAATCTGTCCAATATTAAATTGAGTTAGGGTAAGGAAACTTGCCTAACACAAGGGTTAGACAAGCGTTAGGAAACTTGCATAACATATACCTGTTTGCACGAAATAAAAGTAGTGCATAAGGTTTAGAAACTTTCCCGGTACATCTGCTATAATATTACAATACACGCTCCTTAATATCCTACACATGTAAATATATATTCATATAATAATTAGTCAGATAAGGATTAAGTTTAAAACAGACGTTGCATTATTAAAGCACATCGATTGCCACTACGAATACCCAGTCTGATGAGATCCTGACCAGGCTCGCATCAAGCGTCATCGGCTCTGCTCAAGCTTCGAGGGTTCAACAAATGAATTCAAGTAATTGGGCTAGAATCTACTCAAGGATGCTTACATTGGTGCTCAATTCATATGAACATCGAGGAGAGAGTCATTCATGTGATTTGGGATTGCTAGATACGATCTATGTAGTAAAACCAAATCAATGCAAGTCAAGAGTTCGAGATAGTGTTCGTCAGGTTCGTTTATATCGTTTAATCATTAATGAAGATATGTGTCAATTAATGGAAGAATTAGCGTTCATACGGCATGATGGATGTCCAAGAAAGCTGAAGAGGTTATGTTATATCATAGGACAACATAAGGTGGGATTGCACGGAAAGCAAATTCGAAAGAAGACGAAATTCTTGAACAACAAGGTTCTCGCCCCGGCAAGAATTTCATGCCCAGAAAGCTCGCCCCAGCGAGAACTTCTCTGTCCATTTTCGCCCCGGCCTGAAATGATAACGCCCCGGCGAAGACCTCTCTGGCCATTCTCGCCCCGACGAGGATTCTAGTTCAAATTTTCTCGCCCCAGCGAGAACAAACGAATTTACCTGACACGTTTTTCGAGGCACGCAGTTTTTGGCAGATTTCTTCCTTTATTTTAGGAATTTACATATCTTTTAGATTTCTATTATAATTAGGATATTTATTAGATTTGATTTCCATATTGTGTTTAATTAGGATTTCTATTTTCAAATTGGTTAGTTGATTCTTTATGGGATTTTAGGGTTTTATTCTATTAGTATAAATAGAATACATGGCTTATGTAATAGGAGACTACGCACTTTTGATTAATAAAATTCTTGTGAGATTTTCTCATCTTTTGGTTCTTTAAGAATTCCTAGATTAATTTCTTAGTTTTCTTGAGATTCAATTATCGACTTATCATACAACAAATCACAGTTGTGTGTGGCATTATTCTACTGCATCATTCAATCACACGGAGATCATTTGGTATCACCTCACGCAAGCTTGCCGTGGAATCTATCATTTGGTATCAGAGCTACGTTTTCTAGCTAGTTGTTTATCTTTAATTTTCTGTTGAGTATATTCAAAAAAAAAATTCATGAAAAAAAAAAGTATAGAAGATTTTCCATATTCTATTTTATTGTGCTAACCAAACTTGTAGCACTACATTCATTCACCAAACAATATCCAAATCCATCATCATCAATTCCGAAGTGAATCTACAATTGTCAATTCTGGATCGTACAAGGAGTTCACCCGTGACACATCTAGGTTCACGATTGTGGTATTCCGATAGTCATACCTTCTATATTTGTTCTTGATAAGTTATTTTTGAATTGGATAGTTAAACTGTGAATTTATTTGGTGAATTCAAAAAGAACCTATAAGAGGGAATTAGAATGGTAAAAGGCAAGAGTGTGAGATCAATTGAGGGTAAAAGCCTAAATTATGTGATACACGAGCGTTTCATAATTGTGGGATATATTGTTTGAGCGAAACACGTAAGGGAGTGTGTGAGGAAAAATTTTCTTTATCTACTAACCTTTGTTTTGCAGCGAACATGTATAATTATGGTTATGAAAATAATTTTAAGTGGCAAAAGAGATCTTTTTAAGGAAGGCGCGATCCTGAAGCTTATTTAAGTCGGGAGGAAAGGAAGGAACGAGAGTTTGGCTATCATAATTATTCCGAGTACAAGAAGTTCAAACTTACAGTTCAAGATTTTTTTGATTATGCAGCTACATGGTGGGCTGAATTTGTGCGTTGTAGAAAAAGGTATGGAGAGCGTCCGATCGAGATGTGGGAAGAATTGAAAACCGTGATGAGAAAGCGGTATACTCCAATACAACCTAGTAGGAGGAATGAACATGCATATCCGAAACATGTAGAGCAACCTTCAAGGCGTTCAACTTGTGATAATGAAAAGAAGGTTCGTAGACATGGAGATTCACATCGGAGACAACCACGAGAAACTCCTAAGGTGTATAGGGAATCGATATCAATTGAGGACATCATGAGAATATATAATGAGATAAGGGACGTTCATTTGAAGCGGCGACAAAACATCTCTAAGGTACAAAAGGAGCAAAATCAGCCGAGGGAGGTGGACGATGGAGTAGAGTATGCCATCCAAGGAGAATTGTTAGGTTCCAGCGTACATGATGAAGTTCGTGAAGATCTAGCGATTGTACGAAAAGATTGTGATCACGAGGAAGAAAATATAAATGAAAGTGAACGACAAAAAGAAAGTGAAAAAGAAATTGAAAAAAAGATTGAGTGTGAAAAAGAAAAGTGTGAAAAAGAGAATGAAAAGAAACGAGAGAATAAAAAGAATGGAGAGATTGAAAATAAATGAGAGAAAGAAACGGTGGAGAGTAAGAGTGAAAAAAGAGAGGAGAGTGAGTTGGAAAGTGAGTTGTATTTTGAAAAGCCAGTGACTGTACATTCGTACAAGACGGCGCTTTTGAATACTAACTAGAATAACTCTTCTTTGTCTAGTTCTGTTGTTTCTCTTATACAGGTGATTGAGGATATACCCCGAGCTATCATTCCATATCAGCCAACTTGTAGTATTCCCGAGGAGACGACGGAGTTACCAAGGGGGGTTGGAGAATTGATGGAGTCCAACTTCATCAAAGCGGGTATCGTGGATGAAGACATAAGTTCGTGTGCTATTCATGAGATCATAGTACCTAAGGAGGATAAGACGTTTAGCTTGTGCATCGATTTTGAATTGGTAAACAAGTATCGTTTTCTTTACTTAGATAATATGCTTGATAAATTGCATAGTACTTATGTTTTATCTACATATGATGATGACCATGTGATGATATTACCTAGTCAATTTAGCATGAGAGAGTGTGATAAATGGAAAATTGTGTTAACATGTGGATTGTATAGGTGGATAGTTATCTATGTTAGATTAACTAATGCATCTAGTATTTTCCTGAGTTATTTAAAACATGTTTTGCATGCTTTCATGGATAAATTTGTGTTTGGCTATTTTGAGAGTAAAATCGTCTTTATCATAAACTATGGAGGATACTTGATATTTGTTGAGTTAGTTTATAAGCATGCGTTATATTCTCGTTGTCAATATTCTTACTATCATTTGATAAATTCTCATTGTCAAAGTGTATATCTTCGTAGAATTTATTCTAGTGATTATTGTGGGAATTCTCGTTTTTAACATTTGTACTTGCATGAAACTCATTCTAGGGTTTTTCATTCACATGTTGAATTAGATTTTGATCAATCTTTATATTACATGTTGTTAATTGATAATGGTAGTGATCTTGAATTTTCAATAGAGAAATTTTCATTGCATGATTTGCTATCATTTGGTAATGTCTTTCCATTAGAGTTGTTATCATTGCATGATTTTAAGAATGTTGTCATAAATGAGAAAGAATTACTATCATTGGGTATTGAATTGAAAAGTGATTATCATCGAATTGGATTGAGATATGGTTTACATACATGTTTAGTTAATTCATTGGGATTAGCTAATGCGTTAAATGTTTTCATATTAAATCATGTTTTGCATTCATTCATGGGAAAAATTGATAATATTTGTTTTGATGATATTCCTAGTTTTGTCAACTCTTGGAAAAATTCTTTAACAGTTGTTGAATTTGTAAGTGATCATCATAGTGTTAAGTGTGCTAGTGAGTTTTCATCTTGTGAAGTTGGAAGTGACCTTTTATTTCCATTGATGTATTACGTGATTTTGAATTTATTAATGTCAATGGGAAGAGAAAGGTTGAGTTTGTTTTGCAGGTTCGAGATGGGTTTATACTCGTCGAGAGGGGAAATATAATTTGTGGTGCAAAACAATTCGAGCAATGCATGGAAAGTCCAAAAGGGAGTGTTTTGAATTTTGTTTTAATAGACTTTGCATGTGGATTTGAATTATTTGATTTCTTGGTGATTAAACGAAAGGAACTTATTGATTTGTTTTGTTTTGTGTTTAATCCAGGAATTCAAGGTGCGTGCAAGTGCAACGTGTCAAGTTTTAAATTTTGACATTTGATCCGGGTGCATTGAAGTGGATGTTAGTGCAAATGATCGAGATCATAAGGTTTACTTTTGATCCGGGAATTCGTCATTGGGAGTATTTGCGAATGCACGAGATCATCACGTTGGTTTTTGATCCGGGACTTCGTGAATTGGTGAAAGTGCAACGTGAAGAGTTCTACATGCTAATATTTGATCCAGGAGGATATAGGACTTTTC
Organism: Aralia elata; assembly: GCA_034770075.1. Lineage (NCBI taxonomy): Eukaryota > Viridiplantae > Streptophyta > Magnoliopsida > Apiales > Araliaceae > Aralia > Aralia elata. The sequence continues at coordinate 48,749,278 of CM068380.1, read as the reverse complement.
GTAGTTTTATTTGCGTTTATTTTATTATTTATGCATTTGATTTCTTAGGTAGTAATTTTGTTTGCATCTTTGTTATAGTTGCTAATTTAGTTTGTTTTGATGTAGTTAGTAATTTGGAAGAATTTGGTTTTTGTGTGGAAGAGCATCGTGTTGGTGTGGACAGGTTCTGGTGTAAAGAAAATCGAAAATTTAAGTTTCCAGGAGGTGTTACGAAGAGTTTGCAGTGTGTTATGCTATGTCCAGCATCGCTTGGAAGGAATCGCTTACAAGTTGTTCTTGTCCATACAAGGGGAATGTCAGATGTTGCTATGTTCTTTGCAGGTGTTGGAGTTTTTGATGATTATTTTCATTACTTTACTCGCATTGTTGATATTGCTTATATATTTCGTTTGCAAGGTGAGTTTTGGGATTATGATTTGTTTGATGCTACTAACTTAATTTGTTTTTATGTTGGATCAGATTTGTGGGTAAATCCTTTTCAAGAGGAGGGCATATCAGATTTGAGGACAAATCCTTTTTAAGAGGAGAGGAATGATGAGATCTTGACCAGGCTCGCATCAAGCGTCATCGGCTCTGCTCAAGCTTCGAGGGTTCAACAAATGAATTCAAGTAATTGGGCTAGAATCTACTCAAGGATGCTTACATTGGAGCTTAATTCATATGAACATCGAGGAGAGAGTCATTCATGTGATTTGGGATTGCTAGATACGATCTATGTAGTAAGACCAAATCAATGCAAGTCAAGCGTTCGAGATAGTGTTCGTCATGTTCGTTTGTATCGTTTAATCATTAATGAAGATATGTGTCAATTAATGGAAGAATTAGCGTTCATACGGCATGATGGATGTCCAAGAAAGCTGAAGAGGTTATGTTATATCATGGGACAACATAAGGTGGGATTGCACGGAAAGCAAATTCGAAAGAAGACGAAATTCTTGAACAGCAAGGTTCTCGCCCCGGCAAGAATTTCATGCCCAGAAAGCTCGCCCCGGCGAGAACTCCTCTGTCCATTTTCGCCCCGGCCTGAAATGATACCGCCCCGGCGAAGACCTCTCTGGCCATTCTCGCCCCGGCGAGGATTCTAGTTCAAATTTTCTCGCCCCAGCGAGAACAAACGAATTTACCTGACACGTTTTTCGAGGCACGCGGTTTTTGGCAGATTTCTTCCTTTATTTTAGGGATTTACATATCTTTTAGATTTCTATTGTAATTAGGATATTTATTAGATTTGATTTCCATATTGTGTTTAATTAGGATTTCTATTTTCAAATTGGTTAGTTGATTCTTTATGGGATTTTAGGGTTTTATTCTATTAGTATAAATAGAATACATGGCTTATGTAATAGGAGACTACGCACTTTTGATTAATAAAATTCTTGTTAGATTTTCTCATCTTTTGGTTCTTTAAGAATTCCTGATTAATTTCTTAGTTTTCTTGAGATTCAATTATCGACTTATCATACAATAAGTCACAGTTGTGTGTGGCATTATTCTACCGCATCATTCAATCATACGGAGATTATCGTTTGAATTAAATAAGGGTCAAAGTGTTGTTGGTGTTTCATCCTTCATACATTCAAATTGCTTGATCGACTATTCCAAGGTTTATCGTCTATATTCAGGCGAGAGATTAAGGATTCGACGAGTTCCACCTTCATAACTTGCTGGAAACGATTCGGGCGACGACCACCTCACGCAAGCGTGCCGTGGAGTCTATCACAGTCCGGGGTCTCGCTCTGACTGACCCGACCCAGGTCGAACACGGGCTGACGCTATGGCGTCAAGCTTAGAGCTTGGATCTCACGCTGCGGCGTGAGCCCTATGTTATTCCCATGGAAAGCTTCACGCTGCAGCGTGAGCCTTAGTATTTGGATCTCACGCTGCGGCGTGAGTCCCGGTCTTTCCCTGACAGGCCTCACCCTGCGGCGTGAGCCTTAGTAATTGGATCTCACGCTGCGACGTGAGTCCCTTGCCGTTTCCTGCCAAGTGGCGTTGTTGCGGCGCCACGCTCAATGCTTGGAGGTCACACTGCGGCGTGAGCCCCCTTCATTCCCTGGATAGGTCACGCTGCGGCGTGATTTATTGGCGTGGTCAACCATCCAGTGGCCGGATTCTGGGCTTTTGCCCAGTTCACGACCTCGACCTCCTTCGACTCCAACCTTCATAACGCCTTCTATACACATGCAAATTGGTCCATTTCGAACTCTATGGACTCCTAAGACATAGGGCTACAACATATCAAAAATTTAGAATTACCTATGAATATTAACATGACCAATTTGTGAGCCAAAATATAAAATGAAAACTCTATTTTCGTGTTCTTGGTGTTTTTCACCAAAATCAACACCAAATCTTCCTTTTAACTCCATTCCAACTGGGTTATGAAGATAACCCATGGAACTACAATATTACAACATCAATTAGACCAAACAATTACTGGCTTTATAGTCCTCTAAATCGCCTGAAAGTCATTTTGTCCAGAAAGTCCAAAGTTTCATCCTTTAAGCCAAGGTTCGGATCATTCATTGATTTTGTTCCACTTTGTGGTTATTAATAGCTTACATGATGTCTTGGTAACAATAAAAACCGACCACAACCAACAATTACAACAACAATTGCAAGTAATGCTCAAACCTAACGGTTTGAGCTCAAGAACACATAGAACTCAAAAATTCTATCAAAATAAAAAATGAATGGATTGTTGGTTGATTGTTTACCTTGTAAATCCTTTCTAGGTGCTAAGAAAATTGTTAGGTTCGATTGGATTGAGCTCCTCCTCCCTTCTCCCGTTCACTTTGCTTCTTGTTCTTCCATGTTCTTCTTCCTCTTCTTTTGTTGTTCCTCTACTTCTTCTTCAATGTTTTCTCACACTCAATATCTGCAGCACTCTCACACTCAATCTCTCTCCATATTTTTCTAGCAATTTCAAAATAGAATGCTAGAGGAAAGAAGGCTTGCAATGGAAATGGAGGAGTGAAAGGAGCTGGTGGCTTCGGGTGAATGAGAGGGAGTAGCTCAAGAATGTTTAACATTTGGGAAAATTAAGGCATTGAGCCTACCAAATAGCAGCATGCTGCCAGCTATACTCTCTACTCCCTTATTTGATTGATCCTAAGGTTTAGGTTGGTTCCCTCTTAGAGTAACAAGCAAAAATAAATACCCAAATACACAAAAATATATCCGAATACTCCCACTTTTGTACCCAATTTGGTAAATAACTCTACCCAAAATTAAAATGGGTACTCCCCATAAATTATTGGGACACATAAGAATAATAATTATGGGATTCGTTCGTTTATTCGGAACAGTCATATTATACATTTCGAATACCGAATAAAACACGATTGGGCTCAAAATGAAAATCTGACACTTGAAACAATATCGCTTCACACACGTGTATTACTGAAATTTATTAAGGTCAAAAAAGACGCAAAATATTATGGCATGAATAGTGCCTCGGTAAGCGTGCCCCGTGAATAGTGATTCTGCGATTTTCGCGAAGTCAAATAATCACCCCAACGACACAACGAAACGTAAAATTTAACACATACACATATTTTAGGTTATAACACAACCTTTAAGCACATAACACATAATAATATAAATAAAAAAAATTCATTTTATTCACACATAAACTTCGGTTACAAGTAAATTAAAATTGTCGATCGTTACATTCATTACATCCACTATTTATAAATCTTGTTTGATTCAAATCGGCACCTTCACCTTACCCGTTGATCTCATCTCTTTGGAAATACATGAATTTGATGTGATTTTAGGAATTGATTGGCTAACTACTCATCATACTAAAATTGATTTCTTTCATAAGATCGTTAGTTTTCATATCCCTAATCAACTTGTTATGCGAATTCAAACAACCAAACCGTTGAAATCAATAACTGTCATTTCAAGCCATAAAGCCATTCGTTTATTGAAAAACGGATGTCAAGCTTTTCTTAGCCCATGTAACTGATTTAAATAAAAATACGTCAGATTTGAAAGATATTTCTATTGTTAATAAGTTCTCTGATAGGTGCAAAATATTCTATGTTTTTGGTTCCTTTATGCTTAGTATTATTATATGTTTTCTGTGTTTATGAGCTTAATTAAGGTGTTTATATATTTTATGAAGAATTGATGTGATTTTGCAAAAACCTCCTGGGTGGTAATGGTATGCGTGTGGAAGCGTAAAAAGTTTAATATCGAGTTTTATGTTATTTTGCAGAAATACTCTATGACCAGATTTCCTGTTCAACGATTCGCGTGCTCTACGAGATTCACTCTATGACCAAACTTATAGCACTCTACGTTTTCAGTCCAGTGACGAAGTTACTCTACGACTGACGAGGTTATAATCTACGATTCCGAAAGAAGAGTTCCACTCTCCGATCTGTTGCTCTACGATGATGCTGACTCGACAATTGTTCCAGTTCACTCTACGATGTCATATCTACACTACGAAGTGCTGGTGCAGAGTATAATCTCTACGATTCTAGATGATTTTACAGGATTCTTATTTTGAGTAGGATTTGGAGTATTGGAGTGCTAGAGTTCGATTCGTATGGGGATTTGGAGATTTAATTACAGTCATACATGGAAAGTATCTCTGATTAGGAAGTAAAGTCTGATATAAAAAGCTTAATATGGAAACTGAATTGAATTGGAAAAGAAAACTAAGGAAGACTTAGATTTGGAAACTAAATTCTAATTTGATAAGGAAGTTACCTAAAGCTAGATTTCAAAAATTGACAAGGATTTAGAATCCTACCATATCTGCAGAGTGAAGACTTTCGAATTAGAATAGAATTAGAATTCTTCTAGGGCTTCAAAGCATCTATAAATACCTGTCACTTGTAATCATCTTGGGACATCTTGGGACATCCTGGATCATCATCCTAGATCATATTTTATTTATTTATCAGCATGTTAACTTAGTTTATTTTTACTCAGTTCTAAGGGGATGTGGAACCTTATTTTCAGTTAATAATATAATTGAGTTTCGTTATTTATTCCTTCGTATATGAGATTTATTCTCATAATCTGTTTTAACTGTTTATATGTTATTTGATTTGATTAATTTGATGTGGCCAGTTAGATTAATCTGATTAATATCATCTGCTAGATTCAGGAATAGTGTTACGTAATCAATATTGTTTCAAATCATAAGTAGCAATTAGTGATACTGATTGTGGTCAAGCTTTTGGTTATTGCTATGGTTATCAGAAGGCAAGTTAAACAATCTGAGCTTATGTGTTTGTTGCTTAAAATAGTCTAATTTTTTAGTTCTTAATGCTGCTATTATATTAAATCTAGAGAGCTTATTCTGGGTTGTATAATGGTTAGAATCTTATGAATAGCTTGTTTCATTAAGTGATAATCTAAGAGGAATTTTGGGTAGCAGAGCTTGTTGTTGCCTAGGACTATTAATCTTATGGAAGGAAAAAATAATGTTAACTTGATTATGTTATTTCTGTTAATTGGTGAAATTGAACTAAAGAACTGAAGCTTTAATTTATTTGATTATCTTTATTATTTTAACATTGTTTTCTTTAGTTAATCATAATTCAAAACCCCCCAATCTTTTAATTAATGTTTTTAGTTAGAAACATTAGAATAAATTCAAAACAATATCATTCTCAGTGGGATCGATCCTTACTTGCTATTATGCTTATTATTTAAATTTGTAGAGTAAAAGTAAGGTTTATTTTTGGATTGCTTAACGACAGCCTCCCAAATTTTGGCGTCGTTGTCGGGGAGTGATTATTTGTTTTGATTTATTCTTTGTTTCTTTGCCTACTTTTCGTGGTCTTACAGGTGAAGATCCATACATGCATCTAAAGGATTTCCATGTGGTGTGTTCAACCATGAAGCCACAAGGAGTGACAGAGGAACAAATCAAGTTCAGAGCTTTTCCATTCACATTAGCAGATCTGGCAAAGGACTGGTTGTACTATCTACCTTCAGGAGCAATTCAATCATGGACTGATATGCAAAAGTTATTCTTGGAGAAGTACTTTCCTGCTTCCAGAGTTGCTAACATAAGAAATGAGATATGTGGAATCATCCAGTTTAATGAAGAAACTCTTTATGAGTATTGGGAAAGGTTTAAGAAGTTATGTTCCAGCTGTCCACCTCACCAAATAGATGATCAATACCTTATCCAATACTTCTATGAGGAAATATTGCCAATGGATAGTAGCATAATTGATGCAGCCAGTGGAGGAGCACTAGTAGATAAAACACCAGAAGCTGCAAGAAATTTAATTACAAACATGGCAGCTAACTCTCATCAGTATGGAACCAAGATGGATCACACACATACAAGAGTGAATGAGGTAAACACTTATAATATTGGGCAACAAATATCTGATTTAACTGCTTTGGTTCGACAGATGGTTGTAGGGAACATACAAAAAGTAAGAGTATGTGAAATTTGTTCAAAGTCAGGGCATAATACAGATGATTGTCCAACACTGCAAGAGGATACAATTGTTCAACAAGTCAATGTTATGGGGACATTCCTAGGATAATATCCACATCACTATGATCCTTATCCTAACACTTACAATCCAAGATGGAGAGATCAGCTCAGCTTAATCTATGAGGATAATATACAGCAATGTTTTCAACCAGCTCAAACTCAGTATCAACCTAACCAAGTAGCTCCTGTAAAACCTGGAACATCTATGGAGGATATGTTCATGGAACTTATGGGACAGACACAATAATTTATGAGTCAAACACAACAATTCATGAATTAAATACAACAGTTTCAGCAGGAGACAAGAACTTCTGTTTAAGATCTAAGGAACCAAGTAGGTCAACTTACTACCAAAGTAGGAGTGTTGGAATCATAAGGCTCAGGGAAGCTACCCTCACAGACAGTTATCAACCCTAGAGAGAATGTAAGTGCAATAACATTAACAAGTGGTGAAGATGTATAGCAGCAAGAAGAACAGTCAGAGCTTTCATTATAAAACAAGTCAGACAATGGTAATGTAGACAGCTGGCCTATGGGTGACTGTGAAGTTCCCAAACGTAAATTTCAACTTTTCTCTGAGTATAAACCAGTGCTTCCTTTTCCTCAAGTCTTAACGAAAAACTGAAAAGTTAGAAAACATTCAGAGTTATATCCAGAGGAGTATGACGAATTTCTGGCAGAATTGGAGAGGAGGGGGCAAGAGTTTAATAATACTGAGAAGAATGCCAAGGAGGAGCAAGAGGTAGAGGTAGATGAATTAGTAATTCCTACAGATTTCTATAATGAGAATATGGATGAAACACTGATTGATGAATACAAAGATACCTTGGCTATGGAGTCCCAGATCAATGATTATGAGGTTATGATGTATCTTGGTATTGTTAATTCTGTTTTTGTTATTGATGTTTTTGACCCTATAATTCAGAAATCTTTTGAGCAAACAAGCAAGGACAATTTGAAGGCTGCAATTACCAAGGGTTGGGAGAAATCTGAAGGAATGGAGCAAAGTCAAGATCTGCAGGATGTTGTTACTACTTTAAGGCTTGATGTGACGCCCCCAAATCCGGGTCACCTAAACCGCAGACCTAGTTCATCACTATCTAATACATGCATCATACTATAAATAACTTATAGTGAAAATAAAGGAAAATTTACATTGATATAACATAAATAATCCTGTCCCAAGTCTCAAACCAAGACTACTACAAAAAAAAACTTAAAACATCAGGGTAATTAAGTCTTAATACATCACAAAACTCAACGAGTCTTAATACATAATCAAAATGATAATCTTAACGGTACAAAGCTAATCAGTAGCTTTGCCTTTGCGTTTATACTTCCCTGAGCTTTCGCCACGAGCTCCACTAACTATAATATTTTAAGAAATGCAAGAGTGAGCAACAAATTTGCTCAGCAAGTATAATAACAATAATCGTGAATCATCACATGAATACTTTATAGCTTACAAGAATCAAGAGAATAAAAGATAGCTCAAGAACTTGCACAATGTTCTCAAATGGAGGAAATATTCTATACTGGGTAGTCATCATAACACTGAACTTTTAGTAAAATCTGTTAGGTTTGTATATAACGCGAACATGCAATCAAATTACATAAATAGTGCAAAAGCGCGATAAAACAGATTTTAAAATTTTTCATACAAACCATCACCATGATCATCCATGTGTTCAATTATCAATTAAACGAAAGAGATAAAGTATGAGAATCATACCCTTATAGAACCATGCTTCCACAGGTACGAGTTCACCTCCAAATCCTTCGTGTTCTCCTTAAATTTCACCAATGAGATTCCTTCCTTTGATCAACGTTAGCCACCCAAGTGTTTGGCCTCTAAAGGTGATCCACCAAGGAATAATAGTTATTCAAGAAGATGGGTGTTGGCAAAACCCTAGTTTCTATCTCTTTAGAAATTACAGTACTCTCTCTCTCCAATTCTCATGGAAGAGTGTGTAAATTGTCTAACCCTAAATCATCATAAAACTCCTCTTATTTATAGATATAGGGAACCCTCCTAAACTATTTAGGATTAGGTTTTTATTTTAATTAAACTCCTTTAATTAATTGAACTCCTAATCCAATTAGGAATTCATGAGAGAGTACTTCTATTAATTAATTCTCAATCCCTATTAGGAATTAAATAATAGTAATTGTAATAATAATAATAATAATAAGACTCTTCTTATTAATTTATATTTAATATTTCCAAAATATTAAATAATAAATATTAAGCTATTTAATTTATTCTATCTCCATAGACTAAATTAAATACACTTAACTTATTATTACAATTATGCCATTTACTTCTTAAATAAATATTTTTCCTTTTGCAGTGTGACCCTTTAGGTTCTCCATATTAAACCGGTTGTGAATAAATAAATTAGAACAATTCTAATTTTATTTAAATAAATAAATTAAACTATTTAATTCATTTAAATATATAATATTTATTCTACAATAAGGGTAAGCCCCCTTAGCGATCAACGACTTTCCAGATAATATAGATTTCAACATCAATCACAAAAAAACCTTTCAGTGAATAGTTACCGTATAATTCAATCCTTCTACCATACAATGTTCCAATTAAATATAAGACATGGAATTACTGTCAAGTCTTATTTTTATTTAATTATATGTATTTCGATTCTCAAATGCACAACTCTAATTAATGCAAATTAGAAACTCCTTTCTAATTTCATTCTGCTTTGGCCAAAGACTTCTGAGTCGTCATTTATCGAATCACATAGGACATTCTCTTCTTTTACTAGAAGTAGTAGATTCTTTGTTGATTATTCACCTATCTCTATGTACAACTTATTATACCCAATCATACCCTTTGATATACCCTCAGGGTCTTAAGGGACATGTCAAAGTATAACTCATCATACACAAGATACTATGATGATCTCAAGTCCAAGGATCACTTGTACTACTATCACTAGAGAAATTCCTATTGACAGGCGAGTAAAACTCCATTTGGTATTCCTTAGCGAGCCACGTTCAGTGAACTTATTCTCTAATAAGTACCTACATACTTGCTTTAGTGTCTCCACACAAATGATTATGAGATCAATCATCCTCTTCATAAGAGCAAGCAACGTATTTACTAATCTATCCGGATTCACTAATCCCCTTTTTAGTAATCCAACGATTAGGAACAATTTTAGTTTGTGAGCTATCTTGAATTTAGATCTCATTAGCATGATCCCCATCATGATTCTAAAAGCATTGCTCAAAACTATGGGTTTATCGCATTTAATATAACAGCACCATGTAGATAATATAAAATGCCTTTAATAACCGAATAAGATTACAAAGTATATGCTACATCATATCAAATATGATTGGCTTGTGTGCATACTACTTTCAATCTCCCACTTGCACTAAAGCCAATCGTCATGGTATCTAATACCCTTCTTCTCTAAGTGACGATCATCCTGCTGTTTGGATAAAGCTTCAGTAAATGGATATGCAATGTTGTTCTTGAGAGTCTACTATCTCTATAGTGACTTCTCCTCTTTCAATGATTCCACTAATCAAATGAAAGTGCCGCAACATATGTTTGAATCCAAGATGAGACTTAGGAACTATTCCTAGTTCTGTAATGAACTTTTCATCCAAACAATTAACTTGCAGCTTCATTTACAGCTATATACTTTGTCTTTGTCACTAAACCAGCAACTCTTTACTGTTTGGAACCTTTCCAATTCACTGCACCACTTTTCAAGGTAACGATTTACTTTAAAGTGGATTTGTTATCGTCTTGGTCAGTCTGAAAAACTTGAGTCTGTTAAGCCCTCTAGTTTTTTTATTTAGACCTACCATGAATCATGATCACATCTTTAGTATCGGTTAAGTACCTAAAGATATTTATCACTGTCTTACAGTGATCATCTCCAGAATATGACTGATGAACATCAAGCCTAGTATATTCATTGCATACATGATAGTAACTCATGCGATCTCTCTTTCAATTGGGGACAATTTTAGAGAGATACACTCCATGGCTCATCATCATGAGACCTCTCTTGGAGTTTGCCATGCTAAACTCCTTTAGCATCGAATGAATATACTTTCATTGGGTCAAGCCAAACATCCTTTTAAATCTATCTATATAGATTTATATCCCCAATATATAGGATGCTCCTCCCAAATCATTCATGGAGGAATGTTTAGATAATTTTATCTTTACTGATTATAGCATTGGTGTGTTATTCCTTATCAGTAGTATATCAACATATAATACTAGGAATGTCACAGTGCTCCCACTGACCCTTTTGTACACACTAGGTTCATTCTCGTTTTTGATAAAATTAAACTATTTTGATTGTCTCATCAAAACGAATGTTCCATCTTTGAAAAGCTTGCTTCAATCCATAAATGGATCATTGTAGCTTAAAACACGATTTGCTTCATTCTTTGAAACAAATTTCTCTGGCTGTATCATACATACATTCTCTTCAAGTCTCATTGAGGAAGGACGTCTCCACATCCATTTTGCCAGATTTCGTAATAAGCTGCAATCACAAGCAAAATCCAAATGGACTTGAGCATTACCTAGTAGTAAGGTTTTATCACAGTCAACTCCTTGACTTTATTTGAAACCTTTTAAACAGGTCTGGTCTTATAGGTCTACACCTTGCCATTTGCCCCAGTCTTTCTCTTAAAGACCCATATACACCAAAGTCTATACTTGGTTCTCATACATGGAGTCCATTTCGGATTTCATGGCCATCTGCCATTTCTCTGAGTGTCTTCTACTCATAGCCTCATCGTATATAACTGGATCATCATCCTCTATGATGCGTACCTCAACATCATCCTTTATGATGAATCCATACCTCCCAGGTATCTTCGGTACTCTTCCAGATTTACAATTCGGTTGTGGTACAATAGGTCTATCTACAAGTTTCTCGGTTCGACTTAAAGTGCTTTGTGGTTCTTGAACTCCTTCAAGATCTATTACCCTCCCACTAGCTCCTTCAATGATAAACACCTTTATCTAAGAAGGCAGCGTGTAGGATTATAGTAATAATACCCTAAACTTTCTTTAGGATATCCCACAAATCTGCACTTGTCAGATTTTATCCCAAACTTATCTTTGAAACCTTTTCACATAAGCTGGACAACCACTTATCTTAACATACTTAAGACTAGGAATCCTCCCTATCCATAACCTTTATGGAGTCTTGGGGCCAGATTTTTGAGGTTACCTTATTTTGTAGATATGCAGCCGTTTCTAGGGCATAACCCCAGATGGATACTGGAATGTCGGTAAAAATCATTATGGACTGCACCATGTCCAACAAGGTACAATTTCTCATTTTAGATACACCAATCAATTATTGCGTATCAAGAGGTGTCCATTATGAGAAAATACCATGTTGAGATGATCTAGAAACTTATTGCACAAGTATTCCTTCCTCGATCTGATCAAAGAATCTTAATACTTTGTCAATTTGTTTCACTTCTGAATTCTTTGAACCTTTCAAATGATTCAGACTTGTATTTCATCAAATACACACATTCAACTCTTTGAATGACCATCTCCTTTTTCTTTTACTAGTTTGTTCAATTTGCAAAATTATTTTTCATGTAAGTCAAGTATACAAAGTATATCAAGTAATCTTCCAGTTTCAAACAAAACATTATCTTTATAAATAGAACAACAATTGTTCTTAAATATAATACCAGAACCTTCCTTGTCCAACAACGGAAGTAATAATGTTTCTAAAGAGAACTGGAACATAATAACAACTTATTAACTTAATAGACTTGCCCATAGGCCACGTTAAACTATAAGTTCCTATGATTAATGTAGCAACCTTTGCTCCATTCCCACACATAAGATTACTTACTCTTTGTTTAGCTTTCTACTTCTGCTTAGTCTCTGCATTGGATTGCATACGTGAGAACTATAGCTGGTATCCAATACCCAAGTAGAACCTTGACTTACAGAAAGATTTATTTTTAATCATGAACAAACTTATATCTGTAGCTGAAGCTTCACTAAGCTTCTTCTGGTTAGCCTCTGTAAGATTCTCCTTACAGTTTCGTTTCTAGTATCCAGGCTTATTGCAGTGGAAGCAAACTCCTTTGCTATCTGCATCAGTCTTGTTCTTATTGTCCTTTGTTTTTGCCTTTCCATTTGCCTTCTTTGAATTGTTCTTCTTTTAAGAAGATCCTTTGGCCTTCTTCCGCTTCTTGGAAGAATCATCTACCAGTAAGACTTGGTCTTTCTTGGTTGGAAAATGACTCTTTACAGTTTTCAACATGTTTAACCAACTCAGGCAGGCTGACATATAGCTTGTTCATGTGGAAATTCACAACAATTTGTGAGAAAGAGTCCGAAAGTGATTGCAAGATCAAATCTTGGATCAACTCTCCATCCATTAAAACCGGTTGTCCCAATTGTTCAATCAAATTGATCATTTTAGGACATTTGTCTGTACTGTAGTGCCATCGGTCATTCAAGATCAGAAAAGCTCCCTAGATATCTGATATCTAATAGTCCTACTTTCCTCACCATTCAACTCCTTGAAGGTGCCGGAGTACAGTAGGAGTATCCATAGTTTCATGCTGACGCTGAAGCTCGTTACTCATGGATGCGAGCATGATGCATTGAGCCAACTGTGCATCATCTTGTCACTTTCTAAAAGTAGCAATCTCTTCCTCAGAGGCATCGTCTGCAACCATTGCAGGGATATGCATATTAAGGACATAAAATAGCTTTTCGGCCTTGAGAACTATTCTCAAATTCTTTAACCAGTCCTTTTAATTTGGTCCGATTAATTAGCATCTAATATGCTATACAGTGATAGTGAATTAGACATCGTAAAATTCTATAAATGAATTTGTAATTTAACAATATTTTAGCATACATTCATTTAATTAATTACCAAAATAAATTAGGTCTTTATTTTTAATTGGTATCTCCCACTATTTTCATCAAACTATATTACCCTCATATACAGTTCGGCAAATCTAATTAAAGATTTGCTAGTGAGAATAAGGATCCCATTTCAAATGTATATAGCCTTGTGTGACACAACAAACGATATATAAATAAATAGGTAGACAACTATTGTCAATTACATCACTATGTAACTCCTTTTAATTTGCCTCTTAGATTATTTTGATCAAGTGTGACACATCTGAATCAAAATTATCCAAGTTAAGTCCAACCTAGCACTTCCATATATTCGAAAGAAAAACACTGTCCTTGTGTGACACAACAAAACAGCATCGTTCAGTCTATGTATAAGCATCAAATGTGATAAAGCAACATCTTAAATATTTAATACTTGCCTTGTGTGACACAACAAACTCATATTAAATATTTAATACTCCATCGCTTTACCATGCTAGAAGGCGACATTCGATATTCCAAATATCTTTGAACGCTTAGGACTTAATATGATTTCTTTGAGGGGTTTGTTATTATTTGTCTCATCTTGTTTAGCGCGCATGCATATATATATATAAAATACGCGTCATATTATTTAACATGCGAAGCATGTTGTATAATATATAATATACATATATTAAGCATGCACATATAGAATACTATATTCTACCCGGATTGATTATGGACTTTTATTCTAGTTTGGTTCACTAAAGCCACCAAGTGAACCAAAAGGTCAAACCTAGGGTGCAAAAACAAAATTTAAATATAACTATTACATTTAAACCCGGGCTCCATTACAAACGGGTCTTCAAGCGCTCCTTGCTCCTTTGTCTCCAATTCTTCAAGTAATTCTAACTAAACCTATTACATAAACTATTTACAATAAATAGAAACCTTGATCAGCAGTCAAGGGGAGGTACATAGGAGGAAGATAGAATTTACATCAAGAAAAACTAGAGAAGACGAGGTACGCAGACCCCATTTATAAAAACCCATTCATTCAAGCATCCACTAAAATAAATCCAATCACACATTGGTCAGTAGTCCATAATCAATCCCTATTTATTATCATACATATCTCCATATGTATTAATAAATAATATTCATCTCATGAATAATAAAATCATTCCATATATGCATAGATATCATTTAATGGGCAATTAAAAGTTTACTAGAAATTTAATTTTGAAACAAAAATAAACTCCTTTATTTTAATCAAAATTTAAATCATAATAAACTTATTTATTTTATTTTATCCAATTTTGAATAAAAATAAACTCCTTTATTTTTAGTCAAATTCCAAATCAAAATAAACTCTTTTATTTTAATTAACATGGAATCCAATTTCAAGTTCAAAACAAACTCTTTTATTTTAACTTAAAATTGTTGGAAAATAAAATATGTTGAATCCTATTCCTTATCAAAATAAACATCTTTATTTTTAAGGAAACATGAAATTCTATTCCATATGTGAATAAACTCCTTTATTCTAGGAAACATGGAATCCTATTCCATATGTGAATAAACTCCTTTATTCTAGGAAACATGGAATCATATTCCAAGTTCAAATAAAACTTTTAATTTTAATTATATTCCAATTGAAAATAAACATTTTATCTTAATTGAAAATAAATAAAATCAAAAATAAAAATTTTCAAAATCTGTAGACCGGCGCGGCCGCGCTCCAAAATGAACTAGGAGCGGCGCGGCCGCGCTGCACCCCAGAAACGATTTCTGGGTTCGGGCGCGGCCGCGCTCCAGAATGAACTGGAAGCGGCGCGGCCGCGTAGCAGAGTTCGAAAATTTTTTCTTTGCCCAGAAAATCGATCCAATCGCATACCCATACATACATGGAATCATAATAATCGATAATTAGCACAAGGTTAGAAAATCGATCCAATCGCGTACCATCGAACATGCAATCAAATTACATAAATAGTGTGGAAGCGCGATAAAACAGATTTTAAAATTTTTCATACAAACCATCATCATGATCATCCATGTGCTCAATTATCAATTAAATGAAAGAGATAAAGTATGAGAATCATACCCTTGTAGAACCATGCTTCCACAGGTACGAGTTCACCTCCAAATCCTTCGCGTTCTCCTTGAATTTCACCAATGAGATTCCTTCCTTTGATCAACGTTAGCCACCCAAGTGTTTGGCCTCTAGAGGTGATCCACCAAGGAATAATAGTTATTCAAGAAGATGGGTGTTGGCAAAACCCTAGTTTCTATCTCTATAGAAATTGCAAGTACTCTCTCTCTCTCCAATTCTCATGGAAGAGTGTGTAAATTGTCTAATCCTAAATCATGATAAAACTCCTCTTATTTATAGATATAGGGAACCCTCCTAAACTATTTAGGATTAGGTTTTTATTTTAATTAAACTCCTTTAATTAATTGAACTCCTAATCCAATTAGAAATTCATGAGAGAGTACTTCTATTAATTAATTCCCAATCTCTATTAGGAATTAAATAATAGTAATTGTAATAATAATAATAAGACTCTTCTTATTAATTTATATTTAATATTTCCAAAATATTAAATATTAAATATTAAGCTATTTAATTTATTCTATCTCCATAGACTAAATTAAATACACTGAACTTATTATTATAATTATGCCATTTACTTCTTAAATAAATATTTTTTCTTTTGCGGTGTGACCCTTTAGGTTCTCCATATTAAACCGGTTGTGAATAAATCAATTAGAACAATTCTAATTTTATTTAAATAAATAAATTAAACTATTTAATTTATTTAAATAAATAATATTTATTCTACAATAAGGGTAAGCCCCCTTAGCGATCAACGACTTTCCAGATAATATAGATTTCAACATCAATCACAAAAAACCTTTCAGTGAATAGTTACCGTACAATTCAATCCTTCTACCATACAATGTCCCAATTAAATATAAGACATGGAATTACTGTCAAGTCTTATTTTTATTTAATTATATGTATTTCGATTCTCAAATGCACAACTCTAATTAATGCAAATTAGAAACTCCTTTCTAATTTCATTCTGCTTTGGCCAAAGACTTCTGAGTCGTCATTTATCGAATCACATAGAACATTCTCTTCTTTTACTAGAAGTGGTAGATTCTTTGTTGATTATTCACCTATCTCCATGTACAACTTATTATACCCAATCATACCCTTTGATATACCCTCAGGGTCTTAAGGGACATGTCAAAGTATAACTCATCATACACAAGATACTATGATGATCTCAAGTCCAAGGATCACTTGTACTACTATCACTAGAGGAATTCCTATTGACAGGCGAGTAAAACTCCATTAGGTATTCCTTAGCGAGCCACGTTCAGTGAACTTATTCTCTAATAAGCACCTACATACTTGCTTTAGTGTCTCCACACAAATGATTATGAGATCAATCATCCTCTTCATAAGAGAAAGCAACATATGTACTAATCTATCCGAATTCACTAATCCCTTTTTAGTAATCCAACGATTAGGAACGATTTTAGTTTGTGAGCTATCTTGAATTTAGATCTCATTAGCATGATCCCCATCATGATTCTAAAAGCATTGCTCAAAACTATGGGTTTATCACATTTAATATAACAGCACCATGTAGATAATATAAAATGCCTTTAATAACCGAATAAGATTACAAAGTATATGCTACATCATATCAAATATGATTGGCTTGTGTGCATACAACTTTCAAAATCACCAAAAATTTATCTGATAACCAAACAACTAATACAATAGGTGATCAGCCTAATGTACCCGGTGTTATGCATAAACCCTTTACATATTATTCGTGCGTGTGTCGGTTTCCTGATATACATATTGTTTCCCCTGCTATGAGGGTTGTTCATTTTAGAACATAGGAATCCAAACCAAACAATTTGATCGGATAGCTTTACTTAATAACAATGATGATTAAACATACGTCTAGCTGAAACAATTGGCTTTGACATCTATCTTATGTAGTTCATGGAATATAGGACTTGGAATCTTTAATAACATGTGTTGAAGCATAGTTAGATAACATGAACAATTATCAGTTCATTCTAAGAGTGCTTGCAATACAACAATGATTGAAGTAAAGGAACCTGTCCAGAATATCTTGAATAAGATAAGAGACTCACTTAATAGAGTAATACTTACAACAATATACAACATTTCTATAAGATAGGAAACTTTCTCAAACAAAAATAGTTGAGTAAGGAACTTGCAATAATATTGAATGATTGCTCAATCAACAAATAACTCGCACAATAAATAAAAGTTGTACGGTTGAGAAAATCTTCCCAATATTAAATTGAGTTAGGGTAAGGAAACTTGCCCAACATAAGGGTTAGACAAGTGTTAGGAAACTTGCATAACATATACCTGTTTGTACGAAATAAAAGTAGTGCATAAGGTTTAGAAATTTGCCTGGTGCGTCTGCTACAACATTACAACACACGCTCCTTAATATCCTGCACATGTAAATACATATTCATATAATAATTAGTCAAATAAGGATTAGGTTTAAAATAGACGTTGCATCATTAAATCATATTGATTGCCACGACGACTACCCAGTCGGGGGTCTCGCTCCCCGATGAGCGAGCGGCTGCCCAGGTCGAAAGCCAAACATAAGTTGCAACCAGACTACTCAATTTACGCCTAAGACAACACCACTTGGTTGACATTTGTATACAATTAAGCATTTAAGGCTTGACAAAAATATAATTACTAATGTGTCTAATCATTTTTGTGCAAAAATATAGGTTTTAGACCCGCTGAAAAAATTCACTGGGTCCGACCCGACCTGACCCAGTCTGACTGACCCGACTGCGGTGTCAAGCTTAGTGCTTGGACCTCACGCTGCGGCATGAGTCCCGTGCTATTTCCATGGCAGGCGTGACGCTGCGGCGTCACACTTAGTGCTTTGATCTCACGTTGCGGCGTGAGTCCTGATCTTTCCCTGACAGGCGTCACGCTGCAGCGTGAGCCTTAATAATTAGATCCCACGATGCGGCGTGAGTCCCTTGCCGTCTCCTGCCACGTGGCGTCGCTGCGGCACCACGCTCAATGCTTGGAGGTCATGCTGCGGCGTGAGCCCCCGTTCGTTCCCTGGATAGGCCACACTGCGGCGTGAGTTGTTGGCGTCGCCAACCATCCAGTGGCCGGATTCTAAGCTTTTGCCCAGTTCGCGATTTCGACCTCAGGTCACTCCAACCTTCATAACTCCTCCTATACATAAGCAAACTGGTCCCTTTTGGACTCTATGGATTCCTAATTCATAGGGCTACAACATATCAAAAATTTAGAATTACCCATGAACATTAACATGACTAATTTTTGAGCCAAAGCACAAAATAAAAACTCTATTTTCGTGTTCTTGGTGTTCTTCACCAAAATCAATACCAAATCTTCGTTCTAACTCCTTTTAACTCCATTCCAACTGGGTTATGAAGATAACCCATGGAACTACAATATTACGACATTAATTAAATCAAACAATTACTCAATCAAGGCTTTATAGTCCTCTAAATTGTCCGAAAGTCATTTTATCCAAAAGTCCAAAGTTTTATCCTTTATGTCAAGGTTCAGATCATTCATTGATTTTGTTCCACTTTAAGGTTATTAATAGCTTACAATATGTCTTGGTAACAATAAAAACCAACAATTACAACAACAATTACAAGAAATGCTCAAACCCAACGGTTTGAGTTCATGAACACCAAAACTCGAAAATTCTATCAAAATTCAAATGGAATGGATTTATTGGTTGATTGTTTACCTTGTAAATCCCTTCTAGGTGCTAAAAAAATTGCTAGATTCGATTGAATTGAGTTCTTTCTTCCTCTTTGGTTCACTGTGCTCCTTCTTCTTCTTCTTCCGTGAACTTCTTTTTCTTCTTGTTCCTCTGCTTCTTCTTGTTCTTCTGCTCCTTCTTTAATGCTCTCTCACTCTCAATCTCTCTCTATATTTTTCCAGCAATTTTGAAATAGAATACTAGAGGAAAGAAGGCTTGCAATGGAAATGGAGGAGTGAAAGGAGATGGTGGTTTCGGGTGAATGAGAGGGAATAGCTCAAAAATGTCCAGCAATTTGGAAAATTAAGGCATGGAGCTTAACAAAGGACAGCATGCTGCCGACTATGCTCCCCTCTCCCTCATCTGATTGGTCCATGGATTTAGGTTGGTTCCCCCTTGGAGTAGTAAGCAAAAATAAATACCCAAATACATAAAAATATATCCGAATACTCTCACTTTTGTACCCAATTTGGTAAATAACTCTACCAAGAATTAAAATGGGTACTCCCATAAAATATTGGGAGGCATAAAAATAATAACTATAGGGTTTGTCTATTTATTCGGAACAACCATATAATACATTTCGGATATCGAATAGAATGCGATTGGGCTCAAAAAGAAAATCCGACACTTGAAAAAATTATCTCTTCGCACACGTGTATTACTGAAATTTATTAAGGTCGAAAAAGGCGTAAAAATATTATGGCGTGAATAGTGCCTCGGTAAACGTGCCCAATAGATAGTGATTTTGCGATTTTTTGCGAAATCAATTTATCCACTCCAATGACACAACAACACGTAAAATTCAACACATACACATATTCTAGGTTATAACACAACCTTTAAGCACATAACACATAATAATATAAATAAAAATAAAAATTTATTTTATTCACACATAAGCTCGGGTTACAAGGAAAATTCAAAATTCCTGATCGTTACACTTGAACCAGTACCGGCTCACTTGAAGTATACAAGTCCAATTACATAGATAGAGAGGATTGATGTTGAGTTAATGACACTAAACAAAGGCAGCTGCTTGGGAGGCAACCCAAGATTCAGATTTGATTTTCTATCCCTTTACTTTTTATTTTGTAGTTGCATGCTAGTTAGTAGTACTTTCTTCGTTGTATGATTGTCTTACATTGGGAACAATGTAAGGTTTGAGTGTGGGGAGGGGTTTAGGTTATTATTTGAGTTATTAGGTTATTATTTAGGATATGATATGATATATATGATGCTTTGAACGTGAAAAACTTTTGAAAATTTTTCTGACTCTACGATCGTAATGTTCTGCTAAGCTTTTGAAGGTTGAAATCATAGAGTGAGTATTGATGCTTATTTACAGAATTTGATTTAATGCCTTATTAACTGATAAACAATGAAGACTTAGTTAGGATCCATGAGCTGATTTTGAATTGGGATTGCTTTGCATGGATACTTGAATATGGGATACATGATTACTTAACTGAGTTATTTGTGGGATTATACTTTGTGCACTGATCTTGAGATTTGAGACTTGTTTAAACTGTTATTTTGTTTGCAGTACCTTGTGCAAGAAAAATCTTTAAAAAAATTGAGAAAATTATGAAAATTGCATAATAAAAAAATACAGATGTCTTGTGGTGGGTTGAGAAGGAGCATAAACCGCACTCACCCACAAATACAAGAAGTGAGAAGGAGCGTAAAACGCACTCACCCATAAACACAAGAAGCGAGAAGGAGAGTAAAACGCACTCGCGAGTAAGCAAATAAGTGAGATGGAGCATAAAATGAACTCACTTGAAAAGAGAAAAAATGTGAAAGGTGAAATGGAGCATAAAATGCATTCACCTAAGAAAGTGAAAATTACAAGTTCTGGTGCTAAAAAGGATTGCAGGATATTCAGGTTTTGAGTCAATGTGCACAGTTGTTGTCCCATATAGCTTAGTTAGGTATTTGTGTTGATCACATGAGGGATATTTATGTGGATATGTCCTGATTTGGAGGATGTTCTGTGTGGGGAATGACAAAGTTGTTAATTGTGAGTTGGTTGATAATGTGTTAGTCAAGTTTCTGTGATCAACATTATTATTCAGCGATGTTATTGAGGCCTTTGAAAGTTTGGTTGGTCTAAGTCAGATAAGTTTTTGATTTATGTTTACATAAGGACATGTAAAGACTAAGTGTGGGGGAATTTGATAGGTGCAAAATATTCTATGTTTTTGGTTCCTTTATGCTTAGTATTATTATATGTTTTCTGTGTTTATGAGCTTAATTAAGGTGTTTATAGATTTTATGAAGAATTGATGTGATTTTGCAAATATAGAGTTTAATGTCGAGTTTTATGATGTTTTTCATAAATACTCTACGACCAGATTTCCTGTTCAACGATTCGCGTGCTCTACGAGATTCATTCTACGACCAAGCTCACAACACTCTATGTTTTCAGTCTAGCGACGAAGTTACTCTACGACTGACGAGAGGTTACAATCTACGATTCTAAGAGAAGAGTTCCATTCTACGATCTGTTGTTCTACGATGATGATGACTCGACGATTGTTCCAGTTCACTCTACGATGTCATGTTTACACTACGAAATGTTGGTGCAGAGTATAATCTCTACGATTCTGGACGCTTTTGCAGGATTCGTATTCTGATTAGGATTTGGAGTATTAGAGTGCTAGAGTTCGATTCGTATAGAGATTTGGAGATGGAATTACAGCCATACATGGAAAGTATCTCTGATTAGGAAGTAAAGTCTGATACAGAATCTGAGTTAAAGCTTAATATGGAAACTAAATTGAATTGGAAAAGGAAACTGAGGAAGACTTAGATTTGGAAACTAAATTCTAATTTGATAAGGAAGTTACCTAAAGTTGGATTTCAAATATTGATAATGATTTAGAATCCTCTCATATCTGCAGAGTGGAGACTTTCGAATTAGAATAGAATTAGAATTCTTCAAGGATTTCAAAGCATCTATAAATACATGTCACTTATAATCATCTTGGGACATTTTGGGACATCCTGGATCATCATCCTAGATCATATTTTATTTGTTTATCAGCATGTTAACTTAGTTTATTTTTATTCAGTTCTAAGGGGATGTGGAACCTTATTTTTAGTTAATAATATAATTGAGTTTCATTATTTATTCCTTCGTATATGAGATTTATTCTGATAATCTGTTTTAACTGTTTATATGTTATTTTATTTGATTAATTTGATGTGGCCAGTTAGATTAATCTGATTAATATCATCTGCTAGATTCAGAAATATTGTTACGTAATCGATATTATTTCTAATCATAAGTAGCAGTTATTGATTCTGATTATGGTCAAGCTTTTGGTTATTGCTATGGTTATCAAAAGGCAAGTTAAACAATCCGAACTTATGTGTTTGTTGCTTGAAATAGTCTAATTCCTTAGTTCTTAATATTGCTGTTATATTAAATCTAGAGAGCTTATTCTAGGTTGTATAATGGTTAGAATCTTATGAAGAGCTTGTTTCATTAAGTGATAATCTAAGAGGAATTTTGGGTAGCAGAGCTTGTTGTTACCTAGGGCTATTAATCTTATAGAAGGAAAAATAATGTTAACTTGATTATGTTGTTTCTGTTAATTGGTGAAACTTAACTAAAGAACTGAAGCTTTAATTTATTTGATTATCTTTATTATTTTAACATTGTTTTCTTTAGTTAATCATAATTCAAAACCCCCCAATCTTTTAATTACTGTTTTTAGTTAGAAACATTAGAATAAATTCAAAACAATATCATTCTTTGTGGGATCGATCCTTACTTGCTACTATGCTTATTATTTAAATTTGTAGAGTAAAAGTGAAGTTTATTTTTGGATTGCTTAACGAAAGTTTCTCTTTCCCTGACGTATTTTTCGAAGAACTTCCTGGTCTACCCCAGACCGTGAAATCGAATTTTGTATTGACCTTGAACCCGGTACAAAACCCATTTCCAAGACCCCATATCGAATGGCTCCTATTGAATTTCAGGAGTTAAAAGTTCAACTGCAGGAGTTGTTAGACACTGGTTTCATACATCAGAGTACATCGCCTTGGGGTGCTCCTGTTTTATTCATAAAGAAGAAATATGGGAGTATAAGACTCTTCATTGACTATCGGGAGTTAAACCATGTCACCATCAAAAATAAGTACTTGTTACCTCGCATTGATGACCTGTTCGACCAGTTACAAGGTGCTCAATTATTTTCAAAGATCGATCTCCATTCTCAATATCATCAGTTAAAGATTAAAGCTGATGACATTCCCAAGACTGCCTTCAGAACTCGATACGGGCATTACGAATTCCTAGTCATGTCTTTCGGATTAACTAATGCTCCTACTATCTTCATGGATATGATGAACCAAATATTTAAAGAATATTTGGATCATTTCGTGGTTGTCTTTATTGATGACATCCTCATATACTCCAAAAGTCATGAAGATCATGAGCGACACTTGAGGTTGATATTCCAAAAGCTTCATGAAAATAAGTTATATGCCAAGTTGAAGAAATGTTACTTCTGCCTTGAGGAGGTAGCATTCCTTGGACACGTGATCTTTAAACAAAGAATATTGGTTGACTCAACGAAGATTGAAGCGATACTAAATTGGGAGCAACCTAAGTAAGTAACCGAAGTACGAAGCTTTCTGGGCCTAGCTGGTTATTATTAGAGGTTCGTAGAAGGATTCTCTCGAATTGCCTTTCCATTAACTCAGTTGACTCGAAAAAGCACAAAATTCGAATAAAGCGAAGAATGCGAGAAGAGTTTTCAAGAACTCAAGAGAAGACTCATTTCAGCACATGTTTTGGCAATACCATCAGGATCGGAAGGATTTGTCATCTACAGCAATACTTCAGGCAGAGATCTAGGTTACGTTATTATGCAACATGCGAAATTTATAGCTTATGCCTCTCGACAATTCAAGGAATATGAGAGGAATTATCCTACTCATGATCTAGAGTTGGCAGCAATCATTTTCGCATTAAAGATCTAGAGACACTACTTGTATGGGGAGAAAGTAGAGATCTATACAGATCATAAAAGCCTCAAATATTTTTTCACCCAGAAGGAACTCAACATGCGACAATGACATTGGCTTGAACTATTGAAGGATTATGACTATACCATCCAATATCATCCTGGAAAGGCGAACGTGGTAGCTAACGCATTAAGTAGAAAATCATATGCGAGTATGAGTGCGATATTGTCAGCACAAAAGCCCATTTTGTATGATTTAAAAAAGATATAGATAGAGTTAAAGACTCTAGGAACCCACATGAAGATGGCACATATATGAGTAGAACCGGCTTTAATCGACAAAGTTAAAGCTGTTTAAGCTACAAGCCCAGAGCTGGTGAATATGAAGAAGAAAGTACAAGAAGGTGCTATTCCAGAAACAAGAATCGACGAAGAAGGAATACTTCGAGTCAACTCTAAACTGTGTGTTCAACAACCCTGATTTGAAATTTAAAATCATGATGGAGGCATACAACACATCGTTTGTAATCCACCCTAGAAGTACCAAAATGTATCGTGATCTTCGACATACATTTTTGGTAGAGAAATATGAAGAGAGAGATTGCAGAGTTTATCTCAAGGTGTTTAACTTGTCAACGTGTCAAGGCAGAGCATCAAGTACCAAAAGATCCATTGCAACCACTTAAGATTCCATAATGGAAGTGGGAACACATCAATATGGATTTCATGATGGGTCTTCCCAAGGTTTCTCAAGGCATAGACGCAATTTAGGTCATTTTAGATAGATTGATCAAGTCTGCTTATTTCTTACCCATACGAGAAAACTGTTCACTTGAGCTTCTTGCTAGTTTGTACATAAGCGAGATTGTGAGATTGCATGGCATGCTAGTATCTATAGTTTTTGAACGAGACCCTAGATTCACTTCACGATTTTGGGTCAGCTTACAGAAAGCTATGGGCACAGAATTACGATTCAATTTTGCATACCATCCCTAGACGGACGGGCAATTAGAGAGAACCATTCAAACTCTCGAACATCTATTGAGACTCTGTGTACTAGAATTCAAAGGAAGTTGGGATAAATATTTACCATTGGTAGAATTCTCTTACAACAATAGTTATCAAGCAAGTATACACATGGCTCTCTTTGTGGCGTTGTATGGACGAAGGTGTCGTTTTCTAGCATATTGGGATGAAGTAGGCGAGGAAAAATTGTTGGGACCAGAGTTGAAACGTATGACTGCAAAAAAGACTCAAATGATTAGGCAACGTATCAGCAGCACAAGATCGACAAAAGAGCTATGTTGATCTTCATCGAAAGGACGAGGAATTTAATGTCGGAGACCATGTATTTTTACGTGTTGCTCTATGGAAAAGAGTTAAAAATTTAGAAAAAGAGGAAAGCTCAACCCTCGATTTATTGGTCCATTTGAAATCCTCGACCGAGTAGGAACTATGGCCTACAGACTCGCTGATAAGTGGGTTTTATACCTACTTATTAGATACTAACTTGCTATAAGTACTATTTAACTCTCGTGTTTCATAGTAGATATTCATGCATTCCTTTCCATTTTGTAGGATTTATGTTCGGAACTTCGCTCAGTGGCATTGTAGTTAAAAGGATGACAAATTGGTATGGTATACATGGAACATGGTGCATGGGAGGCAAGAAGTGTGACTGCAGCAGGAAGAATAGCAGAAGTGCAGACTGCATCAAGCACAGTTACGCCTGGAAAGCAAAGGAATGCAGCGCAGCTGTGCCCGAGCCAGACTGTCGGATTGCCCTGGAGCACAACTGCCCCCCGATCAAGCACAAATCTGGCGCAACTGTGCCAGTCACTGTAAAAAAAGTATGACTTTTATTTTAATTGGCCAAGCAATTATTACGTGAAGGAGGGGTTATAACTAGGACATGGGATACAGATGATGGGATTCTGACTATTATAAGAGCGTGAATTGATACAGGAGATAGAGAGAAACTGAAGGAGAAACAAATATTCTACACTACTTTTGAAGATCATTGGAGTCCAGATTTGAAGCAAGAGAAGAACCCTAGCTTTGCCATTCTTATTCTTATATTCTCTTCACTTCTATGTTTGGTTTCAATGTATAATCAACTGTGGATAATGGATTTTGTTACAATTATGAACTAAACCTAATTTTGGGATTATAATGGATCTTTTTGAATAGCTAAAGTTGTTTTCCTTCCTTGTTTATCCTAGTTGATTATGTATTGATTGTTTAATATGATTTGTGCTAAAAGTTTAATTGTTTGATCACCAATTACCGTGATAACCCATATGAAATTGAGAAACGGATTATAGGTTGAGATCTGATCATGTTGGAATGTATTCATGACTTCCGTATAGTGATGAAATTTATGATTCGTGCCTAGGATAGATATATACCAAAGCACTACATGTAGTTTGTTGAGAACTTGTACTTCAACCCTCTTTAATTGTAACTCACATAGAGATATAGTGCGTTAGTCAATTAGGGTGTTCACATTCATTCTATCATTCATGGATTTAATG
The DNA here is from genome assembly GCA_034770075.1 of Aralia elata. Lineage (NCBI taxonomy): Eukaryota > Viridiplantae > Streptophyta > Magnoliopsida > Apiales > Araliaceae > Aralia > Aralia elata. The sequence continues at coordinate 48,722,573 of CM068380.1, read as the reverse complement.
TGATATGGGTATGATACATTGAGAGATGGTCATATCTTTCATTCGTGGTCTTGACTAACAATCTATAGTAATCAATTGGAATTAACAGGAAGTGAAGCAATCTAGGTGTAGCAATATTGACAAAATTGACAATCAGAAGATGAAACTAACAATCTGTAGTAATCAATTGGAATTAACAAGATTCAGGTGAAAAGATAGTAGATGAAACACAAACTATTAAGGATATTCTACAATATTGACAAAATTCTTCTTCTATAATTGTGAGTATTTCCCTATAAATTGATTGTCAATATTATGCGTATTGACAATATTGACAATCAGAAGATGAAACACAAAATTCTTCTTCTATAATATTGTGCGTATTTCTTTTGAGTATAAGGATACTCTAAGTGTTACAAATAGTGCAAGATTTTCTCAAAATAATCTCCTTTATATCAGTCAGATCTAGTCTCCTAGTAAGATAAAGGATATTATTTTCTTTCATACTCGTAAGGGATATCATTTTCTTTCATACTCCTCCATTTATGGTAAGAAATTATTATTCGTTTTCATAACTTTATTATTAAATGGTGAAAATTCTTGAAATTAGTATAATATCCTTAATAGTTTGTGTTTCATCTACTATCTTTTCACCTGAATCTTTCTATTGCACTTTACATGTGCTTCATCTAATATATTTTCACCTGAATCTTCTTATTGTGTTTTACACGTTATAGTTGAATTGTGAACCTTATTTATTCTATTCTTGAATTCTAATCGAATTTCTGGATATCATGTTGACAATTTAGACATTCTTGGACCCTGGATAAATTAAATTACAAATCGCTAATATTTATTCTTGATCTTATTGTTTCTATTCATCCTTAATATTATTGTCATAATGCTCAGACTTAAATTGTGGTGAAAAATTCTCTTTGGCCCGTTGAAAGTCCAATAATAATCTAGAAGGGGGGTTGAATAGATTATCACCGGTTAAAAAAAAATTATCTTAGGCCTTTTAGAATTTTTAATAGATTAATTTGCAGTGTTATAAATTAATATGAAAGACAATAAAAATTCAATCACACAATGCACAGAGATTTATCTAGTTCACAATATACATCACACGTATGTTGCTACGTCCAGTCTCAAGCTCCTCTTCAGGACTTGAGATCCTATTACTCCCAGTAATAAATACTCCTTCAATAAGCGGAGAAACCTTTACAAAGTTTTAAAGATAAACTAACAACTATCCACAACTAACTTATCTTGGACAGCAAGCTCTCAGCTCCCTCCTCAAGCTTAGTTGTGCCTTTTCTTTTGAGTTAAGTTCTATTCTATGATCTGATCTTGAAATAACAGTCTATTCATTTCCTCACAATTTCACTAGAGACCCAACGCCCCGCTGACCTCTCTATGACTCTGGTCTTGGTTAAAGAATTACTCGTTTTTCTCACAGCTACATAAAATAAACTAACTTCTAGCTTTTCCTTTTACAAATGATTTAGAGTAATATGCTTCTTGAATAAGTAGATACAATTAAAGATCAAGTAATTATATAAGAGTACAATGACTTTTATATATTTGTGGAATGTGCTTCTGTGTAAGCAGATAAATAATGTTAATGCTTGTTTATAAAGAAATATATATTTTTTATAATAAAGAATGTGTTTCTATAAATTTGAACAGATATAACAGTTTAATCAATGCAACAAGTATTATATAAATATGAGTATAAGATCAAATACTTGTAATGACAGATATCAAGTATAATAAATAAATTAGCTAAGCAATACTTGATATTTTATCTATTATGTGAATATTAAATAGGGTCACTTAGAACTTCAAACACCGTTCAGATAATATTCTCGTGTAAGAAATATTTCCAAATATCGGTATCTACAACTGACCGAATTTAAAGGTTCACAACTTATATTTATATAAATATTTTCGATAGATCACTTAGAATTTCAAACACCGTTCAGAAAATATTCTTGTTTGAAGAATACTTCCAAATATCGGTATCTACAGATGATCTACTTTACGATATTTATATAAATAACTTATATCAATAAGGATCACTTAGAACTTTAAACACCGTTTAAATAATATTCTTGTTTAAGGAATATTTCTAAATATCGGTATCTATAGTTGGTCCTTAAACTGATAAGAATAGATGAAATATAGATATATATAATTGTGTATAACAATTTATATTTGATATATCTATAATTTCTAACAAATGTGAAATAATGTAAATACAACAATTTGATAACTTATATCGACAATACTTGTGACCAATTTTCTCTCCTTTAGAAAATAATATCTTTGATAGAAGAGAGATTGAAAACTTTTTGTGGAGAGAATGTAGGCAAGGAGAGTATAAGATTTTCTATTCTTTTGGAATTGGTAAATGAGAAGTGAAGAAAAGCCTGATATTTATAGGATTTTGAAGGTTTAGTGTAAAAAGGTAATTTGGAAATCTGATTTAGAATTCAAGGATCCAAATTTCATGATAAAAGTTTGAAAGGCTCGGATCAAAAGTGGAGCTCACGGATTAGCCAAGGAAATGAGCTGACTGTTAGTTTGAAATTTAGCCCGTGTACATATGGTCAACTGTTAACATGCAAAAGTTAAAAAAACTTTACATTTCTTTTCTTTTGTAATCACAATCTCATGCGGCATAGTACACACACATGATATGTATACTTTATATATTATATGATATATATATATATATATACACACACACACACGGATATAATATATTTAGAATCTATCTTTTTGCCCACTTGCACACACACGCATAGTACATATATATATATATATATATATATATATATACTATATATATACTATGCATATATACATAAATATATATGTATATTTATGTATATGCATAGTAAATATATATATATGCATAGTAAATATATATATATATATATGTATATTTAATGTATAAATTTTCTTTTTGTCCAGAAAAGATTTAGAAAATCATTTTGAAAAGAAATAGGAATCTCCTTGCCTTAGGAAATGTTACTATCTGAATTAATTTCATTAACACTTGATATTTAAATTATCAAGGTTAAGAAAAATAAATTTAATTTTAGGATGAAAAATATTTTTGGTCAAAATAAATAATATATTTAAAATCAATTATAAAAATCTTATGGAAAGGATTCTGACCTTTTAATCCTAACTTTGTTATCATCAAAATAAACTAAAATGATTTGGAGACCTATCACCCGTAGTGCAAAAATGAACTGGTGATTGGCATGATTATGACCAGAAACTGTGTATTGGTATAATCCTGACCTTTAGTGTTACAGACAAAGGCTTGTGGTGAAAGTTCTCTTTGGCATGTAGTGCAAAAATGGATTGGTGTTTGGCATGATCATTACCATTGATTTTACAAATGAATATATTTGGGCCGTAGTGTAAAGATAAATTGTTGATTTGGATGATCATAAACAGGAATTGTTGATTGGTGTTACAGGGATAAAATAATGATGGTGAATTTTTTAAATAGGAGAAAATGGTAGACATTATATTCTATTTGACTCTTCTAATGAATTGTTTGTTCCGCTGTAGTTATCGTTGAAAATTTATTCTCATTAAATCTCTGATTTATTATTGTTGAAGGTTAAAGATAATTTATTCTTCATTATCTTAGTTATGAAATTCTTTACTGGACTATTTGAGCTCACCTTTTTTCTTTTTGTTCCATTGTTCTTCTTAGGAAATGAGAGTATAGCTGGGACTAGCCGGGGAATGGAGTTATGGTCCGAGACTGTAGAAGTATCTCAACACATTATAAAATAGTGTGGCAATAATTGTATTGAAAACTTAAGTTGAGTGTGAAAATTGTTGTACTAGATATGGTACAATATTTATATTGAAACTCACATTATGTGTGTTGTCGTATTTTGCACAACAGTTTAATAGTTGAAAATAGGAAAATTTGTATTTGAATTTTGTAGTATGTATTTGGCGACTCAAAATGGGTTGTGTGGACCTATTTTGGGAGCATCACAAATATCTTGGTGATCAAGCAAAATTTAATGTTCTTATTCATGGAAGGAAAGAAACAAGAAGAATCCCACAACGAGACTACAAGTGCACAGTGTCAAATTGAATAACTTGCAAGTACAGGTGGAATCCACAGAGACTAGATTAATTTTAAAACATCTTTAATATTTATTTCAGGAGAATTAGAAATAAAAATGGAGAATTGATTAACTATAATTAAATTAATTAGAATATGAAAACTAATAATGAGGAAGCAATCTAAGAATCTTAATACATTAAACAATAAACATAATAAGTAATCCAATATCTTCTATTTTTATAACTTAACTATGATTTTGATCTCCATTCCCTTTAATTTTGTAATTTTATAATTAATGTGGACAAGCATAGACTATGAAAATTTAAGGATTAACTATAACTCATCAAAATTTCTTCGAGCAAGTATAGATTATGAAAAACTCATATCGTAACAATAATCTATCAAAACCTCTTAATTAATTTAAAATCACATAAGAACTATAAAACGAAGGTATTTCAATAACGAAATATGAAGGCGAAATCAATTAAACATAAAAGCATAAATAATAAAATAGATGAAAAATATTATCATGAATAATTATTTAATTTCATCTTCATCCTAGATCTAACAAGCTATTAGTTAGACATGAAAATAAATAAAACAAATAAGATTAAGAAGAAGAAAAAGTTTAAAAATAATTAAGAAAACTCCATTTATTAACGATCCTCCAACAAGCGTACAATAAAGAAGTAATTTAATCTACGCCTACTCCTAACCTAAACTAATATATAAAAAATACCTAATATCTCTTTTGGTAATCCTCTATTTATAGGCATCAAGACTCAATTAATTCCTTCTAAGAATTAACTTTCTAGTGGCAATCAACTTCCTTCAAAGAGATCTTTTAGATGGACTATCCTTTCCTTCATTGGATTTGACTTGCACACCAAGATTGTTCCACCTCCTTCCTTCTCGTTGTAGGATTCTTCTTGTTTCTTTCCTTCCATGAATAGAAGCATTAAATATTGTTTGATCACCAAGATATTGACTTTATTGTAATAAAATATTAAATCCTATAAAATAAAATAAAACATATTAATTAAATAAACTAATATAATAAAATGAACAAAATTAGGAATAATGAAATGTATAAATTATGAGTCTATCAAATACCCTCATACCTATCTTTTGCTCGTCCTCGAGTAAAACAAAAAAAATAAAAATAAAACAAAAAACATATTACCCCATTTTTTTAGAAAATACGATTGCACTTAGCATGTGCAACAAACCTTTAAACCCCAAGGTTATCCCAAGTAGACGAGTTGTGTCTCACGAGGGTTTGTAGTGAATATATCCACAAAATTCAAAATTTAAAATAAAATCTTTTTGAGTTTAACAAATGTCGACGCCGGGAGGAATCGCTTACGCGGGGGTTGTAACCCTTTCCAATTTTTAGCCTTTTTGTTAGATGCCTTTTTGGAAAAGGTCGGCATTAATGTCGACGGGGTTTTTAAAGATTGTTTTTATGATGAGCCAATTTAACCAGAGTCGCCAGTTGGTATATTTGAAATGGATGTACCAACTCATCCGAGTTTTCATTTTTATAAATCGCTGGCTCATATGTGACTCCGAATTAATTGGTCTGCGAATCGAGATTCATAGAGTTCGGGGGCTTGCTTAAGTGAGGGGAAGGTGTTAGGCACCCCTCGACTTCCGTGAAGCACGGTTACCGCAATCTTGATGCTTTCCTATCCTTTAATTCATGAAATGTGTGTGTGCGTGTATGTGTGTATGTGCCTATGTAAATGTTGTGGTGAGCTTGCATAAAAGAATCATTTGGATTATTAGGGAAAATTGTGTTCTAATTTGAGCATGTCTTAGAACGTCCATCGGCTTAAACGAGAAAGCTTTTATGAGAAAAGGATTGATTTTAATTAGCAAAAACTATGAGATTTTCATTAAGCGTCGTTTTGGCAAAACAAGAGTTTTAAACCTTCGTAAAAATAGGAATCGAAATCTATACATTGCTTTCATAAAATGATGGGCAACTTCTAGGATATCTTTCACCCTACGCACCAAGATTTAATAAAACGTTATTTTATTTTTATAAAACCATTTTTGTGACATTTGAAAACGACTTTCTTTAGCCTTCTCGTTTAATAGAAATCGACATTCATTAACACCTCCAAATTTTTTAGCTACGTGATGCTAACCTCCTAGTTTGCTTGATTTTAAGAAAAAAACCTTCATCGTTTAATCTTTGAAATCATTCTTCGTGTCACAAAATCCAATCAAGCATAAACACGCGTCGGGGCTATTCATGGGCATGTAAGCCATCAAAATAACCCCAAACGCCCACAATCACAAGTTTCACTATTTCGGGGCCTTAAACACGATTATCGCCTTGGCGTCGTTTTAAGGCCCGACGATTACATATTTACAATAACGGATACATCCACCCGATTACATACATTCAAAAATGTCCATCATCGGATTTGGACCACGGGGTCGCATTCCTAGGCTCACATCCGAACTTATTGCACAACCGCCAAATGGATATAACGAAAATAAACAACAACGGGATGCCTAACACTCTAGGATATCTTACAATGACGATCGAAATACACTATGAATGATACCATACCATAATAGCTAAGATTTGCACCAAACGGATATCATCGGGCTATTAGGGGGAATTTCATTCCGATGAGACCCTCACTAATAGTCCCTAACCCATGGCTTCACAATAACATATGAGAAAAAACTACATTCAAGGTAATTCGGATGACCAAAAGATTAACAACATGGTATAACAAAATGCTAAGAACAAATGGTTTTTTCACCTTGCAATTAATCCCCACAATATGTATGAATTTGTGTATTGAGTAGAGTAGAAAATATGAGATATAATCTCACAAAATTGGTACAATTCCTCACTCTTTTCACTCTTTTCTCTCCTAATTATTGCTGTTTTCTTGCTGTTTTTTCTTCTTCTCCCGAACTGCTGCTGCTGCTGAATCCTCTCTTCTTTTTTTTTCCTGTATGCGAACTGGCCTAATATAGCACTGCCAAGGGCAGCCGCAGATCTATCTGCGGCTGGCCGCAGATATATCTGCGGCTGGCCCTTGGTTCTCCCCCCAGCCGCGCTCGAGTCCCGTGCGCTTCGAGTCCCGTGCTGCCTCGAGTTCCGTCCTTGGCCGCGAATTGATCTGCGGCTAACTGTGCTGATTTTCTCGTTTTCCGTGCCTCATCTCGATTTTTGTGTCGTACCGTTGTTTCCCGCTGACGGGTTTGCGCTCGGCAGTCCGGAAACCGTCGGGAAACGTGCCACGTCATCCGGGTAAGCACAGTGATCAGTAACTGACTCTCGACATTCGCTTGTTGTCGTGTCGGCTTCAATATCATCCCGTCGTGGTGGTTTTGAGGGTTCGTCTTTATGTCCACCCTTTATTCTCGTGTGCCGGGTCAATTGACGATTTTGCCCTCCGGTCAGGGTTAGTATAGGAAATGCAAAAATCGGGTGTCTACAGCTGCCCCTCTTTATCATGTTTATGAAATGATAAATGAAATGAACAGGATAAAGAATAGACACTCGATGCATGAATGACAGTGCACAAGAATGACAATACATACGTGATTTGCTTGGATCTCAGCCCTTCCCAGGGTTGTTGTTGGTTTGGATCTTAGCCCTTCCCAGGGTTGTGGTTTGTTTGGATCTTAGCCCTTCCCAGGGTGTTAGTTTGGATCTCAGCCCTTCCCAGGGTGTTAGTTTTGGTTGGATGCCTTCCCAGGTTTGCTCACCACTCTGTCGCGGTTTGCTTGGATCTCAGCCCTTCCCAGGGTGATTTTGTTTTTTGTTTTTTTTTCTTTTGTGGATATCAGCCCTTCCCAGGGTTGCTCACCATCTTGTTGTGGTTCGCGTGGATCTCAGCCCTTCCCAGGGTTTGCTTACCACTCTGTCGCGGTTTGCTTGGATGCCTTCCCAGGTTTGCTCACCACTCTGTCGCGGTTTGCTTGGATCTCAGCCCTTCCCAGGGTTTGTTGTTTTTTGTCTTTTTTTCTTTTTGTGGATATCAGCCCTTCCCAGGGTTGCTCACCATCTTGTTGTGGTTCGCGTGGATCTCAGCCCTTCCCAGGGTTTGCTTACCACTCTGTCGCGGTTTGCTTGGATGCCTTCCCAGGTTTGCTCACCACTCTGTCGCGGTTTGCTTGGATCTCAGCCCTTCCCAGGGTTTGTTGTTTTTTGTCTCTTTTTTTTCTTTTTGTGGATACCAGCCCTTCCCAGGGTTGCTCACCATATTGCTGTGGTTCGCGTGGATCTCAGCCCTTCCCAGGGTTTGCTCACCACTCTGTCGCGGTTTGCTTGGATGCCTTCCCAGGTTTGCTCACCACCCTGTCGCGGTTTGCTTGGATCTCAGCCCTTCCCAGGGTTTGTTGTTTTTGTCTTTTTTCTTTTTGTGGATATCAGCCCTTCCCAGGGTTGCTCACCATCTTGTTGTGGTTCGCGTGGATCTCAGCCCTTCCCAGGGTTTGCTCACCACTCTGTCGCGGTTTGCTTGGATGCCTTCCCAGGTTTGCTCACCACTCTGTCGCGGTTTGCTTGGATCTCAGCCCTTCCCAGGGTTTGTTGTTTTTGTCTTTTTTCTTTTTGTGGATACCAGCCCTTCCCAGGGTTGCTCACCATTCTGTTGTGGTTCGCGTGGATCTCAGCCCTTCCCAGGGTTTGCTCACCACTCTGTCGCGGTTTGCTTGGATGCCTTCCCAGGTTTGCTCACCACTCTGTCGCGGTTTGCTTGGATCTCAGCCCTTCCCAGGGTTTGTTGTTTTTGTCTTTTTTCTTTTTGTGGATATCAGCCCTTCCCAGGGTTGCTCACCATCTTGTTGTGGTTCGCGTGGATCTCAGCCCTTCCCAGGGTTTGCTCACCACTCTGTCGCGGTTTGCTTGGATGCCTTCCCAGGTTTGCTCACCACTCTGTCGCGGTTTGCTTGGATCTCAGCCCTTCCCAGGGTTTGTTGTTTTTGTCTTTTTTCTTTTTGTGGATATCAGCCCTTCCCAGGGTTGCTCACCATCTTGTTGTGGTTCGCGTGGATCTCAGCCCTTCCCAGGGTTTGCTCACCACTCTGTCGCGGTTTGCTTGGATGCCTTCCCAGGTTTGCTCACCACTCTGTCGCGGTTTGCTTGGATCTCAGCCCTTCCCAGGGTTTGTTGTTTTTGTCTTTTTTCTTTTTGTGGATACCAGCCCTTCCCAGGGTTGCTCACCATTCTGTTGTGGTTCGCGTGGATCTCAGCCCTTCCCAGGGTTTGCTCACCACTCTGTCGCGGTTTGCTTGGATGCCTTCCCAGGTTTGCTCACCACTCTGTCGCGGTTTGCTTGGATCTCAGCCCTTCCCAGGGTTTGTTGTTTTTTGTCTTTTTTCTTTTTGTGGATATCAGCCCTTCCCAGGGTTGCTCACCATTCTGTTGTGGTTCGCGTGGATCTCAGCCCTTCCCAGGGTTTGCTCACCACTCTGTCGCGGTTTGCTTGGATGCCTTCCCAGGTTTGCTCACCACTCTGTCGCGGTTTGCTTGGATCTCAGCCCTTCCCAGGGTTTGTTGTTTTTTGTCTTATTTTCTTTTTGTGGATATCAGCCCTTCCCAGGGTTGCTCACCATCTTGTTGTGGTTCGCGTGGATCTCAGCCCTTCCCAGGGTTTGCTCACCACTCTGTCGCGGTTTGCTTTGGATGCCTTCCCAGGTTTCAGCCGGGTCTTGCCTTGATTCGTCGTGTTCGACGTTCGACTTATTCAGAATTTGTATTTTATTTTCACATAACGAGTCATGTATGATGCATGCTTTTCATTCATGGATAGAGAATGACCCCTGTACAGTCTTTTTGATACTATTTTCCACAGCTGTCGTCGCCAGATGCCGTGATATGCTTGGATGTCGATCCTCCCACAGGATTGGTCGGTGGCTTCTCCGCTGATTGGACGGTTTGTCGCCGGTGACAGAGATATGGCAGATGATCTTCCGGAACGTTCCTGATCCTTATTATTCTTTTCCGGTGTCGGCGGGCCTTGCGGAGGGCATTCTGAGCCATTAGGTCCCTGTCCGTCCGGTGTTCACGCATCTCGATTACTACCGAGGCTGAGAGGTATGCTGCTCTTGTTGAGAGAGATGCTGCTATTCTGGCCAGGGATGTTGTTCATACTGATAGAGACGCCATTGTATTGCAGACTAAGGCAATTATAGATGCTCACTCTGAGACCGTTAGCCGAGCCACTGCTTATTGGATCGCGTCGACATGATGGGGCAACAGATTGCAGGGAATGCCGATGCCTCAGATCTATCCACCACTTAATCCATCCTGCTTTGATTAGTTTCAGATTGGTAGATCATTTTATTTCCTGCATAGACTATGTCAGTTTCATCGGTTATCAAAAAGAGAAACCTTGTAACAAAATGACCTATTTATATAGACAAGTATTTAGATTTAGTCGTTTTCCCCTTTTTGTCGTATCGTTGCCTTTCATTGGACCCTCATTTTATCCAGCTAACCATGATTTTGATATTTCGCCTTCTTTCTCTTCTCAAGTCTTGATGGGGACTTGTCAGATATTGCCGCATATCCTGTCGATTTCATCGGCTAAGTCTTAGATTCGGGCTAACTGCTTGGTTGGGTTAGGGTTAGGTTATTTGAGATGAAACTGATCGGGTGGCTGGTTTCGGGAGAGTTTCGAGGGTGTAGGAAGGTTTTCTGGCTGTTGGGAATCGGTTTTAATAGAAGAAAGGGTTATTTGTAAGGAATGGGACCGTGCCACAATGGCTGCCTACGTACCCCCACAAGTCGGGAGATCAGGTCCTACGTAGTTCGTTCCTTCAAAGAACGAGGAGAAAAATGATGAGGGATATTTTTTTTTTTTTTTTTTTTTATGCATAGAACCGCTTCACCGAGTCGGAATTAAGGGGCTGTGGGAACACCTCCCCGTCCATTTCTTGCAGTATGAGGGCTCCTCCGGACAACACTTTCTTAATCACAAAAGGCCCCTCCCAGTTCGGGGCAAACTTCCCTTTGGCTTCGTCTTGACAAGGCATTACTCTCTTTAACACTAGGTCATTTTCTTTGAATTTTCGAGGTCTTATCTTCTTGTCATATGATCGAGAGATCCTTTGTTGATATAACTGACCGTGCAACACAGCGGCCACCCTCCTTTCATCAATTAGGGCCAATTGGTCGTACCGACTTTGCATCCAATCCTCCTCGTTTATCTGAGCGTCAATCAAGATTCTGAGGGACGCCATCTCAACCTCAACTGGCAGAACCGCCTCCATTCCGTATACCAGAGCGTACGGGGTTGCCCCTGTAGAAGTACGTACCGACGTTCTGTACGCCAGCAAGGTGAGAGGTAGCAGATCCGGCCATCCCCGATGATTAGCGGACATTTTCGCCATGATCTTCTTGATATTCTTATTTGCAGCCTCCACTGCCCCATTCATCTTAGGACGGTAAATGACAGAATTGAGGTGTTTGATCTTAAACTGGTCGCATAATCCCTTCATGAGGGCATTGTTCAAATTCTTGGCATTGTCGGAGACTAAAACCTCAGGTTGCCCGTATCGGCAAATGACATTATTCCTGATGAAACCGACGATGATCTCCTGAGTTACTTTGGGGAAAGAAGCTGCTTCTACCCATTTAGTGAAGTAATCGATCATGACGAAGATGAATCGGTGGCCGTTGCTTGCTTTGGGCTCTATTGGTCCGATCACATCCATACCCCACATTGAGAATGGCCAAGGGGAGGTCATACAGTGCAGTTCATTGGGAGGCGCATGGATAACATTACCGTGCGCCTGGCATTGGTAACACCGCTTGACGTGATCATCACAGTCGGCTTTCAGCGTCAACCAGTAATGCCCCGTTCTCAAGATCTTCTTGGCCAGCATCGGCCCACTCATGTGTGGCCCACACACTCCACCATGTATTTCGTCCATAATCTTTTGGGCCTGCATTTCATTTACACATCGTAGCAATCCCAAATTGGCATCCCTCTTGTACAGTGAATCTCCGCTCAGATAAAATTTCATGGCCATCTTTTGAATTCTCAACCTCTCCGCTCGGCTGGCTTGGTCGGGAATGGATCTATCCCTCAGATATTCCCTTATGTCGTGATACCAAGGCTGCTTTGGCAGAACCCCCTCGTCCGATAGTACCGCCACGTGCTCCTCGTATGCCGGGGCGCTCTGCACTGCTATCTCAATCTGTGGAACATCCCTGCTCTTAATTGTGTGGACTAGATAAGCTAAAGTCGCCAATGCATCGGCGAAATCATTCCGTCCCCGGGGGATGTGTCGGAAAGCGATATCTTCGAACTCTTGCATCAGTTGGATAACACAACGGTGGTATGGAAGCAACCGGAGCTCTTTAGTGTTGTACACCCCGATCGCTTGTCTGATTACCAGCTCCGAATCCCCGAACACTGCTAACCTTTTCACCCCCATATCGCGAGCCAAACGGAGTCCCAATATACATCCCTCATACTCAGCTGTGTTGTTTGAGTTACTGAACTGTAATTTAGTGGCTACGGGGTATTGCTCTCCTGTGATAGAGACCAGGATTGCTCCGGCTCCTGCCCCCTCCGCATTCATGGCACCATCAAAATACAATTTCCAGAACTGCCCCTCGTCATCTTCTCTCGCGCGCAAGATCCAGAACACGTCTTCGCCCGGCAAAGGAATGTCTAAAGGCTCCATTCCCCCTGATGGCGCTTCTGCCAATTGATCTGCAATTCCCTGCCCCTTCATGGCTTTCTGAGTTACGTATACAATGTCGAACTGCTGTAAGATTAACTGCCACCTTGAAAGTCGACAGTTCAGCATGGGCCGTTCAAAGATATATTTCAGGGGATCCATCCTTGATATCAGGTACGTGGTGTGCCCATGGAGATAATGCTGTAATCTCATTGCAGCCCAAGCCAAAGCACAACAGGTCCTTTCGATAGGGGTGTAATTCTGTTCACATCGGCCAAATCTCTTGCTGAGGTAATAAATGGCCTGCTCTTTGCCTGATTCATTCTTCTGCCCCAGCATACAGCCCATCGCAATGTCATTGACTGATATATACATGAATAGAGGGATCTCATCCTTCGGGGGTACCAGCACGGGTGCTTCCGTCAGCTGCTTCTTAATGATCTGAAAGGCTTCCTGCCATTGCTCATTCCATTCTTGGGAGACATCTTTTCTTAACAGCTTGAAAATTGGCTCACACGTGGTTGTCAAATGGGATATGAAGCGGCTGATGAAATTTATTCTTCCCAGAAATCCTCTTATTTCCTTTTCAGTGCGGGGTGCCGGCATATCCACAATGGCCTTAATCTTGGCTGGATCCAACTCGATGCCACGATCACTAACCAGGAATCCCAAGAGTTTGCCCGATTGCACTCCGAAAGCACACTTTGCCGGATTGAGCCTTAAATTATATTTTCTGAGCCGGTCAAATAGCTTTTGGAGATGGGTCACATGATCAGATTCTATCTTTGACTTCATGATAATGTCATCCACGTAGACCTCTATCTCCTTGTGCATCATATCGTGGAACAGGGCCATCATAGCTCTTTGATAAGTAGCCCCTGCATTGGTGAGACCGAAAGCCAACCGTCTATAGCAGAAAGTGCCCCAAGGGGTGATGAAGGCTGTTTTCTCCCGGTCCTCCTCTGCCACCATTATCTGATGATACCCCGCAAAGCAATCAACGAAAGAGTACATCTCGTATTGGGCCGTGTTATCCACCAATATGTGTATAAAAGGTACTGGGAAATTATCCTTGAGACTGGCCTTGTTCAGATCTCTATAGTCAACACATACCCTTACCTTTCCTCCAGGCTTAGCCACTGGGACCCGACATTGGACAACCATTCTGGGTAGGTGGACACCATGATGATTCCAGCCCTGAACTGTTTGATGATCTCCTCCTTTACCTTCAAGCTCCATTCCGGTTTTAGCTTTCTTAGTTTTTGCTTGACGGGCCTGAAACCTTCCTTGATGGGCAGCTGGTGTACCACAATGTCGGTGGATAATCCGATCATGTCCTCATGAGACCAGGCGAACACATCCTCATACTGGCGTAGCAAATTTGGTCATTTCTACTTTCTGATTAGGGGTCAGGTCTGTCCCGATCTTGAGCTCTTTGGGTTGGTCAGGGGTTCCGATATTTATGGTGACGGTCTGGTCTAAGTTGGGTTTGGGTTTATCCTCGACCCATCCTTTGATCTCGTCAGGCACGTCGTCATAATCTGTCTCATCCTGTTCAATGCCCATTAAATCGAAATCCAGCTCAATATCAAAATCATAGTCATCATTCAAATTTGAGGGATCGTTTGTCAAGCAAGGAATACTCAAATTGGTACACCTGACATTGAAACAAAATACTGTCATATATATAATTCATCTTTCCACAATGATCGCTCTTAAAATAACATGACAAACTAACATAGTTATGCAAAATATAAAATGAAGAACCAAAACTGGTAGACATTCATCCCCCACTCTCCGGGGTCTACCACCCCGGCACCATGTTTTATTACCCTTGTCTGGATATTATTGGCTCCACCGTCCAGTTATCGGTGGTCAGATCAGCCGGGATGCGACATATGACAGGCGGTTGTACCCCAGAGACTTCCTTGACGACTACCGCCACATCGTATCGGTCTTCCCTCATAGCCTTGTTAGGGATAACTAACCCTGCCCAATCGATGACAGGCATACTCTGTTGGGCTCCCGACGTTGTGGCCGTATCCTTCCCTTCTCCAATGTTTATTGATGGTCCAGAGACATAGCATTTGGTTTCGAACTGCTGCATGACCTCCTGCAGGAAACTCTTCCTTTTGACTGACTCATCATCCGCAAGAGTCAATTCCTTACCTTCTAATTCGGACACAGGCTTGTCCGTCCCTTGCTCACCGTGGACCCTCGGCATTAGAATTCCGGTCGATCGAAATGGGGTTTCCCTTTGAGAGTGGTTCCGCTCTATGCCTCCATGATATCCCAACCCTGCCTTGCCTGTCTGGTTGGGCAGTTGAATAGGCGTTTGGGAAATTCCTTGGCCGTCTTTTCCCAACCCCTGCCCAGGTTGAAACTTCATCTTCATCATTTCTCTAGCAACGAAGGTGAGCTCAGGGGAGGCTTTAGATTTTATGGATGGGGCTCCCAGACCTCTATAGTGGGGAGAGCTGATTTCCAGTGCTTGAAAAACTGGCAGGCGGCGCCGCGGATTCGTCCACATTGATTACTGGCAGACCATTCTTGGATGGGAGAAAGGGTCATTACACTCTGCGGAGATGGTGACCAGATTCCCGCTGACGATGAACTTGATTTGTTGGTGTAGTGTAGAGGGAACTGCCCCGGCCATATGTATCCATGGTCTTCCCAATAACATGTTATAACTGGCCGAGATATCCAGGACCTGAAAGGAAATATCGAAAGTACACGGCCCTATCTCCACGGGCAACTCTATTTCTCCCATTGTATCCTTCCGGGATCCATCGAAGGCTCGCACCACCACATGACTGGCCCGCAGGCGCTTGGGATTAATGTTCATCTTCCTTAGCGTACTGAGGGGACAAATATTCAGTGCTGATCCCCCATCAATTAGCACCCCATTCATGACATACCCTGATGAGATCACTGCGATGTGCAGCGGTCTCCGATGTCCCCTTCCCTCTTTCGGGATATCATCATCTGTGAATGATAGCACATTGTTCTCTAGCAGATGGTCCACTAGGCGGCCGAAACTTTCTTGGCTAATTGTCTTGGGAATGTGAGCCTCCCCCAGGATCTTGGCCAAGATTCTGCAGTAGTCGCTGGACGATAACACCAAATCCATGATCGACGTTAGAGTCGATTCCTCGCTCACCGTCCTGATCCCCCTTACTTCCGGATGGTCCATCTTTTCCAAGAACTCCACGGCTTTTTCCTCGGATATCCTCTCGTTCTCCTTTCTCTTACTCTTGAGGACTCTTCCTGGAAGGTACAAGGGATTCCCCTTTGATGTTACGGAAGCACAACTGGCCGCCTCCTCTAATACACCCCCGTAGTTCCACGGTACTGTTTTTAGATTGCAAATAGGGATCTGTGGTCTTGCTGCGATGATGAGAGGTTTTGGAGCCGCTAACTTGATAGGCCCCCCTGTGATACTCCGGCTTGCACCCGTCAACCTAACCGGTGCCCCTTGCATATTCTCCTGAGTACCCGTCATGCCAACCATCTCATCAATCCTTGTCATATAATTTCGCCTTGGCGGTCCTTCGGTTTCGATGGCTTCTACCATATTGACCCCTCCCCCATCATGCTTCGGCAGGGGATTGATTTTAACATTTGGCGACTCGGGCTGTTCCACCACGATCTCCCCGCTATCAATCATGTTTTGAATTATGTGTTTCAGCGTCCAACATTCCTGAGTGTCATGACCCGGGGAACCCGAATGATATGCACACTTTTTACTGGGGTCAAATTTTCTTCCTTTCGGGTCACATGGAGGTGCCAAATCGACAATCTTCCTCTGTGATATCAATATTGCCAAAATCTGCTCAAGAGGATCCCCAAGCGGGGTGAATACCCGCCTCTGTGTGGTCTCAAACCTCCTTCGTCCGTCTGTTCTGGGATTATCAAAATTGGGTTGCCGGGGCGGCCCGAATCTCTGTATTTGTACAGGAGGGCTATTCTCCACTTTCCTGGATGATCCCTGCAGCACGAGAGAGACATCTTCCTCTTTTTTTCGCTTTTGGGGCCTGCGGGAAGTATTGCCATAATTCCCACTTTGAATTTGTTCCGCAGCCGTTTCAAGAGCTGTGAAGTCCCGGATTTTACCCGATTTCAACCCCATGTCCACCATTTCACCGTGTTTTATCATCTCGGCGAAAGGTCTTCCAACCCCTGATATGACCCGCTCATAATAAGGTGCTTCTTGTATATCCACAAAGGTCATCACCATCTCTGACTCACTCATTGGAGGATTCACTTGTGCGGCCATACCCCTCCATCGTTGGGCATAGTCCCTGAAGGTTTCCCTTGGTTGCTTCTTGATTTTTGTCATTTGATATCTATCCGGGGCCATCTGTGCCTGAAAGCTATATTGTGTCAGAAAGGTATTAGCCAGCTCCTCCCAATTATGAATCCGGGCATTATCGAGATGGGCATACCAGATCCTCGCCTCCCCCGTCAAGCTTTTCTGGAATAATTGCATCCTTAATCCTTCGTCTTCCGCATAGGACCCCAGTTCTCCAATATATATTTTCAGGTGAGTGTAAGGATCCCCTTTCCCATTGTATTTCTCGAATTCGGGGATCTTAAATTTCTCTGGATATCTGGTTCCGGGGAAGACACACAAATCTGCATAATTAACCCTACCCAAGGAGCCTATGCCTTTTAGAGATTGGATGGTCTCCTCCATCTGCTTCATTTTTCTGCGAAGGTCATCAGTATCTCCCTCCTCTGGAATCGTGATTACTGTTTTGTTGAGGGCAGGAATGACCTTTGGGAGGACCGGCTCGTCCTTAAGCTGATGTTAGTTATTTTTAAATGGGATTGCATCATCCTTAGGAGGATTCTGGTCACCCCCTGGCGGTGGTACATTATGCGGTCCCTGGTTTGACGGATCCTGTCTGATTAACAACTGCTCTTTTAGCATTGTGGCCATTTCCATCATCTGCTTCCTAAAGTCATCAAACTCTTCCCGAGATACAGAACTATGATTGGGGAGATCAGCCATTTCAGAGGTAGAGACTTGGGCCTTTTTAGACTGCAAACGCGTTTGAGGAGCAATCCTACAGGGGGAAAACGGTTTAAAGTTTAGTCTAGGGAAATGAGAGATGTGGATGCATGCTCAAACTGTTACTTTTGTGTTTTTAGGGTCTTTTAATCTTTCCCTGCAAAACCAAATGTTAGCAGTCTTTTATTGCAATAATCAATGCTAGACGCGAATTTAGGAAGTTTTCCCAGCTGTTCCCTGCAAACATAGAGGTCAGTACCTTCTTTTAGCAACAGGGGATGTAAATGATATTGCATTGGATCATGACATTTAATACGCGTAAACGTAAAAGGGCATGAAGAGACTTTTCCTGCGTTGGGTTAATCTGAGGCTGACCTATCCTAGGGTTACTCTCACGGGCTTTTCGGCATGAAGGTTCCCAAATCTTCGCAATCTACTCGTTTGAGCCCTTTCGATTGGAGCGGATTTGAGTGGTGCGTTTCCTGAGCCATCTCCGGGGAGCAGCCCCTTCGAGTCCAGTAATAAGCAACCGACAGGTTCGCCTCAGGAGGAGGTACTCTCTCAACATACATTCACATTCATCGTCCTCACCGCATGCAAATGATTACTTTGAAGTAAAGAGAAACCCATTCAAACATTCATTCATTGGACAACAACACACATTTGCACAACAATAAAAGACGTCAAAATGTCATACACACATACACAATTATAAATTTTAAAGGATAGGATAGCATCAAGATTCGAATGCGGCTTAAGCCCTCTAATGTCCCCAGCAGAGTCGCCAGCTGTCGACGCCGGGAGGAATCGCTTACGCGGGGGTTGTAACCCTTTCCAATTTTTAGCCTTTTTGTTAGATGCCTTTTTGGAAAAGGTCGGCATTAATGTCGACGGGGTTTTTAAAGATTGTTTTTATGATGAGCCAATTTAACCAGAGTCGCCAGTTGGTATATTTGAAATGGATGTACCAACTCATCCGAGTTTTCATTTTTATAAATCGCTGGCTCATATGTGACTCCGAATTAATTGGTCTGCGAATCGAGATTCATAGAGTTCGGGGGCTTGCTTAAGTGAGGGGAAGGTGTTAGGCACCCCTCGACTTCCGTGAAGCACGGTTACCGCAATCTTGATGCTTTCCTATCCTTTAATTCATGAAATGTGTGTGTGCGTGTATGTGTGTATGTGCCTATGTAAATGTTGTGGTGAGCTTGCATAAAAGAATCATTTGGATTATTAGGGAAAATTGTGTTCTAATTTGAGCATGTCTTAGAACGTCCATCGGCTTAAACGAGAAAGCTTTTATGAGAAAAGGATTGATTTTAATTAGCAAAAACTATGAGATTTTCATTAAGCGTCGTTTTGGCAAAACAAGAGTTTTAAACCTTCGTAAAAATAGGAATCGAAATCTATACATTGCTTTCATAAAATGATGGGCAACTTCTAGGATATCTTTCACCCTACGCACCAAGATTTAATAAAACGTTATTTTATTTTTATAAAACCATTTTTGTGACATTTGAAAACGACTTTCTTTAGCCTTCTCGTTTAATAGAAATCGACATTCATTAACACCTCCAAATTTTTAGCTACGTGATGCTAACCTCCTAGTTTGCTTGATTTTAAGAAAAAAACCTTCATCGTTTAATCTTTGAAATCATTCTTCGTGTCACAAAATCCAATCAAGCATAAACACGCGTCGGGGCTATTCATGGGCATGTAAGCCATCAAAATAACCCCAAACGCCCACAATCACAAGTTTCACTATTTCGGGGCCTTA
Source organism: Aralia elata (assembly GCA_034770075.1). NCBI lineage: Eukaryota > Viridiplantae > Streptophyta > Magnoliopsida > Apiales > Araliaceae > Aralia > Aralia elata. The sequence goes on along the minus strand of CM068380.1, from coordinate 48,703,025 downwards.
AACACGATTATCGCCTTGGCGTCGTTTTAAGGCCCGACGATTACATATTTACAATAACGGATACATCCACCCGATTACATACATTCAAAAATGTCCATCATCGGATTTGGACCACGGGGTCGCATTCCTAGGCTCACATCCGAACTTATTGCACAACCGCCAAATGGATATAACGAAAATAAACAACAACGGGATGCCTAACACTCTAGGATATCTTACAATGACGATCGAAATACACTATGAATGATACCATACCATAATAGCTAAGATTTGCACCAAACGGATATCATCGGGCTATTAGGGGGAATTTCATTCCGATGAGACCCTCACTAATAGTCCCTAACCCATGGCTTCACAATAACATATGAGAAAAAACTACATTCAAGGTAATTCGGATGACCAAAAGATTAACAACATGGTATAACAAAATGCTAAGAACAAATGGTTTTTTCACCTTGCAATTAATCCCCACAATATGTATGAATTTGTGTATTGAGTAGAGTAGAAAATATGAGATATAATCTCACAAAATTGGTACAATTCCTCACTCTTTTCACTCTTTTCTCTCCTAATTATTGCTGTTTTCTTGCTGTTTTTTTCTTCTTCTTCCGAACTGCTGCTGCTGCTGAATCCTCTCTTCTTCTTTTTTCCTGTATGCGAACTGGCCTAATATAGCACTGCCAAGGGCAGCCGCAGATCTATCTGCGGCTGGCCGCAGATATATCTGCGGCTGGCCCTTGGTTCTCCCCCCAGCCGCGCTCGAGTCCCGTGCGCTTCGAGTCCCGTGCTGCCTCGAGTTCCGTCCTTGGCCGCGAATTGATCTGCGGCTAACTTTGCTAATTTTCTCGTTTTCCGTGCCTCATCTCGATTTTCGTGTCGTACCGTTGTTTCCCGCTGACGGGTTTGCGCTCGGCAGTCCGGAAACCGTCGGGAAACGTGCCACGTCATCCGGGTAAGCACAGTGATCAGTAACTGACTCTCGACATTCGCTTGTTGTCGTGTCGGCTTCAATATCATCCCGTCGTGGTGGTTTTGAGGGTTCGTCTTTATGTCCACCCTTTATTCTCGTGTGCCGGGTCAATTGACGATTTTGCCCTCCTGTCAGGGTTAGTATAGGAAATGCAAAAATCGGGTGTCTACAACAAATTATGAAATCGAAAGAAAATTTCTAAGTATTCATGGGCATTATACATAAGTAAGATTAAATTCAAAATCACACTTTCACCTTATCAAAAATACTCTATCTTCATTTTGGCATCATCTTTCATAAAATTAATTCCACGTGATGCATGCATGTGTATGTGATGTAACTCTTAGTAGGGACTTTTATCATGAAAATCAAGCAAACTCATTTTTCTTTTTCTTTTTTTTCCTTCTTTTTTTCATTTTTCTTTTCTTGACTTTTGCAATGTCTCTTTTTCTTAGGCTTTTCAGAGTTACTCATGTAGTGATCGTTAGACCAATGACTCCCAAACCAATTGGTTTTAGGGCACTAGGTGTAAAGACACCCCTAAGTACTTACTAACTTGAGTAACAAAGGCCACAAAATTATACTAGTCAAGCTGCTTAGATCCATCACACTTTTCAGTGTGAATATCGATGCATCTCGAGGCTTGGATACTCAGTTATTTCATTCAATGGACATTGAAGTAATTATTTTTATTTTTATTTTTTTCAATTCAATTTTTTTTTCCTTGAAATTTCTTGACTCATAGTTTATACCCCACAACTAAGAGTTAGTGAAACGTAAAGTGCAAAAATGCATATGAACTTTAGTTTACTCAAAATGGTGTTTCAAACTAAGATTTTGTATCTAATCAAAAGTTCAAGAGCTCTTAATCTTTCAATCTTACTTATGAGTTTTTACTCAACATATACTTATTAGTTTTAATCCAACTCTTAACAAGTTAAACAAAAAAAATTAATTTTTTTAATCTTTTTGTTATTTTTTACTTTTGAGTTTTCTAAATTAAAAAAAAAAACTAATACAATAATACAAACAAACTCCCCCCATACCTAAATCATGCATTTTCCTCAATGTATACAAATAAAAAATAGATAGCAAAGAAATGAAGGAATTGTACCTTGTATGCGGGGTATTTAGTTTGCAAGAAAATGTGGTGAGAAAGAAAACAAATGTACATACCTATGAATTTCATAAATCTTAAAACACATGTAACTATAAATGAATGATACAAATGGGTAAGTGAGTGTGAACTTTTCTTGATTTTCAGGAGGTCTAGTAAATTGAAAATAGTCAGATTTTTCATCAGAATTATATTTAGAATTGACCTCAGGAAAACATTCATTAACATGTTCAAAGGATGGAAGAATTGGTTCAAATGCATGTTCTAGTTTAGTTGACTTGTGTGTAGTGGATCTCAACATCTCATTCACCTTATCTAAATATTCGGATTCATCCCAATTTTGGTCAAGGTGATTTAAGAAAAAATCAATTGGATCATCTTCAATCATGAGTTTATTTTCATTCATTTCCTAGGTCATGAACAACTCTTGGATTAAGTTTACTTTAATGGGTTGGTCTACAAAATCACTCGGTTGTTTTCTAGGAATAAGTCTTTCATGATATGGAGTTTTAAGCTTATAGACTTTTTTCTACCGACTCATTAAATGTGACATGATCAATTTTGGGTATAGACTCATAATTTTTAAACTCCTCAAATTCGCTTGACTCAAAGTGTGAATAATTGAATACTGAATTTTCATTTTCTTCACCATTTTCACAATTATCGTGATTTTTAAAATTAACCTCAGAGTCACTAGAAAATGCACCCACCTCTTGTTCATATATTATGGTGGCTAATCGACTCATTTGAATTTCTAGACGAGATATAACTTGATTCGTGTTTTGCATGAAATTAAATTGAGTTTTCATTTAAACTTCCATATTTTTCTCTAAGTTGTTGAATCTTTTCTCTTCTTCATTTGAAAATTCTTGTGGATATTGAAGTTCTGGATCCGAATATAGATATGGAGGGCTTCGATAAGTTGGAAAAAATTGATTTATTTGGTGTGCATTAAAGTTTTCATAAGGTTCTTGTTTCCAAACAAAATTATTATTTCAACCATAGTAAGAGTCCATTATCTTTATACAAAACACAAAACAAATAGACAACTAAGCACAAAAGTCACACACACACAAAAATAATAAATAATATAAAATAAAATAAAATCCTAATTATATGATTAACTTAAATAAAATCTAGACAACTCTTAATTGTTCCAAGTTACACCTTAAGGTCCACCAAATTCAAAATTAATCACACCACTAGCCAGGTAAGTGTAAGAATGGTGAGAGTCTCTCCGTGGGTACGGTGACTAATTGAATAACCACACATTCTTGAGGCGTTTGCCTTTTGAATCACTTGTCTAGACACCAGTAGTTTGATTAATTCAAAATTTAGCCCCCTCTTAGAGTCATTTGTCTTAATTGAGCTCGAGAGTCCTAGGACTAACGTCTACTTAATTTTATCAAGTCAAGGTTGTGCAAAATGCAAGTTGGGTTGTTTGTGGGGCAAAGAATAGTGATAAAATTCTCACCTTATCTTGTTACTGCAAGTTTTTGCCCTTAATATTAGATAAAAGATGAAAATGCACAAATAAAATAAAAATTGTAAATAAATAAAATGTCTTAAAACTATGTGAATTACTAAAGAAGGAAAAATTTAACGTACCTCAATTATCCAGCAATCACCACAATTTATATTTGACAAAAAATAAATGAAATAAAAACCTAAACATGATGTGCTCTACGTGAGTGAATGCATAAATGCGGCAATTAGTTTTTAAATAATAATAAAAACTAAAAAAAAAAACTAAACTACTATTTTTTGTTTTTGTTTAAAAAAATATGGAGATTCGAAATACCACGAAAAGCGCAATAACAAAATCTTTATCTTTCTGCTCCTTCGATCTGCTTCAATAATCCTAAAAAATAAAAAAAAATAATAATAAAAATAATAATAATAATATTAGAGCTAAAAAAAATTAATTCGAACAAACAAAAATTAAGGAATACAAAATTAAATCTAGTCCCCAGCCACAGCGCCAAAACTTGATGTGATAAAAATTAGTAACTGCAAGTGTACAACATCTATTGTAAACTTGACAAATATAGGTCGAACCACAAAAACTAGATCAACTTTTTAATATATCCTTAATTAATATTTTAGGCAAATTAGAAATAAATATAGTGGAGATGACTAACAACTAAATTATGCAAACTAAAAATTAATAATGAAAACTAATAATGGGAAAAACTAAATAGGAATTCAAATTCATTAAATATTAACATAAAAATAATTTCTTATTTCCTAAATTATTTTGAATTCCATTTAAAAATAATAATTCATATAATTAATATGGACAAACATAAATTATGAAAGATTCATAGATAAACTATAATTTATCAAAACCACGTAATTAATATAAAAATCATATACAATTTGCGCGAAGGTAAATATGAAGACGAAAATAATTAGGTATTAATATCGAAATGAAAGAAAATATTAATATGTAATACCTAATTTTATCATCATCTTAGATATTAGAAATTTAACTAGCCATGTAATTAAAAAATTAATACTACTAATTGCATGAAATAAAATAAAACTAAAGAAAAATAATTAACTAAGCAATGCAAAAGACTAACACAACTTAATTAACTAAGCAATGCAAAAGACTAACACAACTTATATAAGGAAAAAAAAAAACAAATACGCATACTGTTAATGTAAAGTGAGAACATGATTATGAGTTATGCAAAGAAAATAAACTAGACTTGTTATTCAATGCTCCTGGCGGAATATATTAATGCGAACCAAAGAAACATAACAGCAAAAAAACAAGGCTACTAAATATTCTGATATCAAGGTCGATCTTGAGTTTTTAAGGACTTAAAGCGACAACAAAAAAATGGGCCTTTTGCGAATTGCTATTAAGATTTGGGTCTATTTTATTGGGTAAATTTTTTGTGGGCTTTTAAATTTAAACTGACGTGGGCTGAGCTTTTTTGTTTGGATATATATATATATATATATATATATAAATAAAACACAAATACTTCTTGAGGGCCTTAAAAATTTGTCAATTTTAATGGGCCTAAAGCCCGAACACCTTGGACTTTAGCTCAGGGCCAGTACTGTCTGATATGCACTCCCTCCTTGTTCAACCGGAAATACTGAAGTCAAGGAAAAATAAAATAAAAGCCAACCCCTTTTCTTTAAAATAAAATTTCTATTTATAAGCACAAATGAATCGTAACATAATACTAATACATTGAACTTGATTTTCTTTTTGTTCTTTTATTTTTTTATTTTCAAGTTGATTTCAATCTCTTCTTGACAATTTTCTAAGAGTCTGATGTCATCTTTAAAAGCTGGATAGTAATCTTTTATTTGCTCCCCAAGATAAATAAATATTAGTTCCTACAAAATAATATAAAAATTATTTGTTAAATTAAATAAACACATAAAATAATAAATATGGGATTATTTTTAATTTTGGAACAGATGGAGTATATTAAAAACGAGCCGAACATGACAATTGGTCTGTTCTACGTTAGCCACGTCCCATGCTTGATTTGCCAACTCGGTGACAAATGGTTACGAATTTACACCTAATTGTCTACAACAGCCCTTTTTTTGGCAATCACGCTTGAGAGCCGGTTGACTGTTTAGTGGAGCAGTAAATTGCACTTTAATATATTTTTAAATTAAAATTTATTTTATATTTTATATTTAGTGATCTCCAAAAAGCACTGGTGTACGGATTTTAAAACAAAAATCCAATACGGTGATATTTGGTGAGAATATACAAATAAATTATATTGTATTCGTGTTAAAATTTGAGATACAATTTACTTTTTATAGTCAAATAATAGTATATTAAATTTTAAAATTGGTATGACTCATAAAAGTTTAAAATAAAATAAATTTTGTGATTAATAATTTTTGTATATATTATACAAATATAATAATTGTATTAATTAAAATTAAATAAATTTACATCAATTTAAAATTTAATATATTATTATTTAATTTTAAAAATTAAATTATATCTTTAATTTTAAAAAAGATTAAATATTTCACAAGTTGATTATAGACCATATGAATTTGTTAAAACTTTAATGAAAAGATACTTCCAACAATGATCTTCAACCTTCTCTAAGTTAGATTTAATATTGAATTTATTGGTACTTTCAACTTTGTCATGTATATTAACATGACAAAAAGTAAATAACACAAATGCAAATGCCTTATTCACGTTTTCAATAGTCCATACTAACAATTAATATTAATAATATTAACTAGCATGGTCCCGTACAAGGTATGGGCCACGTTAAATTTAATTAGAGGTATTAACAAAAAATTGTATAATTTGAAAAATTATTTTAATAAAATACTAAGTAAATGGATTTTAACTATCACTTAAAAGGTAATTGATTATAATTTTACTTTAATGATAAGTGACGGGTGTAAAAATATTAAAGTTTTGATGATAACAAAAATAGTTAACAAAAAGAGAAAATTTTTAAAAAATTAAAAGACTTCATTTAGTAAACCTAGTTTAAAATCATCTCCGTAGGAACATAATTGCATTATGTGGATAATTAGATTATTTTTACTTATTAGTTATTAAAACTATTTTCTTATTCTAAGTATTAGTTTGGGCCGAATATTTCATGCTTATCTTAATATTGGGTTGGGACGAAATTTACTTGCTTACCTAATATTGGTTTGGACCACGATTATGTGCTTATAATTATGAAAGAATTACATATATTAGTACATTTTTGAAAATAATTACAAAAATCATGCACCCATAAAATAATTACAAAAGTATTACACTTTTTCATTTTTATTTACAAAAGTATTCTCTCTCCTCTCTCTTCTCTCATCTTTCCATTTCTTCTTCTTCTTCTCTTTCCATTTCTATCTCCTCCCTCCCGCCGCCCTCCCTCTCCCCGACCGTCGCCTCCCTCACTCCCTCCCCCCGCCTCCCTCCTGCCTTCCCCCTCCCTCCACCTCCCTCCCCCTTCCCCTCCTTCCTTCCTCTTCCCTGCCCCTCTCCCCCGCCTCCTTCCCGCCTGCCTTCTTATATATTGTGTGTATTTTAGTGTAGTAACTAGTTTTGGTTACCTTTGTATTTAAGGTTGGTTACCTCTGTATTAAGGTTTGGTTACCTTTATATTACAATTTGGTTACCTTTATATTAAAAGTTGGTTACCTCTGTTTTAAGGTTGGATACCTTTTGTATTAAGTTTTTGTTACCATTGTATTTAGGGTTGGTTATCTTTTGTATTAAAAGTTGGTTACTTCTGTATTAATGTTTGATTACCTCTGTATTAAGGTTTGGTTACCTTTATATTAAAGGTTGATTACCTTCGTATTAAGGTTTGGTTACATTTGTATTAAAGGTTGGTTACCTCTGTATTAAGGTTTGATTACCTTTATATTAAGGGTTGATTACCTTCGTATTAAGTTTTGGTTACCTTTGTATTTAAGGTTAGTTACCTCTGTATTAAGGGTGTTATTCCCACCTGTAATCAACCCTCCTCCCTTCCCCCGCCTCCCTCCTCCCTCCCGCCTGCCTTCCCCCACCGCCTACCCCCTCCCTCCACCTCCCTCCCTCCCTCCCGCCGCCCTCCCTCTCCCCTCCCATCGCCTCCCTCCCTCCCGCCCCCCTCCCTCCGCCTCCCGCCCGCCTTCCCCCCCCCTCCCCCACCCTCCTCCCGCCTCCGCCTCCCTCCCGCCTGCCTCCCCCTCTCTCTCCCTCCTTCCTCTTTCCTCTTCCTCTCGCCTATTTTGCGTGTAATTATTTTATAATTTTTGTAATTATTTTGTGTGTATTTTATTTTTGTAATTACTTTCTAATTGTTGTATATTAATGTTAAGGACCCTATAATTATTTATGTTTGGACCAAAACTTACATGATTTACCTAATGTTGGGCCAATATTGAACTTGCATAATTTTAAAGCCCAATAACTGATTGGAGTATGTATTTTAATAGCTATTGGACCCAGAAAGAATTTTATTTAAATCCAATAGTTACACTAAAGTAGAACAGACTAATTATCATGTCAAATGTCACATGGTTTTTTTTTTTTTTTCTGATCCCATGTCACATGGTTTGTTTTTAGTACAAGGCCTTCTCAGTGTCAGAGATCTATTGTCTGTGACCTAACTCTACATTTACACTAAATTCAAAATTTTAATTTTTTCTTTCAATTTTGAAGAGTGTTTTATAACATATTCCGCATATATCATTTAATTAACTTTTTTAATTGTTTAATAATACATCTGTAAAAAAAATTAAAATAATCTTTTCAACCTTATTTCTAGATCTCTTTTATACTTTTTGAGAATAACATAACACAACATAAAGATTATTTATTTTATATAAATTATAAATATTATTAAAGATGTAAAAGCACTTGTAGTTGGGTTTTTTTATTATAAATATTTTACCTTACACTTGGCTTTTAAGTTATTAAGATAATTTTCATAAATAATCACATATATAATTTTATTATACATCAACTATATAAAATAAATATAAATTAAAAACACTTATCTTTCAATTTTATCTATTTTTTTTACATACACTAATTATATAGAGAGATTATTGTAGACACCCAAATTTTGCACTTCGTATACTAACCCTGACAAGAGGGCAAATTCGTCCACTAAGCCGGCCTACGAGAGCGAAGGATGGGCGCAAATACGAACCCTCGACGCCACCGCGACGATTTGCAAATCAAAACCAACATGACAACAAGGCTGTCCGAAATGAGCATTCCCGAATGATGCGACACGTCTCCCAGTAATTCCCGGACTGCAAAATACGAGAATCGAGGCGTTGCACGAAAATCGAGAAAGTCAAGCCAGCCAGCCGCGGATTGATCTACGGCCAATGAGTGCGCCTTTTGAAAATACGGAACTCGAAACACGGAAACCGAAAATCAGCTGAGTGGAGGGGTGGCGGCCAGCCAGCCGCAGATCAATCTGCGGCCAGCCTATTTCAGCTCATTCCTTCATTCAGCATACAGGAGGTTAGGCGAGAAGGAGAGAAAGAAAAACAGCAGCAGCAGCTCGGAAAATTAGGAAGGAATAGCATAAATTTGCAACAAAAGAGGAGAGAAAGGGAGAAAAAAAGAGAAGATTTATACTCTTTTGATTTGATTGTATCATATATACTTCTCATTCTATTCAAATACACAAGTTTACATCCACTTTGATATTATTTTGCAAGGTGAAAATCTCCTTATTATTGCAATTTCTATCATATCATTTGGTTAAATTAAGTGTAGTTTTCATGTAATTTATGGTGAAAAAATGAACTAGGGATTATTAGTGAGGGTTCCATCGGAACAAAATTCTTCCTAATAACCCGATGATATTCATTTATTGATTTTTTGTTTGTTTTACCGTGATATATTGGGCGTGGTTCCTTTAGGTTGCTATTTTAGGATGTCTTGATATTGTTAGATTATCCGTGTTGGTTATTTCTTGTAATATCCGCTTTGTGGTTGTGTAGAAATTTCGGGTGTGAGTCTAGGAACGCGACCCCGTGGTCCAAATCCGATGATGGACATCTTTTGATGTGGGTAGTAGGAACGATGTAATCTTCATTGTGAACATGTAATCGTCGGGCCTTAAAACGACGCCAAGGCGAGAATCGTGTTTAAGGCCCCGTCATAGTGAAAGTATGTGATTGTGGGCGTTCGGGGTTATTTTGATGGCTTACATGCCCATGAATAGCCCCAACGCATTTTAATGCGTGATTTGATTTATGACACGAAATTGATTTCAAAGCTAAACGATAAAGATTTCCATAAAATCAATCAAATTAGGTTATTAGAATCACGAGGCTAAAAAATTGGGAGTGCTAATGAATGTCGATTCCTCTTTAACGAAAAGCTAACGAAAGTCGTTTTTTCAAAGACATCACAAGAATGGTTTTATACAAAATAAATGACGTTTTATTAAACCGTTGTGCATAGGGTTAAAGGGATTCTAGAAATTGCCCGACACTTTATTTACGAAGGCAATGTATAGATCTCGATTCCTATTTTGACGAAGGTTTAGAAAACTCTTGTTTTGCCAAAACGACACCTAATGCAATCTCACAGTTTTGATAATTAAAATCAAACATTTTCTCATAAAGCTTTCTCGTATAAACCGAAGGACATTCTAAAGCATTCCCAAAAGAAAAACACGATTTTTCCGAAAACCCAATTGGTTTCTTCATGCAAACTCACTACCACATTCACATAGGCACACACACACACGCACACATACACATTTCATGAATTAAAGGATAGGAAAGTATCAAGATTGCGGTAACCGTGTTTCACGGAAGTCGGGGGGTGCCTAACACCTTCCCCTCGCTTAAGCAAGCCCCCGAACTCTATGAATATCGGTTTGCAGACCAATTAATTCGGAGTCACATATGAGCCAGCGATTTATAAAAAACGAAAACTCGGATGAGTTGGTACATCCATTTCAAATATACCAACTGGCGACTCTGGTTAATTGGCTCATCATAAAAAACGATCTTTCAAAACCCCGTCGACATTAAGTGCCGATCTTTTCCAAAAAATCATCTAATAAAAAGGCTAAAATTGGAAAGGACTAAAAAATCGCAAAAGAAGCGATCCCTCCCGGCGTCGACAGCTGGCGACTCTGCTAGGGACCTTAGAGGGCTTAAGCCGCGCTCAAATCTTGATACTATCCTACCCTTTAAAATTTATAAATGTGTATGTACGTGCGATATTTTGACTTGTTTTACTTATTGTTGTGTGAATGTGTGCTTTTGTCCAATGAATGATTATTGAATGGAATGACTTTACTTTAAAGAAATCATTTGCATACGGTGAGGACGATGAATGTGAATGTATGTTGAGAGAGTACCTCCTCCTGAGGCGAACCCGTCGGTTGCTTATTATTGGACTCGAAGGGGCTGCTCCCCGGAGATGGCTCAGGAAACGCACCACCCAAATCCGCTCCAATCGAAAGGATTCAAATGAGTAGATTGTGAAGATTTGGGGACCTTCATGCCGAAAAGCCCGCGAGAGTAACCTTAGGATAGGTCAGCCTCAGATTAACCCAATGCAGGAAAAGTCTCTTCATGCCCTTTTACGTTCGCGCGTATAAATGTCATAGTCCCATTCAATATTCATATATGCCTCCCCTTTTGTCAAAAGAAATTACTAACCTCTATGTTTTGTAGGGAACAGCTGGGGAAGCATAATAAGTCGTGTCTAGCATTTATTATTGCAATAAGGGATCGCTAACATGTTGTCTTGCAGGGAAAGATTAAAAAACCTAAAAACACAAAAGTTACAGCTTTAGCATGCATCCACATCTTTCAGTTCACAAAGACTAAACTTCAAACCGTTTTCCCCTGTAGGATTGCTCCTCAAACGCGTTTGCAATCTAAAAGGGCCAAGGACTCTACATCTGAAATGGCTGATCTTCCACCTACTAATCCTGGTTCCATATCTCGTGAGGAATTTGATGATTTTAAGAAACAGATGTTGTAAATGGCCATGATGCTGAAGGAACAATTGCTACCTAGACAGGATCCACCTAAAGAGGATCCACCCCAACCTAAGGGCGAGCCAGTCGTCCCAAAGGCCATTCCCATACCTAACAGGACAGTGATTACTATCCCAGAGGAAGGAGACACTGATGACCTGCGAAAGAAAATGAAACAAATGGAGGAAACTATCCAATCTCTGAAGGGCATAGGGTCCCTAGGCAGGGTGAATTATTCAGATCTTTGTGTCTTCCCCGGAACCAGATATTCGGAGAAATTTAAAATCCCCGAATTTGAGAAATACAATGGGAAGGGGGATCCTTATACACATCTGAAAATATACATTGGGGAGCTGTGATCTTATGCAGAAGACGAAGGTCTAAGGATGCAATTATTCCAAAAGAGCCTGACGGGAGAAGCGAGAATCTGGTATGCCCGTCTTGATAATGCCCGGATCCACAATTGGGAAGAGTTGGCCCACACCTTCTTAACACAGTATAGCTTCCAGGCACAAATGGCCCCTGATAGATATCAAATGACGAAAATCAAGAAGCAACCGAGGGAATCTTTCAGGGATTATGCACAGCGATGGAGGGGTATGGCTGCACAGGTGAATCCCCCAATGAGCGAGTCGGAGATGATGATGACCTTCGTGGATATTTAGGAGGCACCTTATTATGAGCGGGTTATATCGGGGATTGGAAGACCTTTTGCCGAGATGATTAAACACAGAGAAATGGTGGACATGGGTTTGAAGTCTGGCAAGATTCGGGATTTCACGGCTTTGGAAACAGCTGCGGAGCAAATCCAGAGCGGAAACTATGGCAAGACTTCCCGTAGGGTCCAAAAGAAAAAGGAAGAAGATGTTTCCCTCATCCTGCAGGGATCATCTAGAAAGACAGAGAATAATCCTCCAATACAGGTGCAGAGAGTGGGGCCATCCCGACAGCCTAACTTCACTAATCAGAGGGCGGATGGGCGAAGGAGATTCGAGACCTCGAAAAATCGAGTATTCACCCCACTCGGGGATCCTCTTGAGCAGGTTTTGGCAGTATTGATAGCCCAAAGGAAAATAGTCGATTTGGCACCCCCAAGTGACCCGAATGGAAGAAGATTTGACCCAAGCAAGCGATGCGCCTACCACTCAGGTTCCCCTGGTCATGATACGCAGGAATGTTGGACGCTGAAGCACAGAATTCAGAACTTGATTGATAGTGGGGAAATCGTGGTGGAACAGCCAGACTCCCCAAATGTTAAAGTCAATCCCCTGCCTAGGCATGATGGAGAAGGGGTCAATGTAGCGGAAGCCAGTGAAGCCGATGGGCCATCTAGACTAAGTTATGTAAGGAAAATTGATGAGATAATCAGCATGATAAGTGATCACGAGAGTATATGGGGAGCACCAATCAGGTTGGCAGGTGTAAGCAGAAATATCATAGCGAGGCCTGTCAAGTTATCAGCTCCAAAACTCCTCACCCTCACAGCGAGACCACAGATCCCTGTCAACAGTCTGAAAACGGTACCATGGAATTATGGGGAAGTGTCAGAGGAAGCGGCCAGTTGTGCTTCTATGACATCAAAGGGGAATCCCTTATATCTTCCTAGACGAGTCCTTGAAAGCAAAACGAAGAAAAATGAAGAGATATCCAAGGAGAAAGCCATGGAATTCTCTTGGAAGATGGATCATCCGCAAGCAAGAGGGATCCAGATATTAAGCGAGGAGTCGACCCTGACATCAATCATGGATTTGGTGTTATCGTCCAGTGATCACTGCAAAATTCTGGCGAAAGTCCTAGAGGAGGCATACATTCCCAAAGAGATTAGCAAAGAAGGGTTCGGTCATCTGGTGGACCATCTGTTAGAAAGTAATGTAATATCATTCACAGATGATAATATCCCTAAGGAGGGAAGGGGGCATCGAAAACCGCTGCATATCGCGGTAATCTCCTCAGGTTATATTATGAATGGGGTGCTGATTGATGGGGGATCGGCGTTGAATATCTGTCCCCTCAGTACATTGCAAAAGATGAACATCAATCCTAAGCGCCTACGGGCCAGTCATGTGGTGGTACGAGCCTTCGACGGGTCCCGGAGGGATACAATTGGGGAGATAGAATTGCCGGTGGAAATAGGCCCTTGTACTTTTGATAACTCTTTCCAAGTCTTAGATATTGCGACAAGTTATAACCTGTTGTTGGGGAGGCCGTGGATACACATGGCCGGAGCAGTCCCTTCCACGCTACACCAGCAAATCAAACTTATCATCGACGGGAATCTGGTGACGATCTCGGCAGAGTGTGATGACCTTTCTCCTTTCAGGAATGGCCTGCCTGTGATTAATGTGGACGAGTCGGCGGCACCTACCAGTTTTCAGGCGCTGGAAATCAGCACTCCCCACTACAGATGCCTGGGGGCTCCAGCCGTGAAACCTAAGGTCTCTCCAGAACTTACCTTTGTGGCAAAGGAAATGATGAAAATGAAATTTCAACCTGGACAAGGGTTAGGAAAGAGCAGTCAAGGAATCACCGAGCCCATTCAACTGCCCCATCAGATAGGCAAAGCAGGGTTGGGATATCATGAGGGCATAGCACGGAGACACCGTCAAGACCCGGCCCCGACTCGATTGGCCGAAAATCCGATGACCAAGATCAACAATGAACGAGGGACTAGCAAGCCTGTGATTGGGACAGGGGGTGAAAAATTGACCCCTACAAGTGATGAGTCGACCAAGAGGGAAAGTTTCCTACAGGAGGTCGCGCAAAAGTTCGAAACCAGGTGCTATATCTCCGGACAGTTAACGAGCAATGAGGAGGGGAAGGATGTCACCATGCCACCGGGAGCCCAACAAAGTATGCCTGTCATCGATTGGGCAGGGCTAATTATTCCTGAAGAAGGTAAGAAGAGGGACTCAGGCGATGTGGCCGTAGTCATCGGGGAAGTTTCCGATGTGAAGCCACCTTTCATCCAGCGCATTCCGTCTGATATGACCATCGACAACTGGAAAAGGGAACCAGTGATATCCAAACAAGGGTAAAACACGGCGTCAGGGTGGTAGACCCCAGAGGATGGGAGGATGAAGAAAATATCATTTGTTGTTTTGTATTTTACATAATTATGTCGTTTCATCATGTTATCTAAAAAATGTTATCGTTGTGGAAAATGACTTATATATGACAAATATTTTGTTTCATGTCAGGTGTACCAATTCGAGTAATCCTTGCCTAACAAACGGTCTTTCAAATTTGAATGATGACTATGATTTTGATATTGAGCTGGATTTCGATTTAATGGGCATTGAGCAAGACGAGACAGATTACGACGACGCGCCTGACGAGATCAAAGGATGGGTCGAGGATAAACCCAAACCCAACTTAGACCAAACCATCACCATAGATATCGGAGCCCCTGACAAACCCAAAGAGCTCAAGATAGGGACAGACCTTACCCCTAGCCAAAAAGCAGAAATAACTGAGTTGCTAAGACAGTATGAGGATGTCTTTGCCTGGTCTCATGAGGACCTGATCGGATTGTCCACCGACATTGTGGTACACCGGTTGCCCATCAAGGAGGGTTTCAAGCCTGTCAAGCAAAAACTAAGAAAGTTGAGACCGGAGTGGAGCTTGAAGGTAAAGGAGGAGATCATCAAGCAGTTTAGGGCTGGAATCATTATGGTGTCCACTTACCCGGAATAGCTGTCCAATGTAGTCCCAGTGGCTAAGCCTGGAGGGAAGGTGAGGGTATGTGTCGACTATAGAGATCTGAACAAGGCCAGTCTCAAGGACAACTTTCCAGTGCCTTTTATACACATCTTGGTGGACAACACAGCCCAATACGAGATGTATTCTTTTATTGATTGCTTTGCAGGGTATCATCAGATAATGGTGGCGGAGGAAGATCGGGAAAAGACCGCTTTCATCACCCCTTGGGGCACCTTCTGCTATAGACGATTGGCTTTCGGTCTCACAAATGCAGGGGCTACTTATCAGAGAGCCATGATGGCCCTGTTCCACGACATGATGCACAAGGAGATAGAGGTCTACGTGGATGACATTATCGTGAAGTCAAGGGTAGAATCTGATCATATAACCCATCTCAAAAAGCTATTCGATCGGCTCAGGAAATATAATTTAAAGCTCAATCCGGCAAAGTGTGCTTTCGGGGTGCAGTCGGGCAAGCTCTTAGGATTCTTGGTCAGTGATCGGGGCATTGAGTTGGATCCGGCAAAGATCAAGGCCATTGTGGATATGCCGGCACCTCACACAGAGAAGGAGATAAGAGAATTCCTTGGAAGAATAAACTTCATTAGCCGCTTCATATCCCACTTGACGACTACATGCGAGCCGATTTTCAAACTATTAAGGAAAGATGCCTCCCAAGAGTGGAATGAACAATGTCAAGAAGCCTTTCAGACCATTAAGAAACAGCTGACAGAGGCACCAGTGCTGGTACCCCCGAAGGATGGGATCCCTCTGTTTATGTATATATCGGTCAATGACATTGCGATGGGATGTATGCTGGGACAGAAGAATGAATCAGGCAAAGAGCAGGCCATCTATTACCTCAGCAAAAGATTTAGCCGATGCGAACAGAATTACACCCCCATCGAAAGGACCTGTTGTGCTTTGGCGTGGGCTGCAATGAGGTCACAACACTATCTCCATGGTCACACTACGTACTTGATATCGAGAATGGATCCCCTGAAGTACATCTTTGAAAGGCCCATTCTGAATTGTCGATTATCCAGGTGGCAGTTAATCTTACAGCAGTTCGACATCGTATACGTAACTCAGAAAGCCATGAAAGGGCAGGGAATTGCAGATCAGTTGTCAGAAATGCCAGCAGGGGGGGATGGAGCCTTTAGAAACTCCTTTGCCGGGCGAAGATGTATTTTGGGTATTACACACGAAATGTGATGACGAGGGGCAGTTCTGGAAGTTGTATTTTGATGGTGCCATGAATGCTGAAGGGGCAGGAGCCGGAGCAGTCCTGGTCTCTATCACCGGAGAGCAATACCCTGTGGCCGCTAAATTGCAGTTTAGTAATTCAAACAACACAGCTGAGTACGAGGGATGTATATTGGGACTCCGTTTTGCCCGCGATATGGGAGTGAAGAGACTAGCGGTGTTTGGGGATTCAGAGCTGGTAATCAAACAGGCAATCGGGGAGTATAGCACGAAGGAGCTTCGGTTGCTTCCATACCACCGATGTGTTGTCCAATTGATGCGAGAATTTGAAGATATCGCTTTCCGACATATCCCCCGGGGACGAAATGATTTTGCTGATGCATTGGCAACTCTGGCCTCCTTAATCCACATAATCAAAAGCAAAGATGCTCCACAGATTGAAATAGCAGTACGGAATGCCCCAGCATATGAGGAGCAGGTGGCAGTATTATCGGATGAGGTGGTTGCACCAAGGCAACCTTGGTATCACGACATAAGGGAGTACTTGAGGGATAGATCCATTCCCGACCAGGCAAGCCGGGCTGAGAGATTGAGAATCCAAAAGATGGCGATGAAGTTTTATCTGAGCGGGGATTCACTATACAAGAGGGATGCTAGTTTGGGATTGTTGCAATGCGTAAATGAAGCGCAGGCCCAAAAGATTATGGACGAAATACATGGTGGAGTGTGTGGGCCACACATGAGTGGACCGATGCTGGCCAAAAAGATCTTGAGAACGGGGCATTATTGGTTAACGCTAAAAGCCGATTGCGACGATCATGTCAAACAATGTTATTAATGCCAGGCGCACGGCAATGTAATTCATGCGCCCCCCAATGAACTGCATTGTATGACCTCCCCTTGGCCATTCTCAATGTGGGAAATGGATGTAATCGGACCAATAGAGCCTAAAGCGAGCAACGGACATCGATTTATCTTCGTCATGATCGATTACTTCACTAAATAGGTAGAAGCAGCTTCTTTCCCTAAAGTAACTCAGGAGATCATCGTTGGTTTCATCAGGAATAATGTCATTTATCGATACGGGCAACCTGAGGTCTTGGTCTCCGACAATGCCAAGAATTTGAACAATGCCCTCATGAAGGAATTATGTGACCAGTTTAAAATCAAACACCTCAATTCTGTCATTTACCGTCCCAAGATGAATGGGGCAGTGGAGGCTGCAAATAAAAATATCAAGAAGATTATGGCAAGGATGTCCGCCAATCATCGAGGATGGCCGGATCTGCTACCGCTCACCTTGCTGGCGTACAGAACGTCGGTGCGTACTTCTACAGGGGCAACCCCTTACGCTTTGGTATATGGAATGGAGGTTGTTCTGCCAGTTGAGGTTGAGATGGCATCCCTCGGAATCTTGATCGATGCTCAGATAAGCGAGGAGGATTGGATGCAAAGTCGATACGACCAATTGGCCCTAATTGATGAGAGGAGGGTGACTGCTGTTTTGCACTGTCAGTTATATCAGCGAAGGATCTCTCGGTCATACGACAAAAAGATAAGGCCTCGAAAGTTCAAGGAAAATGACCTAGTGCTAAAGAGAGTCATGCCTTGTCAAGACGAAGCCAAAGGGAAGTTCGCCCCGAACTGGGAAGGACCTTTTGTGATTAAGAAGGTACTGTCTGGGGGAGCCCTCATATTGCAAGAGATGGACGGCGAGGTGTTTCCCCAACCCCTCAATTCTGACTCGGTGAAGCAGTTCTATGCTTGAAAAGAAAAATCATCATTTTCTCCTCTTTCTTGGAAAAACGAACTACGTAGGACCTGATCTCCCGACTTGTGGGGGTACGTAGGCAGCCATCGTGGCACGGTCCTATTCCTTACAAAATAATACTTTCTTCCATCAAAACCGATTCCCAACAGCAAAAAAAAAAAAAAAAAAAAAAAACCTTCCTATACCCTCGAAACCTTCCCGAAACTAGCCCCTAATCAGATTCATCCCAAGTAACATAACCCTAGCCCAACCAAACAGTTAGCCAAAATCTAAGACTCAGTCCGATAAAATCAACAGGGGTGCGGCAATATCTGTCAGATCTCCATCAAGACTGGAGAAGAGAAAGAAAGCGAAATGTCAAAATCATGGTCAGCTGGATAAAATGAGGACCCAATGAAAGGCAACGATACGACAAAAAAGGGAAAATGACTAAATTTAAATGCATGTCTACATATATAAGTCATTTCGTTATAAGATTTCTCTTTCGATAACCGATGAAACTGACATAGTCTATGCAGGAAATAAAATGATCTACAAATCTGAAACTAACTGAAGCAGGATGGATAAGGTGGTGGATAGATCTGAAGCATCAGCATCCCCTGTAATCTGCTGCCCCATCATGTCGATGCGATCCAATAAAGCGGTGGCTCGGCCAACTGTCTCAGAGTGAGCATCTATAACTGCCCTAGTCTGCAATACAATGGCGTCTCTGTCAATAAGGGCAGCATCTCTAGCCATAATAGCAGCATCTCTCTCAACAAGAGCAGCATCCCTCTCAGCTGCAGTGGCAATCAAGGCCAGTCGGATCCGGCTATCCTTAGTAACCCGACTAGGGGCAGAAACAGCTGAGATGGAATGATCTGTGGTATCATCTGTGAAAGTCACTCGAGAGTCATCAAAAACCCCAGTCGGACTCGAACCAACCATATCCGAGCCTCCGCGCAACCATTGCACATAAGCGAACGTCTGGATGGGGCAACTGTCACTGTACTCGGCAAGGATCCTACGAGACCAAAGATCATATACCCGCAGTAGATCTCTCTCTGTCTGGGATGATATAAGGAATCGGTAGGCGGCTACGCCCGTGAAAGGGTGAAAATCCTGTGTCTGATCAAACTGCCCTGTAACCGCCAAGGGATGATAAGTCGTCACACCCCTCAAGCCAACAATAAGGATGAAATCCATGGTGGGCACGTGACTAAAAAAGCTCATAAAGGAGCAATAACCCGAATAGATCAGGAGATGAAAAGGATCCTCAATAACCGACAAAAATGCTGTCCAGGAGGCCGCATCAGTACAGCTCACGGGACGAAACGAAAACTGCGTGGTTATGTCATGGCTGAAGCAAAACCCTTGGCGACAGAAATGGCCAATGGGACTAAGATGACTCATAAACCACACATACAACAAAGTCGAGCTCCCTCTGAATACTGTGCCTCGGAAAGACTAACAATATGAGGCGGACATATAGGTGTCTGCTAGTATCATGGGAATGATGGTGTGATCCTCCTGAAGGGCTCTCACGGCCGCGACAACTCGCATATCCAACAGATCGGGTCCGGCTGGAAAATACAGAGCTGAAATGACACAGGCTATCAAAACGTGTACTCTCAAAGCGCCCCAGCGCTCCTCAGATACGGAAAAATCACCAGAGAATAGACGAAAATTGTCGGGTGAGCCGAATCGGTCAATCAAGAAATGAAGGGGAACCAGATGGTCTGATGTGATCACCGATAACAAGGCTGTCCTCCGCAACCCAGTGAAAGTCAAGAACTGACGACGCATAGGACCAACTGTGACCCTGGCGCAAAGACCGTCCAAAGCCAAACCAGTAAAGCGGGCATACTCCTCGAGAGTAGGGGTCATCTCCACTGTCCCTAACCTGAACACCTGACGGGCAGGGACCCAATGACCTAGAATACCATCTACAAAGCCTGCCAGCACCCGAAAGGATAATAAGGACCGGAAATGTCCCAGAAGACCATCTGCAATAGCCTTGTCGCCCGGCGACAAACTGTCCAACCAGCAGAAAAGTCTGCCAACCAACCCTGTGGGAGGAATGAAATCCAAACGTGTCACGACATCTGATGACGACATCTGTGAAAATAGTATCAAAAGACTATGCAGGGGTCATTCTCTATCCATAAATAAGAAGCATGCATCGTACAATTAATAATAAAGCAAGTGAATTTCATAAAGATAAAAAAAATTGTGCATAAATAAACAAATGAGTTCAATACATAGTGCATGAAATGAAAAAAATAAAATCTAACAGGTTCAGGTACAAAAGGCCCTATCCTAGCCTGATCTAATCAAAGGTGAGGTCATCTAAGAAAGCCGGATCCTCAAACTGATCCCCTGGAGTCGTCGAAGTCGGAGGCCCAAAGTTCATGTCGGGGATATATGGCTGCGCTGGGGCATCAGACGAGCTCGGGCCTGTGTCAAAACCCATACTATCAGGATCATATGCATAGGCATCCTCCGGGGTCCGACCTAGCACCCGAAGATACAACGACAGCTGCTCCACTTGGCGGGTCAGGGTGGCAATCTGCTCAGTATGAGTGGGAGTCCGAACACAGGCGGCCCAATCGGTCATCATCACCGAGCCGGGAACCATGTCTCCGAGAAAGAAAGTGGCCCGAGTCTGGGGACCGATGGTGCGGGGCACCCACCAGGTACGAAAGGCCTCGCTCGTGATGGGATCCGAAGAAAGTGTACATCCATCCTCCCCCGCAAGCATGATCTCCGAAGGCTGAGAATCCAACGGCCAGGAGGTAGTAAAGGGAAGAGAGTGCGGGATGCGGATCTCTCCAGTAACGCATCTGAATGCGCGCTCTCCCAGATACATCACCCAGCCCCCGACACTCTGCAAAGTAAGGCGGCGGGTGGAAAGTGCGAACTCCGGGCCGGAAGGATACCCATCTGTGAACCCCACAGCCAGATGCTCAGAACGATAAGGAGTCCAGACGACCTGTGCAGCGGTGATCAGCTCCAGCTGAATGCGGTAATGGGCAAAGCTGCCAGACACCGGGACCTCCTCCAAGGTGCTATGGTGCCATCGCCGACCCCGGGGATAGGTATCCAGACCGAGGGTAGTGACAGGCCTCAGACAGGGGAGTCGCTCGTAGGCCCAGAACTGTGAACAAGAACAAGGAAAGGCATGAGTAACCGATAAATGCAAAAAAAAAAGAAATGAAATAAAGGGAAGTACAGTAAGAAAAGAGGAAGAGAAGGCTCACTAGCAGAAAGTGGTAGAATCCGAGCCAAGCATCTGTCTGTCCCTCCGAACGTAGACGAAGACCGTGGAGGAAATAAGCAAATGTGAAGGACCCCCAATCATAGTCACCGATCCGGTCTACATCCCTGACAGCACCGACGACGCTGAAATGAATGGTAGAGGAGTTGTTCCCTAGGAAACAACCCCTCATGATGGTCAGGAACAGGCGCCGGAGCAGAATGTCACGGGTGGCCCGATCTGCAGGGAAGGGCATCGCGTATATGCCCCCAACAGCGTCAACGGCCAAAGCTCTGGACCGAATGCTGCAGGCCTTGAAGACCCGGTCATCGGCAGCGAAACCCAATAAAGTTCGGACCTCTGCTGGAGTAATGTCAAGATCCAGAGGGACACGGAATCCGGTAAACTCGATACCCGTGATATACCTCCAGTCCGAGGGAGTCAGCACAACCTCGCAGTCCAAGAGATGAAGGGACTGGGTCTGGTGGAACCATCGCTCGGATAAGGCCCTCATGTAACCCCAGGGGCACTGACGGGGAATGATGGTGAAGAAATGACGCAAGCCCCAGGAATCCACCACCGCGCGGTAATCACTGTGCAAGGCTGTGTAGAGGGAGTAGATATTGAACCAGTTACCCCTCGGTTGAGTAAACTCGGGCACCTGTGGCAATCACTAATGGGTCGGTCCAGATACGAACAGAAATTGAGAATAAATTCAAAGTAGAATTGAATATACCTCATTAGCAACAAGAGATGCCGAGGGGTGACGACTGAGATCCCGACCCAATAGATTGGGTATCTGCACAGAGGCGCCAGATAGGGCGCGATGAGGAGATGGAGCTGGTGTGCTGAAGGATGGCCCCTCTACCGCAACGTTCGGGAGAACAGCCTCCTCAACATCGGGGTGATCGAGCCGGATGACAGCCTCCGCCAGTCGGCGAGCCTGGCGGGTCCGAGGCAAAGCGGGGACTGGTGCAACCCTACGGCGGTGAACCCCCGAGGCACGAGATGCGGTGGAGCTACTAGGAGCGTCAGGATCCATAGCTGGAACAGAACAGGCGAAAAGGAAGGTAAATTCTATTTTGAATTATGTCAATTTCCTATCCTCATCGTAGAATTAATGCAACATGATGCATGTTTACTATATATGCATGAAAAAAAAATCGGTAGAGTTTCGTCTATAAAGTGGGCATCCCATGCATAGCCAAGCATGTTTTTAATGTAACCCAAGCCACAACAGGTCAAAATTGCATTTATATGGATAATTGCAACATGAAAAGGACCATAATGCATGATTTTCTTTCAAAAGAAACAAGAGATATGTGGGACCGCATCATGAGCATAAAATATGACTTGCGCAGTTGATACATAGCATATACATGCAATAATACATGGCATAGCACTTCAAAGCATACATTTATATCTCTAAACATGCAAAGTGGCAAATGTATAGCAAAACATTGATGAAATTGGAAAACAATCGGTCAAAGTGTTACCTGTAGCGCGTAGAACAATCTAACCGGAGCGGTTTTTGCAAGAAGATTGGAAAATTCGCCAAAAGGGACGTGCACAGGTGCAAAAATCGTGTGGGGTACGAATGAAAGTGACAGATCTGGGAGGCGGTTGTCCGCTTAAAATCCCGATCTTGGCCGCAGATCCATCT
Source organism: Aralia elata (assembly GCA_034770075.1). NCBI lineage: Eukaryota > Viridiplantae > Streptophyta > Magnoliopsida > Apiales > Araliaceae > Aralia > Aralia elata. Next base: position 48,679,888 of record CM068380.1, on the reverse strand, counting down.
GCGGCTGGGCCCAACGATTCCCCCCTTGTCCATTGCAAGCTTAATCGATTCTAAAGCCCGTTTGACTCATAATGTGGTAATAAAATACGAGTTTTTGATTAATTGGGTGTCGAACACGACTTCTCAATTCGACCGAGCGACCGGATACGAGACCCGGCACTCACAATACAATCGACCGGATACGAGACCCGGCGATTACGAGACGAGCGACCGGATACGAGACCCGGCACTCACAGGATAATCGACCAGATACGAGACCCGGTGATTACGAGACGAACGACCGGATACGAGACCCGGCACTCGCAGGATGATCGACCGGATACGAGACCCGGCGATTACGAGATAGGTGACCGGATACGAGACCCGGCCCCGACAAGACAATCAACCGGATACGAGACCCGGCGATTACGAGATGGGTGACCGGATACGAGACCCAGCCCCGACAAAACGATCGACCGGATACGAGACCCGGCGATTACGAGATGGGTGACCAGATACGAGACCCGGCCTCGACAAGACAATCGACCGGATACGAGACCCGGCGATTACGAGTTGGGTGACCGGATACGAGACCCGGCCCCGACAAGACGATCGACCGGATACGAGACCCGGCGATTACGAGATGGGTGACCGGATACGAGACCCGGCCCCGACAAGACAATCGACCGGATATGAGACCCGGCGATTACGAGATGGGTGACCGGATACGAGACCCGGCCCCGACAAGACGATCGACCGGATACGAGACCCGGCGATTACGAGATGGGTGACCGGATACGAGACCCGGCCCCGACAAGACAATCAACCGGATACGAGACCCGGAGATTACGAGATGGGTGACCGGATACGAGACCCGGCCCCGACAAGACAATCGACCGGATACGAGACCCGGCGATTACGAGATGGGTGACCGGATACGAGACCCGGCCCCGACAAGACGATCGACCGGATACGAGACCCGGCGATTACGAGATGGGTGACCGGATACGAGACCCGACCCCGATAGGACAATCAACCGGATACGAGACCCGGTGATTACGAAACGAGCGACCGGATACGAGACCCGGCACTCACAAGACAATCGACTGAATACGAGACCCGGCGATTACGAGACGAGCAACCGGATACGAGACCCGGCGCAGACGAGACGATCGATTAGAAGACGAAACCCGACGATTAACAAATGCGGTCAGGGATTGATGCATTGACACCCTTACGAATGTTTTGCATGCTTTACATCTTGCATCGCATCATAAGTTGTATGTCTTACATCATATATGTATGTCATTCTTGTGCACTGTCATTCATGCATCAGGTGTCTATTTTTTTATCCTGTTCATTTCATTTAACATTTCATAAACATGATAAAGAGGGGCAGCTGTAGACACCCAAATTTTGCACTTCGTATACTAACCCTGACAGGAGGGCAAATTCGTCCATTGAGCCGGCCTACGAGAGCGAAGGATGGGCGCAAGTACGAACCCTCGACGCCACCGCGACGATTTGCAAATCAAAACCAACATGACAATAAGGCTGTCCGAAATGAGCATTCCCGAATGATGTGGCACGTCTCCCAGTAATTCCCAGACGGCAAAATACGAGCCTGTCGGCGAGAACCGACATCACGACACGAGAATCGAGGCGTTGCACGAAAATCGAGAAAGTCAAGCCAGCCAGCCGCGGATTGATCTGCGGCCAATGAGTGCGCCTTTTGAAAACACGGAACTCGAAACACGGAAACCGAAAATCAGCTGAGTGGAGGGGTGGCGGCCAGCCGTAGATCCATCTGCGGCTGGCTTTGGCCAGCCTATTTCAGCTCATTCCTTCATTCAACATACAGGAGGTTAGGCGAGAAGGAGAGAAAGAAAAACAGCAGCAACAGCTCGGAAAATTAGGAAGGAATAGCATAAATTTGCAACAAAAGAGGAGAGAAAGGGAGAATAAAAGAGAAGATTTATACTCTTTTGATTTGATTGTATCATATATACTTCCCATTCTATTCAAATACACAAGTTTACATCCACTTTGATATCATTTTGCAAGGTGAAAATCTCCTTATTATTGTAATTTCTATCATATCATTTGGTTAAATTAAGTGTAGTTTTTATGTAATTTATGGTGAAAAAATGAACTAGGGATTATTAGTGAGGGTTCCATCGGAACAAAATTCTTCCTAATAACCCGATGATATTCATTTATTAATTTTTTTGTTTGTTTTACGGTGATGTATTGGGCGTGGTTCCTTTAGGTTGCTATTTTAGGATGTCTTGATATTGTTAGATTATCCGTGTTGGTTATTTCTTGTAATATCCGCTTTGTGGTTGTGTGGAAATTTCGGGTGTGAGCCTAGGAACGCGACCCCGTGGTCCAAATCCGATGATGGACATCTTTTGATGTGGGTAGTAGGAACGATGTAATCTTCATTGTGAACATGTAATCGTCGGGCCTTAAAACGACGCCAAGGCGAGAATCGTGTTTAAGGCCCCGTCATAGTGAAAGTATGTGATTGTAGGCGTTCGGGGTTATTTTGATGGCTTACATGCCCATGAATAGCCCCAACGCATTTTAATGCGTGATTTGATTTATGACACGAAATTGATTTCAAAGCTAAACGATAAAGATTTCCATAAAATCAATCAAATTAGGTTATTAGAATCACGAGGCTAAAAAATTGGTAGTGCTAATGAATGTCGATTCCTCTTTAACGAAAAGCTAACGAAAGTCATTTTTTCAAAGACATCATAAGAATGGTTTATACAAAATAAATGACGTTTTATTAAACCGTTGTGCATAGGATTAAAGGGATTCTAGAAATTGCCCGCCACTTTATTTACGAAGGCAATATATAGATCTCGATTCCTATTTTGACGAAGGTTTAGAAAACTCTTGTTTTGCCAAAACGACACCTAATGCAATCTCACAGTTTTGACAATTAAAATCAAACATTTTCTCATAAAGCTTTCTCGTATAAACCGAAGGACATTCTAAAGCATTCCCAAAAGAAAAACACGATTTTTCCGAAAACCCAATTGGTTTCTTCATGCAAACTCACCGCCACATTCACATAGGCACACACACACACGCACACGCACACATACACATTTCATGAATTAAAGGATAGGAAAGTATCAAGATTGCGGTAACCGTGTTTCACGGAAGTCGGGGGGTGCCTAACACCTTCCCCTCGCTTAAGCAAGCTCCCGAACTCTATGAATCTCGGTTTGCAGACCAATTAATTCGGAGTCACATATGAGCCAACGATTTATAAAAAACGAAAACTCGGATGAGTTGGTACATCCATTTCAAATATACCAACTGGCGACTCTGGTTAATTGGCTCATCATAAAAAACGATCTTTCAAAACCCCGTCGACATTAAGTGCCGATCTTTTCCAAAAAATCATCTAATAAAAAGGCTAAAATTGGAAAGGACTAAAAAATCGCAAAAGAAGCGATCCCTCCCGGCGTCGACAATTATTTTAACTATCAACAATTTATTTAATTCTCCTCTAGTATGAAAATAGAGAAATTTTATCTAATTATTTGTAAAAACTTACTTAATTTTTGTCTCTTCACCAAATTGTTTGATTTTTTTTATTTCAGCAACTTGTTTGATTTTTTTTTTTCATTTTCATCAACTTGTATTTGATGTTCACACTTACCTACATAATATTAATTAAATAAATAAATTAATAATTTCTTCTAAATTGTAATGACCCCCGTCCTCTTATTTCTTTTTTTATTTTAAGTTATTTTATGTGGTCCAAGTGTCACTGATCTGATCTGATTTGGATACTTATCCTCTACAACAAAATGGGGACGTGACCCAAACCCGACAGCAAGAATTATTGTTGAAAACTTATCATGTACTAAAGTTGAAGAGCCTGTGCTTGCTGTGCTTTTACGTGGGGTCAGTCCTCTGTACAGCTAGTCTGATTTGACTGATGCATGCATCTGGCGTCTTTTTGTAACGCGCTGTTATACGCTGATTGGTTACAAAATAAATAGCTAGCCTCTTGGTGGTTAGTTGGGTTGGTAACTTTCTAACTTAGCTACCCAAAGATGGCGCTATTGTTTAATTGGACGTGGGACCTTACATGCATTCTTATACAGTTATGCTTATAGTTTTGAAATTACACTAAAAATCTATTTACTACGGGGAATTGAGTAGTGCATGCTCGTAAGGCCATGTTCGGCCGTTGGGCCTGTTTATAATTTACTCGGGTCCCATGTCAACATGGGTTTGGTTTGCCTATAATCTTGACCTATTTGCACCACTTCCCTTAGTTAGGCGAGCTGACTAGGAGTGATTTGGGCTTTATGGCCTGTTTTGTTTCGGCTTAAGGGCCTGTTTGTTTTCGGCAGGATTACTTGCCTGTTTGCCATTGTGACTGTTAATGTTGATATATGTTAGAGCTAGTTCCGTTATGTTTATGCCACTATTATATTGTTCTGAGGTACTGCTCCTTAGCCATTGTAATATGTATAAGCAAAAAAAGTTGAAGGCCCATACTTGGGGTATGTTTTTTCAATAATATTACGGTGATTAAAAAATTATTATAAAAAAGAGAAATAAAATAATGTGTATGACTTTGATTGATTATAATTATTGGACTCACCCATGATGATGAATCATCCATTAATTAATCATTGACGCATCATTTTGTAAACTAGTTATTGTAAGAGTTATTTGTAAGTATATCAAGATTCATGTTTTTTAGTTTTAACAAACTTCGAACCCTGTGCAAAACACAGGTTACATGGATAATAATTTATTATATTAATTATTACCATAATAATTACATGTAGGATAAATAACGGATTAAACAACTAGTATTTAACAATCCTCAACTGCAATAACGAATTTTCCAACTTTGAGTAGGGTAAATTAATATGCTATTGCAGTTGGACATTAATTTAATAATGAATTTACGATTACTATTAATATAATTAAATCGCGTGATATGTTAAGATATACTTTTAATAATTTATAATTTTTAATAAAATTGTAATAATAAAATTATTCTACATAAAATTTGTTGAGATAAAAAATTCTTGCAATAAGTTTAGTAGAACCAAAACAAATAAAAATTTATAAAAACAAAAACACATTCCCTTTTTCTATTAGAGAAATAAAAACAAAAGATTAAAATACATTGACACCTCATGTAGATAATTATAATAAGACTCATCACTCCTCTAATTTTTTAAATAACAGTCAATACCCCCTTTAGTCAACAATATGTAATATTCACTATTCCTAGAGTGATTGAATAACTAATATCCACAAATAATTATATATATATATATGGGTAACAATCCATGACAACTGGTTGCCATGAGTACTATTTTAGCAACCAAGATCTCCACCGTTGATCAATATAATGGATGGCTAGGATTAAAAAAAAATGGGCTCTGTCGCTACAGGCTGTAGCGACAGTCATATCCCTTGTAGCGACGTTCTAGTTTACGAAAATGTCCCAAATTGGCTTATCTGCCGCTACAAGCTCTAGTGGCAGAGATTTGATTGTTGGCTTTCAACATGATCAAGCATATCAGTTTTTTGGTCCCCTTATCCATACCTAACTGTCATTACCATAAAGTATATTATAAAAACATACAAAGTTTTAGTTTCCTCCCATATATCAAAAACTTATAGATATATTTTATTTTTAAGTTAATTTATGAAATACTAAAATATAAAATACTAAAATTTTTAAAGTAACAAATATAATTATATTAATTAATTATGTTAATTATGTTCAGTATAATTATATTAATTAGTACACAATAATTATGTTCAGTATAATAATAAATAGTATACTGAACATAATTATTGTGTACTAATTAATATAATTATACGTACTTAACATAGTTAACATAATTAATTAATATAATTATATTTGTTACTTTTAAAATTTTAGTATTTTATATTTTAGTATTTCATAAATTAACTTAAAAATAAAATATATCTATAAGTTTTTGATATATAGGAGGAAACTAAAATTTTGTATGTTTTTATAATATACTTTATGATAATGACAGTTAGGTATGGATAAGAGGACCAAAAAACTGATATACTTAATCACGTTGTAAGCAACTCCAATTATCAAAAAAAAAAAAAATCAAATCCCTGCCGCTAGAGCTTGTAGCGGCAGGTAAGCCAATTTAGGGCATTTTCGTAAACTAGACTGCCGCTACAAGGGATATGACTGCCGCTACAGCCTGTAGCGGCAGAGTCCATTTTTTTTTAATCTTAACCATCAATTACATTGATCAACGGTGGAGATCTTGGTTACTGAAATAGTACCCATGGCAACCGGTTGTCATGGATTGTTACCCTATATATATATATATATAGTCCGGATCTTAAGCTCACCCTTTATCCGGCTCACCCAAGCTCACCCCCCCTTTAGCGACGGACCCGGCGACGGTTCGGTCATACAACCGTCGTCTATACTTTTAGCGACACTATATGTTGTCCGTCGCTAAAAGTATAGACGACGGTTGTATGACCGAACCGTCGCCGGGTCCGTCGCTAAAGGGGGGTGAGCTTGGGTGAGCCGGATAAGCGGTGAGCTTAAGATCCGGACCGTGTATATATATGACAAAATTGCGTTAAACCCTACTTTTTAGGAGTGAGCCCCTAAAATTTAACAATAAATCCTAGCTATAAATAAAATTTTATTTAACCCTAAAATTTAGGAAGGATCCTTAAATTTAAGAATAGAGAGAATAATTTTTTTTTTTATCTTTTATTCTACTATCATATAATTATATACTTATCACTATCTCTTATTCTCACATATTTTTTTTATTTAGTTAGTGTTTTTTAAAATTCATATTCTTGATAATAATAATAATACTTAATAATACTATAATTAATATATTAGTATAGTATAATATTAAAAATTATAAAAAAATAGAATAATTTAATAACAAATCCGTGTTTTGCACGAGATCATGAGTTAGTCTATTTTAGAAATAAGATGACGTGAAATTTTTAGTTACCTTTATTATTCTATTATCACAATACTATTACTAAATTTTTACCTAATAATCAAAGGGATATCTGAAAATAGAGGAATTATGTTTAAAAATCTTCATTTACAAATATATCTCTTATCGAGAGCAACGTTTTGCATTTTGAAACAGTAGTAATATGTTTGAAAGAAAATGAATCTGGTGAGATTATTTTTTTATTTTTTTTACATCATTTTATGCTTCATTGTAAAATTAATACTATAAAGCAAAATTTTATAGTGTAACTTGTAAAATGTCGGATGATACTTAATGATTTATAACCATTGTAATGTTCAAAGCATGTCTTCCGAACCATTTGTTTGTCAATGTACTGAAAACAATTGTAAAAGTAATTTTTCATTCTATAAATAATTATGTCCAAAAATCATTTGACAAAAGCCTCTAATCGCTGTAATAATAAAGCATCAACTCTTAATGCTTTATTTGTTGGTATGCTATGTCATTAAGGTCGTAAAATGAACCAAATAATTCGGGCTCGATTCGTACTCACTCGACTAAAAGTTTGATTCGAGCTCGACTCGAAATATAAATGATTCAAATATAAGCAAATTTTAAAGTTCGATAAATTACTCGAATTTTTTTAAATTATAATTTCCAAAAGTTCAAACTGCTCGAGCTCGATTCGAGATCGTACTCGACTCGGTAGCTAAACGAGCCTTAATAAAACCTTATTTCATACTCGATAAATTTTGTGAACCAAATCTGAGTAACTCCATACTCGGCTCGACTCGATTCATTTACACCCCTATATGTGATAGTTAAATTAAATTTTGTGAACCAAATCTGAGCAACTCAATACTCGGCTCGACTCGGTTTATTTACACCCTTATATGTGATAGTTAAATTAAAGAAAATGGTATATCTTACAATATTATATATTGACTTTTTTTTACGAGTTACATGAATAATTATATTGGTAATATTTTTTATCATATATTTAACCTTGTGAGTTAACCTTATAATCCTATCAAATCTCATATATTGATATACGTCGCAATCGTGATTCGACAAAAAATTTTCGCAATACATAACAGAACTCTTAAATTAACAACATATAATGTTCTTAATAACTTATTTATCAATATGTAATCAACAGTTGTAATATTTTCGTCAATTTACAAAAAAGATATTAGACTTTCATTTCTAGACAAAAATCAATGTGCGGACCTAATATAACAACATAACACGTAGCATGAATGAATTCTGGTTTAATTGCCAGGTAGGTAGCACAAAATTCAGATGGATTAAATTATAGTTTATTAGGTGGGTTTGGCCAGACAAAATAAAATAACCAAACCCCACCTAGCTGCATGTTTGTATGTACTACACCTACTATAGTACTATTTTATTTATATTGAAAACGTTAATAAGGTATGAGTCCTTCTACGGGGGACATGGATCGGGGATCGGTCTAATTTTTTTTTATATTTATTTTTAAATAATTTATAATATTTATTTTAATTTAAATTTTTATAAAATTTAATAATTTATGTGTGATTTATACATATCAAACATAACGTTCTGTTAAAATTTGAGTTAAAATAAATATTATAAATTATTTTGGAGTGACAAAAAAAAATAATAAAATAATAAAATAAAATTGGACCGGTCCCCAATCCTGGTCTCTCTAGAATTATTGATAAGGTATTGCATTTGATATCATTTAAGTAGCCAAACAGGGCCCACGTCCCCAACAACGACTAAATTATAAATCTGATCCTCTTATTTGTCATGTTTTTACTAAACTGTTCCTTAAATTTTTTTTAACAGAGTTGTTCCTCATAGATACATGTACCCAATCATTCCTATTACAGAGACTGAATTTCTGAATATTAAAATCGTATCGGTGAGAGGGAGGTGTAATTGATCGGTGAGAGGTTTGGCTTTTTCCCCTCATTTCCTTTTTCCTTTTTGTCATTCCCATTATGCCCCTAGTCCAATTAATATCTTTTAAATGGTTTAACAGAAAAAAAAGATAGAAGAATACTTTTACATAGTTAATACATTTATGATGAATAGTTGTGTTAAAATTTTTTTTTAAGAATAATTTAGTAAAAACATGACAAATAAGAAAGTGAGATTTATAATTTAATCCCCGAACTGTCTAAGCACCTCTTGTATTAGTATTAATTGTTAGTATGTACTATTGAAAACGTGAATAAGGCATTTGCATTTGTGTTATTTACTTTTTGGCATGTTAGTATATATATATATATGACAAAGTTGAAAGTACCAACAGGTGTCACGAGTTTTAATATATTTGTTTGAAAATATCTTTTCTTTAAAGTCTAACAAATTCATATAGTCTATAATCAGCTTGTGAACTATAATTTATTTGTATAACCTCACCAAATATCACCGTGTTGGATTTTTTTTTTTATAAATAAATAAAAATTCGCACACCTCTGCTTTTTGGAGATCACTAAATATAAAATATAAATAATAAATAAATAATAAATTTTAATATAAAAATATATTCCCTCCGTCCCAAATTAATTGCATTTCTAGGACTTTTTAAAGTCAAATTGACTATTTTTAAAACTAATCTTTTTACTATTTTTGCTAACATATAGGTGAAGATATTATAATCAAAAGAAAGTATATACAATTTATTACTAATTTCAATTTTTATAATTTTAGAAATATATTTATATATGCTTAATTATTAATTTTAAAAATAGTCAATTTGACTTAAAAAAGTCCTAGAAAAACAATTAATTTAGGACGGAGGGAATATTAAAGTGCAATTTACTGCTCCACCAAACAGTCAACCCGCTCTAAAGCGTGATTGCGAAAGAAATGCTGTTGTAGTCTTGTAGACAATTAATTAAATGTAAATTCCATTTGTCACCGAGTTGGTGAATCAAGGCTAACGTAGAACAGAACAATTGTCATGTCACATGGTTTGTTTTTTCGTTTTGTCTGTGACCTATACATTTACATTAAATTCAAAGCTTTAATTTTTTCTTTGGATCTTTGAAGGGTTTTATATAACATATTTCGCATATATTATTTAATTAATTAATTTAATAATATATTTTTAAAAAAAATTAAAAATAATAATTTAACCTCACTTATAGATCTCTTTTCTTTCTGTGAGAATAACATAACACAATATAAAGATTATTTATTTTATATAAATATTATTAAAGATGTAAAATCACTTGTAGTTAGTTTTTTTTTATAAATATTTTACTTTAGACGTTTAAGTTATTAAGATAATTTTCATAAATAATCATATAGATGATTTTATTATACATCAACTATATAAAATAAATGTAAATTAAAAACACTTACCTTTTAATTTTATCTATTTTTTTTACATACACTAACCGGATAGATTGTTCTAATTAACAAAAATTTATTTGGTTCTCCTCTAGTACGAAAATAGAGAAATTTTATCTAATTATTTTTAAAAACTTACTTGATTTTTGTCTCTTTCACCAAGTTGTCTATTGTTTTTATATTTCACCAACTTGTTTGATTTTTTTTTTCATTTCATCAACTTGTATTTAATGTTCACACTTACGGATATAATATTAATTAAATGAATAAATTAATAATTTCTTTCAAATTGCAATGACCGGTTCTCTCATTTTTTTTTAAAGTTGTTTTATGTGGTCCAAGTGTCACCGATCTAATCTGATTTGATACTTCTCCTTTACAATAAAATGGGGACGTGACCCTAACCCAATAACAAAAATGATAAAGGCACATAAAATGGTCTCTTTTGAGATTTGGGTCTCATATCACATAAGTTTGGTTTCTCTCTTTGCCAGGGGCAGAATCAGAACGATTTTAGAGGGGATTAAAATACATAACTAAAAAAATTATTTATTGACACTTAGAGTGCTTCTTTCGGTTGTACGATTGAGAAGAGACAACTATATCCTGCGAGTCTGCATAGTTTAAAAACGACTCAAAATTTGTTCGTTTTCAATTGTTGAAAAAATATCATTCTCAATATAAATTACCAGACTGTCATTCATCCACTCGTCTCCCATTTTATTACGCAAGTCAGTCTTGACAATTTTCATCGAAGATAATACTCTTTCAACAGTAGTAATCGCAACTGGTAAAACCAAAGCCAACTCAATCAACTTCTTCACAAGACTTCCCAAACCCAAATCTTCGATCCCAAAAATTGATTATCGCATCGCATATCATAAATGTAATTTTCAAGTTGATCCCCAAGTATCATGCGATCAGTCAATGAGAAGTCTTCTAGATAAAGCTCAACAAGACGGAGTAACTTATTTTTGTCAAATTAAGAGAACGAATCCCTTAGATCAAGGCATGATATGCATAAAAGTAACTTTGCGCTTGCTTCTGAAAAATAATTGTTCATCTCTTGAATAATTGAATCAACAACCTACATTGTAATAATAAAAAATCAACAAAAAGATAAATTCTTGGATAGGAATAATGAAAAAAGATTTATAGAGATTATACCTAACAAAAAATCTCAACACAATAATGATGAAAATTAGTAATAATTTGTCCATTGCGCCTGCTACGACCGCGTGATCTCATGTTGTCTTCCATATTAATTATTGAGATCATGTTCTTTTCGCAAAAAATATTGACTTCCTTCAAAAAATTCTCTATTTTCGCCTCCCTAAAATCTTGTAGTCAAGCTTTCATTACCCTAATCAAAAATTTCTTCCGGGGTCATTTGACCCCCCTAGACCCCCTAGTTCCGCCAGTGCTCCCTGCTGTTTGAACTTTCATTAAAAATCTATTTAGTACGGCGGGATTGAGTAGTGCATGCTCGTAAGGCCATGTTTGGCCGTAGAGCCTGTTTATAATTTACTCGGATTCCATGTCAGGTTTGGTTTGAATTTTTTGGGACCCATGTCACATGAGTTATTTTTTGTCCCATGTTACTGTTAATGTTGCTCTATGTTAGAGCTAGTTCCGTTTGGATTATGCCATAATTATGAATAACGTACCGGCCGAAATGGTGGTACACACCATTTTTGGGTAAATCCGATACTAAAATGAAGCTGCACCAGCCCGCTCAAAATACCGGTGATACCAGACTGTACCGTTCGGTACTAATCAAAATATGTGTACCAGCCGATATTAATTGGCATTTGTGTACTAAAGATCTAAAATTTTGCTGCTTGTGGGTGTTCTGTTTGCTTGATAATGATATTTACATACCCATCTTTGATATCCTTGATTCTCTCTCTTTCTTTAATCTTATTTCTTTCTCTGTAACCGAGTCATAAAGATAAAGAACAAGGAAAAGTTTTATTTATTTATTTATTTTTGCTAGTTTAGCTGAAAATTTTAACATTCTTGCTTTTGGCAGGAATGGATCCCAAGACCTCATACACCCAAACCTTATGAGTAGTTCTTTTACCAATGAGCCATGCAGGGCTTGGTAACGAGGAAAAGTTGAGTTACTGATGTTTATTAATAATAATGGATAAGATGGGAGGCCTTCTCGTGAGCAGTCGTATAACTTGAGTGATGAGTGCTGTCAAGCAATACATATAAAAGAAAGCAAAAAAAGTAATACCCTAATGTGGTTGTCCAACTTTCAGCATTATCCCACTGAATTTTAAAAAAATTGAATTGGCATACTAAACTTTTTAAAAGTTTGTAATTGGCCATTCCATCCAATTTGTCTAACGGACGTCAAATAACTTATCCTATTTTCATATGTGGCTTTTCAAAAAAGAAGAAGGAAAAGACAGGTAATTGTTGATGTGTCTTAGTTGGTTCCAACGTGGAGTGGGCGAGGAAGAAATAAAAATCTAGATCGATCGATGAAAGAGGTCAGATATTCATTTGTGCGGGAGAAAGGAAATAAAGCGAGGAAGAAAGAAATCGATCGACTGGTTTTGTCTGAGAAGAAATCGATCGACTGGATTTTGTCTAAGTTGGATATTCTCTTAGTGAAATCGTCAATTAACAGTGATGCAAGTGAAGAACTGAAGAATTGAAGAACTAGGGTTTAACTGAATGGCCCTAATTGCAGACAACAAGCTTGGGAAAATTAGGGCTTTTGCTTGGTAATTGGTATCGAGGTTAGTGTGAACCTGCCGAGCATCTTAGATAACTTCATCACGATCTAGATCGTTGTCAACCACTGCTGCAGACATGCACATGTGTTTTTGTGATATTCCTGAAAGTAGTATGCACACATGTCAATCATATTTGATATGATGTAGCATATACTTTGTAATCTTATTCATTTATTAATAAAAGTATTAAAGGCATTTTACTTTCTCTACATGGTGTTGTTATTTAAAATGTGATAAACCCTTAGTTTAAGCAATGTTTTTAGAATCATGATGATGATCATGCTAATATGATCTAAATTCTTAGATAGCTTAAAACTAAAATAGTTCCTAATCGATGGATTACTAGAAAAAGGATTAGTAAATCAAGATAGATTAGTACATACTTTGCTTGCTCTTAGAAAGAGAATGATTGGTCTCATACTTATTTGTGTGTAGACACTAAAGCAAGAATGTAGGTGCTTATTAGAGAATAAGATCACTGAACGTGGCTCGCTAAAGGAATGATTGCTAAGGGGGCTTACCCTTATTGTAGAATAAATATTATTTATTTAAATGAATTAAATAATTTAATTAAATAAGATTAGAATTGTTCTATAAATTTATTCACAACTAGTTTAATATTGAGAACCTAAAGGGTCACACCGCAAAAAGAAAATATTTATTTAAGAAGTAAATGACATAATTGTAATAATAAGTTAAGTGTATTTAATTTAAACTATGTTGATAGAATAAATTAAATAACTTAATATTTATTATTTAGTATTTTGGAAATACTAATTATAAATTAATAAGAGGAGTCTTATTATTATTATTACTATTACTATTATTTAATTTCTAAATGGGTTAGGAATTAATTAATAGGAGTATTCTCATATTAGATCCTAATTAGATTAGGAATATAATTAATAAAACTCTAAACCTAAATAGTTTAGGAGGGTTGCTTACATCTATAAAATAAGAGAAGTCTTATTATGATTTGGGTTACACACTCTTTCATAAGAATTGAGAGAATACTCATAATTATATAGAGATAGAAACTAGGGTTTGCCATCACCCATCTTCTTGAGTAAGTATTATTCCTTGGTGGATCACCTCTAGAGGTCAAACACTTGGGTGACTTGTGTTGATCAAAAGAAGGAATCTTCGTGAAGGATTTTTAGAGTAGAACTCGTACTTGAGGAAGCTAGTTTCGACAAAGATATAATTTCTAATTCTCTATCTTCTTATTTTAATTAATAATTGCGCATAAAGATTGATCCTGGGTTTGGTTTTTAAAATTTTAAATTCTGATTTACCATGCTTCCGCTCATTATATGCAATTTGATTGTATGTTCACATTTTATACAAACCTAACAGTGGTATCAAGAGCCAAACTTTATGCGGATTATTAATTGTTTTGATTCGATATATATGTTGATATGTTTTTAGAACAATTTAATTAGGCATTATTGTTAGTATATAATCATATTTTTGGGAGAAAACTGCAAAAATCGCGATCTGGAAAAACCTGAAATGAATGGACAAGACTTGTGGGTCGCGACACACGTTTGTGTGAGCCGCAATGCTGGGTGAGGGCCGCGACGCTCGAATCTGTGAGCCGCGACGCATGAAGGCTATAAGTCCATTTTGCAAGTTTTTAGAAATTCTAAATTAGAAATAAAAGAGTTTATCTTGATTCGGAATTGGATTAAAATAAAGAGTTATTTTACATGATTTTATAATTAAAATAAAGAGTTATTTTAAACTTGAAATTGAGTTTCATATAACTTTAAATTGCCCATTAAATTATATCAATATATATATATATATATATATATATATATATATTGAATGTTTTAATGTCACGAGATGAATGTTATTTATTGATGCATATGTAGATATGTATAATAATAAATGAGATTGATTATGGACAATTGACCAATGTGTGATTGGATTTATTTTATGTGGATGCATGAATGAATGAGTTTTATAAATGGGGTCTGCATGCGTACCTCGTCTTCTCTAATTTTTCTTATGTAAATTCTATCTCCCTCTTATATACTTCCCCTTGACTGCTGATCAAGGTTTCTATTTATTGTAAATAGTTTATGTAATAGGATTAGTTAGAATTATTTTGAAGAATTGGAGACGAAGGAGCAAGGAGCGCTTGAAGACCCATTTGTAATGAAGCCCGGGTTTAAATATAATAGTTATATTTAAATTCAGTTCTTGCACCCTAGGTTTGACCTTTTGGTTCACTTGGTGGCTCTAGTGAATCAAACTAGAATAAAAAATCCATAATAAAGCCGGGTAAAATATAGTATTCTATATGTGCATGTTTATTAATATATATATATTATATTATATTATCCAACATGCTTCGCATGTTTATTAATATGACACATATTATATATATATATATATATATATATATATATATATATATATATGTGCATACGCGCTAAACAAGATGAGACAATCAATAATAAACCCCTCAAAGTAAAAATATTAAGTTGTAACGTTCAAAGATATTTGAAATATCGAACGTCGCCTTCTAGCATGGTAAAACGATAGAGTATTGAATATTTAATATGAGTTTGTTGTGCATACACAAGGCGAGTATTAAATATTTAAGATGGTGTTTTATCACATTTAATGCTTATTAAGGAATTGAACATTACCGCTTTGTTGTGCACACACAAGAGCTATATTTTTCTCTTCACATATATGAAAGTGCTAGGTTGGACTTAACTTAGATTATTTTAGTTCGGATATGCACACACTTGACCATTATAATATAAGAGGCAAAATACAAGGAGTTAAATAGTGATGTAATTGACAATAGTTGTCTACTTATTTATTTGTATATCGTTTGTTGTGCACACACAAGGTTATATACATTTGACATGAGATCCTTATTCTCACTAGCAAATTAGATTTGCCGAACTATATATTGAGGGTAATATAGTTTGAAGAAAATAGTAGGAGATACCAATTTGAATAAAGACCTAATTTATTTTGGTAATAAAGAAATGAATGTATGCTAAAATGTTGTTAAATTACAAATTCATTTACAAAATTTTTACAATGTCTAAATTACTATCATCGCGGAGCATATTAGATGCTAATTAACCGGACCGAATTACACGGACTGGTTAAGGAATCTGAGAATAGTTCTCAAGGCTTTAAAGCTATCTTATGTCCTTAATATGCCTATCCCTTCAATGGTTGCAGACAATGCCTTTGAGGAAGAGATTGCTACTTTTAAAAAGTGGCAAGATGATGCACAGTTGGCTCAATGCATCATGCTGGCATGCATGAGTAATGAGCTTCAACGTCAGCTTGAAACTATAGATGCTCCTACTGTACTCCTGCACCTTCAAGGAGTTGAATGGTGAGGAAAGTAGGACTATTAGATATCAGATATCTAAGGAGCTTTTCCGATTTAGAATGACCGATGACACTACAGTATAGACAAATGTCCTCAAAATGATCAATTTGATTGAACAATTGGGATAACTGGGTTTTGTAATGGAGAGTTGATCCAAAATTTAATCATGCAATCACATCCGGACTCTTTCTCACAATTTATTGTGAATTTTCACATGAACAAGCTAGATGTCAGCCTGCCTGAATTGCTTAACATGTTGAAAACTGCAAAGAGTCACTTTCCAACCAAGAAAGACCAAGTCTTACTTATAGATGATTCTTCTAAGAAAAGGAAGCGGGCCAAAGGATTTTTTGAAAAGAAGAACAATTCAAAAAGGTATAATGAAAGGCAAAAACAAAGGATAATAAGAACAAAACTGATGCGGATAGCAAAGGAGTTTGCTTCCACTGTAATAAGCCTGGACACTAGAAAGGAAACTGTAAAGAGCATCTTACAGAGGCTAACCAGAAGAAGCTTAGTGAAGCTTCGGTTATAGATATAGGTTTGTTCATGATTGAAATAAATCTTTCTGTAAGTCAAGATTCTACTTGGGTATTGGATACCGGCTATAATTCTCACGTATGCAATCCAATGCAGAGACTAAGCAGAAGTAGAAAGCTAAGCAAAGAGTAAGTAATCCTGCATGTGGGGAATGGAGCAAAAGTTGCTGCATAAGTCATAGAAACTTATAATTTAGCGTTGCCTACAGGCAAGTCGATTAAGTTAATAAGTTGTTATTATGTTCCAGTTCTCATTAGAAACATTATTTCTTTCCGTTGTTGGACAAAGAAAGTTCTGATATTATATTTAAGAACATTGTTGTTCTATTTATAATGATAATGTTTTGTTTGAAACTAGAAGATTACTTGATGGACTTTGTATACTTGACTTACATGAAAAATAATTTTGCAAATTGAACAAACTAGTAAAAGAAAAGGAGATGGTCATTCAAAGAGTTGAATATGTATATTTGATGAAATACAAGTCTGAATCATTTGAATTGTTCAAAGAATTCAGAAGAGAAACAAATTGACGAAGTATTAAGATTCTTTAATCAGATCGACGAAGGAATACTTGTGTAATGAGTTTCTAGATCATCTCAAAATGGTATTTTCTTATAATGGACACCTTCTGATACACAATAATTGATTGGTGTGTTTAAAAGGAGAAATTGTACATTGTTGGACATGATGCAGTCCATAATGATTTTTACCGACATTCCAGTATCCATCTGTAGTTATGTCCTAGAAACGGCTACATATTTACAAAATAAGGTAACCTCAAAATTCGGCCCCAAGATTCCATAAAAGTTATGGATAGGGAGGATTCCTAGTCTTAAGTAAGTTAAGATAAGGGGTTGTCCAACTTATGTGAAAAATGTTTCAAAAGATAAGTTTGGGACAAAATCTGACAAGTGCAAATTTGTGGGATATCCTAAAGAAAGTTTAGGGTATTATTACTATAATCCTACACGCTGCCTTCTTGGATAAATGTGATTATCATTGAAGGAGCTTGTGGGAGGATAATAGATCTTGAAGGAGTTCGAGAACCACAAAGCACTATAAGTCAAACCGAGGAACCTGTAAATGACCTATTGTACCACAACTGAATCGTAAATCTAGAAAAGCACCGAAGATACCTAGGAGGTATGGATTCATCATAAGGGATGATGATGAGGTACGCATCATAGAGGATGATGATCCAGTTATATACGATGAGGATAAGAGTTGTAGATACTCAGAGAAATGACATATGACCATAAATCCAAAATGGACTCCATATATGAAAAACCAAGTGAAGACTTTGGTTAACCCTTCAGTAAGCATAAAGCCTAAAGGGTGTATATTGGTCGTTAAGAGAAAGACTGGAGCAGATGGCAAAGTGGAGACCTATAAGACCAGACCTGTTTAAAAGGTTTCAAATAAAGTCAAGGAGTTGACTGTGATCAAACCTTATTACCAGTAGTAATGCTCAAGTCCATTCAAATTTTTCTTGTGATTGCAGCTTATTACGAAATCTGACAAATGGATATGGAGACGTCTTTCCTCAATGAAGACTTGAGGAGAATGTATGTATGATACAGTCAGAGGAATTTTTTTCAAAGGTTGAAGCAAATCGTGTATGTAAACTACAACGATCCATTTATGGATTGAAACAAGCTCCTCAAAGATGGAACATTCGTTTTGATGAGACAATCAAAACAGTTTGATTTTATCAAAAACGAGAATGAACCTGTAACGAATGCAATTTTTGTGATTGAATAAAAATATTTATTGAATTATATAAATATTTTTATTAATTTATTGAGCTAAATAAATAATTTATTAAGTTTTTGTGAAATGGGTATATGTTAAGTTTAATAATGTTAAATGTTATTTGAGTGTGATCTGTTATGTTTATTCTAATTTAATTTAATAATTAAATTAGATGATGAAAAGGTTTATTTGAATAAATGATTTATTTGAATAATATAATTCAATTGGTGTTATTGTTATTGGTGAAATAGAATTATTAATTAATTAGTAAGGTTTAATTGAATTTATTTAATAATAAGTTTAATTAAATTAGAAGTGTGACATTTAAAACTATATGTTATAATGATTTATTAAAATAAATGAGAAAGTGTTTAATTCAGTTTTACCAAACAAGGCCCTATGACCTTTGTTTGGAAATAATGGGTTATTTTAATTTTGTTTTACCAAACAAGGCCTTAAGACCTTTAGTTAGAATAATAGATTATTTTAATTTGTATTTGCCAAACAAGCCTTATGGCTTTTTGAAATATGTAACTGATAGATTAATATCATACGTTATTATTTTATTAAATCATCAGTTTTTATTCTTGTTTCATCAGTTTTATTTTTTTTAAAAAACTACGTCAGTTGTAAAAAGAAAAGAAAGAAGAGAAAGAACAGAGTTCAAAGAGAAAAGAGAAATACAGAGAAAACAAGAGAGAGCTTGAGAGTTGTGAGAAGAGAGAATTGAGAAGAATAGTTTGGGTATTGGAGGAAGAAATTCAAACCAAAGGAGGTTAACCTTATTAATCAAAGCAAATAGAAGGTATAAACTCTTTACTGTATTTTATTTTTAGTTCTCTGTATATTATTTACTTGCTTAAAACATGAATTACTTGGTGTAATTGGTAGTAATCATGTGTTAGATGATTATATGATGATAGTCAATGTAGATGTATTAATTCATGAAACCATGCTTTAGAATTGAGTTCTTAGTTTTACAGAGCTTTATTTCATGTATGGTTTATGTGTATGAAAATTGATGCTTTAATTGGTTATTAATCGGTAAGTTAATAATTGCTTATGGTTATATGATGAAAATTAAGAATAATGCAAGAAGAATGGTTTTAATTGGTTAAAAAATGAATTTACAGAGCTTGATTTCATGAAAATGGTCAAAACTTGAATAAATTGTTTAACAGTGAAATTCTTGGGTTTAAATTGGTTGTTTATGTGATAGAATGATTAAAATATTTAGAAAACATGTTGGATAATTGTTTTCTAGCATATTTGATGTTTGGGTATATTTAATTTGTGTATTGGATGGTAGAATTCGGAAAATTTGGCCAAATTTAGCCTAAGTTTTCACTGTTCGCAAACTGGAGGAGACGATTGCCGGGTGTCTCGCCCCGGCGAGAAAAATGAGTTATTAAACTTCGCCCCGGCGAAGTCTCGCCCTGGCGAGATTTTCGTTTAGTAATTTTCTGCCCCGGCGAGAATCACTGCTGAAATTTTTTTTTTATTTTGTTTTCTTTTCTTGGTAGTTGTGATATATTATTTTACGCAGAATTAAACTTAAATTAATGTGGTAAGTGAATATTAAGATGTTAATATGGATTCTAAATGATGTTTGATGATGATTAAATACTAGATAATATACCTTAACTTAAAGATAAGTTTCGAGTGTAACATTGTTGTAATAAAGCTTGTAGCTTCTGAAATAGAGTTGATAATCAGTAGTTAATTGGAAAATTGAGGTGAGGATTGGAATATTAATGTACGTGAGTATTGTAACTAATTGTTTTTGTTGCAATACAAACGGAATCTGTAGGTTGTTTATTGTACGTGGTTTGTAATTAGGAAAGCTACATACGAGGCAAGTTTCTGAACTCCATTATTATATTAAATAAGTTATTCTTTCCTTTTAACTTGTTAATTTATTCAAAGCAAATTTATTTATATTGAGCAAGCTTATTGACCTTAGCTTATTAATATTCAAGCAAGGTTACTATCATGTTACGTATTTAAGCTTTATTCCAATCATTGTTTGTTATTTAAATTTCGAGTATAGTTTCTATTGAACAAACTTTATTGTTGAATCGAATGTATTAACGACTAGCAAACCTTATTGATTCAGCTAGTCCTTAGTTGATGATCGTTTCAAAGACTTTGAATATTTTTAAACTTTTTCCAAACCAAGTTCCTTTTGGTACGGACTCTGATGTTAAACTGAGATGAACAACCCTAATATAGGGGATTACTTACGCGACAACGTTAAAATGTTTGTGCATAATACATTGTACAAAGGGCTGATCCCCCTGAGTACGAGATGGAAGGTCCATAGTCTTTAAGACTGTTAAAGGTTACGGTAGAGATACTAGTTAACCTAGGACATAGTTCGAGGTCTTGTGACCCTCAAATAAAATTAATAAATCTTGAAATCCATTTTCCTTGAATCGAGCATTCTAACGAGCTTTCAGACGTTGATTCCTTATTGATTGAATTCAGAAAACTATTATTCCTCAGATGAAATTCATTTCGTTTAAATATTATTGTTATCGTACTTATGAGCAATTGTTTGCTCACTCTTGCACTAAACATTGCAGCTAAGCCAGAAAAGCAGGACGAGCCGTCCACAAGTAAAGGCAAGGGCAAAATGCCGAAGTAGCAGGAGATTTATTGTTTGCTTGATGTTTAATTGTATCAAAGACTTATTTTGCTTATGTTTTATTCCGCACTAATGTATTTAAGGTTAGATAGCCTGGGATTTGATTGTTTAACAGTTTGGTGATGTAAGCCATTTTGGAAAGATGTTTCTTTAAGTTTATTTAATTGTTCTTATTTATGGGTAGTTAGATGTGAATGAATGAGTTAGTGAACACCAAATCTGTGGGAATTAAGTACCCGGATTTTGGGGGTGTCACAGGTTGGTATCAGAGATGATAGGTTATGAACCTTTAGGTGGGGAAAACCTTAGGGTAGTAGCCTTTTAGAAGATAAAGAATATAGAGGTGATAAACTCCTATCGAGTTCTAAAGAATGAATTACGGAAATTCATAAAAGACAATAAAACAATTATGTGCTATGTGCTTATTTGATAACAGACTTATGTGCTTGCGAGTATTATCGATTAGTAATTAAACTTAAAATTTTGTTGTCAGGATGACTGATAGAGGAGAGCCCAGCCAGGCTAGGGAGGAGGAGCCCCGAGATATTCACGTAGTTTATGAGCAGCTAGTGCAGAGGGAGCCATCCCCATTGATTACAGTTACAGGTCATGAGTATGAGCCTGAGACTGATCCTGAGGAGGATCCGGAGGAGGTCGAGGAGGAGGAGGAGGACCCTGAGGAGATATCACTAACCTCCTTAGGTGTTCAGATGTATGAGCAGGTATATGATCACAACATAGAGTTGCAAGATAGAGTGGAGGAGTTAGAGAGGCAGCTGGCCGAGCGACAGACTGTCTTAGAGCAGAAGAACAGTGAGATAGAGGAGCTAGATATACGTCTTGGAGACGTAGAGTGGAAGCTGGTTCATGTAGAGAGTGAAAAGGAGGAGTTAGAAGAACAGGTTGCGGAACGTCAAGCCACTTTAGAGCAGAAGGATGCTGAGATCCAAGACCTTTCATCACGTCTTGCAGAGGTTGAGCAGAGGCTAGCGCAGTCTGAGTATCGACGAGGACAGTTGATAGCCAGGAATGAAATCGTTCGGGATGAGTTGAAAAAGGAGTTAGCTGAGCGGGCGAGAGCTGAAACTGCTTGGTTAAGGGAGGCTAACCACGCAGATCGTGTTGAATGTGAGGTGCGGTCAAAGAAGGCCAAGATTGACGAGATTGAGTATATTTTCACACCACAGTGGATAGAGCTCAGGATCGAGTTCATCGTCATCCAGATGTAATGGGTCGAAGGATGGTGACTCGTATTATGGAGCAGGAACGCCAGGAAGCTGTGCGTCGTGGGTTATCATCGTAGATTATGATTAGATTTGTTATTATGAAATTTATGAGTTAATAAGTTGTAAATCCCAGTTTTATATAATGGGATAGAATAATGATGTAGTCCTGGAACCTTATGATTTCAGGATAGATGATTTGATGTAAATAACTATGATGCTATTTTTATTATGTTTTAAAGCAGTAAATGAATAAAATGCGAAAGTTTATCAGATGTGCCGTGTGTTAAGTATTGTTTATAAATGTTTAAGTTAAGACTTAAATGTTTAAGTAATTGAGTAAAAACCTAATAGCGCGAATTCTTAACAGTAAAATGCCGCCAAAGAGAAGACAAGCCCGTCAACAGACCCCTGAGGGATCGACCAACAACTCTGAAGAAGCCAGTGCCAACCCAATGTAACAGTTGGTGGATTTGCTCACGAGAGAATTTGCGAATCAACCTCAAGCCCAGTCCACAACATTCAAAGACTTCAAGGCTGTAGGACCCCCAGAATTTCAAGGGTCTATGAATCCGATAGAGGCTCAAACGTGGGTCATAGAGATGGAGAAAGTGTTTGATGTCGCTAGGGTCAATGAGAACCAAAAGACGGCATTTGCAACCTTTATGCTGAAATCAGAAGCTAGCTACTGGTGGCAAGTAAATAAGACTCGGGGTGGCCAAGAGATTATTCCGTGGGAGCGATTTAAGGAAATATTTTTCGAGACCTATTTCCCAACAAGTGCTCAGAATCAGATAGAGGTGTAGTTTCTAGAGCTGAAGCAAGGTACCATGATGGTACCTAAATATGCTGCAAAATTCAACGAGTTGGCGAGGTTTGCGCCATATCAAGTCAACACAGATGAGCGAAAGGCTAGAAGATTTGAGCAGGGATTGAAGCCCTGGTTATATAGTCGAGTTTCGTTGTTTCAACGGAACTCCTTTGCGGCAGTTTTGGAAAAGGCAATTTTCGCTGAAGGAGGCAGTGATGCTCTGTCCAAGTATAATCAGGAGCAGAAGAAGAAGAAGAATGAAAGTGAAAATAAGGCAAGTGGTAGCCATGGGGGCAGCGGTCAGAAGAGGAAGTGGAGTGATAGTAACTCTGCGGGAAGCCAGCAGGGTAATCAGAAAAAGAAGGCTGAGGTGTGCAGTAACTGCGAAAAGAGTCATGTGGGTGTTTGCTTGAAGGGTAAGAGGGTATGTTTCAACTGCGGACAGGAGGGTCATATCGCACCGAATTGCCCTAATCCGAAGAAGGGCGCATGTTTCATCTGCGGGTCGAAGGATCACTTTGCCCGAGACTGCCCTAAGAAAGCAACTACAGGTGGAGCCAGTGCAGGAAAAGGAAACAGCGGTGGAGGTAATCTGACTATCACAGGATCGACACAGCCCAATCGACCTACCGCTCGAACATTCAACATGACGGTGCAGGATGCTGTGTAGTCAAAGGATGTAGTGTCAGGTATCATTCCAGTCAATGATGTTAATGCTTATGTATTATTTGACTCGGGTGCTACTTTCTCATTTATATCCGATGATTTTGCTAAGAAATTAGAGTTACCTCAGGAAGAATTAGATTACCCCATGAATATAGAAATTGCGAATAGGGAAGTGATTCCTGTTAAGTTTGTCCACAAGAACTGTCGAATAAATATTAATAGTCATATGATGACAGTAAACTTGATCCCAATTCGTCTTGGGGAGTTTGATGTCATTCTGGGAATGGATTGGTTGTTCAACCATGGGGCAGTTATTAACTGTCAAAAGAAGTGTGTGAATCTTAAGACTCCGTCGAAGGTAGTGTTTCATGGTAGCAAGTCGCCTAGACAAACGAGTTGTCTGACGATGATGCAGGCTAGAAAGATGTTGAGATAAGGATGTGTAGGATATCTAGCCTACATAGTCGATACCCGAAAGGTGGGAGCAAAGCTGGGGGAGATACCAGTAGTTAGGGATTTTGCGGATGTGTTTCCTGATGATTAGCCAGGATTACCGCCAGATAGGGAAATTGAGTTTGTAATTGATTTAGCACCGGGTACAGCCCCTATATCAAAAGCCCCATATAGAATGGCTCCGGTAGAAATGAAGGAGTTGATGGTGCAATTACAGGAGTTACTGGATAAAAAGTATATTCAACCGAGTGTTTCGCCGTGGGGAGCGCCGGTATTATTCGTCAAGAAGAAGGACGGATCAATGCGTCTTTGCATTGATTATAGAGAGTTGAACAAGGTCACGATTAAAAATAAATATCCGTTGCCAAGAATCAATGACCTGTTTGACCAATTGAAGGGAGCAAGATATTTTTCGAAGATAGATCTGCGAAGTGGGTATCATCAGTTAAAGGTAAGAAAGGAAGACATACCAAAGACGACATTTCGAACTAGATATGGTCACTATAAGTTTTTGGTTATGTCATTTGGTTTAACGAACGCGCCTGCAACATTCATGGACTTAATGAATAGGGTGTTCAAACCATTTCTAGATAAATTTGTGGTGGTATTCATAGACGACATTTTGGTTTACTCCAAAAC
This sequence comes from Aralia elata, assembly GCA_034770075.1. Classification (NCBI taxonomy): domain Eukaryota; kingdom Viridiplantae; phylum Streptophyta; class Magnoliopsida; order Apiales; family Araliaceae; genus Aralia; species Aralia elata. The sequence continues at coordinate 48,654,707 of CM068380.1, read as the reverse complement.
TCAAGAAGAACACGTGGAGCATTTGAGGGTAACATTGGAGGCGTTAAGGAAGGAGAAATTGTATACAAAATTTTCGAAGTGCGAATTTTGGTTAGAGCGTGTTCAATTCCTTGGACATGTTATTGATAAAGACGGGATTTCAGTGGATCCAGCGAAAGTCGAGACTGTAATGAACTGGGATCAGCCGAAAACACCGACAGAAGTGAGGAGTTTCCTAGGTTTAGCAGGATACTACAGACATTTTATTCAAGATTTTTCCAGGATCGCCACTCCGTTAACAAATTTAACAAGAAAATCAGTGAAGTTTGTTTGGACGGAGAAGTGCGAAGAAAGTTTCCACGAACTAAAGAAGAGACTAAGTTCGGCACCTGTGTTGTCTTTACCAGATGATACAGGAAATTTTGTGGTGTATAGCGACGCATCGCATAAAGGACTTGGTTGTGTGTTGATGCAGAATGGTAAGATTATTGCATATGCATCGCGCCAATTAAAAGACTATGAAAAAGGGTATCCGACCCATAATTTGGAGTTAGCAGCCGTGGTGTTTGCTTTGAAAATCTGGAGGCATTATCTCTATGGGGAGAAGTGTGAAATATACATAGATCATAAAAGTCTGAAGTATATTTTTACACAGAAAGATTTGAATATGCGGCAGAGAAGATGGATAAAATTGATCAAAGATTATGATTGTGAAATTCTATACCATCCGGGAAAGGCTAATGTGGTTGCCGACGCTTTGAGTAGAAAAGGTCGGGAGAAATTATTTTTGTTAACTGCTCAGGAGAAGCTCGTAGCGGAAATGGCTAAATTGGAGTTAGAGGTGAAGAATCTGGCAGAGCCTGCTGAAAAATTGTTCCAAATGGAAACTCAATCAACTCTGGTGGACAAAGTCAAGGAAGCGCAACTCCAGGATGAGGAGTGTATTAATATACGCAAAAGAGTGCTTGAAGGTGAAGAGCTTAAATATAAAATCGATACCGAAGGGTTGCTGAGATTTGAAGGCAGAATCTGGGTACCGTTAGTATTGGCAATCAGAGAGGAGATTTTGAACGAAGCTCATAGTTCAAGATTTTCGATTCACCCGGGAAGTACAAAGATGTGCCAGGATCTTCGCCAACATTTTTGGTGGCCAAACATGAAGAGAGAGGTTGCCGAGTGTGTTGCGAAGTGTTTAACTTGTCAGAGAGTTAAAGCGGAGCATCAACGACCAAGTGGTTTGTTACAGCCCTTGGAGATACCATAATGGAAGTGGGAGCATATCACAATGGACTTTGTGGTAGGGCTTCCAACTACTCAGAAGGGTTATGACGCAATATGGGTCATGGTTGACAGATTGATGAAATCAGCGCATTTCTTGCCGATCAAAATCAGATTTACTTTGGATCAGCTGGCGAAATTATACGTCGAGGAGATTATCTCAAGGAACGGTGTTCCAGTGTCAATGGTGTCAGACAGAGATCCACGTTTCACATCAAAATTTTGGAGGAGTCTGCAAACTTGTTTAGGGACACAGTTGAGAATGAGTACAACCTACCATCCGCAAACCGATGGCCAGAGCGAAAGAACAATTCAAACGTTGGAGGATATGCTTCGAGCGTGCGTCATGGATTTTAAAGGCAACTGAGATGATCATTTACCTCTGGTCGAGTTTGCCTATAACAATAGTCATCACGCGAGTATTGGAATGCCGCCATACGAAGCATTGTATGGAAGGAAGTGCAGAACTCCGTTATGTTGGGACGAGGTCGGTGAACGTCGACTATTGGGACCCGAACTGGTACAACAAACTGCTAAAATTGTCAAGGTGATAAGAGCCAGACTGATAGCCGCTCAAGACAGGCAGAAGAAGTATGCTGATCAACACCGACAAAATCGCGAATTTGAAGTCGGTAATTTCGTGTTTCTCAAAGTATCTCCCTGGAAGGGGAAAATCAGATTTGGTAAAAAGGGTAAGCTGAGTCCGCGATTATTTGGACCGTTTGAGGTGCTGAAAAGGGTGGGTAAGGTAGCTTATGAGGTAGCTTTACCTCCTGAGTTAGGCCACATTCACAATGTCTTCCATATATCAGTGCTACGACAGTATAAACCCAATTATAAACATATAATAGAATATGAACCGATACAATTCGAGAAAGATTTGTCTTATGAAGAGGGTCCTGTACAGATAGTGGACAGGAAGGAGCAAATTCTTAGAAATAAAGTGATACATTCTGTTAAGGTAATCTGGAGGAACCACAGTGCTGAAGAAGCAACGTGGGAACTCGAAGAGAAAATGATGCAAAATTTTCCTCAATTATTTGTTTAATTTTTATATTGCGATTCTGGGGACAGAATCTTTGTAAGGAGGGGAGAATGTAACGGACGATTTAATTGCGTTGTGATTCTGGGGACAGAATCCTTCTAAGGAGGGAAAGATGTAACGAATGCAATTTTTGTGATTGAATAAAAATATTTATTGAATTATATAAATATTCTTATTAATTTATTGAGCTAAATAAATAATTTATTAAGTTTTTGTAAAATGGGTATATGTTAAGTTTAATAATGTTAAATGTTATTTGAGTGTGATCTGTTATGTTTATTCTAATTTAATTTAATAATTAAATTAGATGATGAAAAGGTTTATTTGAATAAATGATTTATTTGAATAATATAATTCAATTGGTGTTATGTTATTGGTGAAATAGAATTATTAATTAATTAGTAAGGTTTAATTGAATTTATTTAATAATAAGTTTAATTAAATTAGAAGTGTGACATTTAAAACTATATGTTATAATGATTTATTAAAATAAATGAGAAAGTGTTTAATTCAGTTTTACCAAACAAGACCCTATGACCTTTGTTTGGAAATAATGGGTTATTTTAATTTTGTTTTACCAAACAAGGCCTTAGGAGGGTTGCTTACATCTATACATAAGAGAAATCTTATTATGATTTAGGGTTACACACTCTTCCATAAGAATTAGGAGAATATTCATAATTCTATAGAGATAGAAACTAGGGTTTGCCATCACCCATCTTCTTGAGTAAGTATTATTCCTTGGTGGATCATCTCTAAAGGCCAAACACTTGGGTGACTTGCGTTGATCAAAAGAAGGAATCTTCGTAAAGGATTTTTGGAGTAGAACTCGTACCTAAGGAAGCTAGTTTCAGGGTATAATTTCTAATTCTCTATCTTCATATGTTAATTAATAATTGCACATAAAGATTGATCCTGGGTTTGGTTTGTAAAATTTTAAATTCTGATTTACCATGTTTCCGCTCATTATATGCAATTTGATTGTATGTTCGCATTATATACAAACCTAACAATTCCAGCTCGAATTTGTGTTTCCAAGAAGGATAGGTAATTAGGAAGAAGGTTTTATGGTTGCCGCAACTATGAGGTTAGTTTCCTCATAATATTTGTAAACTTTGTTCATCCCTCTATCTGTTAAATTATGTTCTCTATGTGGCTCTGTTTTCACTTTGTGATACCAATTTTAATAGGAAGCTGGGAGATATTGTGGATATTTTGAATGGGTTGAAGTGCCTCCCAATGAAGATGAAACAACGAGTGCGATGAATAAGGCAGTTGAAGACGTGAGCTTACTAATGGATAAAAGTACAAAACTTAAGGAGAAGTTGAAAATTTTCAGAAGGGAAGCACTTAAAAAGGAAATGGAAGTTGATAGACTTAAAGAGGGAAACTCAAAACTCATTATGTGCAGTGTATTGTCATGGACTATCACTTTGGTTGTAATTTTTACATGGATTTGCTGATATAATAGTAATTAATTAATTGTAATGGATGATGTTGATAGGAAGTTGATCAATTATGTATTTTCATTGTCATGGATTGTAATAGATGATGTTGATAGGAAGTTTGAAATTAGAATATGGTCATGTTTTGAAAATGTTTGTCATGGTTAAAATGTATTTTTTTACTCCATTGTATTCCTATCAAAACTTAAGCAAAGGAGAACCATCCAAAACATAATAATGTGCAACAAAACAGAACCATCCCCCTGCCAAAAACAGAACAAAAAATAATGTGCAACAAAACAGAACCATCCCATGCCATAAACATAACCAAAACATAAGCACCAACCAAAACACAAATATCCAACTCCCAAATTGCTTGGCAAAAACATAACCAACCAAAACACAAATTTCTTAGCAAAATATACCATTAATAAATTATCATCAAGTTAGAACAACAAAGTATTGATTAATATTCATACATCCACCTTCAAAGAAGATTACCAAAAAATTGTACAAGATATTCAAAACGAACTACTAAACCACTATTTAATTCCACAAGTACCATCAAGACATAAATTGTACTGATTTTATATTCACCAACTTCATTAAAACTAACTACTAAACCACTGTACATTAGTTGCCACTCTAATCGTTCCACTTCCAATAGACATGATTTCTTTTACCCTTGACCTTCCACACACATGAGTCACTGACTGCCATTCTAGGAGTTCCACTTGCACCTTCAGATGGTCCACTTCCAACATGAGGTGTTCCACCTACACTTGCTGCCATTCTTGAAATTTTAATCTTAGGCACCTACAATTACATTTAGTCTTAGGCATTGAACAAGACTTGAAAATACTAGAAGTGTGAAATGGACTCCAATAAAATGGTGTCATATATAAATACGTGCTTACTTCTTTTTCAGCATTGCGATTTCCACTACCAGATTTATTTCCATGGCCCATTTCTTTCCTTTTCACCTGCATAATAGAACGACATTTAAAATAATATACAATGACATAATTGAAACAATTATAAGGATTGGATTTAAAATAGCTTACACTTAGCTTAGCAGGCCGTGGTTGTGGTGCAGATTATTGTGGGGTAGGTTGTGTTGTCACTTGTTCTCCAGTAGGTTGTGGTTCACTCATTGTTTGTTCTCTCCTTGCTTGTTCAACTGGTGTCTTCTTACAACATAACTTGTTATGCCTATACTCATTGCACCTAGAGCATATAATAGGTGCCCCTTTCCTCGATGACTTAGTCTTTCTCTTAGGCTTTTCATTAGGATCATTCCTCCTATTTTTCTTAGGCCTGTCTGCTACTCTCTTAGTTGTTGGAGGCAACAATATTGTCATGTTGGCAGGAGGCCATGCATTTGATTTCTCCATTGTATTTAACAAGTGGTTATATGATTTCAGACAAGTCTCTACATAATAGCATGAATCCACATAGTTCTCAATAGGTTGTTCCATGTGAAGGATTCCAATTGCTCCATGGTGGCAAGGAATGCCAGATAACTGCCATACCCCACATGAATAAGTTTTCACCTCTATGTCTACCTTATATTTTCCAATCCTATTAGACACTTCAAATTTGTGACTCCCATCCCACTTATAGTCACATTATTTAGTTAACTCAATGACCCTATAACCTTTGTCATAATCCTAGGACAACTTTCCCTCAATTTTTCGCATCTCATTTCTCTTGGAATGAATTCTACCTATGACTTGTGTTTTTATATCTTCAAACATAGGAAGTAGTGGTTTATACCTAGTCTCTAAGATACAACTATTAAAACATTCAGACATGTTATTAGTCACAACATCACATTTGGTGTCACACGAAAAAAGGCCTTGCTCCACAATTTAGGAGGAGTATTTAACAAATGACTGTGAACATCCTTACTCTCCTTCCTAATGTCAACCATTGCCCTTCTGAAATCATGAGGATTATTGGCCTTGGTTGCTCTCCAAAACATCACCTTCAAGGTTTCTCCTGGGAATTTTATCCTCCAGTTAGCATAGATATGTATTGCACAACATCTATGCTCTACCTTTGGTAAAAGCTCTTGTATGGTAGACACCAAACCCTTGCATTGAAACAAAAAATAGAAGTTTAGTACTAATGTAACATAAAATTATTACTAGTAATGTAATAGAAAAATCAATGTTAATTATTACTTAATTATACCTTTTGTTGGTCAGTTATCAAGGTCCATCCTCTATCTAATTCCATTCCAACATCCTCAAGCAATAGATTTAGGAACCAACTCCAAGAATCCTTGTTTTCACTTTCAATCACTGCCCAAACAATTGGGAACATTTGGTTGTTTGCATCCCAACCAACTGCAAACAACAACTCACCCCTGTAGTATGTCTTTAAGAAACAACCATCAAGCCCTATTATGGGCCTGCATCCCTCCAACCAATTTTTCTTCACAACTTTAAAACAAATGTACATTCTCTAGAATCTAGCTAGAGTGCCTCCATCAACTCTAATTTGGACTGTGCTACTAGGATTTGTATTTAGAATCTCATTCCCATACTCCCAGACTTTAGCATAATGCTACTTCAAGGTTTTCTCAATTTCACTTAAAGCTGCCCTCTTTACTTGTTGACAATGAGATAATGAAGATTGCTGTCCAAACCCTTTAATTGCAGACTACATGTTTGGTCATTAGTGGCCATGGGCCTCATGGCTTTGAAACTTGAAACATTTAAAATTTTATTTAATGAACATATTTTAGATTTGAAATAGAATTTTACTTCTGAGTCATGATAATCATATATATATATATATAGGAAATTTTTTTCCAACGAACCGGAAAAAATGAACCAAAAATAAACCGGCTATAGCGACGGTTTTGTCTGTCGCTATAGCATAGAAAACCGACTAAACAGCTATAGCGACAGTTTTGTCCGTCGCTATAGCCGGTTCGTCGGTTTTTTATGCTATAGCGACGGACAAAACTGTCACTATAGCCGGTTCGTCTTTGGTTCGCTCCCAACGGTTCGCTGGAGAGCCGGACTGTGTATATATATATATATATATGATAAATAATATTTTTATAATAAATTTTTGAAACGGTAAACCGGTACGCACTGATACTGGTATGTACCACTTTCGCAAAGAAAACGGTATGCTTATCGTACGGTATTTATAACTATAGATTATGCCACTATTACATTGTTATAAGGTAATGCCCCTTAGCCATTGTCATATGTTTTTTTATTTATACACAAATAATTTAGCAAAAAATGTTGAAGAAGCATACTTGGGGTATAATTTTTTACTTTTAACAAGCTCATCAACTCCGTGCAAAGCACAAGCTACACAAAATGATATTTAAGAGAAATTTCTATTTTTGAGAAATCCTCCCAAATAACGCACAATCCAAAATAGGGTTCAAACATCACTATTAATAAACTATGATGCTTAGAGAGCCTCAAAATAAAGGAATAAGCATAAAAAAATTAAGCACAAGCATCAACAAGCCATAAAAAAGGAAAATAAAAAAGAAAGAGTAGGAAAATAGACCTTGAAATTCAGATTCTTCCAATTTTGATAGCTCTTTTTCTCTACTTGAAGCCTCCAGGGGAATCCTTGAACATATATTGAATGATTTTGAATAATAAGGATGAATCTAGAGCTTTTTATTTATTTTTGGACGATTTTTCTATATATTTTCGTATTTTCTCTCTATTTCCCCCCTTTTTTGTCCTTTTTGTCCCCATTTCTTTTTCTTCCTTCTTTTTGCCAAAATATGAAGCAAATTGCCTGATATTGCCCAAAATGGGCAGGCACCTCCGTCATAGCGCCCAAGTGGGCCCCAGTTGTTCCTTTTTGTCTCGTGCACTAAAACGGTTATATCATGCAATACGGGAAGAATTAAAAAACGTGTCAATTCAATCCGGGAAGCTTTTTCCGAGACCTTCACAATGGTGCCAAATTTGACTATGTTTGGATCTATTATAAAAGAGAAAAAAGAAAAAAAAACATTTCTTTGTAAGCATATGTGATTCCTTGGATCCTCTTTTTTGTACTTTGGTACCCCATGGTCTATATGTGCCCGCCAAGTAATCATCTTGGGTTTTATAAGTCCTCCCTTGTTATCCTCAACTTGTTGTGGTTTGACATTATTGCCCTCCTGTCACATAATTCAAGGATATGTGCAAATTTTGAGTGTCTATCGATGCCCCTCTTTGTCATGCTTATGCAATACGATTAAATGAGCATGACAAAGACGTAAATGCCTAATGTCTGACAAGATATATGCTAATATATGAATACGCATGTCGAACCTCCGGTGAGGCTGCCTATGTATCTCCACAATCAATAATCAGGCATGATTGTAATTCAAATACAATTTTATGATATGATAAGGATGTTAGAACCTTTGCTCAGGTTGCCTACGTATCTCGTACTATCGAGAATCAGGTCAGACATAGTTTAAATACAATGATGAATAATGTAGTGACGGTAGGCACCAGTTTTGCACAGCCGAGAGTGTTTGACGCTTCGTCACCGGGTATCGTCTCTAGGGACGTCGTTGTCATTTCATCACTGGGTATCGTCTCCGGGGAAGATAGTTATCATTTCGCCATCGGGTATCGTCTTTGGGGAAGGTCGTCGTCTCGCCACAGAGTATCGTCTTCGGGGAAAGTCGTCATCATATCGCCATTAAGTGTCGTCTCCGGGGAAGGTCGTTGTCGTATCGCCCCTGAGTATCATCGTCGGGGAAGGACGTCATCGTATTGCCACTAGGTATCATTGTTTGCCTAAATTTATACTAGCAAAAGCACGCAAGTATATGCGATCGAATATGCACTATAGAGCAAGTAATGTATCGTTCCCACGGAGAAACTACAATTTATACTAACAACTACTAACTTTATATTAAATAGATTTTATTAAACAATTGGTTAAAATTATGAATTTTTGAAAATAAAATAATTGATTAAGCTACGACTAGTTACCACAAGTTCGAATTCAGATATTAATGACTTAAGATTATAATTGAAAGTAGTCTGCACACAAGCCAATCATATTTGATATGATGAAGCATATACTTTGTAATCTTATTCGTTTATTAAAGGCATTTTACTTTATCTACATGATGTTGTTATATTGAATGTGATAAACCCATAGTTTTGAGCAATGCTTTTAGAATCATGATGGTGATCATGCTAATGAGATCTAAATTCTAGATAGCTTACAAACTAAAATCGTTCCTAATCGATGGATTACTAAAAAGGGGATTAGTGAATCCGGATAGATTAGTACATACGTTGCTTGCTCTTATGAAGAGGATGATTGATCTCATAATCATTTGTGTGGAGACACTAAAGCAAGTATGTAGGTGCTTATTAGAGAATAAGTTCACTGAACGTGGCTCGCTAAGGAATACCTAATGGAGTTTTACTCGCCTGTCAATAAGAATTCTTCTAGTGATAGTAGTACAAGTGATCCCTGGACTTGAGATCATCATAGTATCTTGTGTATGATGAGTTATACTTTGACATGTCCCTTAAGACCTTTAGGGTATATCAAAGGGTATGATTGGGTATAATAAGTTGTACATGGAGATAGGTGAATGGCCAACAAAGAATCTACCACTTCTAATAAAAGGAGTGAATGTCCTATGTGATTTAATAAATGACAACTCAGAAGTCTTTGGCCAAAGCAGAATGAAATTAGAAAGGAGTTTCTAATTTGCATTAATCAGAGTTGTGCATTTGAGAATCGAAATGCATATAATTAAATAAAATAAGACTTGACAGTAATTTCATGTGTTATATTTAATTGGGACATTGTATGGTAGAAGGATTGAATTGTATGGTAACTATTCACTGAAAGGTTCTTTTGTGATTAATGTTGAAATCTATATTATCTGGAAAGTCGTTGATCGCTAAGGGGGCTTACCCTTATTGTAGAATAAATATTATTTATTTAAATAAATTAAATAGTTTAATTTATTTATTTAAATAAGATTAGAATTGTTCTAATTGATTTATTCACAACCGGTTTAATATGGAGAACCTGAAGGGTCACACCGCAAAAGGAAAATATTTGTTTAAGAAGTAAATGACATAATTGTAATAATAAGTTAAGTGTATTTAATTTATTCTATCTAATTTAATCTATGAAGATAGAATAAATTAAATAGCTTGATATTTATTATTTAATATTTTGGAAATATTAAATATAAATTAATAAGAAGTCTTATTATTATTATTACTATTATTATTATTTAGTTTCTAAAAGGGTTTGGGAATTAATTAATAAAAGTATTCTCATAAATTTCTAATTGGATTAGGAGTTTAATTAATTAAAGGAGTTTAATTAAAATAAAAACCCTAATCCTAAATAGTTTAGGAGGGTTCCCTATATCTATAAATAAGAGGAGTCTTATCATGATTTAGGGTTAGACAGTTACACACTCTTCCATAAGAATTGGAGAGAGAGAGAGTACTTGCAATTTCTATAGAGATAGAAACTAGGGTTTTGCCAACACCCATCTTCTTGAACAACTATTATTCCTTGGTGGATCACCTCTAGAGGCTAAACACTTGGGTGGCTAACGTTGATCAAAGGAAGGAATTTAATCGGTGGAATTCAAGGAGAACGCGAAGGAATTGGAGGTAAATTTGTACCTGAGGAAGCTTTGATTCACGAGGGTATAATTCTATATCTCTATCTCTTTTGTTTAATTGATAATTGATCACAAGGATGATCATGGTGATGGTTTGTATGAAAAATTTTAAAATCCATTTTATTGCGCTTCCGCACTATTTATGTAATTTGATTGCATGTTCGCGCTATATACAAACCTAACAATAATTTTCCTTGATGTTTCACTTGAATTAATGCACTTCCTGTTAAGTTATGATAATTACATTGGATTGTTAACCAAGAACTCGTAAGTATTTATAATCATCTCTCGATGCCTTATATAAGTCAACTAAAATCCACAAAAGATAGAATTAAGTAGAACACTCTAATTAACTAGTTCACTATATCTCTATGTGAATTACGATTAAAGAGGATTTAAAGCTCAGGTTCACTTTCAGATTACAGACGACATATAGATATATCTCTATCCTATACACAAATCATGAATCCTAACATATGTAGAAATCACAATCATATGCTATTATAGCCAGGTCTAAATCTATAATTCATCTCTCAATTTTATATAGATTACCATAGTAATTGTTGATCAGGCAATTAAACAATTAAGCACAAGACATAATAGACAATCCGATTATAATTGACTAAAACTAACAAAGAAGCATATCAAATCAAGCTACGCATCAAGTTCCATTGTAATCTTAAAAGAAATTAGTTCATAACTGAATTAAAATCCATCATCCACAATTGATTAAGCAATCAAGAATGCAAATTAAAAGATAGAGAAGAGAATAAAAGCTGTCGCAACGATCCTTAAATTTCCTTAGTAAGCTTCGAAGTTGTCTCATGCGTGCTCCTTCTCTTGTTTCAAGCCTTGATTGTCTTCTCTTAAACTAGGGTTTTTGTTATAAGATTGATAGATTTTTTCTAATGAATTAAAGCCATCTATTTATAGTCTTACATCATAAATCCTGTTAGGTTTGTATAATGCGAACATGCAATCAAATTACATAAACGAAGCGGAAGCGCGATAAAATCAGATTTTAAAATTTTATACAAACCATCACTATGATCTTTCTTAATGCACAATTATTAATTAAACGAAAGAGATGGAGAATAAGAATATACCCTTGTAGAATTCTAGCTTCCTCAGGTACAAGTTAACCTCCAATTCTTTCGCGTTCTCCTTGAATTCCACCGATTAGATTCCTTCATTTGATCAATGTTAGCCACCCAAATGTTTGGCCTCTAGAGGTGATCCACCAAGGAATAATATTTGTTCAAGAAGATGGGTGTTGGCAAAACCCTAGTTTCTATCTCTATAGAAATTGTAAGTACTCTCAACAATTCTTATGCAAGAGTGTGTAACCCTAATCTATGATAAGACTTCTCTTATTTATAGATGTAGGAAAAACCCTTCCCTAAACTATTTAGGATTAGGGTTTCTATTCTAATCCAACTCATTTAATTAAATCCAACTCCTAATCTAATTAGGAATTCATGAGAGAGTACTTTTATTAATTAATTCCCAATCCCTATTAGGAATTAAATAATAGTAATAGTAATAATAATTAGACTCCTCTTATTAATTTATATTTAATATTTTCAAAATATTAAATAATAAATATTAAGCTATTTAATTTATTCTATCTTCATAGACTAAATTAAATACACTTAACTTATTATTACAATTATGCAATTTACTTCTTAAATAAATATTTTTCTTTTGCGGTGTGACCCTTTAGGTTCTCCATATTAAACCGGTTGTGAATAAATCAATTAGAACAATTCTAATCTTATTTAAATAAATAATTTAAACTATTTAATTCATTTAATTAAATAACATTTATTCTACAATAAGGGTAAGCCCCCTTAGCGATCAACGACTTTCCAGATAATATAGATTTCAACATTAATCATAAAAGAACATTTCAGTGAATAGTTACCATACAATTCAATCCTTCTACCATACAATGTCCCAATTAAATATAAGACATGGAATTACTATCAAGTCTTATTTTATTTAATTATATGTATTTCGATTCCCAAATGCACAACTCTAAATAATGCAAATTAGAAACTCATTTCTAATTTCATTCTGCCTTGGCCAAGGACTACTGAGTTGTCATTTATCGAATCACATAGGACATTCACATCTTTTACTAGACGTGGTGGATTCTTTGTTAATCATTCACCTATCTCCATGTACAACTTATTATACCCAATCATACCCTTTGATATACCCTGCAGGTCTTAAGGGATATGTCAAAGTATAACTCATCATACACAAGATACTATGATAATCTCAAGTCCAAGGATCACTTGTACTACTATCACTTGAGGAATTCCTATTGACAGGCGAGTAAAACTCCATCAGGTATTCCTTAGCGAGCCACGTTCAGTGAACTTATTCTCTAATTATGAAATCAATCATCCTCTTCCTAAGAGCAAACAACGTAGGTACTAATCTATCCGGATTCACTAATCCCCTTTTAGTAATCCAACGATTAGGAACGATTTTAGTTTTAAGCTATCTAGAATTTATATCTCATTAGCATGATCACCATCATGATTCTAAAAGCATTGCTTAAACTATGGGTTTATCACATATTAAATAACAGTACTATATAGATAAAATGCCTTTAATAAATTAATTCTTTTATTAATAAATGAATAATATTACAAAGTATATGTTACATCATATCAAATATGATTGGCTTGTGTGCATACTACTTTCAAATCCAACTTCTAGTAGAAATTAAGTATCAAATTACAATCCAATTAGTTCAAAAAGTGAAAAGTCAAAGTCTGGTTAATCCCCGTTCTGGCTAGGCCGCGTCTGATTTGGCTTGATTATGAGCGCTGCTGTGCTGCATCGACAGAGGATATTTTTTCATTTTCAGAGCGCGCGACCACGCTTAGTTTCTTCATGGTTTGGGCGCTGCCGCGCCTAACCTACATCCTTCAGCTTTTGTTCCTTTTGCCTGTAGCTCTCATCCATAGCTTCCCAATCAGTTCCAATGCACCACTACCAACAAAAATAAAACAAATGCATAAAATGTAACACAAAACACCTGAGATTATATCTGATTTAAAATGTATGAAACCCACTCTTCAAATACCCCCAAACTTGAACCATTGCTTGTCCCCAAGCAATACTCTAATGCAAATGCATACTACTATCTACCATGCCTTCGAATCAAGCAACAAATCAGTATATTATCCAACAATAGGCCTCAAAGTTATCACAAAAGTACTTAAACAATATATCCAACTAATGCAAAGTTTATAATTCTAATAATTCAGTCAATCTATACCTGTTATCACCTATATTGTGCGTGTGTGCTCATCAACTACCCTAACCAACCACAATTCAAAAACAGTCACATAATTAACTTCTTAGAAAGAAAATTTCAGTTCTAACTCAATTAACTCCGTGAACACGACAATTCCAGCTAACTTCAAGCAATCACTAATTCGAGGTGTCCCTACGAGGTTTATTACTAAAATTATATATATTTTATTATTGCACGAGTGCATCCTACTATCCATCTCGTTTTTAAACTCGATTATGCAATGTCTGGCTCTCTTAGGCTTTTCAAAGTTACCCTTATAGCAAGCTTTTGATCAGTGTCTCCTAAACCAGTCGACTTTAAAGCACTAGATGTTAAGACACCCCTACGGATCTAATCACTCGAGTAACAGAGGCCAAAAATTTTAACCAATATTTTCCCCCAGAAGCAAATCATGAAACAATTTGAATTAGGTTGATCAAAACAGGTAATTACGTGATATCCAGTTAACATGAGCTTCAAATAGGTTAAGACTATCCTCACAATTAAAATCATAACCAAGCATCAGTCTTTAATACTATTCAAGTTAAAACATAATACCAATCTTATCATAGGTCGAGCTAGATACATGCCAATTCATCGCTTAGATTAATGCAAACTATATGCAAACATTTATATGCAAACTTAATCCTAACAGATATAATGCATCAAGCATCAAACACATTAACACCATATCTTAAATGCAACATATATATGTTAACACCATATACTAAATGCAACATACTTGTTAGGTTTGTATATAACGCGAATATACAATCAAATTGCATATAATGAGCGAAAGTATGGTAAATTAGAATTTAAAATTTTACAAACTAAACCCAGGATCAATCTTTATGCGAAATTATTAATTAACATAGGAAGATAGAGAATTAGAAATTATACCCTTGTAGAAACTAGCTTCCTCAGGTACGAGTTCTACTTTAAAAATCCAACTCCTAGTCGAAATTAAGTATCTAATTACAATCCAATTGGTTCAAAAAGTCAAAAGTCAAAGTCTGGTTAATCCCCGTTCTGGCGCGGTCGCGCCTGATTTGGCTTGATTATGAGCGTTGCCGCGCTGCATCAACAGAGGACATTTTTTCATCTTTAGAGCGCGTGGTCACGCTTAGTTTCTTTATGGTTTGGGCGCTGCCGCGCCTGACCTACATCCTTCAACTTTTGTTCCTTTTGCCTGTTGCTCTCATCCATAGCTTCCCAATCAGTTTCAATGCACCACTATCTACAAAAATAAAACAAATGCATGAAATGTAACACAAAACACCTGAGATTATATCTGATTTAAAATGTATGAAACCCACTCATCAAATACCCCCAAACTTGAACCATTGCTTGTCCCCAAGCAATACTCTAATGCAAATGCATACTACTATCTACCATGCCTTCGAATCAAGCAAGGAATCAATATATTATCCAACAACAGGCCTCAAAGTTATCACAAAAGTACTTAAACAATATATCCAACTAATGCAAAGTTTATAATTCTAATCATTCAGTCAATCTATACCTGTTATCACCTATATTGTGCGTGTGTGCTCATCAACTACCCTAACTAACCACAATTCAAAAACAGTCACATAATTAACTTCTTAGAAGGAAAATTTCGGTTCCAAATCAATTAACTCCGTAAACACGACAATTCTGGCTAACATCAAGCAATCACTAAGTCGAGGTGTCTCTACGAGGTTTATTACTAAAATTATATATATTTTATTATTGCACGAGTGCGTCTTACGCTCCATCTCGTTTTTAAACTCGATTGTGCAATGTCTGGCTCTCTTAGGCTTTTCAAAGTTACCCTTCTAGCAAGCTTTTTATCAGTGTCTCCCAAACCAGTCGGCTTTAAAGCACTAGGTGTTAAGACACCCCTACAGATCTGATCACTCGAGTAACTGTTGTTCGATTTCACAATCAACAATTACGTGCAAGTATACACGATCAACAAGTAATAAAGTGATAAGAAAGAGTGTCGAACCCACAAGAATTACTATGTTTAAATCTCCAACTGTCAATCTAAATTATGCCTATTCTATTAAACAATTGCAATTTGAATTTTTGATTGATATTAAGGAAATAAATACTAACACCAACAACTATCACAAAGGTTGAAATTCAGATTTATTATGATTAAGACTACAATATCCCCAGTTATTTATCATAAACCAATCTATCTATGTCTTCCAATTATTCACTTCAATGGAGTTGTTAACAGAAATTCAGTTGTATTTATAAGCCCCTTTCCAAGTGATCAAATAATCTATCTAATCCAATTACTCTACGATATTCCTATGCAAAGTTAAAGGATTAAATTCATTAAGTTCCAATTTCCAATTGTTACATACAGCAAAGAGATATCCATATTCACTTCACAATCCTAATTATTCAACACATGTAAATAATTAAGAATACATGCTATCTTATATAGTTCTAGCCCTAGATTGCATCTCCCGAATTCATCTAAAGTAATCCGCTAATTGTCGGCCAAAGAATTAAATCAATAAGTATAGAATAAGATAGACAACTCCCATCGATTGAATAACTGGAATTAAATAAATAGTTAATTCATAACATAACTGGTTCAATCGCAGCCTTAACTAATGGTTTAGTTCATACTGACAATAAAAACTAGAATACCAAAATAAGTCATTATAATTAATTACAAATCAGAGATAAAAGATTAAAAGAAAACTCAATATAATCTCTAGCTCTCCAATCTGAATTCCTCATGAAGCTTGACTTGATCTTCAATCTCCTTGTTCAGCTCTGAAAATTCAATCTCTGGATATGTCTGTGTATCCCATCCAATCCTTGATCTCCTATTTATATCTTCCTTTAGTCTCCCAATCAGAATAATAGCAAGAATCCTTAATCACTTCAACCTTTCCAAAATAACTGAATGTTGGCAAACTTAAATTTTCCATCAGCCGCATTCTCGCCCCGGCGAGAAGTTCCTATACAAATCTCTCGCCCCGGCCAGCTTTCGCCCCGGCGAGGTTGCCCTGCACCCAGCCAATTTTTTTCTTTTGAATCCGCAGCCAGCCATGACCTACAAAAGCAATATGCAAACAAGTAAAAGATACCAAAAACACTTAGAAACAAGTAAAGAATAAGCCAAAGATATATCAAACTCATAGGTTAAAACCTACTCATCAAATACCCCCAAACTCAAAACTTTGCTTGTCCTCAAGCAAAACACAAAACAAACCAAAGTCACCTCTAAACTAGCTACCAACATTAATGCATATGCATAACTAAACATACTCAAGCAATTAATCAACAGACATCATAAAAATCCGGCCTCAGAAATCAGTAACTACCAATTCAACAGAATTTCAACCTCACACCATCCAAGAGCCAACTATCAGTAGTTATGAATTACTCTCAACCCATCCATAAGTGTATAACATATATCAAACTAACCAGGATATGAATTCAACTCTAGGTATCACAATGCTCAACAATAGTCAAATTCACAGATTTTACTTTTAAACTCAACTGCTATTCACTTGCCTTCTCATTTGTTTCTCATTTTTTAACGAGTGCGTTTTACGCTCCATCTCGTTATTTATCTAAACTAGTGCAATGTTCATCTTTATTAGGCTATTCAATGTCACCCGTGTAGCGAACTTTCAACCAACGACTCCCAAACCAGATGATTTTTGGGCGCTGAGTGTAAAGACATCTACTAAGGGCATACTCATTCAAATGACACTGGCCACAAAAACAAACTAGTCAGACCTGCTCTTATCTGTCTATATTCATTAATTCTTCTTTTTCTTGCACTTAGACAGACATCGAAGCAGTATTTATTCACCAAAAGTTTTTCATTTTTTCTATATTTTTTTATATTTTTTTTAGATCCAACAAGTGATAGCAGTCTATATCTACATGTGAGCACGTAATACACCAAAGAAGAACCAACTCCTAATTACTTCAATACACATTTATGAGCAGTTAAAAACTCAGGGTCTAGAGTAACCACAACTAAAACAGTCAAACTCCAGATTTAGCAATAAGTATCCATCCCATTAAACTAAAGTAGAACTAATCAAATTTCATCATCGGCCATCCCTAAATGACTTCCATGAATGCATTGCTTGAATACCCCTAAATGCAATACTATATGATCCTATGCTACTAAATTTTTGGGTTTTTGGATTTTTCCATTTTTTTTGAATAACTGATTAATGCAATCTAACATGAATAATGCAATCTAAAAATGAAACTAATACAAATAAAACTAAAAATGCAACTAAATGAGCAAATTCTAAAAATAACACACCCCCCCAAACTCAAACGATACAATGTCCTCATTGTGCGAAAAATAAAGAAAATAAAGAATAGAGGACTTCCTTGACAGATCAAGCAGTAGGCCCGAACTCGTCATCATCATCTGGGGTTGGTGGTGGAAAAACTGGCAATGGCTGCGCTTCTGGAAAGTGAACAAAGTCCATCAACGGTTGCATATTAGAATACATGTTTGATATGGCTTGGGTACAACTCTGCTGATAAGCAAACATATGCTCTTGACGATCCGCCAACCGCTGATTCTGCCTCAAAATGGTTTTATGCTGAGAATCAATAAGGCATTGCAACTCACGAAATTGAAGGCTGAACTTGGATTTCCCTGTGCCGGTAGAAGTAGAAGGACCCTCCGAAGGACCCGCACCCTCGCCATCATCAGATTCATGTTCTTCTTCAGCAGCAAGAGAATGAACGATATACCCCATACCACGAGGATGTGACTCACCGCCTTCCCATTCCTTATAGCGTGCAATCAGACGGTGGTCCAAAAGTAGCAAAGGCTGCTGCAAAGCTTCCTCAGCCCCCCAACGAACTCCCGCGCGAAGACATAAACCACAAATCAGGGAAGGGTGTGGCAAACCACCCTGACTATGCAAATTTCGTAAAGTTCGGCGAATCGACGCATCCAATCAACTGGCCCACATTGATCGCAATCCCCGTCACAATAGCATATAACAATAAAGCTTTCTCCTTGGGGACATCACTCACGTGTTGTGATGGCATCAGTTTAGCAGAGAGGAAGGCATACCAGACCTTTCCATAACGACTCAAGTCCTTGCTGTGGAACGAGATTGCTGCACGTGGCCCTCTGGATATCCAAGTCGTCCCTGGTTTACACAAGTTAGTAACCACCTTCTCCAAATTAGGTCCCTCATCAAGAAATCGAGTGTATCTACAACTTATATCAGGCCTCAAGTTATAGTATTCATTGATCGACTGGGCGCTGAATGAAACTATCTTGCCCCGTATTGTAACCTCGCATGGAGCCGCGTCCTCCGCATTGGCATAAAACTCTTTGACAATGGCTATACATGCAGGTTCCGGATGGGCAGTGAATGTCTCCCATCCCCTCTCTACTATCTGAAGCATCATCTCACCATCAACCACTTCGTCAGGCGTGAGACCGCACTCGAGAGTTAGAGCTTTACCCGATGTATACGATTCATATCTGTTAGCCGCCTCCCCACTGACAAATTTCCGTCTATCAAACTACCTGGATGGTGTAGACGATGATCCCTCACCCCGATGCCGCTTCGGAGCCATGATTGATCACTTAACAAACAAACCCAAACAAATAATCTGCTATGCAATACAACTTCCCCCCAAACTCTAACTGTACTAACTCCCAACTGATAGTGGCACGGTACAATGTAACCGATTGGGTGATGTTACATGGGTGAACTGATTGATTTGCTCCTTAAATTAAATGCAAACCCTAAAACTCGTGCATGCAATGATGAAGCGGATGAAAATTGTGAAAACAACAGAGTATGCCTCCTATTGAATGAGAGATGGTTTAGAATGAAGTTAGGGTTTGATTTTAAAGAGAAATGTATTAGGGTTTATGTTGGAATCCGAATAAGGAAACAAATTGGAAGGAAATTAGAAGAGAAACTGGATAGAAGAAGATTTGGTTGGTATAGGAGAGTTAGAAATAAGAGTTCAGAGAAGTTGCATGGGTGTAGGAATGTTATAACTCGAATTGGGATCGGTTTTTTTAAAAACAGAAATCCGCGATTCTCGCCGGGGCGAAAAGTTTATACTTGTGAATCTCGCCAGGGCGAGAATGGACAGAGAGGAATGGGCTGGGGAGAAAAATTCAAGCTGGGGTGAGTTTTGGCAGAGAGGTTCTCGCCGGGGCGAGAATCCCTAATATATTTTTCTCGCCGGGGTGAGATTCCTTTGTCTTGAAAAAAATTTTCTTTTCCTGCTTGATCCTCTTGTTTTCACTAGGTACCATCCCAATTAGCATGTCTCTTCTTCCAATGCATTCCCATAGACTTTATCCCTGTTCCAAAGAATAACATTATAAATGAGTTCAACCAAGAAGGATTTGAAGAACTAATTCAAACCAAAACAACTTAAACTCTTACTACTAACTAAAATAACTTAGTAAATATACTAAATCTATGAAAGCAATAAAATAACATGATTGGGTTGTCTCCCATCAAGCGCTTGGTTTATAGTCCTCAGCCCGACTTCCTCAATGGTATTAGTCATCAGTTTGATAGGGAGAAGAGAGATGAATCACTGATGCTTGCCGATCCACATCGCCTCCCCAATAATGTTTGAGTCGCTGACCATTGACTTTGAATGTGCGCTTTGAACTTGGTTCCTCGACGTCAATTGCTCCGTGAGGACCTACAGTAGTGACAATGAAAGGACCTGACCATCTAGCCTTCAGCTTCCCAGGAAATAATCGCAGCCTGGAGTTGAACAATAGTACAACTTGTCCCGGTTCGAATTTTCGATCAACTATCCGTTTGTCATGCCACCTCTTGACTTTTTCTTTGTACAACTTAGCATTCTCATAGGCGTGGTGACGAAATTCCTCCATCTCATTCAATTGAAGCAACCTTTTCTCCCCAGCTGCTTGGAGATCAAAGTTAAATTTCTGAATCGCCCAATAGGCCTTGTGCTCAAGTTCGACCGGTAAATGACAGGCTTTTCCATAGACCATGCGATACGACGACATTCCAATGGGATTCTTAGAAGCTGTGCGATATACCCATAAAGCATCGTCTAATTTTATCGCCCAATCCTTACGAGATGGGTTTACCACTTTCTCCAAAATTTGCTTAATTTCCCGATTCGAAACCTCCGCTTGGCCATTCGTTTGGGGGTGATAAGCCGTAGCAATCCGGTGTTTGACTCCGTATTTAGCTAACAACTTAGTGAACTGTTTGTTGCAAAAATGGGTACCTTCGTCACTGATTATGGCTCTTGGTGTACCGAATCGAGTAAAAATATTCTTCTGCAAGAACCGTAAAACCACTTTGGCATCATTTGTGTGTAATGCAAGTGCTTCGACCCATTTCGACACGTAATCCACAACTAAAAGTATGTATTGATTGTTAAATGACGAAGGAAATGGCCCCATAAAGTCAATGTCCCATACATCGAAGAGTTCAACTTCAAGGATAGTGTTGAGAGGCATTTCGTGTTGCTTCGAAATGTTTCCAACCCTTTGACATCTATCGCACTTTAGCACAAAAAAATGGGCATCCTTGAACAACGAAGGCCAGAAAAACCCCGATTATAGCACCTTTGCTGCAGTCCTTTCTCCCCCATAATGTCCTCCATAATCTGACAAATGGCAACGAGTCAAGATGCTCTCCATTTCTTCCTGTGGCACACAACGTCGTATCATCTGATCCGCATAAGTTTTGAAGAGGAATGGCTCATCCCAGAAGTACTGCTTGACATCATGGAGAAATTTCTTTCTTTACTGAGAAGTGAAATCTGGCGGAAGAACATTACTGACTAGGAAGTTCACGTAATCAGCATACCAAGGTACTTCGGTGTTGATATGAAATAGCTGGTCATCTGGAAACGACTCATTAATCACCACCTCATTCTTTCTCTGAGTGTCGGCATTCTCTAACCTTGAAAGATGATCAGCCACTTGATTCTCCGTACCTTTCCTATCTCGAATCTCTAAGTCAAATTCTTGCAACAAGAGGACCCATCGAATCAACCTTGGTTTGGCATCCTTCTTTGCAATCAAGTACTTGATGGCTGAATGATCAGTGTAGACTATCACCTTGGTTCCAATCAGATATGCTCAAAATTTATCAAATGCAAATACTACTGCAAGTAACTCTTTTTCTGTAGTGGTGTAATTCAGTTGTGCATCAGTGAGTGTCTTACTTGAGTAATAAATGGTGTGAAAAATCTTATCTCTTCGCTGACCCAACACAGCTCCCACTGCATAATCACTTGCGTCACACATCAACTCAAAAGGTGTTGCCTCTTTTTAAGTCTTTAATAAAAGAGCTCTAACTCGTGCAAGTATACACGGTCAATAAGTAATACAGAGGAAGTAGAGTATCGTCCCACAGAGACAGGATTAAATTAAATCACTATGCATCAGTTCTATCACTATATTTATTTGCCTAAACTAATGATTTGATTGTGTTGACAAAATTATTTCTAAATCAATTAACAACTAAAGAATCAAATACTAACGGAATATATCAAACTTGGAATTAATGGGATCCTAACTTCATTTAATAGTTCATCTAATTACCACTATCATGCTAGTAAGTTCACATATCACAGAAAAGTAGCCAAGGACACAAAAATAGACATAACCATTTGTCAATGCATTATGACCTACTTACATAATATCCATACTTGATAGACACCATGTAATCATCACTATAACCAAAATCACTATATTTCTATGTGAAATTGCAATTATATTGATTTTAAGCACAAGTCCTTATTTTGACTCTTACGGTGAAACAGTATATTTCTATCTGACTCACAAAATATTAAGCTATCCAATTAAGCCTCATATTCGCAAGCTATCATGATTACAATCCATACTTATATGTTATTTTTCAATTCCATATAAGTACTGAAATCGAATAGTGATCAAGCATTCATACATGCAAAACAATCATGATAAAAGTTCCTTATGATATGCAAAACAATCTAACAGTCAAGCTTATAATTAGACTACATATTAAAATCCGTTAGAATCCCATAATGGAGATTAGTTCATGTCTGAACCAAAAGCCATTATGGGATCAAAACTAAACATGGAAAAGTAAACAATCAATTGAAGTAAGAAGAATTAGATTGATCAAATCCAATTGAAGAAATAAATCCAAAGTAAAGTTCACTCCATATCAATATCCAGCACTTGAACAAAAGTAATCCACGGTAAAACTCCACACACAAATCTCCTCTCTAGAAAAGTAGAATAATAATAATAAAAGTATCCAAGTTCTCTCTTAAGGTTTCCTTCTCACTATCTGATCAATATTCCCTAGAATCCTTTTGCGAATTGGCTTCCTTTTTCTCCTCCAGCCGCAACTCAGCAACAAATTTCGTGGCCTAGCGCTGCTTGCGCTAGGTTGGGCGCTGCTGGCGCTTGGGTGCAGTGTCTTGTGGTGATGGTAGCGCTGCTAGCGCTTGGGTGGGCGCTAATGGCGCTTGCTTGCAGTAGTGAAGGTCTTGTATAGCGCTGCTGGCGCTATGCCTAGCGCTGCTGGCGCTAGGTCATGTCCCAGTAATTACAAAAATGCCACTCAGCTTAAATTTTAATCCTTTTTAATTCTTTTCTTCACCAAATGACTTCTTCCCTCCAACTCCATCCTACAATAAATAAACACAAAAACAAATAAAATAATACTAAAAACACTTAAAGATAACAATAATTAAGTTTAACAATACCTAATTCGTAGGTATGAAACCCACTCATCAAATACCCCCAAACTTAACCAATTGCTTGTCCTCAAGCAATGCAATGATGCAAATGCAAACTAACTATCATGCCTACGAATCAAACAATTAACCAACACAGTATCCAACATCAGACCTCAAAGATATCATACATACTTAAGTAGAATCTCTAACCAATGCAAAGTTTCTAACTCCAACCAAGTAGTCAAGTTACACCTGTCATCACCCATGTTGTGCGTGTGTGTATATCAACCATTTCAATCAATTACAATTCAAATCCATCACATAATTGACTTCTTAGAAGAAAACTTTAAATTGCAACCCAATTCAACCCGTGAACACAACCAATTCAACTGATTCAAGCAACCACTAAGCATAGGGGGATCACTAAGGTTATTTAACACATTTAGATCCTTTTTAAACCCTTCCCCAGGAATTTAACACAATTTTTTTCTTTTTAGTGAGTGCATTTTATGCTCCATCTCACTTTCTTTTGAACGAGTGCGTTTTACGCTCCATCTCGTTCTATGTGTTTATGAGTGAGTGCGTTTTACGCTCCATCTCAACCCACCACATGATCCATTCTTCAATTGGGAAAAGTTCAAAATTTTCAAATTTCTCTTTTTCTTTTTCTTTTTCTTTTTTTTTCAAACCCCAAGATTCCCCCAAACTTAGATTCTTGCTTGTTTTTCATTTAATGGACGTTTCACCGATATTATCAAGTTTTAACCCAAATCTTCCACTAGAAGAAAATTATGCAACAATTTGAATTAAACTAATCAAAACAATTGATTGCGTGCTGTCCTTGCTAACAAAAGTTTCAGACAAGTTAAACTTCACTACTTAATCAAAGTCATCACTAAGCACTAGTTTTCAATTCTTCTCAAGTTAAAACCATGAAAACCAGTCTTATCATTGGCCACATTAGATACTATATCAATTTATGCTTAATTCATGAAACTAAATGCATAACACAACCTAAAATGCAATGTAACTACCATGCAACAAGTCTAAACACAATGAAACATAACAACCTAAATGCATGAAAACAAAAAAACTACCCCCCAAACTGAACAAGTCAATGTCCTCATTGAAAAATAATAAGAGATTAAGAACAGAGGACTCCCCTGATGAAGAACTACTCGTCAGCACTGCCATCGGCAGCGTCATCATCATCATCTGCATCATCCGCATCAGGAGGTGAGTCAGGTGGTGGGTAAATTGAAATAGGAGGAGCTGGTGGAAACTGGAATAGCCCATGTAGTAGAATTGCAATTTGACTTGGGGAAGGAGAAAGCAAATCTTGGTATTATGTTCGTGCTTTTGTGTGATGTGCCCTCATTAAACCCAATCTAGTATTTTTGCATTTTTTTTAAAACAAAAATAGTTGACTAAACAAAAGCAAAACAGAAAATTAAAACACTGGGTTGCCTCCCAGATAGCGCTAAGTTATAGTCAATTAGCTTGACTGTCTCTGAATCTCATTCTGGTTCAATTGCAAAAAATGTCATTGCATGCCTCCTCTTAGTCTTTTCTTTGAATTCCTTGGCATCATTGTACGTTTGAAAACCCCCAAACTTATCTTCATCCATTGGCAAAAAATAACTATCATCATTCGATTCAACTTTTCCTGTATCATTGACCACGTCTTTTATTATCGGATTAAGCTTTCTTTGCTGCTCAACCGACGGCTTGCTACCATCTTCCAGCAGGATCTTATGCATACAAGAAGAAGAGCTTATCCCCTTTATATCTGCTAGGATCCATCCAATAGCTGATTTTAACGCTCTAAGCACTCGTAGCAGTTTTTCCTCCTGAAAAGATGTTAGTGCAGAAGAAATAATCACAGGTAGCTTTGAATCTTTATTTAAAAATGCGTACCTGAGATGTTCTGGAAGTGGTTTAAGTTCAAGTTCGGCACATTCTTCATCCTCCAATTCTAAATCTTCAGCAATTGCTCTCTGCAGTGGTTTATAGTTCAAGAAACTCTCCCCGTCATCATTCACTATACTATCCACTAAGTCAACTCTGAAACATTCTTCTTCATCAGTGGGAAGCTTCATTGCCTTGAAAACCTTAAACTTCACCTCCTGATCATGTACACGCATTGTGAGCTCCCCTTTCTGCACGTCTATCAAAGTCCTCCCCGTGGCTAGGAATGGTCTCCCTAGTATGATTGGTATATTTTTGTCTTCCTCATAATCCAGAATAATGAAGTCCGCCGGAAAGATAAATTTGTCCACTTTCACCAGTACGTCCTCTACTATCCCCCGTGGATATGTGATAGATCTATTAGCTAGCTGTAGGGAAATATTCGTTGGCCTTGGTTCCGGCAATCCTAACTGACTAAATACTGACAACAGCATCAGGTTGATACTTGCCCCAAGATCACACAAACATTTATCGAAGCTCATCTTTCCGATCGTGCATGGGATTGTGAAACTGCCCGGATCTTTCAGCTTTGGAGGTAATTTACGTTGAAGCACTGCACTGCATTCCTCTGTCAAGGCCACTGTCTCAAACTCGTCTAACCTTCTCTTTCTTGACAGTATACCCTTCATAAACTTTGCGTAACTTGGCATCTGTTCCAATGCCTCCGCGAAGGGTATGTTGATCTGCAGTTTCTTAAAAACCTCCAAAAACTTTCTGAACTGTTTATCATCCCTCTGTTTATTCAATCTTTGCGGATATGGAACTCGAGGGTGAACTTGCGGTACTGTATTCACGGGCTTCTCATCTGAACTAGCTTTCTCCTTCTCCACTGACTCATAGTTATCCTTCTTCTCTTTCTGTTCATCTTCAATTTCTATCTCAGTTTTTACCCCAATGTCATCCCCTTGTAAACTCGGTGCTGCTGAGTCTGGTACATTTCCTGAATATTGCTTTCCCGATCTGAGTGTAATGGCCTGACACTGTTCCTTACCTTCTCTCCGTGGATTTGCCTCTGTGTTACTTGGTAATGAACCATGGGGCCTGCTGTTAAGCATAGTTGCCATTTGCCCCATCTGAGCTTCCAGATTTTTAATAGCCACTGCCTGGCTTTTGATCATCACCTCTGTATTCGCCATGTACTTTAACATCATCTCCTCCATTTATGATTTCTTTTCCTGCGGAGGTGCATATGGAGTAGGATGTTGTTGTTGAGAATATCCCGGTGGAAAAGGTGGTCGTGGAGCATACTGTTGCTGCTCCGGCTGGAACTGATTGTTCTGCTAAAACTGCTGCTGCTGATTTCCTTGGTTGTTTGACCAACTAAAGTTTGGATGATTGCGGTTGTTGGGGTGGTATGTGTTCTGAAACTGACCTTGGTCTTTCTTATAAGTGTTCACATACTGCACCGACTCCGAGTTGATAGCACATTGATTTGTTGAATGCGACCCCGCGCAAATCTCACATACGAAAGCAACTGACTTGGCTTTGCTTTCCGACAACGAATCTATTTTCTTTGCCATAGCCGCCATCTGTGCTGACAACTGGGTAATAGCATCCACTTCCAACAAACCTGCAACTCTGGGCTGTGACGTTCTGGCTGTAGGATTTTGAAAATCATTTGCTGCCATAGTCTCAATAAGGTTATAAGCCTCGTCATAGCTCTTTGCCCCTAAAGCTCCACCCGCAGCTGCATCTACCATCTGCCTAGACTGCCATCCCAATCCATTATAAAATGTGTTGATCACCATCCAATCTAGCATCCCATGGTGTGGACACTTCCTTAGCATCTCCTTGTACCTATCCCAAGCCTCGTATAAGGACTCACCCTGTTGTTGCTCAAATTGAGAAATTGCTGTCCTTAGTTTTGTAGTTTTAGCCATTGGGAAAAACTTGGCTAAAACTTTTTGTGCTAGGTCCTCCCATGTAGTAATTGTTCCTGAAGGCAAAGAATGAAGCCAACTTCTTGCTCTATCCCTTAGTGAAAATGGAAATAGTCTTAGTCGAATGGCATCCTCCGTCACCCCGTTGTATCTGAATGTATCACAAATTTCAATAAAACTCAAAAGATGCTCATTAGGATCGTCTGTAGCAGCACCCCCAAACTGGACCGAATTCTGCTCCATTTGAATGGTTCCTGGTTTAATCTCAAAGGTATTTGCTGCTATTGCCGGTCTGACTATGCTAGACTGCAATCCCGTGATGTTTGGCATGGAATAGTCCCTCAAAGCTTTATGTTCCTCTCTTTGCTCGATTCTCTGTTCCTCCGCCATCTTCGGAATAGTTCTTTCTAACTGTGCTTGTAAATTTCTACGCACTCTTGCTTTCCAACCTCTTCCGTCAATATTATCCTGAGCTGGTGTCAATTCTGAGTTGGATGAGCGTGTGTGCATAAAAATTCTACAAGTACCTGAAACCAAAACAAAGATAAAAATAGAAATGAGAAAAGATTAGAGTTGTCTAAGTCAAACAATATAGCTTAAAACTAATGATAATAATAAAAATCTAACGCCTGTCCTCGGCAACGGCGCCAAAAACTTGTTGCCTCTTTTTAAGTCTTTAATAAAAGAGCTCTAACTCGTGCAAGTATACACGGTCAACAAGTAATACAGAGGAAGTAGAGTATCGTCCCACAGAGACAGGATTAAATTAAATCACTATGCATCAGTTCTATCACTATATTTATTTGCCTAAACTAATGATTTGATTGTGTTGACAAAATTATTTCTAAATCAATTAACAACTAAAGAATCAAATACTAACGGAATATATCAAACTTGGAATTAATGGGATCCTAACTTCATTTAATAGTTCATCTAATTACCACTATCATGCTAGTAAGTTCACATATCACAGAAAAGTAGCCAAGGACACAAAAATAGACATAACCATTTGTCAATGCATTATGACCTACTTACATAATATCCATACTTGATAGACACCATGTAATCATCACTATAACCAAAATCACTATATTTCTATGTGAAATTGCAATTATATTGATTTTAAGCACAAGTCCTTATTTTGACTCTTACGGTGAAACAGTATATTTCTATCTGACTCACAAAATATTAAGCTATCCAATTAAGCCTCATATTCGCAAGCTATCATGATTACAATCCATACTTATATGTTATTTTTCAATTCCATATAAGTACTGAAATCGAATGGTGATCAAGCATTCATACATGCAAAACAATCATGATAAAAGTTCCTTATGATATGCAAAACAATCTAACAGTCAAGCTTATAATTAGACTACATATTAAAATCCGTTAGAATCCCATAATGGAGATTAGTTCATGTCTGAACCAAAAGCCATTATGGGATCAAAACTAAACATGGAAAAGTAAACAATCAATTGAAGTAAGAAGAATTAGATTGATCAAACCCAATTGAAGAAATAAATCCAAAGTAAAGTTCACTCCACATCAATATCCAGCACTTGAACAAAAGTAATCCACGGTAAAACTCCACACACAAATCTCCTCTCTAGAAAAGTAGAATAATAATAATAAAAGTATCCAAGTTCTCTCTTAAGGTTTCCTTCTCACTATCTGATCAATATTCCCTAGAATCCTTTTCCGAATTGGCTTCCTTTTTCTCCTCCAGCCGCAACTCAGCAACAAATTTCGTGGCCTAGCGCTGCTGGCGCTAGGTTGGGCGCTGCTGGCGCTTGGGTGCAGTGTCTTGTGGTGATGGTAGCACTGCTAGCGCTTGGGTGGGCGCTAATGGCGCTTGCTTGCAGTAGTGAAGGTCTTGTATAGCGCTGCTGGCGCTATGCCTAGCGCTGCTGGCGCTATGCCTAGCGCTGCTGGCGCTATGCCTAGCGCTGCTGGCGCTATGCCTAGCGCTGCTGGCGCTATGCCTAGCGCTGCTGGCGCTATGCCTAGCGCTGCTGGCGCTAGGTCATGTCCCAGTAATTACAAAAATGCCACTCAGCTCAAATTTTAATCCTTTTTAATTCTTTTCTTCACCAAATGACTTCTATGTCCCTCCAACTCCATCCTACAATAAATAAACACAAAAACAAATAAAATAATACTAAAAACACTTAAAGATAACAATAATTAAGTTTAACAATACCTAATTCGTAGGTATGAAACCCACTCATCAAAAGGTAAAGTCCAATCCGGAGCAATTATGATCGGGGCTGTAACTAATTTCTGTTTTAGCACTTCTAAGGCTTCGATGCAAGCTTGATCCATCTTGAAGGGAACATCTTTCTCAAGGAGTGAACACAATGGTTTTAAAATTTTTGAGAAGTCCTTGATGAATTGACGGTAGAATCCTGCATGTCCGAGAAAACTTCTAACGCCTTTCACCGATGTCGGTGGTGGTAACTTTTCAATGGTTTCAATTTTTGCTCTATCCACCTCTAAGCCTGCTTCGGACACTTTATGTCCCAGAATAATCCCTTCTTGCACCACAAAGTGGCATTTTTCCCAATTAAGAACCAGATTTGTCTCCACACAACGCTTCAACACTAAGATGAGATTGCTAAGACACAAATCAAAACTATCACCGAACACAGAAAAGTCATCCATGAATACCTCCAAATTCTGCTCAACCATATCCGAGAAGATAACCATCATGCATCGCTGGAATGTAGCCGGTGCATTACATAACCCGAAAGACATTCTCCGGAATGCGAACGTTCCATAAAGGCATGTGAAAGTCGTTTTCTCTTGGTCCTCCGGAGCTATGACTATCTGGTTATATCCTGGGTAACCGTTAAGTAGGCAGTAAAACAGATGACCGGACAACCTATCTAACATCTGATCAATAAATGGCAGTGGGAAGTGGTCTTTGCGAGTAGCTTTGTTCAACTTGCGGTAATCCATACACACTCGCCAACCTGTAACTGTTCTAGTAAGAATGAGTTCATTATTCTCGTTTTCAATCACTGTCATCCCCCCTTTTTAGGAACACACTGTACAAGACTCACCCACGAACTGTCTAAAATCGAATAGATAATACCGGCATCTAACCACTTGATGATTTCCTTCTTCACTACATCCTTCATGATCGGATTCAATCTTCTTTGTTGCTCAATAACCAGTTTTGTTCCTTCTTCAAGCAGAATTTTGTGCATGCAAAACGACGGACTAATTCCCTTGATGTCTGCTATTGTCCACCCAATTACGGTTTTATACTCACACAAAACCCTTAATAGTTTTTCTTCTTGAGATTCATTCAAATGAGCAGAAACTATTACTGGTAGCGTGTCAGAGTCTCCCAAGTAAGCATACCTTAGGTGAGAGGGAAGAGGTTTGAGTTCAAGCATAGGTGGTTCTTCCACTGACGGTTTGGACCTCTTTTCTCCTTCTTCTGACCGGTCAAGTACATCAAATTGCCTGCTGAATTTCTGAGAAATAGGTAATGAGTCTAAAACCTTGACATAATCCCACTCATCACAATCATCAAAAGTGTCTATCCCAACCAGGGCAGCTTCTAATGGATCTTCACAATAACTTGCACTGGTTCGCTCATGCACGATTTCATCTAGCAGGTCTATCCGTAAGCATTCCTCGCCTTCCTTAGGGAATTTCATCGATTTAAACACATTGAAGGTGACTTCCTGATCTTGAACTCTCATTCTCAATTCACCTTTTTGTACATCTATCAACGTTCTCCCTGTTGCTAAGAATGAACGACCTAATATGATGGGGATTTCTTTATCCTCTTCGTAATCCAAAATGACGAAGTCAGCCGGGAAGATGAATTTATCAACCTTAACCAAGATATCTTCCACAATACCCCTCGGATATGTTACTGACCTGTCTGCCAACTGCAAACTGATGTTCGTCGGTTTTGGTGCCTTTAGCCCAAGCTGAGTGTAAACTGATAACGACATTAAATTGATGCTAGCCCCTAAGTCACACAATGCCCTTCCAGAGAACTGGTTACCAATTACACATGGAATATTGAAGCTTCCTGGATCCTTTAGTTTAGGTGGCAATTTGTTTTGCAAAATTGCACTGCACTCCTCGGTTAATGCCACCATCTCGAAATCACCCAATTTTCTCTTCTTTGACAAAACCTCCTTCATGAATTTTGTGTAACTGGACATTTGTTCCAGGGCTTCTGCAAATGGTATGTTAATGTGCAGTTTCTTGAAAACATCTAAGAATCTGGAGAATTGCTTATCTAACTTAGCTTTCTGCAATCTTTGAGGGAATGGTAAGGGAGGCACTACACTATCTGGCTTGAGTTCCTTTGACTTTGCCTCCGAACCTGTGTCCTTCACCTTTTCTGATTCATTCACCTTACGTTTCACCGGGGCTTCTTCATCTTCATTCTCCACAACTGTTTCTGGTTTAGAATTTCCTTTAACCGTATCAGGCAGCTCTTTTCCACTCCTTAAAGTGACAGCCTTGCTGTGACAACCCAGATTTTTATGAATTATTAAACAAGAATTTAGCAAATAAAATTCTTATTACGTGACGTTTTGAGTTTGAGTATGTGTATATATGTGTTATATATATTGTGAAATATGTGATTTGATGTGAAAAGAATTATAAATTCGTGTATTTGGGAAACGAGGTTTAATAGTTAATTAAACCATTGAAAAGATTAAATGAAATTTCCATGAGAAGGAAATTGGTTGAGTAATATTAGTTAATTTAATTAAGTTAAAATTATATTGAGAAATAATCTAATTTGCTTGTTATGTCTTGTGGACAGCGGAAGTTATTGTGAATTAAGTTTCATAAATAATGTGAGCGATTCACTTAATTAAAATAGTGAATCAATGTGAATATATTTGTTTTAATAGATTGGAGTTTAATATATATGTAAATGTAATAAGATTGTGAGTTTTGTTTATAGTTTAAAATATTTATGGATTTGAATAAATATTTTATTTGGAATATTTATGGAATAAATATTCGATGGAGATTATTATAGAATAATTTGTTTATGTATGATGATATTAAAGAAATTTATAATTTGTGTGTATTTTAGTACGCTAAAGTGATGAGAATATTATATTTTGATTAAATAATTAAATTAGAGGAATAATGATTTATTAAATGAAATTATAATTATAATTGTCTAATTTGAGATTATAAATTTTGTTAGTAAGATTTAATTAGATTTATTGATATAATAAGTTTAATTAAATTAGAGTGTGACATGTGACTTTATAGCAAGGGAATATAAAAATAATCTAGTAGGAGGTTCTATTGTGTCAAGCCAAACAAGGCCTTGTGGCCTTTGATTTTCTTAACCGATGAAAAGCACGTAAGTTATCAGAAGTCTGGAGAAAAGAAAAGAAAAGACAGAACATAGAGGAAGAGAGAAAAAGAGAGAAGAAATTCTCTGTGAAAAATTGATAGGAGATTTGTGAGAAATCAAAGAAGAAGAGAAAGAAATCAAGCAAATTCTGGCCATCTAGCTAATTAAAAGTAAGTTTTCTAAGTTTCTAAGTTCTTAGTTTGTGTTCTAAGTTGTCTGTATAAAATCAATTTGATTGTGTAATGGATATATATGTTGTTGGGTATGTATAATCTGTTATACATATCATCTATAATGGATTGTGCAGTAATCAAATTCGAATAATAGAAAAATTCGACTTTTGATTTACTGTATGTATAACAAGAATTGGATTTTTTTTAGTTTACTGTATATTGAATGGTCTACCCTTGTGGCCAAAATTGAGTATGAAATCATGTTTAAAGTCTTAAATTGATGATGTATGTTGTTAATATGTTAAAAAACGAAAACAACGGAAGTTGAATGGACCAATTTGGTTCAGAAACGAATTCGTGAGAGTTTGATTCACTAAATGTGTTGAAATATGAAAAACTAGCATGAACTTTAATTTTAGGCCTCTAAATTGGTTGTTGAAGCTTTGGGTATTGTTAGAACTGTTGTAAACGTGTTGGGATTTAGTTATTCTATGTATATATCATATGTGATTGCTTAATTTAGTGATTTAGATGAAGAAATTTCGTGTTTTTGGGGTTGAAAATTCTGCAGTTCGCGAACTGCAGAATCTGGAATTCATGAGGCTCGCCCCGACCAGTTCATTAAGCCAAATTTCTCGCCCCGGCGAGATCTCGCCCCGGTGAGAGTTTTGTACTAAGTTTTCACGCCTCGACGAGAGTTTTGTGTTATAATTTTCTCGCCCCGGCGGGAATTGCAGAAATGGAAAATTTTCTTGTTTTTAATTCTTTTCTTTTTGGTCATCATATGTTACCATAAACAAGATTTACTTATAAACATTATACATTTAATGTAAATCGAAGTTTAAGACTTAACTAAGGGTTAAGTGTCGATTAAAGTGAGACGCAATAAAATGAAGGTTTATAAGGAGAACTTAATTTCTAAGTTGAGAATTGTATAGAGAATAAAAATAAAGGATTATGAAATGTTAAGTAGAATTAATACTAAGTGTTGATATGTGGCTAATAAATGATGTGCATGATTATATATATCGTGTAGGATACGTGAAGTGTAGATATATATATAAGTTGGTTATGGTAATTGATAATCTACAAACCAGACAAGTCTTTCAGTTCCTATTTGTTATGTGAACTAAATGATTAACTGTTTTATATTTATGGGCAAAAACATGTTGTATTTTATATATGTTGCAATTATGAAACGACAAAGTCAAAATATGACTACGTTCGTTAAGTAAGGAATGTTGATTGAGTTATAGGACTCAATCTTTACTTGATATGTGTTGATCATTATGTATGATATGTTTAGTCAAATGATTATGATTTAGATGATGAGCATGTTATCTATGTGCTATGTGATGCATGCAAACTGTTAGATTTTGCTGAGTTGTCGAGCTCATTCTTGCAAATAACCAATTTTGCAGGTTAAAGATACAAGGTAACGTTATGTGCTGCTTGAATGGCATGACTCAGATGTTATGCATGAAGATTAATTGTTTTAGCTTAACTTATGTTTTTGAACCATGATTAAGGTTCTGAATAATGTATTTGAGAATGTATTGGATGTAACAGATGTTGAGTTGTAAAATTTGTATTGAGTTATAATTTAATATTATCCGATGAATAAAGGGTATTGAATCTAGAAGTTTTATTTTTATTATAACTCTGATGAAGCGAATCAAATATGATTCTAGAATATGTAAATGATTAAAGGTTATGATTCAGGGAAAACAAAGAAAGAAAACTGAAAAGTTTTTATTTATTCCGCATTTTATTAAGTTTATTATCGATTAATGATGTAAAATTAGAATATAGATGTATTGTTAATGACCAAAGTCGAGAGTTGGAATGGTATGAATTTTGGGGTCGTTACAGTTGGTATCAGAGCTGATAGGTTAGAAACCTTAGGTACGAGTACCTTAGGCTATAACCTTAGAGAAAAGAGGTGAAGATGAGAGAGGTTAAAGAATAATAAGTGAAGTATAATTATGGTGCAATCGTATTCTTTAACGGTTGATGTATGGTATCTGGGCTAAACAATTCCTTCAGAGAGCGGAGGTTGATACGAACTAGCAACTGATCTAACTCGCTGTGAGAGACAGTGTAGACGAGACGGGAACTAGTTTGTTGGTTGTTTGTGAAAAACCACTCAGGTACTATACTGAACACTGTTAGAGACTCGAGGTGTACCGAGTATTGAATTATGAATGTCTATGGTTAACAAGTGATTCTTTTCGTATAGGTAGAAGCATGAGATGAGTTAAGTCCTAGAAACGTTACAAGAAGAAGATGAGAATGACGCGAGGTAAACTCGAATAAAATATTGAATAATATGAATAAAGATAGAGATTCTTAAAGGAAGAATTGTTATATATAAAGAAGAAGATTCAAAGAAGAATCTTAAAGAGTTATATAAGATGAGAACCAGGAGTTATTTAACTCTAGTAATAAAGATGGTGTTAGTAAATAGACAATATCTATAAGATGAGAATGATATAATGATAAGGGTGAACTCAAATAGAGTTTAGAGAATTCATGTGAGACAAGATTATGATAAAATGATTAGGTTCAAAGAAGAACCTGAAGAGCTAAAGAACAGGGAACACCTTAGATGATTAATCATAAGATAATGTGATTAAAGAGAAGAATAAAAAAGATCGTAGGATGAGACGATCATGAGATAAGAAAGAATCGTAAGAAGAGTTGATGATAGAATGAGATCACGAAGTGGTTTGCTAAAGTTGTAAATGTCAGAGGATCTTAAATGATTGAATAGTAATAGCATGGTGCTATAAAGAGATGGTACTATAAAATAGTATGAGATAAACTCACGAGGAGTTATGGATGATGAAATACGAGAAATTCGTATCAAGCAAAGAGTAAGTTAAGAGCAGATGAAATTAGGTGGGATTTCAATTGAGGACTCATGTTAGTGGCTGAGTTGTGCGATTCCTGGTATGGGACGGGAATTTGTGCTTGGTTTGAGAACCACTTAGCTTCCTATATCGATATAGTGGTTGAGTTGAATAATTCCTTATATGGGCGGGGAATTCGTCCATGGTTTAACAACCGCTCAACTTCCTATATTGATTAGTGGTCGAGTTGGTTCGACAACCACTTAGCTTCCCATATTGATAATCATTGAAATATTGGTGTCGCACTATCGATATACATATGATGAGAAGGTGATTCTTTTCTCATATTTATATTTGATAGTTAGAGAATATTTAAGATTAGGTGCGGTTCTTAAAACTCATACTTATGGTAGGTTCGTGACTCATAACCGTATGATGGAACCCCTCAGCGAATGGACGATTTTGGTCTGACTAGGATAAGTTCCTGAACCCATATGGTTGTGGTAAGTTCCTGAACTTCCAAAATGTGGTAAGTTTGATGAACTGTATTGGGTATAGAAAAGTTATGGTATAGAGAGCATTGATGATATTGAAGAATGAGAGAATGATTGAGTGGTGAAGCAATGGAGTAAAGATTAAAGTTGATGGAAAGAAAATGGATATTCTAATTCTTCTAGCTGTGCTAGATTTTCAAAATTATTGTCATCGTGCTGAAATTCGTAATTTTAAATTCTCAAAAATATATAGGGTCAATGTTTGAGCCAATGAGTTTTAAAAAGGTGTTATTATTTGTACGTCTATGCTAATTGTTTCAGCTAGACAAAAATGATTTAAAATTATCAAAATGTATTTTGAATGACTGAGTCATCAATGCAACTGAACCTAATGTTGGATGTGATCGAAAGATCGTCAGCCCACTATGGTATGATGTAGTATGGCAAAGTCTTAAAATGACGGCATCCTCAACGTACTATTAAGACGGTACGGTATCATGACGCCATAAAAGAATTTTATTTTTTCTGTTAAGTTATGAAAAGATATGCCAATTGAGTTGGCTAAAAATATTTTGACTAATATCTAAATTGTTGTTCAAGGTCTATGCTAATTGATTCGGCTAGACGACTGTTGAAAGATATTTATGAAGTTTAAGAGTTCTTTGAGATTTTATGCCAAACCAGTTTATTCTGGTGCGGAATTTGTATTAAGTCTGAGGTGAACCAACCCTGTAATGGGGGTTACGCAATAGCGTTAATATGTATGTGCACAATACATAGTACAAAGGGCTGATCACCTGGAGTACGAGAAGAGATGGTCCATAGTCTTTTGACTGTTAAAGGTTACAGTAGAAATCTCTGTTAACCTAGGACAAGGTTCAAGTCTTTACAACTCCTCAGCAGATTATTGAAAGTTTTTGAATGTATCATTAAATTCTTGAGTTATTCATACTGCTTCCCAATTATTGAACAATTGTGAAAGATTCTTATTCTTTTGAAAGGTGGAAGTGGAAAGAAAATATTCCTTAAAAAGGGATAGGTTATAGAATGTGGCATGTGCTGATGAGTAAGTTAAACAAACTATAATAAATCCAAGAAAGAAATGAAATTCCAGAAAGGGAAGAGAGAATGATGAGAAATTTTTAGAAGAAGAAGATGTGAAAAATGTGATGACCTTAGAAAGGTCTCTAGAGAAAGAATTTAGTTGTAGAACCCAACGAATAAGTAGAGATTAATGTAAAGTCCATTTCGTTAAATGGAAGGAACGAATATTAGAAAAATCAAAATTTCGAGGACGAAATTCCTAGAAGAAGGGGTGAATGTGATATCCCGAGTATTTATGCGATGCTAAATCAAGATATTTTATGATTTCAATGAGTATGTTATGCAATGATCCTTGGAGAAAGGAAGTGAATGCGTTAAAGGATTAAAGAATATATAATACTCGAAGTGTTCCAAGGTTAAGTGAAGGTGATGGAATAAAACCTACACTAAGGTTATGCGTTGAAGTTATTCGACGATAATTGTGAAAGGGATTAAGTGAAAACCGAGTAAGGGAGGTTTCGTTGATTCCGAGGACGGAATCCTTATAAGGAGGGAAGGATGTGACAACCCAGATTTTTATGAATTATTAAATAAGAATTTAGCAAATAAAATTCTTATTACGTGACGTTTTGAGTTTGAGTATGTTTATATATGTGTTATATATATTGTG
Organism: Aralia elata; assembly: GCA_034770075.1. Taxonomy (NCBI): domain Eukaryota; kingdom Viridiplantae; phylum Streptophyta; class Magnoliopsida; order Apiales; family Araliaceae; genus Aralia; species Aralia elata. The sequence continues at coordinate 48,616,856 of CM068380.1, read as the reverse complement.
AAATATGTGATTTGATGTGAAAAGAATTATAAACTCGTGTATTTGGGAAACGAGGTTTAATAGTTAATTAAACCATTGAAAAGATTAAATGAAATTTTCATGAGAAGGAAATTGGTTGAGTAATATTAGTTAATTTAATTAAGTTAAAATTATATTGAGAAATAATCTAATTTGCTTGTTATGTCTTGTGGACAGCGGAAGTTATTGTGAATTAAGTTTCATAAATAATGTGAGCGATTCACTTAATTAAAATAGTGAATCAATGTGAATATATTTGTTTTAATAGATTGGAGTTTAATATATATGTAAATGTAATAAGATTGTGAGTTTTGTTTATAGTTTAAAATATTTATGGATTTGAATAAATATTTTATTTGGAATATTTATGGAATAAATATTCGATGGAGATTATTATAGAATAATTTGTTTATGTATGATGATATTAAAGAAATTTATAATTTGTGTGTATTTTAGTACGCTAAAGTGATGAGAATATTATATTTTGATTAAATAATTAAATTAGAGGAATAATGATTTATTAAATGAAATTATAATTATAATTGTCTAATTTGAGATTATAAATTTTGTTAGTAAGATTTAATTAGATTTATTGATATAATAAGTTTAATTAAATTAGAGTGTGACATGTGACTTTATAGCAAGGGAATATAAAAATAATCTAGTAGGAGGTTCTATTGTGTCAAGCCAAACAAGGCCTTGTGGCCTTTGATTTTCTTAACCGATGAAAAGCACGTAAGTTATTAGAAGTCTGGAGAAAAGAAAAAAAAAGACAGAACATAGAGGAAGAGAGAAAAAGAGAGAAGAAATTCTCTGTGAAAAATTGATAGGAGATTTGTGAGAAATCAAAGAAGAAGAGAAAGAAATCAAACAAATTCTAGCCATCTAGCTAATTAAAAGTAAGTTTTCTAAGTTTCTAAGTTCTTAGTTTGTGTTTTAAGTTGTCTGTATAAAATCAATTTGATTGTGTAATGGATATATATGTTGTTGGGTATGTATAATCTGTTATATATATCATCTATAATGGATTGTGCAGTAATCAAATTCGAATAATAGAAAAATTCGACTTTTGATTTACTGTATGTATAACAAGAATTGGATTTTTTTTAGTTTACTGTATATTGAATGGTCTACCCTTGTGGCCAAAATTGAGTATGAAATCATGTTTAAAGTCTTAAATTGATGATGTATGTTGTTAATATGTTAAAAAACGAAAACAACGGAAGTTGAATGGACCAATTTGGTTCAGAAACGAATTCGTGAGAGTTTGATTCACTAAATGTGTTGAAATATGAAAAACTAGCATGAACTTTAATTTTAGGCCTCTAAATTGGTTGTTGAAGCTTTGGGTATTGTTAGAACTGTTGTAAACGTGTTGGGATTTAGTTATTCTATGTATATATCATATGTGATTGCTTAATTTAGTGATTTAGATGTTGAGTTATAAAATTTGTATTGAGTTATAATTTAATATTATCCGATGAATAAAGGGTATTGAATCTAGAAGTTTTATTTTTATTATAACTCTGATGAAGCGAATCAAATATGATTCTAGAATATGTAAATGATTAAAGGTTATGATTCAGGGAAAGCAAAGAAAGAAAACTGAAAGTTTTTATTTATTCCGCATTTTATTAAGTTTATTATCGATTAATGATGTAAAATTAGAATATAGATGTATTGTTAACGATCGAAGTCGAGAGTTGGAATGGTATGAATTTTGGGGTCGTTACGCTTGCAATGTTCTTTTCCATCCATTCTTGGGTTAACCTCTGTATCGCTTGGAAGTGCTCCTTGTGGTCGATTGTTCAAAACATGAGCCAACTGTCCCAGCTAATTTTCCAAGTTCCTAATTGACACTGCCTGGCTTTTCACATTCAAATCTACCTGAGTTAACAACTTATCTTGATCATTCATTCTTTTCTCAGACGCTGTGATGAATCTTGCCAATGATTCTTCTAAACTTGGTTTTCTTTCTGCATGTTGTGGAGCTTGGTTCTGAAAACCTGGGGGATTCTGTGATCTTGGAGCTGGATTTTGAGTCTGAGTATTATTGCTCCAAGAGAAACCCGGATGATTCTTCCACCCTGGATTATAAGCATTCTGATATGGCTGTGGCGGTCTGTTATAACTCCCCAAATACTGCACCGATTCCGGATTAATGGCACAATACTCCGTCGAATGTGCACCTGCACATAGCTCACACACATAGGCTACTTGCTGGACTTTCGATTCTACCAAAGCTTCAATCTTCTTAGACATGGCTGCCATCTGCGCTGTTAGTGCCGTGACTGCATCTACTTCCAAAACTCCAGCTACCTTTTGTTGATTCATTCTGGAAGTCGGCCATTGATAGTTATTTGTAGCCATAGTCTCTAACAAAGTGAAAGCTTCCTCAAAATTTTTATCCATAAGCACCCCTCCCGCAGCTGCATCAATGCATGTTCGAGTGTCATTATTCAACCCATTGTAGAATGTCTGAACTTGTAGCCACTTGGGTAGCCCATGATGTGGACATTTCCTCAATAACTCCTTGAACCTTTCCCAAGCCTCGTATAATGACTCTCCATGCTGTTGCCCAAATGTAGAAATCTCGTTTCTCAACTTAGCCGACTTAGCTGGCGGGAAGAATTTCGCTAAGAATTTCTGAGCTAGATCATCCCAAGTTGTGATGGATCCTGGCGGAAGTGAATGCAACCAACTCTTTGCCTTATCTCTTAGTGTGAACGGAAACAGACGTAATCTCACTGCATCATCTGACACATTGGGATATTTGAATGTATCACAGATCTCTAAAAAGCTAACCAAGTGTTCATTCGGATCATCGTTAGCTAAACCCCCAAACTGTACCGCATTCTGAAGCATATGAATTGTTCCCGACTTAATCTCGAAGGAATTAGCGGTGATGACTGGTCTCGTGATGCTTGATTTGATCTCATCGATCTTAGGCATAGCATAGTCCCTCAATGATTTCTGTTCTTCGTTAGCCATTTTCTCTTTCTCAATTGTTTCCTGACAGAATTTTCTCAACTGACGTAGCTTGTTCTCAAGATTATCCTCACACTGCACGAGTTCCGGTTGTTTTGATCGCGTTTGCATAAACGAATCAAAAGACACCTGAAACAAGAAACAAAAGAAAAATAAGTTTGCTTAACTAGAACAGACTTAATTAAACTGATATTGAAAATTGTAGACACAAATAATCCCCGGCAACGGCGCCAAAAACTTGTTGTCCGATTTCATAATCAACAATTACGTGCAAGTATACATGATCAACAAGTAATAAAGTGATAAGAAAGAGTGTCGAACCACAGGAATTACTATGTTTAAATCTCCAACTGTCAATCTAAATTATGCCTATTCTATTAAACAATTGCAATTTGAATTTTTGATTGATATTAAGGAAATAAATACTAACACCAACAACTATCACAAAGGTTGAAATTCGGATTTATTATGATTAAGACTACAATATCCCCAGTTATTTAACATAAACCAATCTATCTATGTCTTCCAATTATTCACTTCAATGGAGTTGTTAACAGAAATTCAATTGTATTTATAAGCCCTTTTCCAAGTGATTAAATAATCTATCTAATCCAATTACTCTACGATATTCCTATGCAAAGTTAAAGGATTAAATTCATTAAGTTCCAATTTCCAATTGTGACATGCAGCAAAGAGATATCCCTATTCACTTCACAATCCTAATTATTCAACACATGTAAATAATTAAGAATACATGCTATCTTATCCAGTTCTAACCCTAGATTGCATCTCCCGAATTCATCTAAAGTAATCTGCTAATTGTCGGCCAAACAATTTAATCAATAAGTATAGAATAAGATAGACAACTCCCATCAATTGAATAACTGGAATTAAATAAATAGTTAATTCATAACATAACTGGTTCAATCGTAGCCTTAACTAATGGTTTAGTTCATACTGACAATAAAAACTAGAATACCAAAATAAGTCATCATAATTAATTACAAATCAGAGATAAAAGATTAAAAGAAAACTCAATATAATCTCTAGCTCTCCAATCTGAATTCCTCACGAAGCTTGACTTGATCTTCAATCTCCTTGTTCAGCTCTGAAAATTTAATCTCTAGATATGTCTATGTATCCCATCCAATCCTTGATCTCCTATTTATATCTTCCTTTAGTCTCCCAATCAGAATAATAGCAAGAATCCTTAATCACTTCAACCTTTCCAAAATAACTGAATGTTGGCAAACTTAAATTTTCCATCAGCCGCATTCTCGCCCCGGCGAGAAGTTCCTATACAAATCTCTCGCCCCGGCCAGCTTTCGCCCCGGCGAGAAAAACAAAGCACGACTTTTTGCCCCGGCGAGGTTGCCCTGCACCCAGCCAATTTTCTTCTTTTGAATCCGCAGCCAGCCATGACCTACAAAAGCAATATGCAAACAAGTAAAAGATACCAAAAACACTTATAAACAAGTAAAGAATAAGCCAAAGATATATCAAACTCATAGGTTAAAACCTACTCATCAGTAACAGAGGCCACAAAACCAAACAAGTTAAGCTTAGCTTATTTATAACATATTTTTTTTTTCTGATTGATTATTTTATTCATTTTTTTCATATGACTATACCCTAAGATCCCCCCCAAACTTATTTTCTTGCTTAATTTTAGCCTTCACTGATGGTTCACTGATTTTCCAAATTTTAACAAATATTTTTTCCCAGAAGCAAATCATGAAACAATTTGAATTAGGTTGATCAAAACAGTTAATTACGTGATATCCAGTTAACATGAGCTTCAGATAGGTTAAGACTATCCTCACAATTAAAATCATAACCAAGCATTCGTCTTTAATATTATTCAAGTTAAAACATAATACCAATCTTATCATAGGTCGAGCTATATACATGCCAATTCATCGCTTAGATTCATGCAAACTATATGCAAACATTTATATGCAAACTTAACCTTAACAGATATAATGCATCAAGCATCAAACACATTAACACCATATCTTAAATGCAACATATATATATATATATATATATATATATATATATATAAACACCATATACTAAATGCAACATACTTGTTAGGTTTGTATATAATGCGAACATACAATCAAATTGCATATAATGAGCGGAAGCATGGTAAATTAGAATTTAAAATTTTTCGAACCAAAGCCAGGATCAATCTTTATGCGTAATTGTTAATTAACATAGGAAGATAGAGAATTAGAAATTATACCCTTGTAGAAACTAGCTTCCTCAGGTATGAGTTCTACTTTAAAAATCCAACTCCTAGTAAAAATTAAGTATCAAATTACAATCCAATTGGTTCAAAAAGTCAAAAGTCAAAGTCTGGTTAATCCCCGTTCTGGCGCGGCCGTGCCTGATTTGGCTTGATTATGAGTGATGTCGCGCTGCATCAACAGAGGACATTTTTTCATCTTCAGAGCACACAACCACGCTTAGTTTCTTCATTGTTTGGGCACTGCCGCGTCTAACTTACATCCTTCAGCTTTTGTTCCTTTTGTCTGTTGCTCTCATCCATAGCTTCCCAATCAGTTCCAATGCACCACTACCTACAAAAATAAAACAAATGCATGAAATGTAACACAAAACACCTGAGATTATATCTGATTTAAAATGTATGAAACCCACTTATCAAATACCCCCAAACTTGAACCATTACTTGTCCCCAAGCAATACTCTAATGCAAATGCATACTACTATCGACCATGCCTTCGAATCAAGCAACGAATCAGTATATTATCCAACAACAGGCCTCAATGTTATCACAAAAGTACTTAAACAATATATCCAACTAATGCAAAGTTTATAATTCTAATCATTCAGTCAATCTATACCTGTTATCACCTATATTCTGCGTATGTGCTCATCAACTACCCTAACTAACCACAATTCAAAAACAGTCACATAATTAACTTCTTAGAAGGTAAATTTCAGTTCCAACTCAATTAACTCCGTGAACACGACAATTCTGGCTAACATCAAGCAATCACTAAGTCGAGGTGTCCCTACGAGGTTTATTACTAAAATTATATATATTTTATTATTGCACGAGTGCGTCTTACGCTCCATGTCGTTTTTAAACTCGATTGTGCAATGTCTAGCTCTCTTAGGCTTTTCAAAGTTACCCTTGTAGCAAGCTTTTGATCAGTGTCTCCCAAACCAGTCGGCTTTAAAGCACTAGGTGTTAAGACACCCCTACGGATCTAATCACTCGAGTAACAGAGGCCACAAAACCAAACAAGTTAAGCTTAGCTTATTTATAACATATTTTTTTTCCTGATTGATTTTTTCTATTCATTTTTTTTCATATGACTATACCCCAAGATCCCCCCCCCAAACTTATTTTCTTGTTTAATTTTAGCCTTCACTAATGGTTCACTGATTTTTTCAAATTTTAACCAATATTTTCCCCCAGAAGCAAATTATGAAACAATTTGAATTAGGCTGATCAAAATAGTCAATTACATGATATCCAGTTAACATGAGCTTCAGATAGGTTAAGACTATCCTCACAATTAAAATCATAACCAAGCATCAGTCTTTAATACTATTCAAGTTAAAACATAATACCAGTCTTATCATAGGCCGAGCTAGATACATGCTAATTCATCGCTTAGATTCATGCAAACTATATGCAAACATTTATATGCAAACTTAACCCTAACAGATATAATACATCAAGCATCAAACACATTAACACTAGATCTTAAATGCAACACATATATGTTAACACCATATACTAAATGCAACATACTTGTTAGGTTTGTATATAACGCGAACATATAATCAAATTGCATGTAATGAGCGGAAGCATGGTAAATTAGAATTTAAAATTTTACAATCCAAACCGAGGATCAATCTTTATGCGCAATTATTAATTAACATAGGAAGATAGAGAATTAGAAATTATATCCTTGTAGAAACTAGCTTCCTCAGGTACGAGTTCTACTTTAAAAATCCAACTCCTAGTAGAAATTAAGTATCAAATTATAATCCAATTGGTTCAAAAAGTCAAAAGCTAAAGTCTGGTTAATCCCCATTCTGGCGTGGCCACGCCTGATTTGGCTTGATTATGAGCGATGCCGCGCTGCATCAACAGAGGACATTTTTTTCATTTTCAGAGCGCGCAACCACGCTTAGTTTCTTCATGGTTTGGGCGCTGCCGCGCCTGACCTACATCCTTCAGCTTTTGTTCTTTTTGCCTGTTGCTCTCATCCATAGCTTCCCAATCAGTTCCAATGCACCACTACCTACAAAAATAAAACAAATTAATGAAATGTAACACAAAACACCTAAGATTATATCTGATTTAAAATGTATGAAATCCACTCATCAAATACCCCCAAACTTGAACCATTGCTTGTCCCCAAGCAATACTCTAATGCAAATGCATACTACTATCTACCATGCCTTCGAATCAAGCAACGAATCAGTATATTATCCAACAATAGGCCTCAAAGTTATCATAAAAGTACTTAAACAATATATCCAACTAATGCAAAGTTTATAATTCTAATCATTATTCAATCTATACTTGTTATCACCAATATTGTGTGTGTGCTCATCAACTACCCTAACCAACCACAATTTAAAAACAGTCACATAATTAACTTCTTAGAAGGAAAATTTCAGTTCCAACTCAATTAACTCCGTGAACACGACAATTTCGGCTAACATCAAGCAATCACTAAGCTTTTGATCAGTGTATCCCAAACCAGATAGCTTTAAAGCACTAGGTGTTAAGACACCCCTACGGATCTAATCACTCAAGTAATAGAGGCCACAAAAACAAACAAGTAAAGCTTAGCTTATTTATAACATTTTTTTTTCTGATTGATTTTTTTATTCATTTTTTTCATATGACTATACCCCAAGATCCCCCCCCCCAAACTTATTTTCTTGCTTAATTTTAGCCTTCACTGATGGTTCACTGATTTTTTAAATTTTAACCAATATTTTCCCCCAGAAGCAAATCATGAAACAATTTGAATTAGGTTGACCAAAACAGTCAATTACGTGATATCCAGTTAACATGAGCTTCATATAGGTTAAGACTATCCTCACAATTAAAATCATAACCAAGCATCAGTCTTTAATACTATTCAAGTTAAAACATAATACCCATCTTATCATAGGCCGAGCTAGATACATGCCAATTCATCGCTTAGATTCATGCAAACTATGTGCAAACATTTATATGCAAACTTAACCCTAACAGATATAATGCATCAAGCATCAAACACATTAACACCATATCTTAAATGCAACATATATATGTTAACACCATATACTAAATGCAACATACTTGTTAGGTTTGTATATAACACGAACATACAATCAAATTGCATATAATGAGCGGAAGCATGGTAAATTAGAATTTAAAATTTTACAAACCAAACCCAGGATCAATCTTTATGCGCAATTATTAATTAACATAGGAAGATAAAGAATTAGAAATTATACCCTTGTACAAACTAGCTTCCTCAGGTACGAGTTCTACTCTAAAAATCTTTCTCGAAGATTCCTTCTTTTGATCAACGCAAGCCACCCAAGTGTTTGCCCTCTAGAGGTGATCCACCAAGGAATAATACTTACTCAAGAAGATGGGTGATGGCAAACCCTAGTTTCTATCTCTATAAAATTATGAGGATTCTCCCAATTGCTGTGTAACCCTAAATCATAATAAGACTTCTCTTATTTAGAGATGTAGGCAACCCTCCTAAACTATTTAGGTTTAGGATTTTATTAATTATATTCCTAATCTAATTAGGATCTAATATGAGAATACTCCTATTAATTAATTCCTAACCCATTTAGAAATTAAATAATAGTAATTGTAATAATAATAATAATAATAAGACTCCTCTTATTAATTTATAATTAGTATTTCAAAATACTAAATAATAAATATTAAGTTATTTAATTTATTCTATGAACACAATTTAAATTAAATACACTTAACTTATTATTACGATTATGCCATTTAGTTCTTAAATAAATATTTTTCTTTTGCGATGTGACCATTTAGGTTCTCCATATTAAACTGGTTGTGAATAAATTTATTAGAATAATTCTAATCTTATTTAATTAAACTATTTAATTTATTTAAATAAATAATATTTATCCTACAATAAGGGTAAGCTCCCTTAGCAATCAACGACTTTCCAGATAATATAGATTTCAACATTAATCATAAAAGAACCTTTCAATGAATAGTTACTGTACAATTTAATCCTTATACCATACAATGTCCCAATGAAATATAAGACATAGAATTACTGTCAAGTCTTATTTTATTTAATTATATATTTCGATTCACAAATGCACAATTCTAAATAATGCAAATTAGAAACAACTTTCTAATTTCATTATGCCTTGGCCAAGGACTACTGAATTGTCATTTATCGAATCACATAGGACATTCTCTCCTTTTACTAGAAGCGGTAGATTCTCTGTTGATTATTCACCTATCTCCATGTATAACTTATTATACCCAAGCATACCCTATGTCATATCCTAAAGGTATTAAGGAATATGTCAAAGCATAATTCATCATACACAAGATACTATGATAATCTCAAGTTCAAGGATCACTTGTACTACTATCACTAGAGAAATTCCTATTGACAAGCGAGTAAAACTCTTGCGACCAGTGGGGCCTTATAGGTCTCTACCTTGTCGTCTGCTCCAGTCTTTCTCTTAAAGACCCATTTGCACCCAATAGGCTTAATGCCCTCGGGTGATGAAACCAAAGACTATACTTGGTTTTCATACATGGAGTCCATCTCGGATTTCATGGCTTCTAGCCATTTTTCTGAGTCTTTACTACTCATAGTCTCTTAGTAAGTTACTGGATCATCATCTTCTATGATGCGTACCTCATCATCATCCTCTATGATGAATCCATACCTATCAGGTATCTTCGGTACTCTCCCAGATTTATGAATAGGTTGTGGTATAGTAGGTTCTTCTACTTGGCCAGGTACTTGACTTTGATCCGTTGTATTTTGTGGTTCTTAAATTTCTTCAAGATATATCTTACTCCCACTGACCCCTCCAAGGATAAACTCATTTTCCAAGAAGGTAGCATGTTTCACAACAAACACCTTTTGATTAGTAGGATGATAGAAATAATACCCTAATATTTCTTTAGGATATCCCACAAATCTACACTTGTCGGATCTAGTCTACAGCTTACCATTCTCAAACTTTTTGACATAACCTGGATAACCCTAAGTCTTAACATGCTTAAGACTACGTTTCCTCCCTGTCCATAACTCATATGGAGTCTTTGGGACGGATTTGATAGGTATCTTGTTAAGTAGGTATGCAACCGATTTTAGGGCATAACCCAGAAGAAAACTGGATGATCGGTAAAACTCATCATGGAACGAACCATGTCCAACAATATTCGATTTCTCCTTTGAGATACACCACTCAACTATGGCGTTCCTGGTGGAGATTGTGAGATTATACCATATTCTTTGAGATAATTAAGAAACTCATTGGTCAACTATTCCCCTCCTCGATCCGATCAAAGAATCTTAATACTCTTTCCAGTTTAGTTCTTTACTTCACTTCTGAATTCTTTGAACTTTTCAAACGATTCAGATTTGTATTTCATCTAATACACATATCCAAATCCAGAATGATCATCAGTGAAAGTAATAAAATAAGAATACCTTCCTCGTGCATTCGTTGTCATAGGTCCACATACGTCTATGTGTACCAACGCTAACAACTCTGTAACTCTATCTCCTTTCCACTAAAAGGAGATTTAGTCATATTACCCATGAGACAAGATTCACAAGTTGAATATGATTCGTAATCAGATAGCTCTAAAAACCCATCTTTTTGCAACCTGGTTAATCTTGTTTCATTGATATGACCGAGTCTACAGTGCCACATAAAGGTATAATTAACATCATCTCTTTTCCTTTTCTTAGTTTGTTCAATTTGAAGTATATTTTTATGCAAGTCAAGTATGTAAAGTCTATTCAACATATTGCCAACACCATATAAAATATTTTTATTATAAATAGAACAACTATTGTTCTTTATTATAATATCAAAACCATCCATATCCAATACAGAAATTGAAATAATGTTTCTTGTGACAACCCGGATTTTCAAAGAATTATTAAATAAGAATTTGGCAAATAAAATTCTTATTACGAGATATTTTGAGTTCGAGTATGTGTATATATGTGATTTATATATGTTATATTATATGTGATTTGATGTGAAGAAATTGAATGTGTATATGGAAGAAATATATATATTTGTTTTAATAAAATGAGAAGGAGATGTGTTACATATAAATGTAATATGTTATGGTAATACGATGATGAATTTCGTAGATAGCTAAAATATTTATTGAATGAAATAAATATTTTAGTTGGGATATTTATTAAATAAAATAAATATTTGACAAAAATTGTTATGGTGATGATTTATGTAAGTGTGATAATATTGATTAAATTAAATGATTTTATTCGTATTTTATCTCGCTAATATAATGGAGATATTCTAATTTAATTAAATAATTAAATTAGAGGAATAATAATTTATTAAATGAAATTATAATTTATAATTGTCTAATTTGACATTATAAATTTTGTTAGTAAGTTTAATTAGACTTATTAATATAATAAGTTTAATTAAATTGAAGGTGTGACAATTAAATTATATAGTATAATGGGTTATTAAAATAAATGGAAAGGATTAATTTTAGTTAAACCAAACAGGGTCTTGTGACCCTTGGTTGGTAAAAATGGATTATTTTGTTTTGAGTTTGCCAAACAAGGCCTTGTGGCCTTTGGTTTTCTTAACTGATGAAACAAAGAGTCACGTAACTTTCATCAGTTGGTTTTTGTAAGCCTAAACTAAAGAGCAGAGGAGAGGAAGAGAGAAATTGAGAGGGTTCTTGAGGAATTGGAGAAGAAGCTTTGGAAATCAAGGCGGGAGAAACTTTCTTCATCATCTAATTAAGATTAGGAAGATCAAAGAGGTAAGAAGATCAAATTTAAAATCATTGAATTTTGTTCTTTGAGTTTTCTGAAAAAATTGGGTTTTGATGAAGAATTGATGAAGAAATTAGTTGTTTATATTATTGAGTTTATTCAATCTAGTTTGTGTTGTTAGTTGATGATTTTTGAAGTATCAAATTCATGGAAAAATGTTAAATAAGAAGAATTTAGTTTTTGGGTTGAATATGTATATTTTGGCTTACTTTGGAGTCAAAATTGATTGTCAATGTGTACATGAAATTGTAAATTGATAATGGTTTGTTGTTATGCGTTAAAAAACGAAAACAACGGAAGTTGAACGGACCAATTTGGTTGAGTAACGAATCCGAAGCGGTTGATTACGCTAAAAGTTGTAAAGTTTGTAAAAACTAGAATGAATTGTGATTTTAAGCCTTTAAATTGGTTGTTTAAGATGTTTAAGATGTTAGAATTATTATAAACATGTTGGGTATTGATTCTGTAGAGATTATAATATTTGGGTATGTCTAAATTGTTGTTAAAATGAAGAAATTGGAAAAATTTTGGTCTGAAACTACACTGAATCGCAAACTGCAGGAACGGTCAGTCGAGTCTACCGCCCCGGCGGTAGAAATGAACTGAGTTCACTGCCCCGGCGGTACCGTCGCCCCGACGACAAAAGTAAATTAGAAACCACCGCCCCGGCGGTGGAACAGGAATTAAAAAAAAAATTCTTTTTCTTTGTGGCTATGCTATGTTACCATATGCATGTTCAAAGTTGGATTAATATATTTAACGAATACTAAGATATTGTGATGAACGTTAGAATATACCCATTTATTTTCAGATGACAATTAGAATATTAAAATGAGATTGGATATGAGTGAATCATGAAGTGTTGTAGCAAGCCAAAAATTAGCTTAAGTAGTGTTAATAAACATTATACGTCTAATGTAAAGAAGAGTTTAAGACTTAATTAAATATTTAGTGTCGATTAAGGTGAGATGCAATAAAATGAAGGTTTATAAGGAGAACTTAATTTCTAAGTTGAGAATTGTATAGAGAATAAAAATTAAGGATTATGAAATGTAGAGTTGATTAATTCTAAAGTGTTGCTACGTGGCTAATAAGTGATGGGCATGATTATATATATCGTGTAGGTTGCGTGAAGTGCAGAAATATATAAGCTGGTTATGGTAATTGATAATCTACAAACCAGGCAAGTCTTTCAGTTCCTATTTGTTATGTGAATTAATTGATTAACTGTTTTTATCATATGATGTAAAAACATGATGTATTTCATATATGTTACAAGTATGAAACGACAAAGTCAAAATATGGCTACGTGCGTTGAGTAAAGAATGCTGATTGAGTTATGGAGCTCAATCTCTAATTGTTATGTGTTGATCGTTATGCATGATATGTTTATTCAAATGATAATGACTTGGATGTTGAGCATGTTATCTATATGTTATGTGACGTATGCAAACTGTTAGATTTTGTTGAGCTGTCGAGCTCATTCTTGCAAATAACCATTTTTGCAGGTGAAAGTTACCAGGTAAAGTTAATTGCCGCTTGAATGGCATGATTCAGATGTAAAGCATGCAGATTAATTATTTTAGCTTAAATTATGTTTTTGAGCCATGATTAAGATTCGGTATGATGTATTTGAAAATGTATTAATTGTAACAGATGTAGAGTTGTTAAATTTGTATTGAGTTGTATTTTAATTTTATCCGTTGTATAAAAGGTATAGAATCTAGAAGTTTTATTTCTATTATAGCTTTGATGAAGCGAATCAATTGTGATTATAGAATATGTAATTGATTAAAGGTTTTGATTCAGGGAAAGCAAAGAAAGAAAACTGAAAAGTTTAAATTATTCCGCATTTTGATCTAGTTTAACATTGAATAATGTTGTAAGGTTAGTATGTCAACGTATTGTTAACGACCGATGTCGAGAGTTGGATTGTTCAGAATTTGGGGTCGTTATATTTCTAATGAGTGTTGGAACATAATAATAATTATTTAAACTAATGGACTTGCCCGTAGGCAGTGCTAAACAATAAGTTCCTACAGCTAATGCAGCAACCTTTGCTCCATTCCCCACTCGTAGGACGACTTCATCCTTGTTTAGCTTTCTACTTCTGCTTAGTCCGTGCATAGTATTACATATGTGAGAACCACAACTGGTATCCAATACCCAAGAAGAATTTTGACTTTAAAAAAAATTAATTTCGATCATGAACAAACCTTGATCGAAAGTTGAAGCTTCTCCAAGCTTCTTCTGCTTTAGTTCCGTAAGAAACTTCTCGCAGTTCCTCTTCTAGTGACCCGGCTTGTTGCAATGGAAACATATTCCTTTGCTGTCAGGATCAACTTTCTTCTTATCCTTTCGCTTCGCCTTGCCCTTAGCCTTCTTGATTTTCTTCTTTTCAGAAGTAACCTTGGGCCTTTTCCTCTTCTTGGAAGAATCATCCACCATTAATACATGGTTATTGCTTAATGGAAAGTGGCCTTCAACAGTTTTTAACATATTAAGTAGGTATGCAGCCGATTCTAGGGCATAACCCAGAAGAAAACTGGATGATCGGTAAAACTCGTCATGGAACGAACGATGTCCAACAATGTTCGATTTCTCCTTTCAGATACACCACTCAACTGTGGCGTTCCTGGTGGAGTCCATTGTGAGGTTATACCATTTTCTTTGAGACAATTGAGAAACTCATTGGTCAAGTATTCCCCTCCTCGATCCGATCGAAGAATCTTAATACACTTTTCAGTTTGCTTCTCTACTTCACTTCTAAATTCTTTGAACTTTTCAAATGATTCAGATTTGTATTTCATCAAATGCACATATCCAAATGTAGAATGATCATCAGTGAAAGTAATAAAATAAGAATACCATCCTCGTGCATTCGTTGTCATAGGTCCACATACGTCTATATGTACCAGCGCTAACAACTCTGTAACTCTATCTCCTTTCCATTAAAAGGAGATTTAGTCATCTTACCCATGAGATAAGATTCACAAGTTGAATATGATTCGAAATCAGATAGCTCTAAAATTCCATCTTTATGCAACTTGGTTAATTTTATTTCATTGATATGACCGAGTCTACAGTGCCACATAAAGGTATAATTAACATCATCTCTTTTTCTTTTCTTAGTTTATTCAATTTGAAGTATATTTTCATGCAAGTCAAGTATGTAAAGTCCATTTAGTAAATTTCCAACACCATATAAAACATTATTATTATAAATAGAACAACTATTATTCTTAATTATCATATCAAAAACCATCCATATCCAATACAGAAATTGAAATAATGTTATTTATGAGTGTTGGAACATAATAACAATTATTTAAACTAATGGACTTGCTCGTAGGCAGTGCTAAACGATAAGTTCCTATAGCTAATGCAGCAACCTTTGCTCCATTCTCCACTCGTAGGACGACTTCATCCTTGTTCGGCTTTCTACTTCTGCTTAGTCCGTGCATAGTATTACATATGTGAGAACCACAGTCGGTATCCAATACCCATGTAGAATTTTGACTTTTAAAAAAATTAATTTCAATCATGAACAAACCTTGATCAAAGTTGAAGCTTCTCCAAGCTTCTTCTGCTTTAGTTCCGTAAGAAACTTCTCGCAGTTCCTCTTCTAGTGACCCGGCTTGTTGCAATGGAAGAATATTCCTTTGCTGTCAGGTTCAACTTTCTTCTTATCCTTTCCCTTCGCCTTCTTAGTTTTCTTCTTTTCAGAAGTAACCTTAGGCCTCTTCCTCTTCTTGGAAGAATCATCCACCATTAAGACATGGTTCTTGCTTAATGGAAAGTGACCTTCAACAATTTTCAACATATTAAGTAACTCAGGCAAGCTGACGTCCAACTTATTCATGTGAAAATTCACAACAAATTGTGAGAAGGCGTCAGGGAGTTTCTGCAAGATCATATCTTGACTTAACTCCCCGTCCATTATGAAACCTAACTGTCCAAGTTGTTAAATCAGATTGATCATCTTTAGGACATGTGTCTAAACAGTAGTGCCCTCGGTCATCCGAGATCGGAAGTGCTCCTTATATATCTGATATCTTGCAGTCCTACTTTGCGCACCATACAACTCCTTGAGATGCAACAGTATAGTAGGAGCATCCATTTTCTCATGCTGACGCTGAAGGTCGTTACTCATGGATGCGAGCATGATGCATTGAGCTATCATTGCATCAGCTTGCCACTTTCTAAATGTGACAATCTCTTCCTCAGAGGCTGTTTCCGCAACAGTTGCGGGGACGGGCGAATTTAGGAAATAAGAAATCTTTTCAGCAGTGAGAACAATTCTTAGATTCCTTAACCAGTTTGTATAATTCGGTCTGGTAAGTTTATTAGCATCAAGTATGCTACGCAGTGATAGTGAGCTAGACATTTGTAAAATTCTGCATGTGAAATTAAACAACATTTTAGCATACATTCATTATATTAATTACCAAAATAAAATAGGTCTTTATTCAAATTAGTATCTCCCACTATTTTCTTCAAACTATATTACCCTCAATATATAGTTCGACAAATCTAATTTGCTAGTGAGAATAAGGATCCCATTTCAAATATATATAGCCTTATGTGTGCACAACAGACGATATATAAATAATTAGGTAAACAACTATTTTCAATTACATCACTATGTAACTCCTTGTATTTTGCCTCTTAGATTATAATGGTCAAGTGTGTGTACATCCGAACTAAAATAATCTAAGTTAAGTCCAACCTAGCACTTCCATATATGTGAAGAGAAAAATACAGCCCTTCTGTGTGCACAACAAAGCGATAATGTTCAATTCCTTAATAAGCATCAAATGTGATAAAACAACATCTTAAATATTTAATACTCGCAATGTGTGTGCACAACAAACTCATATTAAATATTCAATACTCTATCGTTTTACCATGCTAGAAGGCGATGTTCGATATTCCAAATATCTTTAAACGTTACAACTTAATATTTTTACTTTGAGGGGTTTATTATTAATTGCCTCATCTTATTTAGCG
Source organism: Aralia elata (assembly GCA_034770075.1). NCBI lineage: Eukaryota > Viridiplantae > Streptophyta > Magnoliopsida > Apiales > Araliaceae > Aralia > Aralia elata. Next base: position 48,599,781 of record CM068380.1, on the reverse strand, counting down.
CGCATGCACATATATATATATAAAATACACGTCATATTAATAAACATGCGAAGCATGTTGGATAATATATATATATATATATATATATATATATATATATATATATATATATATATATATATAGTAAGCATGCACATATAGAATACTATATTCTACCCGGATTGATTATGAATTTTTATTCTAGTTTGATTCACTAGAGCTACCAAGTGAACCGAAAGGTCGAACCTAGGGTGCAAGAACTGAATTTAAATATAACTATTACATTTAAACCCGAGCTTCATTACAAACGGGTCTTCAAGCGTTCCTTGCTCCTTCGTCTCCAATTCTTCAAAATAATTCTAACTAATCCTATTACATAAACTATTTACAATAAATAGAAACCTTAATCACCAGTCAAGGGAAAGTACATAGGAGGGAGATAGAATTTACATAAAAAAAATTAGAGAAGACGAGGTACGCAGACCCCATTTATAAAACCCATTCATTCATGCATCCACATAAAATAAATCCAATCACACATTGGTCAATTGTCCATAATCAATCCCATTTATTATTATACATATCTCCATATGCATCAATAAATAACATTCATCTCATGACATTAAAACATTCAATATATATATATATATATATATATATACTGATATCATTTAATAGGCAATTTAAAGTTACATGAAATCCAATTTCAAGTTTAAAATAACTCTTTATTTTAATTATAAAACCATGTAAAATAACTCTTTATTTTAATCCAATTCCAAATCAAAATAAACTCATTTATTTCTAATTTAGAATTTCTGAAAAATTGCAAAATGGACTTACAGCCTTCATGCGACGTGGCTCATAGATTCGAGCGCCGCGACCCTCACCCAGCGCCGCGGCTCACACAAACGTGCGCCGCGACCCACAAGTCATGTCCATTCGTTTCAGGTTTTTCCAGATCGCGATTTTTGCAGTTTTCTCCCAAAAACATGATTCTATATTAACAATAATGCCCAATTAAATTGTTCTAAACATATATCAACATATATATCGAATCAAAATAATTAATAATTCACATAAAGTTTGGCTCTTGATACTACTGTTAGGTTTGTATATAACGCGAACATGCAATCAAATTGCATATAATAAGCAGAAAAATGATAAATCAGAATTTAAAATTTTACAAACCAAACCCATGATCAATCTTTATGCGCAATTATTAATTAACATAGGAAGATAGAGAATTAGAAATTATACCCTTGTAGAAACTAGCTTCCTCAGGTATGAGTTCTACTTCAAAAATCCTTCACGAAGATTCCTTCTTTTGATCAACGCAAGCCACCCAAGTGTTTGGCCTCTAGAGGTGATCCTATGACGCCCCCAAATTCGGGTCTCCAACTACCCGGATCCGGTCATCACGATCCCATACAACATTCACCTCCAACAACATACATCGACTAAAATGCGGAATATAACAAACATATGTTGTTCATTAAAAAGGTGTTACTAGTCCCAAGATACAATAACCTTAAATACTTAACACAAATCCATACCCCAAATACCTATTAGGGTTTAAATTACATTAATAATAATTAACTACACATAAGATAAAATCAGCTATGTGAAGCCTATCACTTCATCTTTTTTTTCCCTTTGCTCTTTCCTGATGTCTCGGGTTTAGCTGCAATGGAGTCATGATATAGCCAGGGTGAGCAACGAGTTTGCTCAGCAAGTTAAAATACAACAATAAAGGATATATCATGATGAATGGAATATGGAAAGAGAATTCAACAATATAATTATCAGAAGCAAGGACAATTATTGCTTTTAGAACAATTGATAGTCAAGTAGACTTTGAACAATAACTTCCAAAGGAGTCAATAGCTAGTTGACCCTCTGGTTACTGGCTACAGAATAAGTACTTGAGGGGATCAGCCTCGCGTACGCTATGTATATGCATAACATTTAACTCTGCTGTTTGTACCTTATATACGGTACCTAGGGTATTCCCCTATAATAAAAGGGGTGTTCATTCAGTCTAGGAATCCTTACCATTGATTGGGTCGGATAGCTTTTATAAATTCTCACATACTTGCCTGACCGAACAAGGGTTCAGACTTAATCATGAATAGTTCGTGAATTTCGTAACTTTAATAAATGTACGAATTCAAATGCACCGAATGCGAGTGTCAACAGTTTTGATGTGGAATAACTGTAAATTAATTAAACCACTTAAGCATTTTTGGAATAAAATTTCAAGCTAAAATACAATAGTAGCCTGCTCGAATGAAAAGAAACTTGCAACAATTAAAGTTTCGATATAAAGAACTTGCTCAATGTAAAAGTTGAGTAAGATGAACTTGCATTCAATATACTGAAAGCATGAAGTTAGAGAACTTGCCCGTTTGCTCAGCTACAAATAAAGTTTAGCTTTAATTAATTGACCTTAGATGACCTATCATTTGATAAAGTCGATTTATCCATTAGCATTGTATAGCAGTATATCGATGCACCCACTTATGCTATTTATTTAGCAGATAGACAATTCATATAGCATATCAGTCAATAGATCGGTCTCAATCCCATAGGATACTTAATTGATCTGTAGACTGAGAAATTATTTACTAACAATGTTTCTCTTAAGTGATACACATTTACTAACACTTAATATTACTCTACTAATTCAATTTCTATTTAACAACGGCTAGATAGAAATCATGTTTATTTATTTCTTGGCCATTCATTTTGGTAACCTTAATTTATTTGGTTAATAATCCTATTTATTATTTATAAAGATAGATAATAAATTTATTAATGCATTACTATCTAATAGTGACTACTTAATAATTAATAAGTCATTAAATTTTATTTACACTTAGCTACTATTCACTTTTAAGGGTAATTAAGTAATTATGACCCCTTAGTCATTAATTAAATAATTAATGTATTAACTCTACCCATACTTAATTATTACTAAATAATAATTAAGTAACCATTATCTTTATTGATAATAATTTTATTAACTATGTTCATACTTAATTATTATTTAATATTAATTAAATAATAATTAAATATTTATTATCTTTATTTATTATTTATCGCTAAATAATAAATAATTATTTACTAACTTTATTCATACTTAATTATTATTTAATATTAATTAAATAATAACTAAATATTTATTATCTTTATTTATTATTTATTGATAAATAATAAATAATTATTTACTAACTTTATTCATACTCAATTATTATTAAGTAAATAATAATTAAATATTTATTATCTTTATTTATTATTTATTGATAAATAATAAATAATTATTTTATTAACTCCATTCATACTTAATTATTATTAAGTAAATAATAATTAAAAATTTATTATCTTTATTTATGATTTATTGATAAATAATAAATAATTATTTTATTAACTTCATTCATACTTAATTATTATTTAATACTAATTAAATCATAATTAAATATTTATTAATTATTGATCAATCATAAATAATTATTTACTAACTTTATTCATACTTAATTATTATTTAATATTAATTAAGTAGCCATTATCTTTACTTATTTTTATCAAATAATAAATATTTAATTTATTAATTTTACCCATACATTATTATTATTTAATAATAATTCGATAACAATTAAGTAATTATTAACTTTATTTATTATTTAATGTTAAATAATAAATAATTAGTTTATTTACTTACTCATACTTAATTATTATTAAATAATAATTAAATATTTATTGTTAATTTATTTTATTTATTCACTTTACTCATACTTTTATTTTACCTCTTAATTGTTACCTGTTATTGATTAGGTTCAATTTCCTGGTCATTTATTCCAATCAAAAGGTACTCAAGATATACTAAACGTTGCTAAGTATGATACTACAATTACCCATTAATGTTCCCAAAATTTTGTTAATAGTATGTTAGGTCTTGGCTTATCAGAGCCACGCCAAGGACCACAGCTGGCCGTGGCTCAGCCTACACTGCTCCGAACCGCTTAAGGCATTACCATTGCCCACAGCACTCACACAAAATCCACAGTCAAGACTCCTAGCAACAAGCCTTGATTAACAATTGGTATGCATATAATACTAATTTCAGTTTTGAGAACAACCAAGATACTATCATATAATAAACCAAAGTGTGATTTTCTATATAAACATGTTATTGACAGAACTCTTAATACCCAAAATGAATCACAGTCTTATTCAGACATTTCAACAAACACATGCTGGTCATTCTAAAACTCGACACTGGCCCATTCACAGTACCAACTCAAGCTACCTGAACCTCTTAGGGTTCTTTAATACACAGATTTTATCAAAGAAACAACACAATCCCAGAACATAAAAGAAAGAAGAGAAAAGTAAAACCAATCCAAAGAAAACTGTCACAGCGGCTCGGTGTAACATAGAACCATGGTTATACCTTGGTGTCGATCGGATTGCCCTTCTCCTTCTTCTCCCAAAATAGGTGGCAAGGCCGGCAGACATCCACAATTGTTTCCCTTATGCGATTTCTCTCTAATTTAGCTCACAAAATTTGCAGCTCGCGTTAGGATTTGTGTGGGGGTTTCCAATTTATAGATAAAGCTTTACCCAAATGGTTTGGGCAATACCCTAACGACTGAGTCATTGACCGACGGTAGGAGAGGAGTAGACGGACGGTAGGTCTCATCAATCCATCCGAGCCCAACTGTGAAATTGCCGGCAAACCCTCGAGCCGCGTACCTCCCACCGGTCAAATCGCCGCGCTTAAAACCCTTTGGTCCGATCGATAACCGCTCGGTCGCCTATGCCCTCGATGGTTTCGCCCGCCTCGATTCTTGGATAGCTACCGGTCACTGCTCCGTTCCCCCGCCTATTGCCGGCACTTGACACCTCCGCTCTCTCCCGTTGCGTCTGATTGAAAGTTTTAGGTTCTAGGCTCGGTTTTTCCCCAATTGTATTACCGGTTGCTCCAAATAGGAATTGGTCCCAATTTCGCAGTAGTTCAACCCGGCAGAAATGAAAAAGGGAATCCAGCCCAAATGGTTCGGCCCATTTAATATTGGGTCAGCTAAAATAAAAAAAACAGATATGACCCAATTGAAATTTTTAGCATTATGTTTCTAATATTTGAATTAAATAACTAATTTAATTAATTAATTATTTAAAATATTTGTTTTAACAACAATTCCCCATTCGAATTATTTAATCCGATAATGATGAAATGAAATTATTTATTTAATTTTTCCCAATTTTCTTGCCAACCAATACTTAGGGTTAAATCACTAATTTATTCAAACTATTAGTGAATCCCTATAATGCAAAAAAAATTATTGGATCATATAGTTATAGAATTAAATAATACTTACATAGATCCAAATATGTCCGAAAAATTATATAAAAATGAATCTCACATATCAACATAAATTGATACATGGTTCAGAATTTCCTGGACATTACATCCTCTCCCCTTTATAAAAATTCCGTCCTCGGAATTTGAATCTAAGGTTACTCAAATAACTGAGGGTAATTTGCTCTCATCTTTTCTTCGAGTTCCCACGTGGCTTCTTCCACCGCGTGATTCCTCCAGAGTACTTTAACAGAATGAATAATTTTATTCCTCAGTTTCTGCTCCTTTTTATCAAGTATTTGGACAGGAATCTCCTCGTACGATAAGTCCTTTTCGACTTAAATTGGCTCATAGGAAATAACGTGCTTATAGTCTGGCTTATATGGACGCAACACTGTTACATGGAACACGTTGTGAATGTGCTCAAGTTCAGGAGGTAATGCTACCTCGTACGCCACTTCGCCTATTCTTCTTAATATTTCAAAAGGTCCTATGAACCTAGGGCTTAATTTGCCCTTTTTCCCAAAACGGATCTTCCCTTTCCAAAGAGATACCTTAAAGAACACAAAGCTACCAACTTCAAAGTCGCGTTTCTAACGATGTAAGTCTGCATACTTCTTCTGATGATCCTGAGCTACTACTAAATGTTGTCTTATCACCTTAATGATTTCCACGGTTTGCTGTACCAATTCTGGCCCCAACAGTCTCCGCTCACCAACCTCATCCCAACATAATGGCGTTCGACACTTCCTTCCATATAACGCTTCGTATGGTGGCATGCCGATGCTAGCGTGATAACTATTGTTGTAAGGAAACTCTACTAGTGGCAAGTGGTCGTCCCAGCTGCCCCCTAAGTCCATCACGACTGCTCGGAGCATATCCTCCAAGGTCTGAATCGTTCGCTCGCTCTGACCATCAGTCTGAGGATGATACGTCGTACTCATTCTCAACTGTGTTCCCATTCTTTCCTGTAGACTTCTCCAAAAATTTGACGTGAAGCGCGGATCTCTGTCAGATACAATAGATACTGGCACCCCATGTCGCGATACTATCTCTTTCACGTAAAGTTTCGCTAACTGCTCCAATTTGTACCTGATCTTGATCGGTAGGAAGTGGGCAGACTTGGTCAACCGATCTACGATCACCTAGATGGCGTCTAGACCCTTCTGTGTTGTCGGAAGTCCTACCACAAAATCCATAGTGATGTGCTCCCACTTCCATTCTAGAATTTCCAAAGGTTGCAACAATCCGCTCGGCCGCTGGTGCTCTGCCTTGACCCTCTGACAAGTTAGACACCGGCTGACGTATTCTGCAACTTCTCCTTTCAAATGCGGCCACCAATAATGCTGATGAAGATCTTGATACATCTTGGTGCTACCCGGATGTACCAAAAATCTCGTATTATGGGCCTCCTGCAATATTTCTTCCCTCAAGTCTGGTACGTATGGTATCCAGATCCTTCCCTCGAATCTTAGCAACCCTGTGCTGTCAACCTTGTACTTCAAAGTTTTTCCTTCCGATAGTTGCCTCTTAATGACAATGCACTCTTCATCAAATTCTTGAGCCTCCTTTATCTTATCCAGTAGAGTCGGACCTACAGTCACAGTGAACAATTTTTCGTCCGTCTCCATCGGACACTTAACCTCCAGTTCTAGACGTTCAAAGTCCTTTATCGACTCCTCTTGAACTGTCAGCTGCATCAATTTCACCTTGCCTTTTCTGCTTAAGGCATCAGCCACTACATTTGCTTTGCCTGGATGGTACAAAATCTCACAGTCGTAATCCTTGATCAATTCTAACCATCGGCGCTGCCTCATGTTCAGCTCTTTCTGAGTGAAGATATATTTCAGACTTTTGTGATCTGTATATATCTCGCACTTCTCCCCGTATAGATTGTGCCTCCAAATCTTCAAGGCGAAAACTACTGCGGCTAACTCCAGGTCATGAGTCGGGTAACCCTTCTCATAGTCCTTCAGCTGACGTGATGCGTACGCAACAACCTTGTCGTGCTGCATCAGCACACAGTCAAGGCCTTTGTGTGATGCATCGCTATACACTACGAATCCCCCAGTGCTATCTGGTAAGGTCAACACCGATGCTTGGCTAAGTCTCTTTTTCAGCTCCATAAAACTTTCCTCGCATTTCTCCGACCAAACGAACTTAACTATTTTTTTGGTGAGATTGGTCAACGGCGATGCTATCTTTGAAAAGTCCTGTATGAATCTCCGATAGTATCCTGCTAATCCCAAGAAACTCTGGATCTCTGTTGGCGTCTTCGGCTGTTCCCAATTAATAACTGCTTCTACTTTGGCTGGGTCCACCGAAACGCCATTTTTGTCGATGACGTGACCCAGAAATTGCACCCTCTGCAACCAAAACTCACACTTAGAAAACTTTGCATACAACTTCTCCCTCCCGAGAGCTTCCAATACAATCTTTAAGTGCTCAGCATGTTCTTCCTCTGTCTCTGAATATACCAGGATGTCATCGATGAATACGACTACGAACTTGTCCAAGTACTGCTTGAACACTCTGTTCATCATATCCATAAATGGCGCTGGCGCATTCGTTAATCCAAATGACATTACCAGAAACTCGAAGTGCCCATAACGAGTCCTGAATGCAGTCTTCGGGATATCTTCCTGTCTCACCTTCAGCTGATGATAGCATGTTCTTAGGTCGATTTTTGAAAAGTACTTCGCTCCCTTGAGTTGATCAAACAGATCGTCAATCCTAGGAAGCGGATACCTATTCTTAATCGTAACTTTGTTCAACTCCCGATAGTCGATACAAAGTCTCATAGAACCATCCTTCTTCTTTACAAACAGAACTGGAGCTCCCCATGGGGACACACTCGGTCTGATATAACCCTTGTCTAATAATTCCTGTAGTTGAACCATCAACTCTTTCATTTCTACAGGTGCCATTCGATACGGCGGCTTCGATATTGGTGCGGTTCCCGGTACCAAATCGATAACGAACTCAATTTTCCTGTCCGGTGGCAGTCCTGGAAGCTCATCTGGGTAGACATCGGCGAAATCCCTCACGATTGGTATTTGACTCATCTCATCCCCGACCTGACGAGTATCAACCACATGGGCCAAATAACATACGCAACCTTTCTTAAGTAATTTCTTGGTTTGCATCATAGTAAGACAACAAGATTGTCTTGGTGATTTATTACCATAGAATACCACCTTCGACTTGTTAGGAGTCTTCAGGTGTACAAATTTCTTCTTACAATCAATAACTGCTCCGTGAATTGATAGTCAATCCATTCCCAGGATTACATCAAACTCTCCCAGCCGAATTGGTATCAAATCCAAATTGAGCTTAAATCCTCGCAATTCAGCACAACAATTCCTATGAATGCATTCTACGGGGATAATTTCCTTGTTTGCTACTTCTACGTTCATAGGGTATTCTAACTTTTCACGAGGTAAATTTAACTGACTAGCAAATTCTTCGGAAACAAAAGAGCAGGTAGCACCTGAATCGAATAACACATATGCATTTATATCATTGATTGGGATGATACCTGACACCACGTCCTTGGATTCCATTGCATCCTGGACAGTCATGTTGAACGTGCGTGTTATTGGCCTGTTAGCTTGACTGGCTGGTGCCCCATAGCTCAACCGGTTGTTATTTCCGTTGTTGTTGTTGCTCCGGTTGCCACTTCCGATGTCGCCCTTCCTCTTCGGACAGTCCTTAATCTGGTGGTCGGGTGATCCATAAGAGAAGCATCCTCCTTTCTGTCTGTTAGGACACTGAGGAGCCATGTGCCCCGGTTGTCCACAACGATAACACACGATTTTCCCTTTCATGCATTCCCCCGTGTGGTTTTTACCACAATTGCTGCATCTGCCTGCTTTCTTCACCTCCCCTCCAGATTTGTTCCCTCCGGACGACTGACTCTCGGTCCACTTGCGTTTATTGGGGTTACTGCCTCTGCTGCTCCCTGCCTTCGGGCCCTCATGACCCTTCTTCTTTTCTTGATTGTATTTAGCCAGGGCCTCACTGCCACCCTCTGCAATGATCGCCCTTTCCAACAGTTCTGCAAATGTTTTAATTTTTAACACCGCAACAGAACGGTATACCCATGGTTTCAACCCTAGCTCAAACCTACGAGCTTTCCTTTCCTCTGTGCTAACTTGGTGAGTTGCAAACCGTGCCAACTCGTTAAACCTAGCTGCGTACTCAGCCACGGACATATTTCTCTGCTTTAGCTCCAGAAACTTGACCTCCATCTCTTGTTTCATGCTCTCTGGAAAGTAGTTTTCCAAGAACATCTCTTTAAAGCGTTCCCATGCGACAATGCCTTCTTCAGCTCGGCCCCTGTTGGCCTTCCACCAATAGTTAGCCTCGCCCTTTAACATGAAGATGGAAAAACTTGTTTTCTGTTCCTCGGCCACCCGTGCGACCTCGAAGACCTTCTCTATCTCTTCGATCCAGGTATGTGCTTCTATCGAGTTAATAGTTCCCTTGAACTCAGGTGGTCCAACCAGTTTGAAGTCCTTGAAAGTGGCCAAATGATGCGCTGACTCGGGTGCTGGTTGGGTCCCTACAGGTGGCAGTCTTGATTGCATGGCTTCCGCCAGCATTTCTGCGAACATTCTCATTGGATTGGATTGATTCCCAACCTCGCTTTCTGACTCTTCAACCTGCTGGTTACGCGGTTGTCTTCTCGGCGGCATGATCTGATAAAGGAAAACAGTTGACCTTTACCTATAGTTTTATATTTTACACAATATGGTATTTAAATCAGCGATCAAGAGTAGAAACATTTATTAAACACATTTGATTTAAATGAAACAACTGCATTTATATTTATATACCACTGTTTTGTTACAATCAGACTAAACCTGTGGCATACTTCTATAAATGCGCTACTGCATGCCCTATCAATCATTAACCATTTCCCCTGATACAAAAAGTGGGGAATAATAACTGACCATCCCTCATAACAGACAAAAGTTGGGGTTTAACTGCTACCCCAATCATGTAACAAGATATAAAGGTTCACAACACAATCATGTCCCTAACCTAACAAAAGTGGGACCTACTGCCCTAAAACAAGACAAGACAATCATCCTAGCGCGTCACTACCTGTCGTGACGGATCCGTGCCTGCTGACCTGAAGAAAATGCTCCACCCACGACTCGGCGACGAACCGAGCGGCTAGACTCTCCCATCTCAGTCCGAGGCCTCCTATAGGCTGCATCCAAGGCAAATCCCAAGGTCTCGATCCTCACCGCTCCGGCCTCCAACTGGTCTTCCAACTGATCAACCCTTCTGGCTTCTCTGACCCAAGCATCTCTAACCCTCATCCTCTCAGAAATCTTTAGCCCAAACTCGAACTTCATGGCCTCCTGCTTGGCCTTCAGATGGGTGATCTCCATGTCCTTCTATTCCAATCTCTCTCTCAGCTCAGCATTCCCGGCCACCATCTGATGTAGCAGTGGTCCAATCTGCTGCGTTGAGGTCTCATAACCCTGCAGTTGTACCTTCACCACCCCCAACTCATGCTCCAGCTGATAAGCTAGCTCCCTATACTGATCCTCCGTGATCTGGTGGGTCTGGTTCTGCTCCTCCAGATGAGCTACCCGGTCCTCCAGCTCCTCGTTCCTACTGGTCAGTCCCTCTATGATATCATCTGTAGTGGAGCCCATGCCATCAACACAAGCAGGTGGCTCATCACTGTCAGTCTCTGGGTCCTCCTCACTATCATCCGAGTCCTGACTGCCGGACCTCATTACCCTACCTATAACAGGCTCTGGTAGATCCCCCCGATAGTCCTCCTCTGGTTCGGGCCCATCCTGTGGTACTCCTGGGGCAACAGGTGCATAGCCTACTAACTGCTCGGTAACCACAGGTATATCTGTGAATACCTCCTCCTGGACTCCACTGGTCCCTCCTATGTCAGCCATCCTATAACATAGACAGAGACAATAAATGTCAGTATCATAATAAAATACATTCATCGATAAAATGAAAGGATATTTTATCATGTACAACTCGGCTTAGCAGATTTCCATAATCCACCCCCAGACAAGGCCATTATCTGAATCTCCTTGATTCATATCCTAGCGTACTCAATACGAGTTTAAATCTAAGGTCATAACTTAGGTTTAGCGATCCTAAAGTTTATAACCTATAGTTTTGATACCAACCTGTGACGCCCCCAAATTCGGGTCTCCAACTACCCGGATTCGGTCATCACGATCCCATACAACATTCACCTCCAACAACATACATCGACTAAAATGCGGAATATAACAAACATATGTTGTTTATTAAAAAGGTGTTACTAGTCCCAAGATACAATATCCTTAAATACTTAACACAAATCCATACCCCAAATAACTATTAGGGTTTAAATTACATTAATAATAATTAACTACACATAAGATAAAATTAGCTATGTGAAGCCTATCACTTCATCTTTTCTTTCCCTTTGCTCTTTCCTGATGTCTCGGGTTTAGCTGCAATGGAGTCATGATATAGCAAGGGTGAGCAACAAGTTTGCTCAGCAAGTTAAAATACAACAATAAAGGATATATCATGATGAATGGAATATGGAAAGAGAATTCAACAATATAATTATCAGAAGCAAGGACAATTATTGCTTTTAGAACAATTGATAGTCAAGTAGACTTTGAACAATAACTTCCAAAGGAGTCAATAGCTAGTTGACCCTCTGGTTACTGGCTACAGAATAAGTACTTGAGGGGATCAGCCTCGCGTACGCTATGTATATGCATAACATTTAACTCTGCTGTTTGTACCTTATATATGGTACCTAGGGTATTCCCCTATAATAAAAGAGGTGTTCATTCAGTTTAGGAATCCTTACCATTGATGTAGGCAACCCTCCTAAACCATTTAGGTTTAGGGTTTTATGTAAAATCCCCCCCCAAAAAAAGAATTGGCAGAGGAGCACATGGCTGGAAAGAGAGGAGACAGGGAGTGGGGGACAAGTGGAGACATGGACAAATGGGAAAAGAAAGAAAAAGGGAAGAAATATGAGAAAATGAAAAAGAAAGGAAAAGAATAAATAAAATACTCCACCTCCACCCTCATTTCCTCACTCGGCAGAAACAAAAAAAAAGAGAGAGAAGAAGAACTTTGCTGGAAATGAAGAGAGAAAGGGGGGAGAAAGAAGAAGAAATCAAGAATAAATCAAGAAAAGGTATTTTTAAAACCTTTGATTTATTTTTAGATTTAAGTTTTTTATAGATTTTTTTTTTGTAAAGAGATTGTGTTTATACTTGTTAAGATGATTTAAACTTGTATAAACAAATCTTAAAACAAGAGAAAACAAGAAATGAAAGAGATTAAGTTTCGCCGAAATTTCGACGAAAAGTTTAGATCTAGCGGTGATTGGTGGTTTGTTTTTAAAACTAAGACCATGGTTGGACTCCTAAGATGTAGTAAAATAAATCTGGGCAAGAAAATTTATGAAAATAGACTGGAGAGTCGCCAGAAAATGGGCAGATCGCCGAAGAAGATGACCGAAAAATATTTTCCGGCGAACTTTTCCAGTAAGCCGTTTCTCCATGTTAGAGGTAGAATTTGAAGAAATTTTGAACTACAAAGTTGTAGAGAATTAAATTTCATGTGAAATGGACATAAGATTCGTAATTTTCTGATAAAGGGCTAATTATTATGAATGTTTAAGATTTTAGCATTTTGAAGATTATTATTAAATTATCAGAAAATTATGAAACTTGGTGGAAAATTCTATAATATTATTTCAGAATTTATGGAAACTTGTGGAATATTATTGAAGAGCATAAATGTTTATTGAATTTTTAAGCTATATAAAGTTAGTTTAAAAATTAGTGAAAATTCATAGGAATTCTATGAATGGTGGAAAATCTTATAATAATATAAGATGATTATTAATGGTGATAAGATCAAAATAGTGGACGGATGTCTTAAGAATAATTTGTCATATTTGGGTTTTAAGATTTCTTAAGTTTGGTTATTCACTTTTAAGTTTTGGAGTATTAATAATGATCTAAGGCGATTATTAAAGACACCTTGAATGGATTACGAATTATTTTGGAAATTATTAGTTAGATTATTTTTAATTCGAGGTGAATATGTTTAGGTGGTGAATAACATTTCGTGTTTGATATCATTGCCATTGAGGGAAGATTTTGTGGAGTGTACTATAAGTGGTTTTGGATATCAGGTACGAATTTTCGTACTCCTTCAGTAATACTCTTGTGAAATTTAATTAGTTCGTTTTGTTCCGCGTTTCGAATTCCGTTATTATTTCACATAATTATTTCTTGTGAAATTCATATAATTTTTTCATTTTGGAGTTGATACATATGACTCGTATTTGTACTCTTTGAGTTGGATTATCATGTCTAATATTTATTTTGATATCTGTAGAGCAGTACAAGTTGTTATCTTCTCTTGAGACATTATGATTATGATTTGATTTGGTTCAATATGTATGTATAGAACCCTTTTTGTTGGAATTGTGTCGCATGTGTTTTGACATAGTATCTTTGTTAGAATATACCGTAGGGTATACTTGAGCTATAACCACCTGTGGGGGTACCTTTACCACATGCATGTCGTCTTGGCACAAGAGAAATGACACTTCCGTGGCGGTGTGATTAGTCCACGGCGTCTCTGTTTTGTGCTCCGATGGGAGTTGGCCATTTGGTGATTTGTTGTGAGAGGCATATGGGTCGGCCCTAGTTTTCTGTTCTCTTCTGCGGATTGGTGATGTTGTGCTAAACACACCTTCTGATTTTGCATGCATTTGGATCTGCAGTCCAATGTGTGATTTGCCTATGTGGCATTATTTAATTTACCTATGTGGCATTATTTGACTTGTCTATGTGGCAAGCTATATTTCTGAGCTCAGTATGAAATTATAACACTCGGCCATTTGATTCAGCATATTAAATTCATTGTGTTATTTTTGTTCGTTTTTGTTCAGTTCAATTAATTGAGTTAATTATTTCAGTTCATTATTTCTGCACTCTTCTGTTTGTTTCGTTAATTCTGTTGATTCAGATATGTTCTATTCAGACTTTGGAGATTATATTTTCGTCGGTATCTAAGCTTGAGGCTTTGTTCAGTATTTTGTCTCAGTTGATTTCGTATTTCAGTTATACATCTTTGTATATCTATATCCGTACTGGGTTTTTGGCTCATCCTGTGTTTTTTTCTTCCGGCAGGTTTGTAGGGGTGATTCAGGGCTAGTGTGACGAGAGTTCCCTTTTATCCAGTGATTTAGATATATTCTGTCTAGGTTGTGATACATCAGTTGATTTGGAGTTATATTAAATACTTTAAAATTGTGGTTTGAGCTGATTTGACATTTATTACGGTTTGACTTCTGGAGATTATTAATTATTAGAGTTAAATTTTGAGGCATAGAGCTATTGATTTATTTTGTTAGTTCTGTTGTGCTTTGCACGTGACCTCTATTTCCTTATTCCGGAATGGGGGTGTTACAGAGATGGTATCAGAGCTTAGGTTCTTTCTTGTAGAAAACCTATTTAGGTTTGACCTGTGAGTTATGGGTAAACCACTGGTAGATGTAGGTGATTATTTCGATTTAGTTCTCTGTTTGGTTGGTCTTGATTTTGACTAAGTGCCATTTTATTTTTGATTTGTAGTTGATTTGAGGGAGGTGAGATAATTTGTCAAGGTTATTATTGTCATGCGATGGAGTAATAATATTAGTAAGAATTGTGATTGGATCATTAAGGAGAATAAAACTATTTTGTACAGTTAAGAAATGATCACATGTGTAATGCGATTATGATATGAGTATTTGTATCAGTGAGTTTTGATATTGGAGAATTATTTGTAAGAGTTATTTCTGGTAACAATTATTATGATCTTGGAATTGAGGATTTGATTTGGGTTATGTTTGATTTTTGTTAAGCTTGTGGATAATTTGAGGTACGCGTATTAGTAAGATGATATGATATAGTAGAAGCTATTAAGTATAAGAGAACTTCTTGTAAATTTGAGTTGTAGATATTTGAGATGATTAGATTAATCATTTGGAGTTAATGATCAATTTTGTAGAGGTTTCCTTAACACATTTAATATAGCAGCACCATATAGATAATATAAAATGCCTTTAATAAATAATTCCTTTTATTAATAAACGAATAAGATTACAAAGTACATGTTTTATCATATCAAATATGATTGGCTTGTGTGCATACTACTTTCAATACTAACAGATAAAAATGAACACATATGTTAAACTAACTACAAAATATATAAACATATGAACCTGCCCCCAAACTTATCTAAAACAATGTCCTCATTGGTTAAAAACAGATAAAAGAGATAAAAAAGGACTCCCCTGATCAGACGTATCATCAACATCCTCCTCATCATCGTGTGAATCTTGAGGTGGATAAGCAGGTACAGTTCCATATGCCGGGAACTAAATTGGTGCTCCAAGAACTTAAGTGAAAGCATTAGACAGTGTTTCTAAAAATTGGGCGTTGAATGCCATCATCTCATCCATCCGACTGGCGATAGCATCCATACGCCTCTTCAGTCGCCTCTCCACCCGGGTCAACCTCGCTTGATACACATCTGTATCCATAACTGGAGCCTCAACAGGCTACTACTGAGCCTCTTCTTGCTGTTGTCCCCCACCTTGCTGTTGTTGGATGATAGACCCTGCTCCTCTGGGGTGAGACACACCTCTGTCCCATACTTTATATTTTTGGATTGTAACGTGGTCTATTGTGGTCATGGAAATCTAAATCGGCTCACTCGGATCCCATCTGACTCCTGCCGCCAAGCATAGATGTATAATCATCGAGGTATGCGGAATACCATCGGATGTGCCACCCTTTAAGTACCGAGTAATGGATGAATGAATGATTCGGCCTACATCAAGCCTTTTACAATCACATTACCGAACAACAGAACTGCACAGTCTTTGTTGACGTCATTTTGATGCCTTGTTGGTATCAAATTGGCACAGATGAAACTGTACCACGCCTTAGCATATCTGCTCAGTGCAGTGTGGGGAAAACTAAGCTTCTCTGTCATTCATTCTTTTGTAGCCCAAACAGTCCTAGGTTTGCAAAGCACCCGACTCACCTCATTTAGATCCCAATTCCTCGAGTAGAGCAAATCTGGGTCGTTTTCTTTGATATCCGGCAAGTTGAACAGTGCATTGATGGAATGACGTGTATACAATACCGGACGGCCCCGCACTGTTGCTATCCCATCCTGTGCCTCTCTAGCATTGGCGTAGAATTCCTTGACAATAGATATCGAAGCCACAAGTGGGGGTTCCATGAATTGTATCCAACGTCTTTCCAAAATCATCACCGATATAGCCCCATCATGCCTATCATCCGGACAAAGGCCTCTTTCAAGAACAAATGTTTTCCTATTAACACATTGTAGAAATAAGCCTCAACGTCAGCGTTGACAAACCTCGTGTTGTCAAATTCGGGCGGCTCTTTCTCTTGGGCTCGGGCTTGAGAAGACTCTGCATGGTGTCTTTTTAGTGCCGTGGATATTCCCTAAGTAGAATTAAACACTTTTAAGTTGATTCCCCCCCCCCCAACTTGCCTAAAAACCCAACTTTCTTATCTCAGTAATTTTAACAAACACCTTGAGGGTTCTGTTTTTGGCCCTTTCTCTCTCCCCTACTTGTATGCTCAGAACCTAGTGCAAAAGCACCACTCAATCACAACTAAATCTTAAGAAAATAGCAACCTTGAACCCTAGCTTAACTCCACCAATAGGTTTGTGTATGAGAAGGAGGGGAAGATATGGGTTAGGTTTTATATATGATAGGGAATGAGATTGGAGACGGAGTTAGAGTTAAGGAGGAAGTGGGTGTTGGTCATATGTAGAGATGTAGCAGGAGAGTGGGAGAGTAGGGGATAGTTTTTTTAGTAGAAGTAGGGAAGTGGGGAGTTGATATTGAAAAGGAAAGGAAAAAGAGGGGGAAGTGGGGATATATCGATCTGCTGCGAGCTGTTTTTAAAAATAAAAATTTCGTCCGGGCGCGACCGCGCTGAGTTTAGTTCTAAGTTGGGCGCTGCCACGCTGATATGCCAGAGGGTCTTTTTTTTGTTCTGAGCTTGGGCGTTGTCGTGCCGTCTCCCAGTGAAAATTGGGCGCGGCCGCGCTGCCCTGACTTCCTTGATTTTTGCTACTTTTGACTTCACCAATTGATTGCAACACCTATAAAACATAAATAACTTCTAAAATACATTAAATAAACTACTTAACTATAAAAAGTTCTGAAAATATGAAAGTTAAATATTATACTATGGGTTGCCTCCTATTGAACGCTTGATTTATAGTCTTTCAAGCTGACTACTCCCTATTTTAGGCTTAATCGGGCTTAACTAGGGTGTATTGGAAGCTCTTTCCATCAGCTGCACATCCCCAACAGTGTTTTACCATTCGCCCTTTTTCCAACAAACTGCTTAATTTTTACTTTGATATCTAACCCCAATCAAAGTCTTTAAACCAACACTACCCCGAGTCTCTTCATGAACCAAAGTATTGCCTTCCTTGATCAAATAGCAATCCTCAACGTCGTTTGGGAGTTTAATTGCTTTGCACACATTAAATTTAACATCTTGGTTGTTCACTCTCATTGTTAGTTCCCCATTCTGTACGTCAATCAATGTTCTTCCAGTCGCCAAAAATGGTCTTCCCAAGATAATTGGAATCTCTCGAACCTCCTTAAAATCCAACACTAAAAAGTCTGCCGGAAAGATCAATTTGTCTACCTTCACTAGTACATCCTCCACTATACCCAACATATACGTGATCGATGTATCTGCAAGCTCTATGGTGACATTCGTTAGCTTTGCGTCCTTTAAACCCAGTTTCTTGAAAATGGAAAGTGGCATGAGATTTATGATTGCGCCCAAATCACACAAAGCTCTCCCAATAAATTGATCTCCAATTGAATAGGGGATTCTAAAATTGCCCGGATCCTTCAACTTTGGTGGAGGCTTTTTCCGGAGTACCGCACTACATTCTTCCGTTAATGCCACAATTTCAAACTCGCCTAGTCTTCGTTTCTTGGATAATATATCTTCAAAAACTTCACGTAGCTCGGCATTTGCTCTAGTGCATCAGCAAACGGAATATTGATGTGCAACTTCTTGAAGATATCCATGAATTTTGAGAACTGATTCAAATATGATTGACTTGTGTGCATACCACTTTCAATCTCCCACTTGCACTAAAGTCAATTACCCTGGTATCTAATACCCATCTTCTCTAAGTGACGATCAAACTATTATTGGGTTAAAGCTTTAGTAAATGGATCTGCAATGTTTTCTTGAGAGTCCACACGCTCCAGGGTGATGTCTCTTCTTTCAATGACCTCTCTAATCAAATGAAACTGTCGTAAGATGTGTTTAGATTTCTGATGAGACCTAGGTTCCTTAGCCTGTGCAACAGTTCCAGTGTTATCACAAAATAAAGGTACGACTCCTCTAATGCTAGGAACCACTCCAAGTTCAGTTATGAACTTCTTCATCCAAACAACTTCCTTTGCAGCATCACTTGCAGTTATGTACTCTGCCTCTGTCACTGAATCGGGAACTGTTTGCTGCTTGGAACTTTTTTAACTCATTGCGCCACCATTTAAGGTAAACACATACCCTAAAACGGATTTACTGTCATCTTGGTCCGTTTGAAAACTTGAGTCTGTATAGCCCTTTATTTTCAATTCAGATCCACCATAGACAAGAAATACATCCTTAGTTCTTCTTAAGTACTTTAGGATATTTTTCACTGCCTTCTAGTGTTATTATCCCGGATTTGAATGATATTTACTTGTTATATTAAGTGCATGAGCAACATCCGGTCTAGTACATATCATACCGTACATGATAGATCTTATTGCTGAAGCATAAGAAATCTTACTCATACAGTCTCTCTCCTCAGGTGTCTTTGGGGCTTGTTTCTTGGAGAGATGTATTCCATGGCTCATCGGTATGAGACCTCTCTTGGAATCTTCCATGCTACACTTATTTAACATCGAGTCAATGTAGTTTTCTTGGGACAAGCCAAACATCCATTTAGATCTATCTTTATAGATCTTTATCCCCAAAATATAGGATGTTTCACCCAAGTCCTTCATGGAGTAGTGTTTAGATAACCAAATTTTTGGTCGACTGTAGCATAGGAACATCATTCCCTATCAGTAATATATTGTCAACATATAATTTTAGGAATGAAACATCGCTCTCACTAACCTTCTTGTACATACAAGGTTCATCCTCATTTCTGATAAAATCAAACTCTTTGATTATCTCATCAAAGCGGTTGTTCCACCTTCGAGAAGCTTGTTTCAATCCATAAATGGATCGTTGTAGCTTATAGACTTGATTTGTTCCAACCATTAAAACAAAACCCTCTGGCTGTATCATATATACATCCTCCTCAAGTTTTCCATTGAGGAATGCCGTTTTCACATCCATTTACCAGATTTCGTAGTCATAATAAGCTACAATTGCAAGCAAAATCCGAATGGACTTGAGCATAACAACTGGTGAGAAGGTTTCATCATAGTCAATATCTTGTCTTTGTTTGAAACCTTTTGTAACCAGTCGGGCCTTATAGGTCTCTACCTTGCCATATGCTCCAGTCTTTCTTTTAAAGACCTATTTGCACCCAGTAGGCTTAATGCCCTCATGTGGCGAAACCAAAGTCCATACTTGGTTTTCATATATGGAGTCTATCTAGGATTTCATGGCTTCTAGCCATTTCTTTGAATCTTTACTACTCATAGCCTCTTCGTAAGTCAATGGATCATCATTATATGTGATGCGTACCTCATCATTATCCTCTATGATGAATCCATACCTTTCGGGTATCTTTAGTACTCTTCCAGATTTACGAATAGGATGTGGTACAGTAGGTTCTTCCACTTGGTCAGGTACCTGACTTTGATCCGTAGTATTTTGTGGGTCTTGAACTTCTTCAAGATATATCTTACTCCCACTGACCCCTTCAAGGATAAACACCTTTTCCAAGAAGGCAACACGTTTCGCAACAAACACCTTTTGATTAGTAGGATGATAGAAATAATACCCTAATGTTTCTTTAGGGTATCCCACGAATCTACACTTGTCGGATCTAGTTTATAGCTTATCATTCTTAAACTTTTTGACAAAAGCTGGACAACCCCAAGTCTTAACATGCTTAAGATTTGGTTTGCTTCCTGTCCATAACTCATATGGAGTTTTTGGGACAGATTTGGTAGGTACCTTGTTAAGTAGGTATGCAGCCGATTCTAGGGCATAACCCTAGAAAGATATTGGAAGGTCAATAAAACTCATCATGGAACGAACCATGTCCAATAATGTTCGATTTCTCCTATTAGATACACGATTCAACCGTGGTGTCCCTGGTGGAGTCTATTGTGAGATTATACCATTTTCTTTGTAACAATTGAGAAACTCATTGCTTAAGTATTCCCCTCCTCAATCCGATCGAAGAATCTTAATACTCTTGCCAATTTACTTCTCTACTTCACATCTGAATTCTTTGAACTTTTCAAACGATTCAAATTTGTATTTCATCAAATACACGTATCCAACTCTTGAATGATCATCAGTGAAAGTAATAAAATAAGAATACCCTCCTCGTGCAGTCGTTATCATAGGTCCACATACGTCTGTGTGTACCAACGTTAATAACTCTGTAAATCTTTCTCCTTTTCCACTAAAAGGAGATTTGGTCATCTTACCCATGAGACAAGATTCATAAGTTGGATATGATTCGTAATTAGATAGCTCTAAAAGCCCATCTTTATGCAGCTTGGCTAATCTTGTTTCATTAATATGACCGAGTCTATAGTGCCACACAATGGTATAATTAACATCATCTATTTTCCTTTTCTTAGTTTGTTCAATTTGAAGTATATTTTCAAGAAAATTAAGTATATAAAGTCCATTCAGTAAATTGCCAACACCATATAGATCATTTTTATTATAAATAGAACAACAATTATTTTTTATTATAATATCAAAACCATCCATATCCAATACAGAAATAGAAATAATGTTTCTTATAAGTGTTGGAACATAATAACAATTATTTAAACTAATGGACTTGCCCTTAGGCAGTGCTAAATAATAAGTTCCTATAACTAATGCAACAACCTTTGCTCTATTTTCCACTCGTAGGATGACTTCATCCTTGTTCAGCTTTGTACTTCGGCCTAGTCCCTATATATTGTTACATATGTGAGATCCACAGTCGGTATCTAATACCCAAGTATAATTTTGACTTTCAGAAAAATTAATTTCAATCATGAACAAACCTAGATCGGAAGTCGAAGCTTTTCTAAGCTTCTTCTGCTTTAGTTCCGCAAGAAACTTCATGCAGTTCCTATTCTAGTGACCGACTTATTGCAATGGAAGCACATTCCTTTGCTATATGGATCAACTTTCTTATTATCCTTTACCTTCGCCTTGCTCTTAACCTTCTTCTTTTTCTTCTTTTTAGAAGATATATACCTTGGGTCTTTTCCTTTTCTTGGAAGAATCATCCACCAATAAGACGTGGTCCTTCTTAGATGGGAAGTGACATTTAGCAATTTTCAGCATGTTAAGTAACTCAGGCAAGCTGACGTCCAACTTATTCATGTGAAAATTCATAACAAATTGTGAGAAGGTGTCTGGGAGTGACTGCAAGATCAAATCTTGACTTAACTCCCTATCCATCACAAACCCTAACTGTCCAAGAAGTTTAACCAAATTGATCATGTTTAGGACATGAGTCTCAACGGTAGTGCCCTCGGTCATTCGAGATCGGAAGAGCTCCTTAGATATCTGATATCTAGCAGTCCTACTTTCCTCATCATACAACTCCTTGAGGTGCATGAGTATAGTAGGAGCATCCATAGTTTCATACTGACGCTGAAGCTCGTTACTCATGGATGCAAGCATGATATATTGAGCCACGGTTGCATCATCTTGCCACTTTCTAAAAGTAGCAGTCTCTTCCTCAGAGGCTGTTTCTGCAACAGTTGCAGGGACGAGCGAATTTAGAACATAAGAAATCTTTTAAGCAGTGAGAACAATTCTCAGATTCATTAACCAGTCCGTGTAATTCGGCTCGGTCAGTTTGTTAGCATCAAGTATGCTACACAGTGATATTAGTGAGTTTGACATTTTTCAAATTCTGCAAGTGAAATAGACAACATTTTAGCATACATTCATTTTATTAATTACCAAAATAAATTAGATATTTATTTAAATTTGTATCTCCCACTATTTTCAACAAACTATATTACCCTTAATATATAGTTCGACAAATCTAATTAAAGATTTGCTAGTGAGAATAAGGATCCCATTTCAAATGTATATAGCCTTGTGGTGACATAACAAACTATATATAAATAAATAGGTAGACAACTACTGTCAATTACATCACCATTTAACTCCTTATATTTTATCACTTAGATTATTTTGATCAAATGTTGACGCATCCGAATCAAAATTGTCCAAGTTAAGTCCAACCTAGCACTTCCATATAAGTAAAGAGAAAAACACCGTCCTTACGGTGACACAACAAAACAACATCGTTCAATTCCTTTATAAGCATCAAATGTGATAAAAATAACTTCTCAAGAAATTAAAATAAGCCTTGTGGTGACATAACAAACTTATAATGATTAATTGATGCTAGAAGGCGACGTTCGATATTCCAAATATCTTTGAACGCTACAACTTAATATGATTTCATTGAGGGTTTTTGTTATTACTTGTCTCATCTTGTTTAGCGCGCATGCACACACACACACACACACACACACACATATATATATATATATATATATATAATACGCGTCATATTATTTAATATGTGAAACATGTTGTATAATATAATATATATATATATATAGTAAACATGGACATATAGAATACTATATTCTACCCAGATTGATTATGAACTTTTATTCTAGATTGGTTCACTAGAGCCACCAAGTGAACCAAAAGGTTAAACGTAGGGGGCAAAAACTAAATTTAAATATAACTATTACATTTAAACCCAGGCTCCATTACAAACGGGTCTACAAGCGCTCCTTGCTCCTTTGTCTCCAATTCTTCAAAATAATTCTAACTAACTCTATTATATAAACTATTTACAATAAATAGAGAGCTTGATCATGTAACGCCCCGCCGAATTGGACCGATCACTGCCCGAACAAGGGTCGATGTTATCTCATAATTCTATCATAACTTAACAAATGATCCCATAATCATATTGGTTGAATTAGTCTCTTACAGACTATAAAATCATAAAAAAAAAATTTATCTTCATCGCTGGATCTTAGCCTGATCTCGATCTCATTCTTTCTACAAGTATCAACTTGTAGTTCATTCGTAAATATGGATAATACCATATATATATATATATATATATATATATATATATATCGGTCAAATTTTTAACCTTATGATTTAAACATTCTATACTTCCATATACCCAAGGTTCACAACATGAATAATAGGTTGGTTCTTAGGAATAGAAGAATCTTGCGATAAATGTTTGCATCTTTATCCGTGACACGATTTATTTTCTTTACAGAACATACCATATTATTCAATACCCTCACTTGAATATATATCGTTATAGAGATATATCTTTATATCGATATTCCTTATCTATCTGAAATTCACAGTATTAATGATAAGATTGTTCTTAGAACTGAGGGGCGCATTACGGTAAATGTGGCACCTTAGCGGCGCTCATTAAGTGTAATCTTAGTGCTTATAGAACTCCCAATATCATTCAATACCCTCACTCAGATGTATAGTTCTTTATCAACATTGTATTAATGTTTTACTATTTATCTAAAGTTCAGAGTATCGGCATAACATGATCAGTCCATATTATTAATACCCTCATTCAGATTAATAGATCTTTAACAATTCTAAGTTATATCAAATTAAAGACATAACACCATTCTGATAATAATAACATCATTGATAGAACATTCGGTTACATGGTTTGCTTGTTCGTATTACAACAATCATTATGACTTAATACAAATAACAAGTACTTGACATGAAAACCTATTCTACGCTTTTTCCTTACGTTCATGATCTTCTTATCATTCTTCTTAACTGCAAATAAAGTTTTATTCACAAGGATGAGTACTACGGCTCAATAAGTCTAACTAATAACACATAAACAGTTTATGCTTTCATATAACTTTAACATGCCTTGACCTATCACTTATAAATAAGATTCCTTCTACTATACATCAAATAATTTCAGTATTATAACTGCATTTAAAATGAATATTCATCAACTATATTTAAAATAAATTGAGCATTATAACTGCTTATAAAATGAATATTCGGCTATTATATTTGAAATAAATCAGGCATTATAACTGTTTATAAAATGAATATTCGGCTATTATATTTGAGATAATTTCAGCATTATATCTGCTTATAAAATGAATATTCTTACTAAATACTTGAAGAAAATCGGACATAGTAACTACTTATAAAAGTATATTTTTAACTTTATAAGAGAAATAAATCAGACATTATAACTGCTTGTAAAATGCATAATTAGCTATAACTACGAATTGAAATCGAACATTATAACTACTAAGATGATTACCTCTTGAAGTTGCAAGCTTTAACTATTTCTTTACAAGGCTTCAACACTTTAACTCATAAGAACTCTCTCTAAAGATTATAATAGCTTCTCATGCTCTTGAAATACTTGTGAATTGGTAAAAATTTAGAAGAGAATGACTTGGTATTTATAGAAAACCAAGAGTTGGGGCATTTTGGTCATTTGTTATCTCAACCATGGCTTATTACTATTTTGCCCTAGCATATTTTTGGAATATTCTTGGCATATTCCCTCAAAATATCTTCCAAGCTCGTCAAAGAAAATATCTTCCAAGCTCGTCAATGAAAATATCTACCAAGCTCGACAATGCAGCTTGCAACTGAAAATATCTTCTAAGCTCGACAATGCAGCTTGCAACCGTAAACACGACAAAGCAGCTTGTCACCGTAAGCACGACAAAGCAATTTGTCACCGTAAGCACGACAAAGCAGCTTGTCAACGTAAGCATGACAAAGTAGTTTGTCACCGTAAGCACAACAAAGCAGCTTGTCATTACGGATATATCCCCAAGCTTGTCGGTGAAAAATTTCGAAGCACGACTTTTTCTCGAAAAATATTTTCAGATATAATTCATCGTTATACTATGAAATCACATAATACATAGTTTTGGGTCACTAAATTAACCTCTAACCATATACGATCGTATTTATAAGCGTCATAAATATTCGGGGTATTACAGATCAACAGTCAAGGGGAAGTACATAGGAGAAAGATATAATTTACATCAAGAAAAACTAGAGAAGACGAGGTACGCATGCCCCATTTATAAAACTCATTCATTCAAGCATCTTCATAAAATAAATCCAATCACACATTGGTCAATAGTCCATAATCAATCCCATTTATTATCATATATATCACCATATGCATCAATAAATAACATTCATCTCATGAATAATAAAATCATTCAATATATGTATTAATATCATTTAATGGACAATATTAGTTAGTATGAAATCTAATACCAAATCAAATTATTTTGCATCAAATCCAATTTCAACTCCAATTTGTTTAGTATAAAATCCAATTTCAACTCCAATTAGTTAAATAGTCACTATATTAATAAGAACCAATCATTGGGTTCAATTGCAATCTTGAAAATGGAATTTAGTTAATGAATAAAAAAACCAACTTAATCTCACCAATAAAAGTTATTATAAATACAAGAGTTTAAACGGAAGATAAAGAAAAGAATCTGATAAACAGCTCCCGTTATAATTCTTCAGATCTTGATCTTCAATCCGCTTTTCCCTTCCTTTAGATGGAATTGATTGAGAAGTGTTTTCGTCCTTTTCCATAAAAATCGTCTCTTCCTCCTCCTTGGCAATATAAAAGATACAGGAAAAACCTAATTCCGCCGTACACACGTGCCACATGCGCGCGAAAAAGGCTTCGGGCGCCGCACCCACAAAACCAGGCGTTGCGGCCCCATGTACGCGTCGCGGCTCACCAAAGTGAGGGTCGCGGCTCTTAATCCCTGTATGGTTTTCTTTCTTGCTCGCCCAATTGTTTCAATTATTGCGATTTTTTTACCACTAACTCCTTTATCCCTACAAAATGAATAAAAGCCATAAATTGAGTACAAACTCTATAAAATGACATAAAATACTTAAAAATACACAAATTATTAAGCCTAAAAGTACCCAAATAATAGGTATAAAACCTACTCATCAAATACCCCCAAACTTAAATATTTGCTGGTCCTCAAGCAAAAACTTAAATCAAACTACAACTATCTTACCAAACATAAGTAATAAAACAATGTTACTTGACACTTGGCCTTAAGACAATCTCGTTCTACAACACACTTTTAATTCAATGCATACAACTATGAAAATTAACCCAATTGATGGTCACACAACAACTTGCAACTCTCTACAAATGCGCATAAACCCCTAAGCTTACAATATATAGAATTTAGAAGAATTCACGCAATCAATATTCCATAGAAATCTTAGATCCTCCTTCAAATCCTTTTGGCCACGTCAATTTCCACTAATCAAGGTAACGCATAAGTTCAGCGAATCAGCGAAATATTAAAATGTCAAACTTGGTAAGATTATTTTCTATGCTTTTCTACTCTTTTCTTTGTCCCAATACTGCGCCAATTGCGTAGTCACTGGCGTCACACATTAATTCAAACGGTTTAGTCCAATCCGGTGCAATAATCACTGGAGTGAAAATTAACTTCTGCTTTAACAACTCAAATGTTTTAAGATAGTCTTTATCAAAGTAAAAAGGAACATCTTTCTCTAAAAGACTACACAGTGGTTTAGAAATTTTGGAGAAGTTGTGACGCCCCCAAATTCTCTACTTCCTCTATTGTAGATCTGGTGCTCACGTGTACATAATAAACTATAGATATTCTATATAATATGACTTCCATATATCCAAGGTTCACAGTATCCCATAACAGGTGACAGTCCTTGCCAGAATAATCTCTATGTTTGGATACCATCACTTAGATATATAGATTCATATCTTAGGTATACCCCTTTCATAGCAATAATCCCTATCTATCTGACATTCACAGTATAAGTGATAAGATTGTTCTTGAAATCGAGGAGCAATCCTCTGTTCTTCAAAACTCCCAATATCACTTAATACCCTCATTCAGATGTATAGTTCATAAGGATACTGTACTAAACTAATACAACATGCTAAATCAACTAAGAATGTAAATACAACGCAACAATTTAACAAAAGATGATATTATATCTGATAAACTTAGATTCGATTACATTATTCTCAAAATATCGTTACTATTACAGATAAAGTCATATAGGACTTGAGTTCGTAACAACGATAATGTAAAACTAAGTTAACACTGTCGTTTGCCCTTGTTTGTCCCAGAAGTTCCGGGGTTACCATCAAAGACTGCAAAAGAGTTTTGTATACAAGGATGAGCTACAAATGCTCAACAAGTTTATTTAAAAAGGTAAACACAATGTGTTTGAATTAAAAGAGTTTCAGATTTTTTTATCACAACTGAGGGTTCATCTTGAGAACCATATATATATTTCAACATTTCTGTCAGTCTTTAAAGACTTAGAAAGTTTATGTGTTCGGATATATCGTAGGGGATCAGTCTATAATGTCCAGGAATTTTAAACCTTGTATCAATTTATTTTGATATGAGAAAGTTATTTTATTTAACTTTACGGACTTAATTGGATCCATGTAAGCATTATTATTTAATTATATAATTATATGGTCCAATAATTTTCTTTGCATTAAAGGGACTCACTGATAGTTCGAATAAATTAGTGAGTTAACCCTAATAATTGATTGGCAAGAAAATTGGAAAGATTAAATAAATAATTTTATCATTTTCGGATTAAATAATTCGAATGGGGGTTTATTGTTAAAATAAATATTTCAAGCAATTAAGTAATTAAGTTGGGCATTAAATTGAAATATTAAAAGTATAATGTATTAATCCTAATAAATAAATTGGCCCATGTTTCTTTTTAATTTCGGTTGGGCCCAATTCCCTTATCATTTTCCTATTGGGCTGCTTTCCCATTCATTTAGCCAACCCAACTATTGGGTTGAGCCCAATTTCTTTTTCCGGCCGGGTTGGTCTAAATGCAGTCGGGTTGAGCCCAATCTTTAATCCAGTCGGTTTAAATCAATCTCAATCGGGTTGGATCCATTAATTGGGCGATCGGTGGGATTATTTGGGACAACTGAACAAAAGAACCCAAACCTCAAATCAAATTAGGGCTTGAGAGGCCCTATCAGACCTAGACCATCAATCGAACAGGACGGGTAAAGCAGCTCGAAGTGGCGACGTGAAGGAATCGGTCTGTTGGACTGAAAGAGAAGATCATCGACCGGCGGTCAATCGAAGCAACCGAGCGCTCAATCGAACGGACCAAGGGTTCAAAGTGCGCGGCGATTAGACCGGTGAGGACACGCGGCTCAAGGGCCAGCCGGCGATTCACAGTTGATGGTCGGGGCTTGACATGGACAACCGATCGACAGCCCACCCCCTCCTACCGTTGGTTTTGATGGGTCAATTTAGGTAATACCCAGTCTATTGGGTAAACGATTTACTATAAATTGAAACCCCCCAAACCCTAGCAAGCTGCTACAATTTTTGCCTTTCAAATTAGAGAGAGAGCAGTCACTGATAGGAGAGGGAACAGGGGAGGCCGATAGGGGAATGTCCGGGTACACCACCTACTTTGGAAGAAGGAGAAGGACTGCATTTCGATCGGTACTAAGGTATATCAGTGAGCGGCTGAGTTGCTTTAGTTTTATTTTTCCTTTTGTGTTGGTTTGTATTATACAATGTGTTGGTTTGTATTATACAATGTGTTGGTTTGTATTATACAATGCGTTGGTTTGTATTATACAATTTGTTGTTTATATTTTTCTCTTTTCTCTTTCTGTACTGGGACTTTATTGCTCTTTTGTGTTGAACTCTAGTATGATGAACCAAAAGGTTCGGGCAGCATGATTGAACATAGTAACTAGGCTATTGTTGTGGCTTAGCATGCCCAGTAGGTGTTTGGTTTAATGCCTAAGCCAGATTTTGTTTTCTTTGGTTGTATAAATTGTCCTGTCGGCATTATGGTTCATAGAATCAAGCATTGGTTCTCTGTATGTGTGATGTTGGACTGGCCACAAAACCTTGAAATAAAATTTTACAGGAAAGAATAAACACATGATTCCAATAGTATTATGTAATAATTGTATTAATTTGGTTGTGTAATTCATTGGGTTGTTCAACAAATAACTAACAAGTGGAGGTAAATTGTTTGTTAGACAACTATTGCCTAACAATAATCAAATGAGTATCATTGGCTTAATTGATGGTTATTATTTGAACTACTAAAATAATTATGTATTAACATAATAAATATTTAATTATTATTTAATTAATATTAAATAATAATTAAGTATGAATAAAGTTAATAAAATTATTATTTATTATTTCCCAATAAATAATAAATAAAGATAATAAATATTTAATTAATATTAATTAATAATTAAGTATGAATAAAGTTAATAAAA
Source organism: Aralia elata (assembly GCA_034770075.1). Classification (NCBI taxonomy): domain Eukaryota; kingdom Viridiplantae; phylum Streptophyta; class Magnoliopsida; order Apiales; family Araliaceae; genus Aralia; species Aralia elata. The sequence continues at coordinate 48,569,762 of CM068380.1, read as the reverse complement.
TAATTATTTATTATTTCCCAATAAATAATAAATAAAGATAATAAATATTTAAATATTATTTAATTAATATTAATTAATAATTAAGTATGAATAAAGTTAATAAAATAATTATTTATTATTTCCCAATAAATAATAAATAAAGATAATAAATATTTAATTATTATTTAATTAATATTAAATAATAATTAAGTATGAATGAAGTTAATAAAGTAACTATTTATTATTTATCACTAAATAATAAATAAAGATAATAAATATTTGATTCAATTAATAATAATAAACTTTTTGTACCTTTCTTGCTAGATTTTTGATTTCTTTCTTCTGATTCTGACCTTGTGCTTGTTGAGGCTTATTATGGCTTGGATATAAGTGTTTAAGCTTTGAAAATTCGTAGCTTGAAAGATCAGATTAGTGTTCTATTTATAGAAACTTCAAAATTAGGGTTTCTTTAACTTTTTTCCAATTTTGCCCTCCTAAATATCCTAGCTTGTGTACTTGTGCTACTTGCTATCTGATCTTATTGTCATGCTTGTGTTGGAGTGTGTTGAGCACAAGTTTGCACACTCCTAGCTCCATTTCTATTGGTTTAAATTTTATTTTTGATTTATTTACTTACTAATTAAACCTAGATTTTTGTTAATCATGATTAGGATGTTAATTATGTTTGGTAATACCTTAATTAAGTTCATGTATCATAATTAAGGTTTAACATTTCATAATTAAGTGTTATTGAATCAAATTAGGGTTTTAGGGTTTCCAAATTAGGGTTTAGGGTTTTCAATCCTACAATTAGGGTTTTAATCTTTTGTTTATGGTTTAATTTAATTTCAATGATTCATAATTAATATTATGATTCATTACTTAGAATATAATTATATCAATTAAGATTCTTGTATAGCAATTAGGGTTTCGGTTAGCCAATTCGGATAACTTTTGTCAATTAGGGTTTTCTGATTTAGAGTTTATAATTCAATTTACCATTTTTAACCCTAGTTAACTTATTTAGATTTTTATCAGTTAATATAATATTATATTAACTCCGAAGCACGACAAATCACTTCGTTATTTTCAAGCACGACACAGCAGCTTACCAAAATAATTTGTCGAGATGCTTTTCGGTGAATTTGTCGGAAGCACAACAAATCATTTTGTCCGTGTAAGCACGACATAGCTGCTTGGCAAAAAAATTTTATTTGACCTAATTACTCAATATAATATTCAAACACATAATGCTAAGACGGAATCAAGAAATTCATATTATAATCACAGGAATACATATATAATTCATATTAGGGTTCGGAATATTACAGAAGTCCTTGATAAAGCGCCGATAAAATCCTGCATGCCTAAGAAGGCTTCTTATTCCTTTAACAGATGTTGGTGGTAGGAGGTTCTCTATAGTCTCAATCTTTGCCCTGTATACCTCAAGTCCTTTAGCTGAAACTTTGTGCCCCAAAATTATTCCTTCTCTCACCATAAAATGGCATTTCTCGCAACTGAGCACTAAATTCGTCTCCACACATCGCTTCAAAGCCAATGTCAAATTGTCTAGGCAAAGATCAGAACTATTTCCAAAAACAGATAATCATCCATGAACACCTCTAGGTTTTGTTTAACTAAGTAAGAAAAAATAGTCGTCATACATCTTTGAAATGTGGCTGGTGCATTGCAGAGACCAAAAGACATCATTCTGAACGCAAAAGTTCCATATAGGCATGTAAAAGTGGTCTTCTCTTGATCTTCTGGAGCAATAGCAATTTGGTTGTATCCTGAATATCCATTTAGAAGGCAATAAAATTGGTGTCCAGCCAATCTATCTAACATCTGATCAATGAACGGCAAGGGAAAATGATCTTTACGAGTTGCCTTGTTCAACCTTCTATAATCAATGCAAATTCGCCACCCGATCACTGTTCTTGTAGGAACGAGTTCATTGTTCTCGTTTATGACTACTGTCATTCCTCCCTTCTTTGGTACACAATGAACCGCACTTACCCACGAACTATCAGATATTGGATAAATAATACCAGTGTCTAACCATTTAATAATCTTCTTTTTCACCACCTCCTTCATAATAGGATTCAGTCGACGTTGCTGCTCAATAACTGGCTTCGCTTCGTCCTCCATTAAAATTTTATGCATACAAAATGAGGGGTTGATTCCTTTGATATCTGCTAATGTCCAACCAATTGCTGACTTGTACTTCCGTAATACTCGCGAAAGCTTTTCTTCTTGAAATTGGTTAAGTGAAGCAGATATAATAATAAGCAGAGTGCTAGATTCCCCTTAATATGCATACCGTAAATGCTTAGATAAAGCCTTTAATTCCAATGTAGGTGGTTCCTCCATAGACGGTTTTGCACGCAATGAAGAATCTCTTGAATTATTCAAAGCTTCAAATTGTTGAATGTAACTAACAAACTCTGGAGTCTAATCTAATATCTCCAAGTATTCTTGAGACTCCCAAGATTCTAAAACTGTCGGACTTACCAATGCTGATTCAAGTGACTCTAAAAGATACGTTTCTAAGAATACCTCATTCACTGCTTCTGTGATTAGATCAACGCGAAAACATTCTTCCTCTTCTTTCAAAAATTTCATAGACTTTAGAACACTAAATGTAACCCTTTGATCTTGAACCCATATTGTCAACTCACCTTTCTGCACGTCAATCAAAGTTCTTCCTGTTGCTAAGAAGGGTCTTCCAAGTATAATTAGTATTTCCTTATCTTCTTTGAAATCTAGAATTATAAAATCTGCCGGAAAGATGAACTTATCAACCTTCACTAAAATATCTTCAACAATACCTCTTGGATATGTCACAGATCTATCTGCAAGTTGTAAGGTTATGTTTGTCAGCCTTGGTGCTTCAGTCCTAATTGAGTGTAAACAGAAAGTAGCATCAAATTGATGCTCGCTCCCAAATCACACAATGCACTCCCTAAAAATTGATTACCGATCGTACACGAGATAGTAAAACTTCCCGGATCCTTCAACTTTGGTGGTAACTTTTTTTGTAAGATTGCACTGCATTCTTCAGTCAATGCCACAATTTCAAAATCACCTAATCTCCTTTTCTTAGATAAAATGTCTTTAATGAATTTTGTGTAACTTGGCATTTGCTCCAAAGCTTCTGCAAATGGTATGTTGATGTGGAGCTTTTTAAATACCTCAAGAAATTTTGCAAACTGATTATCCACTTTTTGCTTTTGCAATCTCTGCGGAAAAGGAATTGGAGGGATCTTTTGCATATGTTTTCCTAATTCTTCTTTGACTTGTGAATTATCTTCCTTCTTTTCTTTTTTCTTTTCCTCGTTATCTTCACCCACATCTAATTCTTCATTCATACATACATCATCAATTGCATTCTTGCTATCTACCTATGGTAATTCCTTACCACTTCGTAAAACAACATTTAAATTTTTATCAAGGTTGTGCACTTCCTTCATTGTATTACTTGAAAAATTCTGAAGTTGGCTATTGATGTTGGTAGCAAAATGTTCAAATAATTGTTCCATTTTAGCAATTCTTGCATTATTTTCCGCCTGATATTTCGACAACAAATCATCTATCATTGCTTTCTGTTCTTGTTGAAAAGACTGTTGCTCCTGATCTTGCTTCTTCTTCTGAATATGATCTTCGACATTGAGATTTTGATTACTTTGATAATTAGATCCTTCAACAAACTGCACTGACTCGACCTTAATTGCGCATTGACTCCTTGCATGATTTCCTGTACAAATATCACATACCAATGTATCCCTCTGCATAGATTGATATCCACCAGAATCGAATTTCCTTGCTAAAGCCGCCACTTACATCTTTCTGATTTACTGCCACAGTTCCAATTCGCATATTTCTTGTGTGACAAACGAGAATTTTTGTAACTTAATTTTAAATATTTATTGAATTAAATAAATATTTTTCGATGATTTGATTGTTGAATTAATTGATTAATCGATGAATTTGTGGTAGATTAATTTAATTATATGTGTTACATTAATTAGATTAATGTGGAGAATTTTTATATTTAAAGTATGTGTTTAATTGAATTTATTTGATTAAATACATTATTTAAATAAGTATAATGATATTTCTAATTAATTATTATTAATTAGAGATTTAATAATTTGTCATTATTAATAAATGAGAATTTTATTTATATGACTATGTGATTTAATGTAGAATTATTCTATTTTATTTAATTGATTTTAGCAAGATTATTTTATTAATTTAAAGTGTGACATGAAACTATATAATAAGTAGTTTATTAAAATAAATTAGAAGGGGGAATAATTGGCTAGCCAAACAAGGCCTTAAGGGAGGTTGGTGTCAGTTAACCCATTATGGGATCAACTGACACCCATGATTAAGCCAGTTGGTTCATTACGTATTATTATTATCAGTTCTTAGAAATTAAGTTAGAGCAATATAGAGAGAAAATTTGTGAAACTCTTCAGATTGAAGAAGGAAATCATTCATCTAGTTGCATAATCTAGCACCAAATCAAAGATAATTCTTAGACTTTAACCTTTAATTTACGTTTTCTTAATTTTCTCCATGAATGCATGTTCTGAGTTATCTGTAAACCAAATTGTATGGCTAAATCTTTAAATAATTTGATGTTAGATGTTAGTAAGCATGTATTTATGTGTTTTATATGATTTAAATATGATTTGGGGTAATTTAATCCGTGAAATTTCGTTTATATGAGAATTCAGAAAGTTACAGAGTATTACAGTGTACGAACATAGTTTGAATGTATGAAATTGAAATCTGTGTTACTAGTTAATTGGATAATTGATAACTTACTTTGATTATGCATGTATAAATGAAGAAAACAAGTTTTAAACGGTTTAATTTGGTGTTATAATGAACCTGTTATGTGTGATTTCATGAATATTGAAGAACTCTGATAAAATGATAAGAAACCTTAAATTTGATTCTTAGATTCATGATGTATGTGATTTAAGTTGTTAGAATTATGCTAGAAGGCTTGGGTAACAATTATAGATGAATTATAATGTCTGGGTTTGTTTAATTTGGCGATTAGAATAACAAGATTGGAAATTTTTGGCCTGTTTCTGCGTTCTTCGCGAACTGCAGAAACTGGAATTCGTGATTCTCGCCCCGGCGAGAATTTTGTGAAGGAAATCCTTGCCCCGGCGGGAGCTCGCCCCAACGAGAATTTTGTGAAGAAATTCCTCGCCCCGGCGGGAGCTCGCCCCGGCGAGAATTTTGTGAAGAAATACCTCGCCCCGGCGAGAATTTTGTGAAGGGATTCCTCGCCCCGGCGAAGAATAAAAAAAAAGAGTAAAAAGACGAGAGTAAAAATTTTCTTCTTTCTTTGAGATCATGTTATGATATCGTAGACATACCTAAAACTTAGGCTAATGTATAAAATAAATACTGAAATACTGTAATGGGTGGTAAGCATAAACCCATTGATTGTTCGATGTCAACTGAGCTATCAAAATAGAAATTTTGGATGAGAATGAATCCTAACGTGTTTATAATATTGTAACTAATTATTGTTACTGTTTTATAAACGGAATGTATAGGTTGATTAAAGAAACGTGAGTCTTAAATTTATAGTCTACGCACGAGGCATGAATCTTATCCTTACTTTTTACGTTTACGCAAATTCTTGAACTTAATTCTCTTATCATATATGTTTCATAATGCTATTACTTACTCGAGCAAGTTATTATTTCTATTCCATTCAATTTCATGGATTCAATGAGACGTTTTAAATTCCTCTTTGTAATGCTTCAGTTATATAGAACTTATTCAACTGTACCTTTTGTGAGTTTTAGTTTTGATTCTCGAATTACACCTTTTGAACCTTGATTGACTAGCGAACCCTTTTGATTCGACTAGTCCATAGTTGATGAGCGTTCTAAATTCTAGAAACGTTATTGAAGTAAATCCAAACCAAACTTCCTTTGGTGCGGACTCCGATGTCAAACTGAGATGAACAACCCTTATACAGGGGATTTTATTACGCGTTAGCGTTAAGATGTTGTGCACATACATGGTACAAAGGGCTGATCCCCCTGAGTACGAGAAGCAAGGTCCATATAGTCTTATGACTGTTAAAGGTTTAAAGTAGAAATACTTGATAACCTAGGACATAGTTCGTGGTCTTAAGACCCTCAGACGTTCTTTTGAATCTTGTCTTATATTCTTGACTCAAAAGGTAAATCTTCGATTATTCAATATCCGTTAATTATTTCGCATGTTATTATTATTGTTGTTGTTATACTTGCTGGGCAATCATTGCTCACCCTTGCATAATAACATTGCAGCTAAAGTTGAAAGAACTGATGAGCCATCCACTAGTAAAGGCAAAGGAAAAGCAAACAAGTGATGGAGACTTGTTTTATTTGATTCAATGATGTTTATGTAATAGACTTAATTTATGTTTCCGCATTGATGTTTATTAAGGTTAGATAAGCTGGGATTTATTATGAATGATGTTTTAACCCTTTAATGGGAGATTTCTATTCTATTTAAGAGTTTTCATTTATATTTGAATGGGTAGTTAGATGTGATGTGATGTTTTTAGATTGTGAACACCAAATCCTGAGGAAACAAAGTACCCGAATTTGGGGGTGTCACAGGTTGGTATCAGAGCTGTAGGTTATGAACCTTAGGTGGGGGAAAACCTTAGGGTAGTAGCCTTTTAAGAGTCAGAAAATATAGTGGTGATAAACTCTCATCGAGTTCTAAGGAATGAATTAAGGAAATTCATTAAAGATAATAAAAGACTTTATGTGTTATGTGCTTATGTGTTAACAACCTATGTACTGCGACTAGTGTCGAGTATTAATTAAAACTTAAACTTTGTTGTCAGGATGTCAGATGTTGGAGGATCCAGTCAGCCTAGGGAGATTGAGCCCCGAGTGGCTGGAGAGGAGGAGCCCCGTGATATCCATGTTATCCGGGAGCAGTTGATACAGAGAGAGCCATCTCCATTGATCACTGTTGAGGGTCAGGAGTATGAGCCTGAGTCTGATCCAGAGGAGGATCTTGAGGAGGTAGAGGCGGAGGATGATGATGAGGATTCCGAGGAGGTACCCCTTACCTCTGTCGATGTTGAGATGTATGACGCATTATATGATCGTACTGTAGAGTTGCAGGACAGAGTCAGAGATTGGGAGAGACTGGCAAATATACGCCAGACTTTTATAGAACAGAAGGATGAGAAGATTGAGGATCTTGAGATACGTCTTGGGGACGTAGAATGGAAGTTAGTTTAGGCAGAGAGTCAAAAAGAAGACTTACTGGCAGAGAATGAAAAGATGAAACTTGAGATTCAGAAATTGAAGGATGACCTGAGTGAGGAGTCAGCAGAACGTGCAAGAGCAGAGGATGCCTGGATGAATAATGCTCGACGTGCAGAAATTTTCGAAGAAGGGGAACGGGCAAAGAAGGCCAAGATTGAGGAGACAGACTATACCTTCCAGACAGCGATTGATAGGGCTCAGGATCGAGTTCTCCACTATCCACTTCAGTTCGAGGACTTGCCATGGTACATGTTGGATCGCAGGACGATGTGCCGTATCATGGAGGAAGAACGTAGACAGGCAGTTCGACGGCTTAGTAGGCCATGATAGGAAAAGTTTTTGAGTTATGTGTAAATATTTATGATGTTTTATGATGTAAATTCCAGCGTGATTATACACAATGGAATATGACTATTTAATCCTAAAGATTGTTTGATCTTGGGATAGTTGATGTTAATAGCAGTGATGCTATCTTTTTATGTTTAAGACCTTTGAATTAATGAAATATCAGTTTTATTTGAAGAAGTTATATGTTAAATGTTTAACATGAATTGTTTGAGTTAAATGTTGAACACTTAAGAACTTGAGTGATGATCTAATAAGCGCAAATTCTTGAATAGAAAATGACGTCGAGACGCCAACCACGTCAACAAGCTCAGGAGAGCTCTACCAATAACAACGACGCCAATGCTAATCCCGTTCAGTAGTTGGTGGACCTTTTGGCTGGAGCACTTGCGAATCAGCAGCAAGCTCCACCTGTGACGTCATTTAAGGATTTTAAAGCGGTAGGACCGCCAGAATTTAAGGGTTCCCTAAACCCGATCGAAGCCCAAACTTGGGTGATGGAAATGGAGAAAGTATTTGACGTTGCGAGGGATAGTGAAGACCAAAAGACTGCCTTCGCAACGTTTATGCTTAAGTCAGAAGCTAGTTATTGGTGGCAAGCGAATAAGGTTCGAGGAGGTCAGGGTGTGATTGCATAGGAGAGATTTAAGGAGATGTTCTTTGAGATGTACTTTCCGACGATCTCGCGTAACCAAATGGAGATTCAATTTCTAGAGCTGAAATAGGGTACCATGACTGTACCGGAGTACGCGACGAATTTCAATGAGTTGGCTAGGTTCGCAACTTATCAAGTAAATACGGATGAGAGGAAAGCAAGGAGGTTTGAACAAGGGTTGAAGCCGTGGTTGTATAGCAAGGTGTCAATGTTCTAATTGAACACTTTTGCTGGAGTTTTGGAAAAGGCGATCATCGCAGAAGGTGGGAGTGATGCCCTAACTAAGTATAACCAAAAACAGAAGAAGAAGAAGGGTGAAAATGAGAATAATAAGGCAAGTGGTAGTAGCAGTGGTGGTCACAACCAAAAGAGGAAGTGGAATGATAATGGATCTGCTGGAAATCAACAGGGAGGTCAGAAGAAGAAGATAGAAGCGTGTGTTACATGTGGGAAGAATCACATAGGGATTTGCCTGAAGGAGAAGAGGGTGTGCTACAATTGCAACCAGGAGGGCCACATAGCACCGAATTGTCCGAATCCGAAGAAGGGCACTTGTTTCACATGTGGATCGAAGGATCATTTGGCTAAGGATTGCCCCAAGAAAGCAGCAGCAGGAACAGGATCTGGAGGAAATAAGGGAAACAGTGGTGGTAGTACATTGGCTATAACCGGATCAGCACCAACAAACCGACCTACTGCAAGGACTTTCAACATGACCGTGCAAGATGCCGTGCAGTCTCGCGATGTGCTGTCAGGTATCATTCCGATCAATAATATAGATGTTTATGTATTGTTTGATTCAGGTACTACTTGTTCATTTATATCCGATGACTTTGCTAAGAACTTAGATTTGTGTAAGGAGGAATTAGATTACCCTTTGAACATAGAAATTGTGAATAGGGAGGTAATTCCTGTTAGGTACGTACACAAGAACTGTAGAGTGAACATTAAGGAAAATGTGATGACAGTAGATCTGATCCCAATCAAACTTGGGGAATTTGACGTTATTCTGGGTATGGATTGGTTATTTAATTATGGAGCGATAATTGATTGCCAAAAGAAACGTATTAACCTTATGACTCCGTCAAAGGTAGTATTTTACGACAGCAAATCGCCTAGACAAGCGAGTTGTCTGACGATGATGCAGGCCAGGAAGTTTTTAAGACAAGGCTGTGTGGGATACTTAGCCTACATAGTTGATACTCGAAAAGAGAGTCCGAAATTAGAAGAAATACCTGTTGTAAGGGACTTTGTAGACGTCTTTCCCGACGATTTGCCAGGACTTCCGCCAGACAGGGAAGTTGAGTTTATAATCGATTTGGCGCCAGGAACTGCCCCGATATCGAAAGCTCCGTACCGTATGGCCCCAGTAGAGATGAAAGAATTGATGGTGCAGCTATAAGAACTTTTAGATAAGAAGTATATTCAGCCGAGCGTATCACCGTGGGGAGCGCCGGTATTGTTTGTTAAAAAGAAAGACGGATCGATGCGACTTTGCATTGATTACAGGGAGTTGAACAAGGTCACGATTAAGAATAAATACCCGTTGCCAAGAATCGACGACTTGTTTGATTAGTTGAAATGAGCTAGATATTTCTCGAAGATAGATTTGAGGAGTGGGTATCATCAGTTGAAGGTGAGGAAGGAAGATGTACCGAAGAAAGCGTTCAGAACTCGTTATGGTCATTACTGTTAGGTTTGTACATAGCGCGAATATGCAATCAAATTACATAAATAGTGCGGAAGCGCGATAAAATCAGATTTTAAAATTTTATACAAACCATCACCATGATCTTTCTTTATGCACAATTATTAATTAAACGAAAGAGATGGAGAATAAGAATTATACCCTTGTAGAATTCTAGCTTCCTCAGGTACAAGTTCACCTCCAATTCCTTCGCGTTCTCCTTGAATTCCACCGATTAAATTCCTTCCTTTGATCAACGTTAGCCACCCAAGTGTTTGGCCTCTAGAGGTGATCCACCAAGGAATAATACTTGTTCAAGAAGATGGGTGTTGGCAAAACCCTAGTTTCTATCTCTATAGAAATTGTACGTACTCTCTACAATTCTTATGCAAGAGTGTGTAACCCTAATCTATGATAAGACTTCTCTTATTTATAGATATAGGAAAACCCTTCCCTAAACTATTTAGGATTAGGGTTTCTATTCTAATTAAACTCCTAATTCAATTAGGAATTCATGTGAGAGTACTTCTATTAATTAATTCCCAATCCCTATTAGGAATTAAATAATAGTAATAGTAATAATAATAATAAGACTCATCTTATTAATTTATATTTAATATTTCTAAAATATTAAATAATAAATATTAAGCTATTTAATTTATTCTATCTCCATAGACTAAATTAAATACACTTAACTTATTATTACAATTATGCCATTTACTTCTTAAATAAATATTTTTTTTTTGCGGTGTGACCCTTTAGGTTCTCCATATTAAACCGGTTGTGAATAAATCAATTAAAACAATTCTAATCTTATTTAAATAAATAAATTAAATTATTTAATTCATTTAAATAAATAATATTTATTCTACAATAAGGGTAAGCCCCCTTAGCGATCAACGACTTTCCAGATAATATAGATTTCAACATTAATCATAAAAGAACCTTTCAGTGCATAGTTACCGTACAATTCAATCCTTCTACCATACAATGTCCCAATTAAATATAAGACATGGAATTACTGTCAAGTCTTATTTTATTTAATTATATGTATTTCGATTCTCAAATGCACAACTCTAATTAATGCAAATTAGAAACTCCTTTCTAATTTCATTCTGCTTTGGCCAAAGACTTCTGAGTCGTCATTTATCGAATCACATAGGATATTCTCTCCTTTTACTAGAAGTGGTAGATTCTTTATTGATCATTCACCTATCTCCATATATAACTTATTATACCCAATCATACCCTTTGATATACCCTAAAGGTCTTAAGGGACATGTCAAAGTATAACTCATCATACACAAGATACTATGATGATCTCAAGTCCAAGGATCACTTGTACTACTATCACTAGAGGAATTCCTATTGACAGGCGAGTAAAACTCCATTAGGTATTCCTTAGCGAGCCACGTTCAGTGAACTTATTCTCTAATAATCACCTACATACTTGCTTTAGTGTCTCCACACAAATGATTATGAGATCAATCATCCTCTTCATAAGAGCAAGCAACGTATGTACTAATCTATCCGGATTCACTAATCCCCTTTTTAGTAATCCAACGATTAGGAACAATTTTAGTTTGTGAGCTATCTAGAATTTAGATCTCATTAGCATGATCACCATCATGATTCTAAAAATATTGCTCAAAACTATGGGTTTATCACATTTAATATAACAGCACCATGTAGATAAAGTAAAATGCCTTTAACAAACAAATAAGATTACAAAGTATATGCTACATCATATCAAATATGATTGGCTTGTGTGCATACTACTTTCAATCTCCCACTTGCACTAAAGCCAATCGCCATGGTATCTAATACCCTTCTTCTCTAAGTGACGATTATCCTGCTGTTGGATAAAGCTTCAGTAGATGGATATGCAATGCTGTTCTCGAGAGTCCACTATCTCTATAGTGACTTTTCTTCTTTCAATGATTTTACTAATCAAATGAAAGTGCCGCAACACATGTTTGAATCCAAGATGAGACTTAGGAACTATTTCTAGTTCTGTAATGAACTTTTCATCCAAACAATCAACTTGCAGCTTCATTTACAGCTATATACTTTGTCTTTGTCATTAAACCAGCAACTCTTTGCTGTTTGGAACTTTTCCAATTCACTGCACCACCTTTCAAGGTAACGATTTACCTTAAAGTGGATTTGTTATCGTCTTGGTCAGTCTGAAAAAACTTGAGTCTGTTTAGCCCTCTAGTTTTAATTCGGACCTACCATGAATTATGATTACATCTTCAATACCGGTTTAGTACTTAAAGATGTTTATCACTGTCTTACAGTGATCTTCTCTAGAATATCACTTATCAACATCAAGCCTAGTATATTCATTGCATGCATGATAGTAACTCATGCGATCTCTCTTTTAATTGGGGACAATTTTAGAGAGATACACTCCACGGCTCATCATTATGAGACCTTTCTTGGAGTTTGCAATGCTAAACGCCTTTAGCATTGAATGAATATACGTTCATTGGGTCAAGCCGAACATCCTTTTAAATCTATCTATATAGATTTCTATCCCCAATTTATAGGATGCTCCTCCCAAGTCATTCATGGAAGAATGTTTAGACAATTTTATCTTTACTGATTGTAGCATTGGTGTGTTATTCCTTGTCGGTAGTATATCAACATATAATACCAAGAATGTCACAGTGCTCCCACTTACCCTTTTGTACACACTAGGTTCATTCTCATTTTTGATAAAATCAAACTCTTTTGATTGTCTCATCAAAATGAATGTTCCATTTTTGAGAAGCTTGCTTCAATCCATAAATGGATCATTGTAGCTTAAAACACGATTTGCTTCAACCTTTGAAACAAATTCCTCTGGCTGTATCATACATACATTCTCCTCAAGTCTTCATTGAGGAAGGGTGTCTCCACATCCATTTTTGCCAGATTTCGTAATAAGCTGCAATCACAAGCAAAATCCAAATGGACTTGAGCATTACCCAGTAATAAGGTTTTATCACAATCAACTCCTTGACTTTATTTGAAACCTTTTAAACAGGTCTTGTCTTATAGGTCTCCACCTTGCCATTTTCCCCAGTCTTTCTCTTAAAGACCCATATTCACACTCTTGGCACTATGCCCTTTTGTGGAGTAACCAGAGTCTATACTTGGTTCTCATACATGGAGTCCATTTCGGATTTCATGGCCATCTGCCATTTCTCTGAGTGTCTTCTACTCATAGCCTCATTGTATATAACTGGATCATCATCCTCTATGATGCGTACCTCATCATCATCCTCTATGATGAATCCATACCTCCCTGGTATCTTCGGTACTCTTCCAGATTTACGATTCGGTTGTGGTACAATAGGTCTATCTACAGGTTCCTCGATTCGACTTAAAGTGCTTTGTGGTTCTTGAACTCCTTCAAGATCTTTTACCCTCCCACTAGCTCTTTCAATGATAAACACCTTTATCTAAGAAGGCAGCGTGTAGGATTATAGTAATAATACCCTAAACTTACTTTAGGATATCCCACAAGTCTGCACTTGTCAGATTTTCTCCCAAACTTATCTTTGAAACCTTTTCACATAAGCTGGACAACCCTTATCTTAACATACTTAAGATTAGGAATCCTCCCTATCCATAACTTTTATGGAGTCTTGGGGCCAGATTTTGAGGTTACCTTATTATGTAGATATGCAGCCGTTTCTAGGGCATAACCCTAAATGGATACTAGAATGTCGGTAAAAATCATTATGGACTGCACCATGTCTAACAAGGTACAATTTCTCCTTTTAGATACACCAATCAATTATTGCGTATCAGAAGGTGTCCATTGTGAGAAAATACCATTTTGAGATGATCTAGAAACTCATTGCACAAGTATTCTTTCCTCGATCTGATCAAAGAATCTTAATACTTTGTCAATATGTTTCACTTCTGAATTCTTTGAAACTTTCAAATGATTCAGATTTGTATTTTATCAAATACACATATTCAACTCTTTGAATGATCATCTCCTTTTCTTTTACTAATTTGTTCAATTTGCAAAATTATTTTTCATGTAAGTCAAGTTTACAAAGTCTATCAAGTAATCTTCCAGTTTCAAACAAAACATTATCGTTATAAATAGAACAACAATTGTTCTTAAATATAATACCAAAACCTTCCTTGTCCAACAACGGAAGTAATAATGTTTCTAAAGAGAACTGGAACATAATAACAACTTATTAACTTAATAGACTTGCCCGTAGGCAATGCGAAACTATAAGTTCCTATGGTTAATGCAACAACCTTTGCTCCATTCTCACACATAAGATTTACTTAATCTTTGTTTAGCTTTCTACTTCTGCTTAGTCTCTGCATTGGATTGCATATGTGAGAACTACAGCCGGTATCCAATACCCAAGTAGAACCTTGATTTACAAAAAACATTTATTTCAATAATGAACAAACCTATATCTGTAACCGAAGCTTTATTAAGCTTCTTCTGGTTACCCTCTGCAAGATTCTCCTTACAGTTTACTTTCCAGTATCCAGGCTTATTGCAGTGGAAGCAAACTCCTTTGCTATCTGCATCAGTCTTGTTCTTATTGTCCTTTATTTTTGCCTTTCCATTTACCTTCTTTGAATTGTTCTTCTTTTAAGAAGATCCTTTGGCCCTCTTCCGCTTCCTGGAAGAATCATCTACCAGTAAGACTTGGTCTTTCTTGGTTGAAAATTGACTCTTTATTGTTTTCAACATGTTTAAGCAACTCAGGCAGGCTGACATATAGCTTTTTCATGTGAAATTCACAATAATTTGTGAGAAAGAGTCTGGAAGTGATTGCAAGATCAAATCTTGGATCAACTCTCCATCCATTAAAACCCAGTTGTCCCAATTGTTCAATCAAATTGATCATTTTAGGACATATGTCTGTACTGTAGTGCCATCGGTCATTCTAGATCGGAAGAGCTCCTTAGATATCTGATATCTAATAGTCCTACTTTCCTCACCCTTCAACTCCTTGAAGGTGCCGGAGTACAGTAGGAGCATCCATAGTTTCATGTTGACGCTGAAACTCGTTACTCATGGATGCGAGCATGATGCATTGAGCCAACTGTGCATCATCTTGCCACTTTCTAAAAGTAGCAATCTCTTCCTCTGAGGCATTGTCTGCAACCATTGCAGGGATAGGTATATTAAGGATATAAGATAACTTTTCAGCCTTGAGAACTATTCTCAAATTCATTAACTAGTCCATGTAATTCGGTCCGGTTAATTAGTATCTAATATGCTATGCAGTGATAGTGAATTAGACATCGTAAAATTCTGTAAATGAATTTGTAATTTAACAACATTTTAGCATACATTCATTTTTAATTAATTACCAAAATAAATTAGGTCTTTATTTTAAATTGGTATCTCCCACTATTTTCATCAAACTATATTACCCTCATTATATAGTTCGGCAATTCTAATTAAAGATTTGCTAGTGAGACTAAGGATCCCATTTTAGATGTATATAGCCTTGTGGTGACACAACAAACGATATATAAATAAATAGGTAAACAACTATTGTCAATTACATCTCTATGTAACTCCTTGTATTTTGTCTCTTAGATTATTTTGATCAAGTGGTGACACATCCGAATCAAAATTATCCAAGTTAAGTCCATCCTAGCACTTCCATATATTCGAAAGAAAAACACTGTCCTTGTGGTGACACAACAAAACAGCATCGTTCAGTCTATGTATAAGCATCAAATGTGATAAAGCAACATCTTAAATATTTTAATACTTGCCTTGTGGTGACACAACAAACTCATATTAAATATTTAATACTCTATTGCTTTACCATGCTAGAAGGCGACGTTCGATATTCCAAATATCTTTGAACGCTTAGGACTTAATATGATTTCTTTGAGGGGTTTGTTATTATTTGTCTCATCTTGTTTAGCGCGCATGCACATATATATATAAAATACGCGTCATATTATTTAACATGTGAAGCATGTTGTATAATATATAATATATACATAGCAAGCATGCACATATAGAATACTATATTCTACCCGGATTGATTATGGACTTTTATTCTAGTTTGGTTCACTAGAGCCACCAAGTGAACCAAAAGGTCAAACCTAGGGTGCAAGAATTAAATTTAAATATAACTATTACATTTAAACCCGGGTTCCATTACAAACGGGTCTTTAAGCGCTCCTTGCTCCTTTGTCTCCAATTCTTCAAGTAATTCTAACTAAACCTATTACATAAACTATTTACAATAAATAGAAACCTTGATCAGTAGTCAAGGGGAGGTACATAGGAGGAAGATAGAATTTACATCAAGGAAAAATTAGAGAAGACGAGGTACGCAGACCCCATTTATAAAACTCATTCACTCAAGCATCCACTAAAATAAATCCAATCACATATTGGTCAATAGTTCATAATCAATCCCTATTTATCATCATACATATCTCTATATGTATCAATAAATAACATTCATCCCATTAATAATAAAATCATTCCATATATGCATTGATATCATTTAATGGGCAATATTAGTTAGTATAAAATTCAATTTCAACTCTAATTAGTTATCATGGAATCCAATTCCAACTCTAATTAGTTATCATGAAATCCAATTTTAATTAAAATAAACTTCTTTATTTTAATCATATTTCAAATCAAAATAAACTCTTTTATTTTAATTTATCCAATTTTTTTGAATAAAAATAAACTCTTTTATTTTTAATCAAATTCCAAATCAAAATAAAACACCTTTATTTTAATTAATATGGAAACCAATTTCAAGTTTAAAATAAACACCTTTATTTTTAACTTAAAATTGTTGGAAAATAAAATATGTTGAATCCTATTCCTTATCAAAATAAACATCTTTATTTTTTTAAGGAAACATGGAATCCTATTCCATATGTGAATAAACTCCTTTATTCTAGGAAACATGGAATCCTATTCCATATGTGAATAAACTCCTTTATTCTAGGAAACATGGAATCCTATTCCATATGTGAATAAACTCCTTTATTCTAGGAAACATGGAATCCTATTCCATATATGAATAAACTCCTTTATTCTAGTTAACGTAGAATCCAATTCCAAGTTCAAATAAAACTTTTAATTTTAATTATATTCCAATTCAAAATAAACCTTTTATCTTAATTGAAAATAAATAAAATCAAAATAAATAAAAAATAAATAAAATAAATAAAATAATTTTACACAAACAATTATGCCCAATTAAATTGTTCTTAACACATATCAATGTATATACAGAATCAAAACAATTAATAATTCGCATAAAGTTTGGCTCTTGATACCACTGTTAGGTTTGTACATAGCGCGAATATGCAATCAAATTACATAAATAGTGCGGAAGCGCGATAAAATCAGATTTTAAAATTTTATACAAACCATCACCATGATCTTTCTTTATGCACAATTATTAATTAAACGAAAGAGATGGAGAATAAGAATTATACCCTTGTAGAATTGTAGCTTCCTCAGGTACAAGTTCACCTCCAATTCCTTCGCGTTCTCCTTGAATTCCACCGATTAAATTCCTTCCTTTGATCAACGTTAGCCACCCAAGTGTTTGGCCTCTAGAGGTGATCCACCAAGGAATAATATTTGTTCAAGAAGATGGGTGTTGGCAAAACCCTAGTTTCTATCTCTATAGAAATTGTACGTACTCTCTACAATTCTTATGCAAGAGTGTGTAACCCTAATCTATGATAAGACTTCTCTTATTTATAGATATAGGAAAACCCTTCCCTAAACTATTTAGGATTAGGGTTTCTATTCTAATTAAACTCCTTTAATTAAATTAAACTCCTAATCCAATTAGGAATTCATGTGAGAGTACTTCTATTAATTAATTCCCAATCCCTATTAGGAATTAAATAATAGTAATAGTAATAATAATAATAAGACTCATCTTATTAATTTATATTTAATATTTCTAAAATATTAAATAATAAATATTAAGCTATTTAATTTATTCTATCTCCATAGACTAAATTAAATACACTTAACTTATTATTACAATTATGCCATTTACTTCTTAAATAAATATTTTTCTTTTGCGGTGTGACCCTTTAGGTTCTCCATATTAAACCGATTGTGAATAAATCAATTAGAACAATTCTAATCTTATTTAAATAAATAAATTAAACTATTTAATTCATTTAAATAAATAATATTTATTCTACAATAAGGGTAAGCCCCCTTAGCGATCAACGACTTTCCAGATAATATAGATTTCAACATTAATCATAAAAGAACCTTTCAGTGCATAGTTACCGTACAATTCAATCCTTCTACCATACAATGTCCCAATTAAATATAAGACATGGAATTACTGTCAAGTCTTATTTTATTTAATTATATGTATTTCGATTCTCAAATGCACAACTCTAATTAATGCAAATTAGAAACTCCTTTCTAATTTCATTCTGCTTTGGCCAAAGACTTCTGAGTCATCATTTATCGAATCACATAGGATATTCTCTCCTTTTACTAGAAGTGGTAGATTCTTTATTGATCATTCACCTATCTCCATATATAACTTATTATACCCAATCATACCCTTTGATATACCCTAAAGGTCTTAAGGGACATGTCAAAGTATAACTCATCATACACAAGATACTATGATGATCTCAAGTCCAAGGATCACTTGTACTACGATCACTAGAGGAATTCCTATTGACAGGCGAGTAAAACTCCATTAGGTATTCCTTAGCGAGCCACGTTCAGTGAACTTATTCTCTAATAATCACCTACATACTTGCTTTAGTGTCTCCACACAAATGATTATGAGATCAATCATCCTCTTCATAAGAGCAAGCAACGTATGTACTAATCTATCCGGATTCACTAATCCCCTTTTTAGTAATCCAACAATTAGGAACAATTTTAGTTTGTGAGCTATCTAGAATTTAGATCTCATTAGCATGATCACCATCATGATTCTAAAAACATTGCTCAAAACTATGGGTTTATCACATTTAATATAACAGCACCATGTAGATAAAGTAAAATGTCTTTAACAAACAAATAAGATTACAAAGTATATGCTACATCATATCAAATATGATTGGCTTGTGTGCATACTACTTTCAATTACGAGTTTCTGGTGATGTCATTTGGTCTAACGAATGCTCCTGCAGCATTCATGGACTTAATGAACAGGGTGTTTAAGCCATTTTTGGACAAGTTTGTAGTAGTATTCATTGACGATATTCTAATTTATTCCAAAACCAAGGAAGAACATGCAGAACATTTGAAGTTGACATTAGAAGCATTAAGAAGAGAGAAGTTGTACGCAAAGTTTTCAAAGTGTGAATTCTGGATAGAACGAGTGCAATTTCTTGGACATGTGATTGACAAGGATGGGATTTCGGTGGATCCGTCAAAGGTTGAAGCAGTGCTTAACTGGGATCAGCCGAGAATGCCATCGGAAGTGAGGAGTTTCCTCGGATTAGCGGGTTACTACAGGAGATTCATTTAGGATTTTTCCAAAATCGTGACTCCGTTAACGAATTTGACTAGAAAGACGGTGAAGTTCGTTTGGACGGAGAAGTGTGAGGAAAGTTTTCAAGAATTAAATAAGAGGTTGAGTACGGCGCCTGTGTTGTCTCTACCGGATAGCACAGGAAATTTTGTGGTGTACAGTGATGCGTCGCATAAAGGACTAGGCTGTGTGCTTATGCAGAACGGTAAGGTCATTGTGTATGCGTTACGACAATTAAAGGATTATGAAAAGGGGTATCCTACCCATGATTTGGAGTTGGCCGCGGTGGTGTTTGCTTTGAAGATATGGAGGCACTATCTTTACGGGGAGAAGTGTGAAATATATACAGAGCACAAAAGTCTGAAATATATTTTTACACAGAAGGATCTGAATATGCGTCAGAGGAGATGGTTGGAATTGATAAAGGATTACGACTGCAAAATTTTATACCATCCGGGTAAAGCGAATGTCGTGGCCGACGCCTTAAGCAGAAAGGAACGGGAGAAACTATTCATATTAACCGCTCAGGAGGAGCTAATCACAGCAATGGCAAAACTGGAGTTGGAGGTGAAATTTTCGGAAGAGTGTGACGAAAAATTATTTCAGTTGAGAATTGGTTCAGCTTTGGTGGATAAGGTTAAGGAAACACAAAATCAGGACGAAGAATGTGAGAAAATCAGGAAAAGAATATCTGGAGGTGATGAAGTAAAATTCAAAGTGGATAATGAAGGAGTATTGAGATTCGAGGGAAGGATTTGGGTTCCGCCAGTACAAGAGGTTAAGGAGGAAATTTTGAGCGAGGCTCATAATTCGAGATATTCGATTCATCCGGGTAGTACGAAGATGTACCAAGATCTCCGACAGCATTTTTGGTGGCCGAATATGAAGAGAGATGTTGCCGATTGTGTAGCCAAGTGTTTGACATGTCAGAAGGTTAAAGCCGAACATCAAAGACCAAGTAGGCTGTTACAACCGTTAGAAATCCCAGAATGGAAATGGGAGCACATCACCATAGATTTCGTAGTAGGTCTTCCGACGACTCAGAAAGGTTTCGACGCAGTATGGGTTATCGTGGATCGACTGACGAAATCAGCACATTTTCTAC
Organism: Aralia elata; assembly: GCA_034770075.1. Lineage (NCBI taxonomy): Eukaryota > Viridiplantae > Streptophyta > Magnoliopsida > Apiales > Araliaceae > Aralia > Aralia elata. The sequence goes on along the minus strand of CM068380.1, from coordinate 48,549,184 downwards.
CGATCAAGATCAGATTCAACCTAGATCAGTTGGCAAAGTTGTATGTCAAGGAGATTATTTCGAGACACGGTGTTCCAATATCTATTGTCTCAGATAGGGATCCGCGCTTCACATCGAACTTCTGGAAACGACTACAGGAATGCATGGGAACGCAATTACGTATGAGTACGACATATCATCCACAGACCGACGGACAGAGCGAAAGAACGATTCATACATCGGAAGATATGTTACGAGCTTGTATTATGGACTTCAAAGGAAATTGGGACGATCATCTACTATTGGTGGAATTTGCTTACAACAACAGTTACCACGCAAGTATTGGCATGCCGCCTTACGAAGCGTTGTACGGCAGAAAGTGCAGAACTCCCATTATGCTGGGATGAAGTTGGCGAACGTCAATTGCTCGGACCAGAATTGGTACAACAGACTGCAGAAATCGTCAAGTGATCAGATCAAGATTGATAGCAGCTCAGGATAGACAGAAGAAATATGCCGATCAACATCGTAAGAATCGAGAGTTTGACTCTGGTTACTATGTTTTCTTGAAAGTATCTCCCTGGAAAGGGAAGATTCGTTTTGGTAAAAAGGGAAAACTGAGCCCGAGGTTCATTGGACCCTTTGAAGTGTTAAGAAGAGTTGGTGAGGTCGCTTATGAGGTAACTTTACCTCCAGCGCTGGAACACATCCACAATGTCTTTCATGTCTCGGTGTTACGACCATACAAGCCCGACTACAAGCATGTCATAGAGTTTGAACCCCTGCAAGTTGAGAAAGATTTGTCTTACGAAGAAGAGCCTGTTCAGATAGTTGACAGGAAAGAGCAAGTGCTAAGAAATAAAATTATACCTCCTGTTAAGGTGATCTGGAGGAACCACAACGCTGAAGAAGCTACGCGGGAACTCGAAGATCAAATGATGAGAAATTATCCTCAGTTATTTGCTTAATCTATGTGTAGCGATTCTGGGGGCAGAATCTTTGTAAGGGGGGGAGAATGTACCGGGACGAGTTATTTGAGTCGTGATTCTGGGGACAGAATCCTTTTAAGGGGGGAAAGATGTGACAAACGAGAATTTTTGTAACTTAATTTTAAATATTTATTGAATTAAATAAATATTTTTCGATGATTTGATTGTTGAATTAATTGATTAATCGATGAATTTGTGGTAGATTAATTTAATTATATGTGTTACATTAATTAGATTAATGTGGAGAATTTTTATATTTAAAGTATGTGTTTAATTGAATTTATTTGATTAAATACATTATTTAAATAAGTATAATGATATTTCTAATTAATTATTATTAATTAGAGATTTAATAATTTGTCATTATTAATAAATGAGAATTTTATTTATATGACTATGTGATTTAATGTAGAATTATTCTATTATATTTAATTGATTTTAGCAAGATTATTTTATTAATTTAAAGTGTGACATGAAACTATATAATAAGTAGTTTATTAAAATAAATTAGAAGGGGGAATAATTGGCTAGCCAAACAAGGCCTTAAGGGAGGTTGGTGTCAGTTAACCCATTATGGGATCAACTGACACCCATGATTAAGCCAGTTGGTTCATTACGTATTATTATTATCAGTTCTTAGAAATTAAGTTAGAGCAATACAGAGAGAAAATTTGTGAAACTCTTGAGATTGAAGAAGAAAATCATTCATCTAGTTGCATAATCTAGCACCAAATCAAAGGTAATTCTTAAACTTTAACATTTAATTTACGTTTTCTTAATTTTCTCCATGAATGCATGTTCTGAGTTATCTGTAAACCAAATTGTATGGCTAAATCTTTAAATAATTTGATGTTAGATGTTAGTAAGCATGTATTTATGTGTTTTATATGATTTAAATATGATTTAGGGTAATTTAATCCGTGAAATTTCGTTTATATGAGAATTCAGAAAGTTACATAGTAGTACAGTGTACGAACATAGTTTGAATGTATGAAATTGAAATCTGTGTTACTAGTTAATTGGATAATTGATAACTTACTTTGATTATGCATGTATAAATGAAGAAAACAAATTTTAAACGGTTTAATTTGGTGTTATAATGAACCTGTTATGTGTGATTTCATGAATATTGAAGAACTCTGATAAAATGATAAGAAACCTTAAATTTGATTCTTAGATTCATGATGTATGTGATTTAAGTTGTTAGAATTATGCTAGAAGGCTTGGGTAACAATTATAGATGAATTATAATGTCTGGGTTTGTTTAATTTGGCGATTAGAATAACAAGATTGGAAATTTTTGGTCTGTTTTTGCGTTCTTCGCGAACTGCAGAAACTGGAATTCGTGATTCTCGCCCCGGCGAGAATTTTGTGAAGGAAATCCTCGCCCCGGCGGGAGCTCGCCCCGGTGAGAATTTTGTGAAGAAATTCCTCGCCCCGGCGAGAATTTTGTGAAGGGATTCCTCGCCCCGGCGAAGAATAAAAAAAAAGAGAGTAAAAAGACGAGAGTAAAAATTTTCTTCTTTCTTTGAGATCATGTTATGATATCGTAGACATACCTAAAACTTAGGCTAATGTATAAAATGAATACTGAAATACTGTAATGTGTGGTAAGCATAAACCCATTGATTGTTCGATGTCAACTGAGCTATCAAAATAGAAATTTTGGATGAGAATGAATCCTAACGTGTTTATAATATTGTAACTAATTATTGTTACTGTTTTATAAACGGAATGTATAGGTTGATTAGAGAAACGTGAGTCTCAAATTTATAGTCTACGCACGAGGCAAGTATCTTATCCTTACTTTTTACGTTTACGCAAATTCTTGAACTTAATTCTCTTATCATATATGTTTCATAATGTTATTACTTACTCGAGCAAGTTATTGTTTCTATTCCATTCAATTTCATGGATTCAATGAGACGTTTTAAATTCCTCTTTGTAATGCTTCAGTTATATAGAACTTATTCAACTGTACCTTTTGTGAGATTTAGTTTTGATTCTCGAATTACACCTTTTGAACCTTGATTGACTAGCGAACCCTTTTGATTTGACTAGTCCATAGTTGATGAGCGTTCTAAATTCTAGAAACGTTATTGAAGTAAATCCAAACCAAACTTCCTTTGGTGCGGACTCCGATGTCAAACTGAGATGAACAACCCTTATACAGGGGATTTTATTACGCGTTAGCGTTAAGATGTTGTGCACATACATGGTACAAAGGGTTGATCCCCCTGAGTACGAGAAGCAAGGTCCATATAGTCTTACGACTGTTAAAGGTTTAAAGTAGAAATACTTGATAACCTGGGACATAGTTCGTGGTCTTAAGACTCTCAGACGTTCTTTTGAATCTTGTCTTATATTCTTGACTCAAAAGGTAAATCTTCGATTATTCAATATCCGTTAATTATTTCGCATGTTATTATTACTGTTGTTGTTATACTTGCTGGGCAATCATTGCTCACTCTTGTATAATAACATTGCAGCTAAAGTTAAAAGAGCTGATGAGCCATCCACTAGTAAAGGCAAAGGAAAAGCAAACAAGTGATGGAGACTTGTTTTATTTGATTAAATGATGTTTATGTAATAGACTTAATTTATGTTTCCGCATTGATGTTTATTAAGGTTAGATAAGTTGGGATTTATTATGAATGATGTTGTAACCCTTTAATGGGAGATTTCTATTCTATTTAAGAGTTTTCATTTATATTTGAATGGGTAGATAGATGTGATGTGATGTTTTTGGATTGTGAACACCAAATCCTGAGGAAACGAAGTACCCGGATTTGGGGGTGTCACATCTTGTTGCGAACCATTGATAATTATTGTTTGCCATGATCTCCAACAATTCATATGCCTCATCACAATTTTTCTCCATTAAAGACCCACCTGTGGCTGCATCGATATTAGATCACATTGTAACATTCAACCCATTGTAAAAAGTTTAAATTTGTAACTACATAGGAATGCCATGATATGGGCATTTCCTGAGTAATTCCTTAAACCTCTCCCAAGCTTTATAAAGAGATTCTGAGTCTTCTTGAGCAAATGTTGTGATATCTGACCTCAATCTTACGATTTTAGCTTGCGGAAAGAACTTAGCCAAGAATTTCTGTACGAGATCACGCCATGTAGATATCGAGTCTGCTGGTAGCGAATGAAACCAAGTTTTCGCCTTACCACGAAGTGTGAAAGGGAAAAGTTGCAATCTAAGTGCATCCTCAGAAACTCCTTCATATTTACATGTATCACACATTTCAGAAAAATTGATCAAATGCTCATTCGGATCATCATTAGGGTAACCTCTAAATTGTACCGAACTTTGAATCATCTTTATCACGCTTCGTTGAATTTCAAAAGTACTAGCTTGTATTGCAGGTCTTCTAATACTAGATTGAACATTCATTACCAACGGTGTAGCATACTCCTGCAATGTTTTCTGTTCTTCTGCAACCATATTCTCTAAATTTTGCATTTTGAAACAATATCGAGAGTGCCTGCAAAAGACTAAAATTTTGTGTTTAAATTAGAATCAGATTAATTGTAGTTGAAATTGGAAATAAGAAAATTAATTACTAGAATTATTCCCCGGCAACAGTGTCAAAAACTTAATGGGCTAAATCTATACTAGCAATTTACGTGCAAGTATACACGGTCAATCAAGTAATAAAATGTAAGTAGAGTTGTCGATCCCACGAGGAATAATCTAATAAACCAAATAATTATCCCAATAACTAACCTCAATTTAACCTAATTCTATCTAAACAAAAAGGTGATTGTTTTGTAATCACAGATAGCTAAACTAATAAAAGAAATAGTTATGAATAATATTATAGAAATGAAATTATCAAGATTACAATTTCCCCCGATGATGCTTCCTATTCTTCCACTCCTTATTTAACCAATCAAACGTTGCAGATTGCTAACCAATAATTCATAAGTATTTATCTAACTTATTCCAAGATTAGATAAGTGTCATCATTCTTAACTAGAACACTATATTTCTATGTGAATAATCAACAATGATGCAATAGATACCAATTTTTAACAAGTTCATGCGATACTTGGGTATATTTATATCCCTCATGCAAATTGAATAATAATTCTTAACATGAATTAATCCAACACATGTATCATATTCCACATCCAATCTAGAATTGACGTATCCCTCTCATCTAGACCAATAGATTAGTTGTTGGCCAGACAACTATTGAATTAGAGCCTATAATATAATAAACAATCACGCAAATATCTGATAGAAGTTAAATAGTCATTAGATTAATAAGAACCAATCATCGGGTTCAATTGCAATCTTGAAAATGGAATTTAGTTTGTGAATAAAGAAATGAACTTCATCTCATCAATAAAAGTCATTATAAATACAAGAGTTTAAAAGGAAGATAAAGAAAAGAATCTGATAAACAGCTCCCGCTATAATTCTTCGGATCTTGATCTTCAATCTTCTTTTTCCTTCCTTTAGATGGAATTGATTGAGAAGTGTTTTCTTCTTTTTCCGTAAAAATTGTCTCTTCCTCCTCTTTGGCATCGCTTCATATATAAAGGATACAAGAAAAAACTAATTCCGCCGCACACATGCGCCACACGCGCGCGGAAAAGTCTCCGGGCGCCGCGGTCCCTTGTACGCGTCGCGGCTCGCCAAAGTGAGCGTCGCGGCTCTTAATCCCTGTATGGTTTTCTTCCTTGCTCGCCCAATTGCTTCAATTACTGCGATTTTTTTACCACTTAACTCCTTTATCCCTACAAAATGAATAAAAGCCATAAATTGAGTACAAACTCTATAAAATGGCATAAAATACTTAAAAACACACAAATTATTAAGCCTAAAAGTACCCAAATAATAGTTATAAAATCTACTCATCATTTGTAATATTCACGAACATACAATCAAATTGCATATAAATAGCGGAAGCATGACAAAATCAGAATTTAAAATTTTACAAACCATAACCAGGATCATACTTTATGCGCAATTATCAATAATACAAAGAGATAGAGAATCAGAATCATACCCTTGTAGAACTATGCTTCCACAGGTACGAGTTCAACTCCAAATCCTTCGCGTTCTCCTCGAATTTCACCGATTAGATTCATTCCCTTGATTAACGTTAGCCACCCAAATGTTTGGCCTCTAGAGGTGATCCACCAAGGAATAATATGTATTCAAGAAGATGGGTATTGATAAAACCCTAGTTTCTATCTCTATAGAATTTGTAAGTACTCTCCCAAATCTTATGAAAGTGTATGTAACCCTAATTCATAATAAAACTCATCTTATTTATATATGTAGGCAACCCTCCTAAACTATTTAGGAATAGGGTTTTATTTTAATTAAACTCTTTTAATTAATTAAACTCCTAATCCAATTAAGAATTTATGAGAGTACTTTTATTAATTAATTCACAAACCCTTTTAGGAATTAAATAATAATAATAATAATAATAATAATAATAATAATAATAATAATAATAATAATAATAATAATAATAACAGTCCTCTTATTAATTTATATTTAATATTTCTAAAATATTAAATAATAAATATTAAGTTATTTAATTTATTATATCACCATAGATTAAATTAAATATACTTAACTTATTATTACGATTATGCCATCTAGTTCTTAAATAAATATTTTTCTTTTGCGTTGTGACCCTTTAGGTTCTCAATATTAAACCGGTTGTGAATAAATCAATTAGAACAATTCTAATCTTATTTAAATAAATAAATTAAACTATTTAATTCATATAAATAAATAATATTTATTCTACAATAAGGGTAAGCCCCCTTAGCGATCAACGACTTTTCACATAATATAGATTTCAACATTAATCACAAAAGAACCTTTTGGTGAATAGTTATCGACAATTCAATCCTTCTACCATACAATGTCCCAATTAAATATAAAAAATGGAATTACTGTCAAGTCTTATCTTATTTAATTACTAGTAATTGCTCGTGCCTTAAGACACGGCATAACGAAATCATCCCTCTCTCTTCGTTTCAACAATCTGAAAAGAGTGTTTCTATGCAGACCGAAAAAATTGACCCAAAAATTGGACGGTGGGTCCCATAGCATTAAAAAAAGCAATCCCTTCCCATTCTTAACTTAACTTAATATTTTACCCAACTCCTAAAGGAGAATAATATTTATTTAATTTAACATTTCACTCTATTATTTTCTGAAAACAAATGGGAGGATACTATAATTATTCAATAATTTTCTATGTTCCGAAATTAAGAAATAAACTATATATAAACTTTATATTTTTTTATGGATCCATTTATTTTTTTTCTTCTATATAAAGTTTATTTCTTATTTTGTAATATTTGAAAATATTTTATATGAATTTCCATTTTTTTTCTTTTATATAAAGTTTATTTCTTATTATACAATATTTGAAAATATTTTATATTAATTTTAATTCTTTATTTCGGAACATAGAAAATATTGAATAATTATAGTATCCTCCCATGTATTTTCGGAAAACGATAGAGTGAAATGTCAAATTAAATAAATGCTATTCACCTTTAGGAGTTGGGTGAAATATTAAGTTAAGTTAAGAATAGGAAGAGATTGCTTCTTTTTTTTTAATGTTATAGCACCCACTGTCTAATTTTTGGGTCCAATATTCCGGTCCGTGAAGAGTTATTGATCTAAAAATTAGAATGAATCTGAACCGTCCTTGTGCTTTCCCGCCCAAATCAATTAGAATGAATCTGAACCGTCCTTGTGATTTTCCGCTCAAATTCAAAATGGGTTCTAAATTATTATATAGATATGTATTTCGATTCTCAGATGCACAACTCTAAATAATGCAAATTAAAAACTACTTTCTAATTTCATTCTACCTTGGTCAAGGACTATTGAGTTATTATTTATGGAATCACATAGGACATTCTCTCATTTTACTAGAAGCGATAGATTCTTTGTTGACCATTCACCTATCTCCATGTACAACTTATTATGCCCAAGCATACCCTTTGATATACCCTAATGGTCTTAAGGAACATGTCAAAGTATAACTCATCATACACAAGATACTATGATGGACTTCCGTGAAACATGGTTACCGCTTTCCTAACTTTTTTCTTAAAATTTAAGTAAGTTATCTTATAAGAAAAGTAAAAGTATGTGCTTAATGTTTTGTGCCTAGGTGGGTTATGTCATAGGTATCGAGAATAAATCTAAGTACGTTATCTTGAAAGAATTTTGAACCTCTATTCCTACGGACAGGGATTTGATTTGAAAGTCTTTTGGAAAACTTGGATTTCGTGAGTGTATCTTAAAAAAGTTATTTTTGAGTGTTTTATTGTAAAGATGTCTTTTATAGTTTCAAAAATCGTTCTTTAGGAGACGTTTTCTCAAAATGGTCATATATGTATATATTTTTAGAAACTTAGTACTTGAGATGTTATTTTTATGAAAATGTTCTTTTTTGTTTGGAAAACCTTTTATTATATACTAACATACTGATGAAAATTATAGTTTTGATAAGCAAAATAGTTTTTCAATCCCTTTGTCAAATAGGAAACAAGACTCAAATTACTTCTAATTTTAGCCTAAAATTTGTTATAATAACTTAGTTTGATTCAATTTTAAAAGATGTTTTGATTTTTTTTAAATCCATTTTTCATGTGATAAAATAAAACCAAACATTAAAATAGGGTTGGAGTTATACATTGGCATGTAAGTCATCTAAGCAACCTTAAGTACCTCAAAATGATAAAAATTTCAATATAAATGGGCCTTAAACCTAATTATTGGGCATGAAAACCATCTAAATTGTTTTAAGGCCCAAACACAATTACAAATCACCAAATTCAAAAATTATAACTATTTTCTATGTCCATCATGAAAATATCCTTCAATTCCTATTAAATTGAATTCATTCCTACGTTCACATAATACCTAATTAAGACCAACAAAATATTGAGATCTATAAATGGAATTTAGAGTTTAGGAAAGAGTATCCATAAACCCTAAATTCATAGATCCAACAAAATACTAACAAAATCACAACTATAGCACTAATTACATCATAGAAATCTAATTACATCACCAAAATAGTAACTACATCATGAAAATCTAACTACATCAAATAACATCTAACAAAGGAATTTAGGATATAGAGATTAAGACTCATAAACCCTAAACTCCATAGATCCACAAATACACACTAAAAACAGTCCAAAACACAATAATCTAACTATAAATCAAATAAACACCAAAACGATTTCATAGGAAATTAGGAGAAATTTCTATTTATGAGAAATCCTGCCAAACAACCCATAACCTAAAATAGGATCTAATCACCACTAGTTATAAATTAGGATATCTAGAGAGCCTCAAAATGAAGAAATAAACACCAAACAAACAAGCCCAAGCAATAATAAACCACAATAAAGGAAGAGAAAGAAGAAATAGTAAGAAAATGCACATTGAGGATGAAATAACTTCAAATTTGATAGTAGTTCTTTCCTTTGAAGTATACAAATAGCTCCTTGGAAATATATTGAAGAAATTTTAGAAAAGAAACTAGTAGATTTAAGGGTTTTTTTGATCTATTCTAGTAAGGATTTCTATCAATTTTTGAGTTTCTCTCTCTATTTTTCTCTTTCTCTCTTCCTTCCTCTCCTCCCGTCCAAATGCTGGAAAATGGCCTTAGAAACCTAAAAATGGCCTGGCGCCAACATATAGGCACCTGTCTCCAATATGTTGGTGCCAATCTGTGGGGTCCGTTTGCTTCCTTTTAGTTTTTCAATCCCTTTGTCAAATAGGAAACAAGACTCAAATTACTTCTAATTTTAGCCTAAAATTTGTTATAATAACTTAGTTTGATTCAATTTTAAAAGATGTTTTGATTTTTTTTAAATCCATTTTTCACGTGATAAAATAAAACCAAACATTAAAATAGGGTTGGAGTTATCCATTGGCATGTAAGTCATCTAAGCAACCTTAAGCACGTCAAAATGATAAAAATTTCAATATAAATGGGCCTTAAACCCAATTATTGGGCATGAAAACCATCTAAATTTTTTTAAGGCCCAAACACAATTACAAATCACCAAATTCAAAAATTAAAACTATTTTCTATGTCCATCATGAAAATATCCTTCAATTCCTATTAAATTGAATTCATTCCTACGTTCACATAATACCTAATTAAGACCAACAAAATATTGAGATCTATAAATGGAATTTAGAGTTTAGGAAAGAGTATCCATAAACCCTAAATTCATAGATCCAATAAAATACTAACAGAATCACAACTATAGCATTAATTACATCATAAAAATCTAATTACATCACCAAAATAGTAACTACATCATGAAAATCTAACTACATCAAATAACATCTAACAAAGGAATTTAGGATATAGAGATTAAGACTCATAAACCCTAAACTCCATAGATCCACAAATGCACACTAAAAACAGTCCAAAACACAATAATCTAACTATAAATCAAATAAACACCAAAACGATTTCATAGAAAATTAGGAGAAATTTCTATTTATGAGAAATCCTACCAAACAACCCATAACCTAAAATAGGATCTAATCACCACTAATTATAAATTAGGATATCTAGAGAGCCTCAAAATGAAGAAATAAACACCAAACAAATAATCCCAAGCAATAATAAACCACAATAAAGGAAGAGGAAGAAGAAATAGTAAGAAAATGCACATTGAGGATGAAATAACTTCAAATTTGATAGTAGTTCTTTCCTTTGAAGTATACAAATAGCTCCTTGGAAATATATTGAAGAAATTTTAGAAAAGAAACTAGTAGATTTTTTGATCTATTCTAGTAAGGATTTCTATCAATTTTTGAGTTTCTCTCTCTATTTTTCTCTTTCTCTCTTCCTTCCTCTCCTCCCGTCCAAATGCTGGAAAATGGCCTTAGAAACCTAAAAATGGCCTGGCGCCAACATATAGGCACCTGTCTCCAACATGTTGGTGCCAATCTGTGGGGTCCGTTTGCTTCCTTTTAGTTTTTCAATCCCTTTGTCAAATAGGAAACAAGACTCAAATTACTTCTAATTTTAGCCTAAAATTTGTTATAATAACTTAGTTTGATTCAATTTTAAAAGATGTTTTGATTTTTTTTAAATCCATTTTTCACGTGATAAAATAAAACCAAACATTAAAATAGGGTTGGAGTTATCCATTGGCATGTAAGTCATCTAAGCAACCTTAAGCACGTCAAAATGATAAAAATTTCAATATAAATGGGCCTTAAACCCAATTATTGGGCATGAAAACCATCTAAATTTTTTTAAGGCCCAAACACAATTACAAATCACCAAATTCAAAAATTATAACTATTTTCTATGTCCATCATGAAAATATCCTTCAATTCCTATTAAATTGAATTCATTCCTACGTTCACATAATACCTAATTAAGACCAACAAAATATTGAGATCTATAAATGGAATTTAGAGTTTAGGAAAGAGTATCCATAAACCCTAAATTCATAGATCCAATAAAATACTAACAGAATCACAACTATAGCACTAATTACATCATAGAAATCTAATTACATCACCAAAATAGTAACTACATCATGAAAATCTAACTACATCAAATAACATCTAACAAAGGAATTTAGGATATAGAGATTAAGACTCATAAACCCTAAACTCCATAGATCCACAAATGCACACTAAAAACAGTCCAAAACACAATAATCTAACTATAAATCAAATAAACACCAAAACGATTTCATAGGAAATTAGGAGAAATTTCTATTTATGAGAAATCCTACCAAACAACCCATAACCTAAAATAGGATCTAATCACCACTAGTTATAAATTAGGATATCTAGAGAGCCTCAAAATGAAGAAATAAACACCAAACAAACAAGCCCAAGCAATAATAAACCACAATAAAGGAAGAGGAAGAAGAAATAGTAAGAAAATGCACATTGAGGATGAAATAACTTCAAATTTGATAGTAGTTCTTTCCTTTGAAATATACAAATAGCTCCTTGGAAATATATTGAAGAAATTTTAGAAAAGAAACTAGTAGATTTAAGGGTTTTTTTGATCTATTCTAGTAAGGATTTCTATCAATTTTTGAGTTTCTCTCTCTATTTTTCTCTTTCTCTCTTCCTTCCTCTCCTCCCGTCCAAATGCTGGAAAATGGCCTTAGAAACCTAAAAATGGCCTGGCGCCAACATATAGGCACCTGTCTCCAACATGTTGGTGCCAATCTGTGGGGTCCGTTTGCTTCCTTTTCATCTCATGTACTAAAACGATCATATCTTTCAAATCGTGAATAATTAGTGTTGGCTTATTTGTATATATGACAAATCAATACACACACGCAAGTGCACGTGGTCAACAAGTAATATAGAAGAAGTAAAGTATCGATCCCACGGAGAATTATTTAACAAGAATCACCAAACACAAACCCATAACCAACTTAATCTTATTTACATGATTGATTTTAATATTTAAACTTAAAATAAATAATTAAACTAATACTAATTACCCCTAGTATAAAACTAGATAATGAAGACTTGACATTACAAATTCACGTATTGTATCATTTAAGTCACTACACTTCCCGTTAAGTCTAATTAATTATACCGAATTGTTAATCACGAACACAAAAATAAAATATGGCCATCTCTCGATTTACCATATCCATATCAAATTAAATCCACAAATGATAGAATTAATATGAACACCCTAATTAACTAATCCACTATCTCTCTATGTGAATTACAATTGAAGAGAGTTGAAGCACAAGTTCTCAATAGATTACATGTGGTGCATATGTATATCTATATCCTAGGCACGAATCATGAATTTCATCGCCATATAGAAGTCACAAACACATGCTATTATGATCAGATCTAAACCCATAATCCGTTTCTCAATTACATATGGATTATCACGGTAATTGTTAGCTAGGCAATTAAGTAATTAATCACAAATCATAATAGACAATCCAAGAATAGCTAATTAGACTAACAAGGAAGCATATCAAAATAAACTACTTAATAAGATCCATTGCAATCTCAAAATGGAGTTTAATTCATGATTGAAGTGAAATCCATAATCCATAATTGATTATACATTGATAAATTAAGATGGAAGTAAAGAGAAGTTAGGGATTTAGGAATGCAAATCTGATCTCTCTTGCTCCAATTCTAAACCTCCAATAATCTTCAATTGCTTCAATCACCAAAGATCTAATCTAAACTAGGGTTTATCTAATCTAATATAATCGAAGAGTAGGATATCTAAACTAATGATATATACAAGATGATGATCCCACAAGATGGAATTCCCCCTTACATACTGATATATGTCCATATATAAGCCTTAATTGACCCCCCTTCAAGTAAGAATTCGATTGGTCTATTAAGTGAAAGGTCAAACTTTTTGGCTTCAGCGACTTGCACAGCTGCGCTGGCTTTGTGCCTGGTATGGGCGCAGCTGCGCACCAGGGCAATCGGCAGTTGGGCTTGGGCGCAGCTGCGCATGATGGCAGTCTGCAATTCTGCTATTCTTTTTGCTGCAGCTTGACTTCTTGCATCCAAAGCTGGCTATTGCTCCTCTTTCCATTATGCTTAGACTCCTGTTGCTCCCAGACACCAGATTCCATACGTATCATGCTTATTTGTCCTCCTTTTGACGACGATGCTACCAAGCGAGTTCGTAAACATAAATCCTACAAAATGGAAAGAAATGCATGAATAGCTACTACGAAACATGAGAGTTAAGCAACAATTATAGCAAGTCAGTTTTCAACATGTTTAAGCAACTCAGGCAGATTGATATCTAGCTTGTTCATGTGAAAATTCACAACAAATTGTGAGAAAGAGTCTGGATATGATTGCAAGATCAAATCTTGGATCAACTCTTCATCCATCACAAAACTCTGTTGTCCCAATTGTTCAATCAAATTGATCATTTTGAGGACATGTGTTTGTATTATAGTGTCATCGGTTATTCTAGATCGGAAGAGCTCCTTAGATATCTAATAGTCCTACTTTCCATACTATTCAACTCCTTGAAGGTGCAGGAGTACTGTAGGAGCATCCATAGTTTCATGCTGACGCTGAAGTTTGTTACTCATGGATGCGAGCATGATGCATTGAGCCAACTGTGCATCATCTTGTCACTTTCTAAGAATAGCAATCTCTTCCTCAAAGACATTGTTTGCGACCATTGCAGGGATAGACATATTAAGGATATAAGATAGCTTTTCAGCCTTAAGAACTATTCTCAGATTCCTTAACTAGCCCGTTTAATTCGGTCTGGTTAATTAGCATCTAATATGCTCCGCAGTGATAGTGAATTAGACATTGTAAAATTCTGTAAATGATTTTGTAATTTAACAACATTTTAGCATACATTTATTTCTTAATTACTAAAATAAATTAGGTCTTTATTTAAATTGGTATCTCCCACTATTTTTCATCAAACTATATTACCCTCAATATATAGTTCGGCAAATCTAATTAAAGACTTGCTAGTGAGAATAAGGATCTCATTTCAAATGTATATAGCCTTGTAGTGACACAACAAACGATATATAAATAAATAGGTAGACAACTATTGTCAATTACATCACTATGTAACTCCTTGTATTTTGTCTCTTAGATTATTTTGATCAAGTGTGACACATCCGAATCAAAATTATCCAAGTTAAGTCCAACCTAACACTTCCATATAAAGAGAAAAATACTGTCCTTGTGGTGACACAACAAAACAATAATGTTCAATTCCTTAATAAGCATCAAATGTGATAAGGCAACATCTTAAATATTTAATACTTTTCTTGTGGTAACACAACAAACTCATATTAAATATTTAATACTCTATTGTTTTACCATGCTAGAAGGCGACGTTCGATATTCTAAATATTTTTGAACGTTTAGGACTTAATATGATTTCTTTGAGGGGGTTTGTTATTATTTGTCTCATCTTGATTAGCGCGCATGCGCACACACACATACACACACACACACACACACATATATATATATATATATATATATATATATAATACGCGTCATATTATTTAACATGCGAAGCATGTTGGATAATATATAATATATTCATAGTTAGCATGCACATATAGAATACTATATTCTACTCGGATTGATTATAGACTGTTATTCTAGTTTGGTTCACTAGAGCCACCAAGTAACCAAAAGGTCAAACCTATGGTGCAAGAACTGAATTTAAATATAATTATTATATTTAAATTCCGGGCTCCATTACAAACGGGTATTCAAGCGCTGCTTGCTCTTTTGTCTCCAATTCTTCAAAATAATTCTAACTAATTCTATACATAAACTATTTACAATAATAGAAACCTTGATCAGCAGTCAAGTGGAAGTACATAGGAGGGAGATAGAATTTACATTAAGAAAAATTAGAGAAGACGAGGTACGCAGACCCCATTTATAAAAATCCATTTATTCAAGCATCCTCATAAAATAAATCCAATCATCCATTGGTCAATAGTCCATAATCAATCCCATTTATTATCATACATATCACCATATGCATCAATAAATAACATTCATCTCATGAATAATAAAACCATTCCATATATGCATTGATATCATTTAATGGGCAATTAAAAGTTTACTAGAAATCCAATTTTGAAACAAAAATAAACTCCTTTATTTTAATCAAAATTTAAATCATAATAAACTTCTTTATTTTATTTTATCCAATTTTGAATAAAAATAAACTACTTTATTTTTAATCAAATTCTAAATCAAAATAAACTCCTTTATTTTAATTAACATGGAATCCAATTTCAAATTCAAAATAAACTCCTTTATTTTAACTTAAAATTGCTGGAAAAATAAAATATTTTGAATCATATTACTTATCAAAATAAACATCTTTATTTTTTAGGAAACATGAAATCTTATTTCATATGTGAATAAACTCCTTTATTCTGGGAAACATGGAATCTTATTCCTTATCAGAATAAACTCATTTATTCTAGTTAACGTGTAATCCAATTCCAAGTTAAAATAAAAATTTTAATTTTAATTATATTCCAATTCAAAATAAACATTTTATCTTAATTGAAAATAAATAAATTCAAAATAAAAAAAATTCAAAATCTGCAGACCAGCGCGACCGCGCTCCAAAATGAACTAAGAGCAGCGCGGCCGCGCTGCACCCCCAGAAACGGTTTCTGTGTTCGGGTAGCAGACTTCGAAATTTTTTTCTGTTGCCTAGAAAATCGATCCAATCGCATACCCATACATACATCGAATCATAATAATCGATAATTAGCACAAGATTAGGCTCTGATACCACTGTTAGGTTTGTATATAACGCGAACATGCAATCAAATTAGACAAATATAGCGGAAGCGCGATAAAAACGGATTTTAAAATTTTTTTTCTTACAAACCATCACCATTATCATCCTTATGCTTAATTATCAATGAAACGAAAGAGATAGAGAATCAGATTCATACCCTCGTAGATCAAAGCTTCCTTAGGTGCAAGTTCAACTCCAAATCCTTCGCGTTCTCCTTGAATTCCACCGATTAGATTCATTCTTTTGATCAATGCAAGTCACCCAAGTGTTTGGCCTCTAGAGGTGATCAACCAAGGAATAATACGTATTCAAAAAGATGGGTGTTGGCAAAACCCTAGTTTTTATCTCTATAGAAATTGTAAGTACTCTCTCAACAATTAGAAAAATCACATCACCCATCTATCATAAGACTTCTCTTATTTATAGATCTAGGTAACCCTCCTAAACTATTTAGGAATAAGGTTTTATTTTTAATTAAACTCCTTTAATTAATTAAACTCCTAATCCAATTAGAAATTAATGAGAGTACTTTTATTAATTAATTCTTAAACCATTTAGAAATTAAATAATAATAATAATAGTAATAACATTAATAAGACTCCTTTTATTAATTTATATTTAATATTTCAAAATAGTAAATAATAAATATTAAGCTATTTAATTTATTCTATCACCATAGCATAAATTAAATATACTTAACATATTATTACGATTATGTCATTTACTTCTTAAATAAATATTTTTCTTTTGCGGTGCGACCCTTTAGGTTCTCCATATTAAACGGGTTGTGAATAAATCAATTAGAACAATTCTAATCTTATTTAAATAAATAAATTAACTATTTAATTTATTTAAATAAATAATATTTATTCTACAATAAGGGTAAACTCTCTTAACGATCAACGACTTTCCAGATAATATAGATTTCAACATTAATCACAAAAGAACCTTTCAGTGAAAAGTTATTGTACAATTCAATCCTTCTACCATATAATGTCCCAATTAAATATAAGACATGTAATTACTATCAAGTTTTATTTTATTTAATTATATGTATTTCGATTCTCAAATGCATAACTCTGATTAATGCAAATTAGAAACACCTTTCTAATTTTATTCTGCTTTGGCCAAAAACTTCTGAGTTGTCATTAATCGAATCACATAGGGCATTCACTCCTTTGATATACCTTAAAGGTCTTAAGGGACATGTCAAAGTATAGCTCATCATACACAAGATACTATGATGATCTCAAGTCTAAAATCACTTGCACTACTATCACTTAAGGAATTCCTATTGACAGGTAAGTAAAACTCCATTAGGTACTCCTTTAGCGAGCCACGTTCAGTGAACTTATTCTCTAATAAGCACCTACATGCTTGCTTTAGTGTCTCCACACAAATAATTATGAGATCAATCATCCTCTTCCTAAGAGCAAGCAAAGTATGTACTAATCTATCCGGATTCACTAATCCCCTTTTAATAATCCAACGATTATGAACGATTTTAGTTTTAAGCTATCTAGAATAGATCTCATTAGCATGATCATCATCATGATTCTAAAAGCATTGCTCAAAAATATGGGGTTATCACACTTAATAAAACATCATCATGTAGATAATGAAAATGTCTTTAATAAATTAATTCTTTTATTAATAACCGAATAAATTACAAAGTATATGTTACATCATATCAAATATGATTGACTTGTGTGCATACTACTTTCAATTCCAAGTTTTCAATGTTCACATGGCCTAATTAATTAATCTCAATCTCCCCTCATTTTTAGGTTAAAGCCTTTTTGGCTTTTTGCAATTTATTTTTACTCTTTTGTAAAAATTAGCTTTAATATAATATATATTTTGAAAGTTTTGAAGTATAATAACATTTTAGAATAGAATTAAATAGGAGTTCTCCTTGCCTTAAAAAATGTTACTATATGAATTAATTTCTTAAACACTTAATATTAAATTATCAAGGCTTATGAAAAAATTAACTCAATTGGATTTAAAAATATTTTTGGTCAAAATAAATAAGACAATTAAAAATAATTATAATATATAAATCTTATGGAGAGGATTCTACCCTTTTAATTAACCTATTTACTAATTATTGTTATCATCAAAATGTTTTAAAAGTTGAAGACCCATCAAATGTCATTTTTTTTTATCAAACACTCCTTTAAATCACGAAATTGATCTTTAAATTGAATTCTTAATGAAATTGCGAGTAATTCCTTTTTTTAGTGTTCAACATCAAAGAGTGATAAAAAAAATTCTATATATAAATTACATAAAAAACACAACAAAATATTTTCACTTATATGTTATACTTTCAAAGAGGGTAAGAAGTGTCAAACATATACATGTACATGAAAACTTATTCAAACACAAGCTTATCTTTCGGAATTATATATATTACAACAAAATAAATAATTGTAATAAACTAATTTATGATTTCTAATATATATTAATTGTAGAATTCTAATTAATTTCACACACACACACACACACACACACATATATATATATATATATGTATATATTCGGAAGAGATATGATAATAAAATATCAATAACAAAAAAATTACAATTATTTACAAATTCAAACAATAATATACTCATCACATTTCTTAACTTTAAAAATTAATTATGTATAAATTAACTCTAAGCTAGAGTTATGGAGAGAGAGTCGTAGTGGAGTGAATGTATGATAAATGAAATTTAAAAAAAATATATATATAAATAAGGACTAAACACCTAAAACATGTTTGAAAAAAAGAATAAACTTGTTGTTAAGGAGTGCTTGTAAATTAAGAAATTAAAATTAACTACATACTAGTTGAAAAAAAATAAAACCTCGGGTGATGCCTTGGCCTGGCTCCGACTCAATGTAGTGCCGCCATTGGCCGCAAAGATATAACTATGAAATGAAGTTTAAAGATATACTTGTGAATTAGGTCATATTCATAACACTTAGTATGTCTAACGATTACTTTAGAGTTTAAACCAAAGTGATTCAGACTTGTCATGATTTACATAATAATAATAATAATAATAATAATAATAATAATAATAATAATAATAATAATAATCCTTTAGCATCAAGGGAAGCTTCGTTTAACCAATAAAATCTCAAATTTGAAGAAAGAAATATACAAGTATTAGATGACAAAATTGTCACTATCGCTATAAATTAAAGTTGGACCTTAACTTACAAACATTTAAAGTTATATTCCACATGCTACTGTCTAGGGAGAGGTCCAAGCTTTGACCAATGCTACAGTTAGACCTAAGATGCCCCTCCCATTTGTTTCCAATTTTTCAAATGCCTTCGAGGTACAAATATAGTCCCACTACATACGTTCTGACATACTCATCTGGTACATGGTAGCCACCCATGCAGTTATATATCCTCTTGGCATATGAAATTGTTGCATTATTTGGGAATTTCTTTTTCCTTGTTTCTTAAGTTTTGCCCTACCCAGATCGTGCTTCCCAATTCAAAAACCACCATTTTTTTATTTTTTATTTTTTTGTTAATGTGGAGTTTCCGACACGCGAGTCGACTAATCTCCCCACCATTTTGCACCAGTCTGACCCATACTTCGATTTGCAGGACTCTTTTTTATCTTAAATGCGGGTTCTTCCGCATTTTGGCAGAAGGCTGGTTATAACTAGTTAAAATGTTAACTCAATTATAAACATAGATAACATGCACACTCATAAAATTGCTAGAGTAAAGCCTGTTATTATAGGCTTAAATACACTTTAAACTGTTAATTTTTTTTTGTTTTTTTACAAATTAAACCCTAATATTTTAATATTAAGACATTGAATCTTTATATACCTGAATTTTTATATATAAAATCTTTTGACCACCGAATTTGGTTTTTTTTTTTTAATGGAATACATCATGTATTCAATATGATAAGGTAAGTAAGTCTTTTAAGAACATATTTTGTTCATATTAGCTCCAATTTTTCTTCCATTTTTTCTTTCATCACGTACACTAATCACGTTCCTACAATTTTATTTACTTTCAAAACTATTTAGGAGTGAAATTATCCAAAATACTCTCATTCGGATTAGTTATTACAAGTCGGTGGCTGAAAGATTTTATTTATAAAATATTAAAAATATTAAGGCTTAATATCTTAAAATTGAACATTAAGTTTAAGTTGTTAAAAGTAAAAAACTTCCAAGTTTTAGCGTCTTTAACCTATTATTATATGCGTTCACTAATGGAGAGAGGTATAATGACCAATAATTACCATTTTCTCCTTTTTATTAAACTTGTTCGCTAACCCGTGCCCAAAGCACGGATCTATTTTTATTATAAGTCACTCAAATTATTTGAGTAATTGGCCTTCGATTTTTTTCTTTCTTGAAACATTATGAAAATTTATACTCTCACATTTTCAAAATATAAGATCATTATTTTTTATTAAAATACAAAGACAAATAATCTTATATGTTAGAACAGAGATAATAACATTTTTTATATACAACTAATGCCTCAAAAGTTTGACAGTTTAAACAATAAATATACATATAGCATAAACTTTACTAAACATATTCCAACAGGTCTGCGAATTGCCATCAATAAACCCAGCCATTACTTGTTTCTAAATGCATGAATACATTGTAGAATATCAAACAACTAACTAAAGACATAATTATTTTAGAAACATTCTCAGCAACGATGACTGTCAAAATTCTTTCAAATCTTAACCAACACCCAAGGAAGTAAGAATTTCAAACATTTAGAAACATTCTCAGCAACGACTGTCAAAATTCTTTCTAGTCTAAATCAATACCTGTGAAAAATAATAAATTTTATTATCAGATTGATATATATCGCAAATACAGGTAGAATGTATGATTATGATGAACCATAAATAGCACCTTGTAGCTAATTTGCCTCTTGTTTTATATGCGAAGGACTTTAATATTTATAGAAAAGTTTTGTAGTTAAACCAACACTAAGTAAGAATTTCAAACATTTAGAAACATTCTCAGCAAATACTGTCAAAATTCTTTCAAGTCTTAACCAATACCTGTGAAAAAGAATAAATTTTATTATCAGATTGATATATATCGCAAATACAGGTAGAATGTATGATTATGATGAACCATAAATAGCACCTTGTTTTATATGCAAAGTACTTTAATATTTATAGAAAAGTTTTGTAGTTAAACCAACCAAATTATATAAATAGATCTTCCTTTGTGTTTCATAAAAGAAACTAGAAGAATTGCATGCTATTAGCTTGATCAAAGACTGTATTTCTCCTTTTTGATTGGTTATATATCTTATGATTGATATGAAAAAGATAAAGCATAATTTCTGTTTTAACACAAACAAAAAATGGCAAAACTAATGATTTTCCCACTGTACTTGACACGTTTTACTTAATACACCACTGAACTTTTAATTTTTCAAATTACACCATTAAACTAATTAATATTTTCAAATTGGGTCATTCCGTTACAAAAATTGGATGGACGTTAAATCTAGGAATTAAACTCTCAACATGAAAGTATTTTTCCTCTTTTTCATAGTCAATTTTCTATACTCTACTTTAGAAAAACTCCAAGAAAGTCAATTTTCTATACTCTGCTTTACTTCACCCTTAAATCTAGGAATTAATCTTCATGAAAGTCACTTTTCTATACTCTGCTTTAGGAAAACTCCCCGAAATACATCAAATCAAGATATTTGGGTAGATTAGTATGAGAAAAAGAAGAAAAATACTTTCATGTTGAGAGTTTAATTCCCAAATTTAACGTCCATCTAATTTTTGTAACGGAATGACCCAATTTGAAATATTAATTAGTTTAATGGTGTAATTTGAAAAATTAAAAGTTCAGTGGTGTATTAAGTAAAACGTGTCAATTACAGTGGGAAAATCATTAGTTTTGCCAACAAAAAATTCATCTAATAAAGTTTGCAACCAATACACCTCCATCAATGGAGTCTGATGTCCAGCTTTAGAATTGTCATCACAAAAGACATTCACTTGCCATTCAAACACATGAACACATTGTACAATTTCCAGCAACTACAGAAAGACATAGAAGACAACATATAACCAAAGAAAGAGGAAAAAATAAGAATTCATAAACTACAATATCAACAATGGCCTTTGCTGAACAATTCCTACACCTTATTATCATCCAGTACGCAAAGTTGAACTCAATAATCTATGATTTAAGCAAAGATAAAGATGTTGCAAGACAAACAAAAGGTAAAATCAAAAAACACACGCTATTTTTCACTTGGTCAAAATTAATCAAAACTCTTAAAAATTAGCTCTTTGACAATAGGCTTACAATTTAGAGATTATTCCAAAATAAAGTACTACTATATCCAAATGTAAGGAGTCAAAACTTTCAAAAATAATTATTCTGGAAAGGCAGTTATAGTCACTAAAAATATCGGGGTTGATTACAAATTTAAACTGACCTTTCTCCAATCTTTTCAATGCTTACTATATGCTTCATAAAAGTGCCCCAATGCTTCATAAGACAATCCATGATGATATCATCAAATTTACCTGATAATCGCAATTTCAAGCATCCTTTACAGAAAAGTTCTCGTCTGCAAAAAGTACCTAACATACATTTTTCACAAATTAATATTCCATATCCATACATGAAAGAGATCAAAACTATAAAGAAAAAACACACTCTCTAAGGCTATCACACTCCACACCCACATAATACAAAACTTTCAAAAATAATTATATTCAAAAGACAGTTATAGTCACTAAAAATATAGGAACTGACCTTTCTCCAATCTTTTCAATGCTTACTATATGCTTCATGAAAGCACCCCAATGCTTCATAAGACAATCTATGATGATATCATCAAATTTACCTGATAATCGCAATTTCAAACATCCTTATTACAGAACAGTCCTCGTCTTTAAAAAGTACCCAACATACACTTTTCACAATTTAATATTCCATATCCTTACATGAAAGAGATCAAAACTATAAAGAAAAAACACACATCCAAGAATAAAAACACACACTCTAAGGCTACCACACTCCACACCCACATAATTCAGCAAAAACACATACCACATTAGAAAACCCAACTCTCAGCAACAAAAGTGAAGTAGAAAAACCCAAGGCCAAATGTCATAACATAATATTGATTTAATGATCCATCAATCCCTCCAAAATTCACACACAACCATCTATGTGATAGTACTTTGATTTATGACTAAATTTAATTAAAAACCAAGAAAAAAAATTTCCCAAATTAAACTCACCAGTGTGTGCTGTCAGTGTGTGTATGAGCAGGTAGGGGAAGAAAATAGGGAAGAGAGGAGTACTTACAATGCCGCGGATAGGAAAGAGGCAAGCCACGCGAGGAGAGGCAAGAGGGCAGCCACGCGAGGAGATACTCAATAGTATATCTCTTCATTGTAGCATTTCACCAAACACTTTATGTGTACCAAGTCGACATAGATCTAAATTAGCAACAAATTGTGTGAAAACGGGAGAACTGGAAGCAGCATCGTAATAGTGAAAAAATTTACAAACCTACCAAATAGTGTATTACGACTATATAAATACAATCAAGAAGATGGTCATATACCTTTGCAAATTGTGATGGACTTGGTATCCATGATTCTGGGGTATGCCCCATTCTTCTGTAATTTTCCCCTCATTTTATACAATTTATTTAATTTAGCAAAAAAAAAAAATTTTGTGTATATAAAACCCCAAAAATTAGTTAATGAATACTAGACCATTTTCATAAAGAAAACTCAATTTGAAAGGGGATGTGAATTACTAAAATCAAGAAAACTCGCCGTACATCCAGATCGACGGGTCGATTTCTTGCCCAAATCGATCTTACTTGCGGATCGATTTCTTGGGTTCTTCCGTCCTCAATAAAGCCACCAACAACGATCTTTTATTTTGGGTAGTGGTGAAAATGATAGAAAGTCGCAAAGAAGGAAGATGAGGATTGAGGAGCATACTCGAACTGATTTCAGAGAGGCTGTGAAAAATGAAAGGTCAAAAGTTGAGAAATCGGAATATCCAGATTAATCCGACCCGCACGAACCCGACCGAAATCCGGTGGCGACGAATTTGTGTTGCGGTTTTATATCTTTTATGCATCGTTTGAGTAAGGAATGAAATAGAGCAAGAATATAATCGTTTAAAATATTTTAAGTGTATATTTGATTATTAGTGATGATAAGTGTTGTCATATAATAATAAAATTATCACATATATTCATTTTATTGGAATTGATTTTATTCCACCTTTTCCATATGAAATAAAAAAAACAAAGGAATGAAATAAATTTTCATTTTATTAAAATAGTTTATCTTCTAAAATAATCATCAAATACACTATTTTTATTTTATTTATTTCTCTATTCTATTCACTCAATTCAAACATAACATAAAGTATTTAGAAAATACTTATGTAACAGCTTTTAACATACCTCAAAACACACACAAACTTCTTTTCAAGTACTCTCTAATTAGGACCATATTTTTGTAACCCTTACTTTTAAGCCGTACTTCATATACAGAATCATAGAAAGATTAGGAGCCACTTGGTGCCCTTCCACCAACTCCACATGATAATTATGGATTATAGCAGCGGCAACCGATTTCATTTGAGTAAAAGCCACTTGTTTTCCTAGGCAAGTCCTAGGTCCAGCATTAAACGCCAAGAACTTGTAAGATGGCTCATGTTTGATCATTCCATTCTCCGAAATCCATCTTTCCGGCTTGAACTCCAAGCAATCTTTTCCCCATATTGAAACCATTCTTCCCATTGCATACAAGGAAAAAATCACCTTCATATTCGGATGAACATGGTGACCGCTTGGAAGAATGTCCGGTTTAATAGGCTCCTTATGTTGGAATGGAACCGGAGGGTATAGCCTCAAGGCTTCACACAATGCGCCATGCAAATAAGGCAGTTTTCTTAGCTCTTCTTCGCTGAAAATCCGCCATTTTTCAGCTTCATTTTTTGGTATATTAGCTTTCAGTTCTTCTCGAATCTTCGTTTCCACTTCTGGATGTGTGATAACAAGCCAAAGAAACCAAGTAAGAGCTGAGCTAGTTGTGTCCCTCCCTGCTATCAAGTGATTTAATACAATGTCTCTCAAGAACTTGTCATTACCTTTTAGTCCTAATGTCTCATCATCTTCATTGATATACAATGTTAAAAGATCAGCATTTTCAACATTTTCTTCACATTTGATTCCCTTAACACAAAGCTCTTTTTGCTTCTTTGATATATAAGTGTACAGAACATTGTCTATAGTTTTTTTCGCCTCGCTCATTTTCTTCTCTGAACCAATGTTTAGCCACCTTTGTAACTTCCAAACACATTGAGGCATAACATGGCGGTTAACTATCACTTCTTCAGCTTCATCCATGGCTTTTGCAAATGGAACTTCCGGGAATTCCGTGGAGAGACACCCCGGATCATAGCCTGTGACAAACATGCAAGTTGTATCAAAAGTGTGCCTCTGGAACAATTCTTGCATGTCCACCACTAGACATTGTTTTGATACATGTTCAAGGACCCGGATTAGCCCGTTTTCCAACTTATCTCGGCTTGATTTCGCCAAGAAATGATTGAAGGCATGATGATTAAGCAAAACCCGAGCATGTTTCCGCTGGCTCCTCCACAAATCTCCATCAGAATTGACAATCCCATCTCCCAAAACATCAAAAATTTTCATGAACTCAGCTCCTTTTGGAAAATTTGAGAAGTTGGAACTGAGAATATAGTGCACATTAGCTGGATCAACCGTGACTAACATGTCCATGTTAGCAAACCAAGGGCCGTTGAAGAGAAAAGTACCCCTGGCTAGCCCTAGAATATCTGTGATAGCTTCGTGAACATGGTTGATTACGAATAAAAGACGTGGCATCATTCCAACTAGTGGCCAGTTCCATGGGAGGCCATCGTCGTAGCGCAATCTCCATAAATAGAGAAAGCATATAACTGCTAGAACCATTTCAGAGTAGCCTATTGCTTCCATTATTGCTGTAAATGGTAGCAAAAAAATGTAGAAGCACTTAGTTTAAGAGAGCTCAAGTAACAAGTGCTTGAACTCCCTACATGGGAGCTACTATATATAAGCACAATGCATGATAAAACTTATTAAGTCCACCTATTCCAAGCAGTTACGGATACAGTCCATTTGGACAGTTACAGATAAAACTTACAGATACAGTCCATTTGGACTGTCTGGATTTCAAATAGAGAAAGTTAGATTTTAAATGACTTTTGTTATACAAGTGATACAAATTCAACTTTCTGCTATATAAAATTTACCATATTTTTATAAACTGTCCATATGAACTGTGTGTAATACAGATCTCATCTTTAATAATTTACGTATGGGAATTTTTTTGTAATTAAAAAGAAGGGAGTATTACTATCCCGTTTTAAAATTAGATACGAATATATTTCGATTTTTCAAAGTTAATTTGTGAGATTCTAAAATTTAAAATTAATATTATTTTTTTTCATTTAAGTTTTTTCGAGTGATAAAATTTGTAACTTTTTAGCTGGTTATACGATAACTTTATTTCTTTACACTAAGATTAAATAAGTTTTTATCGATTTAAAATGTTTGAACTTCACAAATTAACATAAAAAGTTAAAATGTATCTCTAATTCTTGAAAAAAAGAAATATTATTCTTATGAAATGATTATATCATTATTGACGAAACACTGTTTCTACAAATATATTTTATATTTCTATATTATCTTCTCTCATATAAAGATAAAGATAAAATAGATCTCATTTTTATGTGAAAGAAGATCGTATAAAAATATTAAATAAATGTATAAAAATATCAATTCCTACGTACATTTGACAAACTCAAACGACTAACTATTCACAATTAATAAGCAGCTTACGTGCTGCATGTGATGATGTCCAAGAATTAAAAATTAAATAAAAAAAGAAAAAGAAAAAAGAAAAAAGAAGGCCATGCCATGATTGAGATACACATCAATACGCACCACCTCACGGGCCCACGGCCATGCTTGAGAGCACTCAGCACCACTTGATAGCCATGCTGCTGTAACTCAAAAAATAAAAACAAAACCAAAATATGCAACTTGAAATGGTTATTACTAGTTAAATAAGAGTATAAAGCATTTTTATTTTTTCGAAAAAAAAGGAACAAAGCAACTTATATACGAGTGTTTGTAACCGTTCCATCAAACAAGTTTTATTTGAATTTTTTTTATTCTATTAATAGGAGAGAATTGATATTTTTACAAGTTTCTTATTTATGTATGACATATTTACTATTCATGTGAGAATACTTTGTGTAACTCTCACTTTTATTTGTGAAAATATCAATTCCCTTAATGAAATACTTAAATTTAAAATTGGTGTGAATATATATTATATTGGTGAATACAATAATTATTATTATAATCTACTTAACAATTATGACTAATTATAGAATTGCTATTTCAAAAATTAAAATAAATTTACATTATAATTAGAATTTTAAGATTTCATAAATTAATTTGAATAATTTTTATTTTTTTATTTTTTTATTTTTTTATAAAACATAGAAACTTCATTAGCACAACATATCAGACGGTACTCCATCGGTTAGAATTACTATTACAATCCCACAACATGTATCTAAATACAACCTATTAAACTAAGACTTCCCAAATAAACTAAAAACACACCCAAAAAACCTACTACATGTTGTGAAATAATAGATAAAACAAAATGTATAATCAATAAAATGTATATTGATAATCTCTTGTATTTAAGTGGTCATCCACACTTCTCTTCCATTATGATATTCTTACTTTTTTCAATATACAATCAACCATGGACTTAGTGATTAATACCAATATCTCGAATGGATGATAGTCTCTGTATCTCATCCTACATCTTTACTTATTTCTATCTGATGCATATATATAGGCATGGAGAAAGAGAGAGAGAAATTCCCCAAGTGGGCACCTTTTCATCTTCCCAAACTTTTCATTTGCCTAACCTTTCATATTCTAATGCACACTTTATTTCTAACACTCCCCCTTGGATGACCACTTTCTAAGAATATGCCTCGTTAAAAACCTTACCAAATAAAAACCATGTGGAAAAAAATTTTGGCTAAGGAAAAGAGTACAATATTCTTGTATATCTTCTAGTGCCTTAGGATTGCCTCATTAAAACCTTGCAAAGGAAAACCCAGTGGAAAAAAACCTTAGCGAAGGAAAAAGAGTACAATCAGCACATATCTTTCAGAAAATTTACTCCCCCTCGTGAGTACCACTGTTCATGATAAAAATATCCTTAAGTCGACGCATGCCAATGTTGTGCACCATCTTCTTAAAAGTCGCAGTTGGTAGTGGCTTAGTGAATATATCAGCCAAATTATCACATGATCATATCTGCTTGACATCAATATCGCCACTCTTCTGGAGCTCATGTGTATAAAAGAATTATGGTGCAATATGCTTGGTTCTATCACCCTTGATATAGCCTCCCCTAATTTGAGTGATACAAGCAGCATTATCTTCGTATAATATCGTTGGACTATTTATGATTGATGATAATCCACAGTTCTCACGAATGTGTTGAATTATCGATCTCAACCAAACACATTCACAACTCACTTCATGAATTGCGATAATCTATGCATGATTTGATGAACTAGCAGAAATTATTTGCTTAACAGATCTCCATGAAATAACAGAATTTCCATAAGTAAATAAATATCCTGTTTGTGATCTGCCTTTGTGTGGATCGGAAAGATAACCTGCATTAGCATATCCAACTAAATGTGGTTTTGATCAATTTAGATAAAATAATCCCAAATCAGTAGTCCCACGAAGATATCGTAAAATATGCTTAATTTCATTCCAATGTCTTCGAGTTAGTGCAAAACTGTACCTTGCTAGTAAGTTAACTACAAATGCTATATCAGGTCATGTGAAATTTGCAAGATACATCAAAGCACCAATTGCACTAAGATATGGTACTTCAGGACCAAGAGTTTCTTCATCATTTTCTTGTGGTCGAAACGGATCTTTCTTGATATCAAGTGACCGACCTATCATTGGAGTGCTCAAAGGATGAGCTTTATCCATGTAAAAGTGCTTCAGGACTTTTTCTATGTATGTTGATTGATGAACAAAAATTCCATTTGGAAGATGTTTAATTTGTAAGCCAAGACAAAATTTTGTCTTGCCAAGATCTTTCATCTCAAATTCATTCTTTAAACAATTTGTTGTTTTTGTTAACTCTTCTGGAGTCCCTACAAGATTTAAATCATCAACATATACTGCAACAATAGCAAATCCGGATTCTGATTTTTTTGATAAAAATACATGGACAAATTGGATTATTGTCAAATCCTTCTTTCAAAAGATATTCACTGAGGCAATTATACCACATGCGTCCGGATTGCTTTAACCCATATAAGGATCTTTGTAGCTTGATAGAATACATACTTCGAGATGTAGAATTATATGTTTCAGGCATTTTATATCCTTCAAAAATTTTCATGTAGATATCATTATCTAATTATCCATACAGATATGCTGTAACAACATCCATTAATTGCATATCAAAATTTTCTTTTGCTACCAAGCTAATTAAAAATCTGAATGTAATTGCGTCCATTACAGGAGCATATGTTTCTTCATAATCAATATCAGGTCTCTTCGAGAAACCTTGTGCTACAAGTCGCGTTTTGTACTTTCTAATTTCATTTTTCTCATTTCGTTTACGTACAAATACCCATTTATATCCAACAGGCATTACACCTTCAGGTGTTTGGACTACAGGTCCAAAAACTTCACGTTTGTTTAGTGAATTTAATTTTGCTTGAATCGCCTCTTTCCACATTGGCCAATCATTTATACGTTGACATTCATTAACAGTTTGTGGTTCATAATCATGATCATTACTTCGGGTAATATCAAGAGCAACTTTATATGAAAATATGTTGTCGACAACAATTTTATTTCTATCCAATACTTCTCCTGTATGTACATAATGTATCGAGATCTCGTTATTTTCAGGTACCTGATCCTCTTCAGGGGATAACTCTTCAAGAGTTTTATTTTCAGGAGATTTTTGCTCATAAGTTTTGGATAAATCAGTTATGTCTGTGGCCTGTTTCATGGGTATAGCCTCCTTATAGGCTGCAACTTGTTTTTCTTGTACTTTCCTCTTCCGGAAAATTTTGTCTTTAACACTGATCGGTCTTCCACGCTTCAGGTGTGGTTTTGATTCATTTGTTGCTGTATTAACTGATTGTCCTACGGGGACTTCAATCCGTACTGGAGTATTAGTAGCTGGAATGTGAGATTTCACTATTTTTTTTATTATCGGTGAATACATCCGGTAATTGATTTGTAATTCCTTACAAATGAATAATCCTTTGAACTTCCAGTTCACATTGATTTGTACGAGGATCAAGATGAGATAACATCGAAGTATTCCATGTATTCTCTCGTCCTGCTTCAGGCAAATTTCTTGCTTCAGGCAAACGTCGTGCTTCAGGCAAACATCTTGCTTCAGGCAATCATCTTGCTTCAGGTAACGACATTTCTCCCCCTAATGGCGGGAAGACTATTTCATTAAAATGATAATCCTCAAAACGTGATTTAAAAACATCACTAGTTAGAGGTTCAAGATATCTAATGATAGATTGGGAATCAAAACTGTATAAATTTCAAGTCTACATTGATGACCCATTTTAGTGCGTTGTAGGAGTGCAATAGGTACATATACAGCACAACAAAATGTGTGCAAGTGAAAAATATTTGGTTGTTGGCCAAGTACAAGTTGCAATGGTGAGAATTTATGATAAACAGATTGTCTAATACGAACTAATGATGCAGCATGTAAAATGACCCCAAGTATAAACTGGTAATTTTGATTTCATAAGCAAAGGTCGAGCAATAATTTGAAGTCTCTTGATAAGTGATTCAGCTAAACCATTTTAAGTATGTGTATATGCAACAGGATATTCAACATCAATTCCAATAGGCATGCAATAGTCATCAAAAGCTTGAGATGTGAATTCACCAGCATTATCTAAACGAATTTTCCTAATTGGATAATCAGGAAATTGCGCTCTCAACCTAATTATTTGAGCAAAGATCCTAGCAAATGCCACATTTCTAGTAGAAAGTAAACATATATGTGACTATTTGGTTGATGCATCAATTAAAACAATAAAATACTTAAATGGACCATAAGTTGGGTGTATTGGTCCACATATATCACCCTTAATTCTTTCTAAGAAAGATGGGCACTCAACAACAATCTTTGAATGTGATGGTTTGGTAATTAATTTACCTTGAGAATAAGTACCACATGGATAATCAGTACGTAAAAGAATCTTTTGGTTCTTTAAGGGATGTCCATGAGAGTTTTCAATAATTCGACGCATCATTATTGATCCTAGATGACTAAGACGATCATGCCAAAGCATAAAAACCTTTGGGTCTGAACACTTCTGGTGTATTGCAACATTTGTTTCAACTGTTCTCATTGTAGTATAATATAACCCAGAAGAGAAAATAGACAGTTTTTCTAGTATGAGCTTCTGGCCCGATACTATTGAAGTAATATAAAGAAATTCTTCACCGCCTTCGTTATTAGTTTCAACATGATAACATTATAACGTATATCCTTAAAATTGAGTAAATTTCTGCTTGACTCAGTAGAATACAAAGCATCATTAATACAAAATTTTGTGCCTTTTAGCAACATTATAATCGCTCTTCCAGAGCTTTGATTAAGTTCAATGAACCTGATATAGTATTGACATTGGCTTTGCATAATTTTAAAAATCACTCTATATGGTAATCGCTCTTCCGGAGCCTTTAATTACAAATAGGACCCATGTGTCTTCATATATGTAAAACATAAATTAAACTTTATTACTTGAAACATAAATAAAACATATCAAAATAAAAATGCTTATTATAATGCCATAATATAATGAAATAAAAATAATTAATTGATATAGCCATTTTCATTTGGAAAGTCAAGATAATTTATAAGATCTTCAAGATCATTATAATCATTCATGGGATTTTCAAGATCCTTATGATCAACAAATTTTTGTTTCAATTTCCTTTCCCTTTTCTTTTATGGAAGCTTGGTATAAATCTACCAAATATTTAGGAGTACGACAGGTACGTGACCAATGACCTTCTATTCCACACTTACGACCACGACCATAATTTTCTTATGTTATCAAATGAGGTTCCATTCACTTTAAGGAATGAAGTATAACGGGTCAGGCGAGATTAGTGGATTTTTAGTAAAAGCTCATTATTTTGTTTAGTCACTAGAAGACATGATATCACTTCAGGAAACATAGTTTCCTCTATCTCTTCACGAAATATTTTGTGAACTTATGCTCTCGATATTGCTACTGCAGGAGCATATTTGAGGCATGAAATGTAGTCAATGTTTTCCCTAACATGTCTTCATAAGTGAGATAATGGTGAATAAAAATCATTGATTTTTGCATGATTCTGCAGGGATGCATGATTTCCAACCTTAATTGTATCTTCAAGATTCTTTGCCTCTAGATGAATCTCAGCATCAAAAGTCCATGACAAATTATTCTTGCTCAAGATATCAAGGGATAGCAAATTCAAGTTTTGTAATGTTCAACATTTAGATAAATATATAGCTTGATTTCTAGCACAGTATGAGTCATTCCTTGTCACTGCTTTAACTTACTAAAACAATTAAATATACACGATCAAATTTAATTGTAATGAAATAATACTTACAGTGAGTCATTCCTTGTCACTGCACATTAGTGTTCGCCTTGAAGATTTGGAGGTACTACTTATATGGAGAGAGGTGCGAGATATATACAGATCACAAAAGTCTGAAATATATCTTCACTCAGAAGGAGCTGAATATGAGGCAGCGCCGATGGTTAGAATTGATCAAGGATTACGATTGTGAAATTCTGTACCATCCAGGCAAAGCAAATGTAGTGGCAGATGCCCTGAGTAGGAAAGGCAGAGAGAAATTGATGAGGCTTACAACTCAAGCAGAGCTGATAAAGGACTTTGGACGCCTGGAACTGGAAGTTCAGTATCCAATGGAGACGGACAAAAAATTGTTCACCATGACAGTAGGTCCGACTCTACTGGATAAGATAAAGAAGGCCCAAGAATTTGATGAGGAATGCATTGGCATTAAAAAGCAACTGTCGGAAGGAAAAACGTTGAAGTTTAAGGTTGACAGCACAGGTCTGCTGAGGTTCGAGGGAAGGATCTGGATACCCTATGTACCCGACTTAAGGGAAGAAATATTGCAGGAGGCCCATAATACGAGATTTTCGGTACATCCGGGTAGCACCAAGATGTATCAAGATTTTCGTCAACATTATTGGTGGCCGCATTTGAAAGGGGAAGTTGCGGAATTCGTCAGCCGGTGTTTAACTTGTCAGAGGGTCAAGGCAGAGCACCAACGGCCGAGCGGATTGTTGCAACCCTTAGAGATTCCCGAGTGGAAGTGGGAGCACATCACTATGGATTTTGTGGCAGGACTCCCGACAACACAAAAGGGTCTAGACGCCATCTGGGTGATCGTAGATCGTTTGACCAAGTCTGCCCACTTTCTACCGATCAAGATCAGGTACAAATTGGAACAGTTGGCGAAACTCTACGTGAAGGAGATAGTATCGCGACATGGAGTACCGGTGTCTATTGTATCTGACAGAGATCCGCGCTTCACGTCAAATTTTTAGAGAAGTCTACAGGAAAGAATGGGAACACAATTGAGAATGAGTACGACGTATCATCCTCAGACCGACGGTCAGAGCGAGCGAACAATTCAGACCCTGGAGGACATGCTCCGGGCAGTTGTGATGGACTTAGGTGGCAGCTGGGACGATCATGTGCCCTTGGTAGAGTTCTCTTACAACAATAGTTATCACGCTAGCATCGGTATGCCACCGTACGAAGCGTTATATGGAAGAAAGTGTCGAACGCCGTTGTGTTGGGATGAAGTTGGTGAACAGAGATTGTTGGGACCAGAATTGGTACAACAAACCGTGGAAATCATTAAAGTAATAAGACAGCGGTTAGTAGCAGCCCAGGATCGTCAGAAGAAGTATGCCGACTTACATCGTCAGAAACGAGACTTTGAAGTTGGTAGTTATGTGTTTCTGAAGGTATCTCCCTGGAAAGGGAAGATCCGTTTTGGAAAGAAGGGCAAGCTGAGCCCTAGATTCATAGGACCTTTTGAAATATTAAGGAGAGTAGGCGAAGTGGCGTACGAGGTAGCATTACCTCCTGAACTTGAGCACATTCACAACGTGTTTCATGTATTAGTGTTGCGTCCGTATAAGCCAGATTACAAGCATGTCATCTCCTATGAGCCAATTCAAGTCGAAAAGGACTTATCGTACGAGGAGATTCCTGTCCAAATACTTGATAGGAAGGAGCAAACGCTGAGGAATAAAACCATTCATTCGGTTAAAGTACTCTGGAGGAATCACGCGATGGAAGAAGCCACGTGGGAACTCGAAGAGAAGATGAGAACAAATTACCCTCAGTTATTTGAGTAACCCTATTTTTGCAATTCCGAGGACGGAATTTTTATAAGGGGGAGGGATGTAATGCCCGTGAATTTTGAACATCCTTATTAATTAAATCTAATTTAATTTAATGAGTTAACGTTGTGTTCTATTTAAACCAACTTGGGTTAATTGGTGGGAGATGTATAAGCTATGTCTATACTTGTGTTGGCAGGTATGATATAACTATGGCTAAGAAATAACCATATGTGAGTCAAGTGTAGGAATTGGTGTGTAATGACTAAAATGGTCAAGAGTGGTTAATAACCAAGGTAATTATGAAGGGGCAATAACCATTGTATATCCAAGTGGTTAATAACCAATGTAATTATGGCGGGATAATAACCATTGTGTTTAAATAATGTAATTATGACAAGATAATAACCAATGTCTAATAACCAATGAAGAATGGTTAATAACTAATGGATAATTAAGATTTTGCGAAAAGACTATTTTAACCTTAAAAGAAGTTGGGTAATGTTTAAAATACCCTTGAGGAAGTTGCTAGGAAGCTTCCTATTATTGATGAATTGACCAAATTGCCCTTGCCTAGTCATGGTTAATGACTATTTTGCCCACGGTCTCTACTTTCCTATAAATAGGACCCCTCACCAATGATAGTGAGGTTGGTTCATTATTCACCAAGTATAGAGAGAGTGTTAGAGAGAGAGTTTGAAGAAAAAGCAAGAACAAATCTTGTGGGAGAAAGAAAAAGGTCTTGATTGTTTAGGCCATCCCCATTCACAACCTATTTTGGGAAGGAAAAGAAGAAGAAGAAATCAAAAAGGTATAACTCCAAACTTTAAGCTATTTTAATGTGTTTGGACATAGATCCTTGAAGTTTTATGTTCTTGATGGCTAGAACCTTATGATAAGGTTAGATCTTGAATATATAATGTTTTGCTTGTTCATATGTGTGAGTTTATGTTGGAAAAATTTAGAAGAAAGGAAGTAAAGGAGATTTCCGGAAATTTTGTTTGAAAAAGGTTGTTATATGCTTGTCATTTTGAAATCTATAAAGGGATCTTGTGATTTTCTTTCTTGATATGCTAGATCCATAGGTTAGGGACAAAATCCCTTTTGAATCACTCAAATATGTTGAAAAATGAGCAAATCATGAATTTATTACCAAAGCATGCCAACTGTTGAACAACCTTGCTGATCCCTGACTTTGAGCCTATTTTCCGAGACCTAAACATAACCAAATTTGATGTTTGATAAATGAAAAGTGTATTTCAGGAAGATACGAATCCAACAAAATCGACGGATCGTAAATCGAAGTTGTAGATTTCGTTTTATGAAGGTTTTGGTGAAAGACCCCAAATCTGGAAATCAAGAACGAAAATTAGAAAAAAAAAATTAACTATTTGTTATTTAATTATGTTTAAATAATAAATAAAGTTAAGTAATTGATTAATCATTATTAAATAATGATTAAGGATAATTAAGAATTGTAAATTAATTATTTATGATGTGATTAATTTTAAAATATAAGTAAACCTAATTAGTTATTATTTATTATTAAATAATAACTAAAGATAATTAGTACTCACTTATTAGTTATTTATTATTTGATTAACATTAAATAATAAATAAACCTAATTAGTTATTATTAAATAATAACTAAAGATAATTATTATTCACTAATTAATTATTTATTATTTGATTAACTTTAAATAATAAATAAACCTAATTAGTTATCATTTATTAAATAATAACTAAAGATAATTCTTATTCACTAAGTAATTATTTATTACTTGATTAACCTTAAATAATAAATAAATCTAATTAGTTATTATTTATTATTAAATAATAACTAAAGATAATTCATATTTACTAATTAATTAATTATTATTTAATTAATTTTAAATAATAAATAAATCTAATTATCTATTATTTATTATTAAATAATAACTAAAGATAATCGTTACGCACTAATTAATTATTTGATTAACTTTAAATAATAAACAAACCTAATTAATTATTATTTAATCTTAAATAATAATTAAAGAAAATTAAAATTTATAATTTGATTAATAATTAAATAATAAGTGAATATAATTAGTTATTAAGTACTATTAATAATAATGACTAAAGATAATTAATTAATTACTATTTAATAGTAATTAATTGAAGATAGAGTCAATAAAATAGAGAGAGCTTAATAACCCATTAATTAAACAATCATAATAAATTGCTTAAGGGTTTAATAAATAAATATTACTTAAGAAAGAGTAATGTTAATCAATTGAACAATTATTATTAATTGTTTAAGGGTTTAATAAGTGTTTATCACTTAAGGGAAACATTGGTAATTAATTAAACTATCAACCTAAAGATCAATTAAGTGTCTTATAGGATTTACGATAGTTTATGTGTGCTATGTGATTTGCTTAATTGTTAAATAAATAGCATAAGTAAGCGTGTCGATATACA
Organism: Aralia elata; assembly: GCA_034770075.1. NCBI lineage: Eukaryota > Viridiplantae > Streptophyta > Magnoliopsida > Apiales > Araliaceae > Aralia > Aralia elata. Next base: position 48,511,840 of record CM068380.1, on the reverse strand, counting down.
ACTACGCAGTACTAATTGATAGATCAACATTATCAATGTTAGGTTCTTCAAGGCCAATTAGTTAAAGCTAGAATTATTTGTAGCTGAGCAGACAGGCAAGTTTCCTAACTCAATCTCGAATTATTATTTTCGAAGCATGTTAGTGAATAATTATTGTCGATTATTCACATCTATACTGATTATTGAGATTCGCACATTGTGCAATTGAATTCCTATCCTATTATGATTGAACTGTAAATTTAATTAAAGTTCTTTCAAGTATGAATTGTTTATGAGATCGATCTATGCTATTTGTATCAGCTAGATCCAGCATGTCTAAATTGGTTAAGACAATGGTATTTTAAAAGCTGTTCTTATTAAATTGTTGTGGTAAGAACTCTTGGCTGAGAAAAGGATAAACTTGTTTAAGGCATGATATCAATGCTGGTTATTAAGTGTTTATGCATAAATCACGGGGTATGAGAGGCTGATCCCCTCGATTACCAAAACTTTTTAAGAGGTCCAGCTTACATGCTGAGAACCTTGGTAAACGTCCTTGGTTATTTCAAACCACTTAGTAATTGACATTCAATTATTCGAACATTCAACTGTTGACTGATAATTCATAATTCTTCACAATGCTATACTGTTGTTGAACATTGAAAGCGAAATTTCCTTCTATCATGATATATCTCTTTGTGTATATATTTGCTAAGCAAATTAGTTGTTTACCCTTGCTATATCATGATCTTTATTTCAGCTAAGGCAGAAACGTCTAGAGGAGACAAAGGAAAAGGGAAGGTGCAAGAATAGACGCCCGATAGTGCCTATGTACTAGTTATTCTTGAATGTTGTTTGATTAAGTGAACCTTTTATTGTATTAAGGGTACGTTTTATGTTAAGGTTAAAGAACCTTGGGACCAAGATTGCAAGACCTTATTATTATTTCAATAAACAATGTATGTTTATTATTCCGCATTTAGTTATAAAGTATGTTTGTCGTTGAGTATCGTGAGCACCGAATTCGAGGTTAGGAAACCCGGATTTGGGGGCGTCACAATAACCACCAAATTTTCACGATCACCAATTAAAATCCTCTTAAGTGAAATCCCAATATCCTCAAAATTCACAAATTCCAACAATAGAATCAAATAATAACTTCTTCAATACGATCCCAATAATCACGAACTTATGAAACCGAGGCAAATGCAACAATAATAATAAAAAAATTATTTATTTTTACTCCTCAACAAGAAAAAAATAAAAGATAAGTAACCTGCTAGGAATTTAGCTCTGATACCAAATGATAGACTCCACGGCACGCTTACGTGAGGTGGTCGTCGCCCGGATCGTTTCCAGCAAGTTATGAAAGTGGAACGCTCACAACACCTCAACTTTTCATCTATATTGAGACGAGAACCTTGGTACAATTGCTCTGCGCTAGGAAGCTTGCGTTGAATGGAACACCAACGACATCTTGACCCAATGTCTATAAAGAGACAAGAACCAAAAGTACAATTGGCGCTTGATGTATGATAGAATGACGCCACAAACAACTATGAATTGTTGTATGATAAGTCGATAATTGAATCTCAAGAAAACTAAGAAGTTAATCTAGGAATTCTTAAGAACCAAAAGATGAGAAGAATCTCACAATAATTTCATTAATCAAAAATTGTAGTCCCTTATTACAATAAGCCATGTATTCTATTTATACTAATAGAATAAAACCCTAAAATCCCATAAGGAATCAACTAACCAATTTGAAAATAGAAATCCTAATTAAACACAATATGGAAATCAAATCACATCTAATAAATATCCTAATTACAATAGAAATCTAAAAGATATGTAAATCCCTAAAATAAAGGAAGAAATCTGCCAAAAACCGCATGCCTCGAAAAAAGTGTCAGGCAAATTCGCCTGTTTTCGCCGGGGCGAGAAAATTTGAACTAGAATCCTCGCCGGGGCGAGAATGGCCTGAGAGGTCTTCGCCGGGGAGGCTTCAGATCAGGCCAGGGCGAAAATGGACAGAGGAGTTCTCGCCGGGGCGAGCTTTCTGGGCATGAAATTCTCGCCGGGACGAGAACCTTACTGCTCAAGAATTTTGTCTTCTTTCGAATTTGCTTTTCGTGCAATCCCACCTTATGTTGTCCCATGATATAACATAACCTCTTCAGCTTTCTTGGACATCCATCATGCCGTATGAACGCTAGTTCTTCCATTAATTGACACACATCTTCATTAATGATTAAATGATACAAATGAACATGACGAACACTATCTCGAACGCTTGACTTGAATTGATTTGGTCTTACTACATAGATCGTATCTAACAATCCTAAATCACATGAATGACTCTCTGCTCGATGTTCATATGAATTGAGCTCCAATGTAAGCATCCTTGAGTAGATTCTAGCCCAATTACTTGAATTCATTTGTTGAACCCTCAAAGCTTGAGTAGAGCCGATGACGCTTGATGCGAGCCTGGTCAGGATCTCATCACTATTGATGTGAAACAATATATTATTGAATTGTTAAACTTGTTGTAGCTATTTTTTTTAAAACCAACCAATCCAAATTGTTTTGGTGCGGTCTCAAACGAAAAACTAAGATGAACAACTCGAATAACGGGAAAACAGATGTCGGGCAAATAGTCCCAATTTACGCTATGCGTCAAAAGTTGATGTGTTGTGCACAATATAGGGTACGCTAGGCTGATCCCCTAGAGTACTTGCGGAGAATGTTTTTCAGTCTTAGTGATTGACAAATGTTCTGATGGTTTTCTATGAAATAAAAACATTGTTCAAGGTATTTATTATCGGTTAGTATATTGCTGAAAAATTAACTCTCTTTATTCTTGCCATTCGAGCTTACTTCATAATTATTACTTCAATTGTTGAAGATTGCAGAGACAGATTATCTTACTCTTGATGTCGGTTCTTAAACCATTTATTTAATTACTTGCTGAGTAATTTGTGCTCACTCTTGCTTAAATTAAACATTTCAGTTAAACATGAGAAAGTAGAAGGATCGGGCAGAGACAAAGGCAAAGGAAAGATACATGAATAAGATGTGTTATGTAGTAGATTTAAAATTTGGATTGATGTAATATGTATGGATGATATGTTTGTATTCTTATTAAGGTTATAAGAGCCTTGGGACTAGAAGATGGGTATTGTAATCACTATTATTATTTGAGTTATCACTTAAGTTATGCTTAGATAGATGGAGTTTATGTAGTATCGTGAGCACCATATCCTGTGTTTGATGTTACACGGATGTGGGGGTGTCACATGTTAAATATGTGTATTGTACATGTATATGGATATTATACCTATGGGAATTCTCCTATAAATAGGAGTTCCCAATTTATTGAGCAAAGTTGCTTGTAATTGGCTAAGCTTGCTTACTAGAGAGAAAATTGTGTGTGTGTGTGAGAGAGAGAGAGAGAGAGAGAAAACCTAGAGGAAGTTCTTTCAAGTTGGTGGTTCAAGAGGAGTCTTGGAAGAGAAAGAAAGTGGAGGCCTTCTACAAGTTCATCTCCAAGAGAAAAAGAGCCCATAGAAGGTTATTCAAAGGATAAGAAGTCAAGGTCGGAAATTAGTCGACTACTCAGGCAAGTTCTCTAACCTTACTCAAATTTATATTGAGCAAGTTCTCTAACCTTACTCAAATTTATATTGCGCAAGTTCCCTAACCTTACTCAAATTTATATTGAGCAAGTTCCTAACCTTAAATTCCTTACTTGTCTTACTATGCAAGTTCTTAAATCCTGAACTTATTTTATGGTGCAAGTTCCTTGAACCTTGCTCAAATCAATATTGCACCTTAAACTCGTATTATTGTACAAGTTTCCTAAATCTAAGTTTATCCTGTGTTACAAGTATCTTCAAATATAAAGTTCGTTTTATTATAAATGTTGAGTTAACCTAAACTGTTTTATTGCGTAAGTAGGAATAATTATTGTACATTATTCCTTATCATAGTGATTTTTGTTAATCGCACTTATTTGCACATCGTATGTGCTATTTAAAGGATATGTCTATGTCAATTGCTTCGGCTAGACATTTCATGCATTCGTATTAAATATAAATTGTTTAAAGTATATGTCTATGCTAGTTGATTCAGCTAGACATTTCATTTATTGATTCAGTTAATTTGAATATCGTTTAGAGTTTCTCCAAACCATATTGTCGTGGTAAGGACTCTAAATGCTGATTTGAACAACCCTCATAGTAGGGGAAAAGGTTTTAAGTATTATGGGTATGGTATACTCGAAACAATGTAAACGTACTAAATGCAGGTGGTTATGTTGTGCACAATATATTCGTACGATAGGCGAATCACCTAAAGTACCCATCGTTATTTTGTAAACGAAAAATCTGTCGTCTTTTGGACTTTTGGTATTAACAATGTTTGTTAATACTATATACGGTGTTCATGGCCTTATGGCATTTCAGCAAACTCTCAACTTATCATGTCTATGTATTCCTGTCATTGATAAGCGTTCTGTTGAACTAACTCTTTCTTATTCATGATATATCCTTTCTTGTATACTTAAACTTGATGGGCGAAGTAGTTGCTCACCCTTGCTATATCATGAACATTTTTCATATAAGCCCGACAGTTCTACTCATGGTAAAAGAAAAGGAAAGGTCGAGGAGTAGAGCGTTTAGAAGCATTTGTCCTTATTGTTTACCTTGTTTTGTAATCATGTAACTTTTGAATTCTGGAAATGCTTGTATTAGATTTAAAGGTTAGTAAATCCTGGGGATAAATGGCACGTTTTGTAATGAAACTATTATATTTTCTACTATTTATCACATATTCCGCGTTTAGTTATGGTGTAAGTGTTGGATCATGAGCACCAGATTCGGGTTTGAGGATCCCGAATTTGGGGGCGTCACAAGTCGCGCTGCAGCACCTTCAGCGCCATAGCGCCATAGCGCCAGTCTTCTTGTGTTGTTACAGCGCTGCAGCGCCGCTGTGCAGTTTGGCCCAGACTTGAGATTTTAATTGTATGACTTCTTGGAATGCTTGTGCAACCTTAATGAAAGATTGTAAAGGGATGTTAAACTTGTAATTAGACATTATAACAGATTGTTATCACAAGTATGTTGATTTAGATTGTGAATTAATAAGTTACGAAAGACTTTAAGTTATCGTTTGTGAAGTTTGATAATGTTGGTTAAGTATTGAACTATTTGCTAAACAAGGATCTCAGATCTGTGTTGTGTAGTTGTATATAATGATTAGAACTTAAGTTAAGTTAACAAGTTTAACTAAAGCGGGATTGAATTTACATGGTTAATGTTAGTATAACTAAGATGGTGAGTTGAACCAATGAGGTTAACGTGAATGTATCTAATTTATATTATGATCCTAATGATATATGTAGGATAAATCAGTGAACGTGTATTGTATTGTTAATCTACGCACGAGGCAAGTTTCCTATCCTTAATTTGTTATTTATACGCAAGTTTCTAAACTCTATCTCTTTTACATTAAGCAAGTCTCTAAACCCTACTTTTACATTGAGCCAGTTTCATATCTATATCTTGTTTATGATTACGCAAGTTTCTAAACTCTAACTTTATATTGAGCAAGTTTTCTATCCATCTCCTTACATTGAGCAAGTTCTTATTATGTAACTTGTTATTTTTATACAAGTTCTCTAACCCTAATCTTTGTTGAGCAAACTCCTTTATCATTTAACGAGCAAGTTCTAATTCTTATAAATTCCTAAACTTTACTTTATGTCGTACAAGCTCTAACCTCTGTTTTCATTAGTTAAAGCAAGGTCCCTGAATTATTCTAACTTTACGATTTCTAATTTAGCTTTCTAAATTCTTTCAAAAGCATAACTTTGCCATGTGATGTTTATTCAGTTGTGAAACGTTATTATTCAACTCTTGAAATTGATTAGTATTGTATCAATCCTTTAACGACTAGAATACTTTAATGATTAAACTAGTACATAGTTGATTAATGTTCTAAAGATTCCTTACTGATTCAACTAGAACATAATTGATGTACATTCTAAAGATTTAGATATCTTTGAAGTTAATTCCAAACCAAACTTATTTTGGTACGGAACCTGATGATCAAAGCTGAGATGAACAACCCTGTATCAGGGGAATGATTTTAGAGCAACGCGATAACGTTAAAATGTTTGTGCAATACATAGTACTAAGGGCTGATCACCTGGAGTACAAGATGATGGTCCATATAGTCGTTTAGAGTACTAAAGGTTACAGTAAAAACACCTGTTAACCTAGGACATAGATGATAATTATAGTCGTTTAGACTGTTAAAGGTTAAAGTAAAAATACTTGATAACCTAGATGTAGTTCGTGGTCTTGTGACCCTCACTGTATTCCTTGATGTTGATATCTGTTGTTCAGTTTAATAGTTCATTATTTCTTTGAACTTCTTCTATCTTTTAAGTAAAGTTTATTGTTTCTGGTAAGAATATTTTACCAACTAAAGCTTAGTCGATTGTGATTTATATGATACTATTGTACTCCATTATTTTGTGGGCAATTGTTCGCTCACTCTTGCACAAAACAATGCAGATGAAAACAGGAAGTTTGAAGAGCCATCTACAAACAAGGGCAAAGACAAGATGCTATAATAGTAGATGTTAATTAGTTTTATTTCATAAAGATTTTATAATAAACGTGATGGTGTTTATTTATGTTTTATGTTTCCGCAAATGATGTAATAAAGGTTAGATGACCTGAGATTGATTTAGTTATGATGATGTAACCTTCTTATGAGAGAATTTATTATTTAAGGTTTATTATATTGTTATTATCCTTTATTGTGGGTAAAGATGTGAAATAATATGAAGTTGTTTTGAAAGTGAACACCAAATCTGTGGAATTGAAGTACCCGGATTTGGGGTTGTCTGATGAGTGTGTTTTATACACACAATTTGGGTACTTTTGGCCTTGATAATTCGCGAGTCTTCAAGCATGTTACGTGGTTTTGATGTACTTTTATCGTAATTGTACATAAATTAGTTTTTAGTTAATTTTACGTGATTTATGTTGCTTTGATGCATTTTCATTGCGTTTGTAGGAATTCAAATAAAGACCGCTCGGATCATTGGTTGAATTGACTCAATGTCCATGCTTTGACGTACGTGCCCGGATGGTAGTATGATGGAATTTCGTGTTTGGCGACGCTCGGGGCTTAATTTGATAACATTTAATAGTTGGGCGTGCACGGCGTTGGAAAGCGTGCACGGCGTGCGGCGTCGACCAAGCCACGAGGGCACGCCCGTGCTTGGATTTCCGTGCCCGAAGGTTGTTACGGTGAAAATTAATGTTTGAGGGTGCTCGGGATTTAATTTTATGAGAATTGGAAGTTGAGCGTGCACGGCGTCGAACCGCGTGCACGGCGTCGGTCGGCGTGCCGCACGGCGTTGGCTGGGCATTGATGCTCGGCAGGCGCCAGCGTGCGGGCGCGCGGCATGGGCGTGCGGGCGCGCGCTGGCACTCGACGGCTTGGGCGTGGGCAAACTCGGCATGGCTCGGCGGAGCAGCATCCAGGCGTTTGGGCGCGGGCGCACGGGCGGACTCGGCAGCAACTCTCGGCAGCGCATGCGGGCAAGCGGGCGGCATGCAGGCGCTTGGGCGCGGGCGCGCGCCTAGGCATGCGGGCGCACGGGCGGCACTCGGCGCATGGCTCGGCAGGTGGAGCGGCATGCAGGCGCATGGGCGCGGGCGCACGCCTAGGCGTGCGGGCGCACGACGCGGCGCTCGGCAGCCAGCGTGCGGCAGGCAGGGCCCTGGGCGCGCGCGCACTAGGCGCCGTGCGGGCGCACGCCGTCGTGCTAAGTGCGATCTGACACAGCCATAGTGCGATCTGAGCTCCATTTTGTCCGATTTTGGCTAGGGTTTCTTGATGAAGACTATATATAATCTCTTATAAGCTACATATCAGATATCTAGAGAGAGGGAGGCTACAAAATACATCAACCAACAGAGCTCAAGGCTGCAAATCAAGCTGAATCAAGCCAAAAGCCAAGGAACTCAGCCAAGAAGAATTGCAAGGCCAAGGAGGAGAGCTAGAAATCTACTGCAACCAAAGGAACACCAGCTGAATAGCTTCAAAAGTGGTTTCATTTCTAGTTTTCCATCTCCTTTGTAATTCGAATTTGACAATGTATCAATTGAAAATGATGTTTATTGTAGCTATCATGAACTAACCTTCTATTCTAAGATTGCAATGGAACCCAACACTTTAAGTTGAATTGAATTCTCTCTCTATTGATTTTAGTTATGCATGTGTGAATTGATTATCATAACCTTTGCTTCTTGATTAATTGCTTGGCCCGTAATTACCTTGGGAACCTATATGAACTTGACGAACGGATTATAGGTTAAGACCTAGTTATGATAACATGCGAAAGTATAAATTGTTGTGGGTTATTAATGGGATTAAGTGACATGTGTCTTATTAATTATCTGCAATAATAGGCATCTTGATAGTAGTTGGGATAGATATATACCTAATTACCGCATGCAACCTATTGAGAATCTAGCCTTAATGACTTCCGATGTGAAAGTTGGTAATTGAAGGGAGGATTAATTAGATTTGGTGACACGTGTCTATTAATCATTTCTGAAATTAGTCTCTTGATAGTGTATAGGATAGACATATACCTATGCACCGCTTAGGAAGATTCGTGATTGACCATCGACAGAGGCTCTTATGTAGTTTTGATTTCTCGGTTGTCAATTCGTATGCTATAACTGATTGAAAAGAGAGAATTAGGAGGTTCAAATGACGTGTTGGGGGAAATTGTAATCTTAGACCTTTCTATCTTGATATTTTATCGCGTTTTATTCATCACTCGACTTGTGAACTCAACAATCAACAAACAATCAAACTTCCATCGTTTAAATTAGATCAATTTGATATACAATTAGTACTTGGTTATTATTCGTTACAATTCCCTGTGGGTTCGACTTTTATCTTATCATATATTACTTGTTGACCGTGTATACTTGCACGTGTGTGTTTATCGATAGCTAAATCGACCAACAAGTTTTTGGCGCCGTTGCTGGGGAATTGTTATCTAATAATTATACCAATATCAATTTCAATCAACTTGGTCTCTTTTTAGACTTGTATATAATTTTCATTTTGTTTTGTAGGTATTCTTGATTTGTATGCCACGCTCACGTGGTCTTGAGTTAATTCCTTACGATCCCGAGATCGAGCGAAATATTCGAAGACTACGAAGAGACAAACTTCGGGGTATACCTAATCAAAATACCATGGCTGAGGAGGAGCCTAAATCCTTGAGGGAGTATGCCATACCTCTTGTCACAGATTTGCATTCAAGCATTTCCAGGCCAGCTATTAAGGCCACTCACTTTGAAATTAAGCCTAGAACCATCCAAATGGTTCAAAACTGTTTGCAGTTTGGTGGGTTGCCCAATGACGACCCAAATGCTCATTTGGTGAGTTTTCTGGAAATTTGTGACACATTCAAGTACACTCAAGTAACTGATGATGCAATTAGACTCCGATTTTTTCCTTTCACGCTCCGCGACAAGGCAAAGAGTTGGTTGCATTCGCTTCCCTCGGGCTTAATTACCAAGTGGGATGACTTAGCCCAGAAATTTTTGGCAAAGTTCTTCCCACCCGCGAAAACTGCAAGATTGAGGAATGACATCACTTCGTTTGTTCAATATGATTCCGAGTCCTTGTATGAAGCTTGGGAAAGGTTCAAGGATCTAATTAGGAGATGTCCACACCATGGTTTGCCTCAATGGTTGCAAGTTGAGATTTTTTATAATGGGTTGACTAACGCCACTCGATCTAGTGTCGACGCAGCTGCAGGTGGTAGTTTAATGGGAAAGAATTTTGCGGAAGCCTACAAACTATTGGAAACCATGGATGCGAATATTTATCAATGGCCTTCGGAGAGGAAAATGCCACAAAAGGCAACAGGAAAGTTTGAGGTGGATCCTCTCACTTCAATAACCGCACAGCTAGCCGCGCTCACAAAGGAAGTGAAAAATTTAGGAACTTAATCTGTGCAGAGCATTTCTGAAACCTGTGAGTTGTGTGTTGGAAATCATCCTACCGAGCAATGCCCCATCAATGCAGAATCCGTACAGTTTGTTGGTAATTACAATAGACAGCAAAACAACCCCCACTCAAATCACTACAATCCTGGTTGGAAAAATCACCCAAATTTCTCATGGAGCAATAACAATAATACCCAAACCCAATATTCAGCTCCTAGGCACCAATATCCCCCAGGATTTCATAATCAAACCCAATCACACCAACAAGCCTCAACCCCACCTTTGCCACAACAGGAGAAAAAGCCTAGTGGGGATGATTTATTGGCTCAATTGGTTGCACAACATAGCGCTTCGATACGGAATATAGAGCTTCAGCTTGGGCAGATAGCTAGTGCTATGAATATCCGTCCTCCTGATGCCTTACCTAGTGACACTGAAGTTAATCCGAAAAGAGATGGTAAGGAGCATTGCAAAGCTGTGACTTTGAGAAGTGGGAAGGAGCTACCGGATGTTGTGAATGAGGTTCCAGCTGAAGCAGTGGTTGAGGATGTGAATGGGGAGAAAGAGGAAGAAAAGAGAAAAGAAATAGAAAAGAAGGAAAGGGAGTCAGTGCCAAAACCAGTGGGGAGCAAGCAAGGCCCTATGTATCCACCATGCCCGTTTCCACAACGTCAGCAGAAGATAAAGTTGGATAAACAATTCTCTAAGTTCTTGGAAGTTTTCAAGAAATTGCACATAAATATACCATTCACTGAGGCATTGGAACAAATGCCTAGTTATGTAAAGTTCATGAAAGAAATCTTGTCAAGAAAGAGAAGGCTTGAGGAGTTTGAGACGGTGGCGCTAACCGAAGAATGTAGTGCTGTGTTACAAAGGAAGTTACCACCAAAGTTGAAAGATCCGGGGAGTTTCACAATTCCTTGTACAATTGGTAACCAATTCTTTCGCAAGGCCCTATGTGATTTGGGGGCAAGCATCAATTTAATGTCACTCTCAATTTATCAACAACCTGGATTAAGTGAGGCAAAACCTACAAATGTTACATTGCAACTTGCGGATAGGTCTTTCACATACCCAAGAGGCATAGTAGAAGATGTGCTTGTCAAGGTGGACAAGTTTATTTTTCCAGCAGATTTCATTGTCCTAGATTTTGAAGAAGACAGGGAGATACCTATCATCCTTGGGCGACCATTCTTAGCCACAGGCAGAACTTTGATTGATGTGCAAAAAGGAGAGCTAACCATGCGTGTCCAAGACCAAGAGGTAACTTTTAACGTTTTTAAGGCAATGAAATTTCCTAATGTGCAGGATGAATGCTTCAGGATAGACTTGATTGACGAGGCAGTGGAAGAGGTGTTCACAACAAACTATGAAATTGACCCTTTTGAAGAATTGCTGGGAGAATCACTTGAGAGTGAACCTCTTTTTCCTAATGAGATGGTAAATGTGCTGAATGTTCCCCCACGTTTTATCAAGTTTAAGCAACAATTTGAACCGTTAGATAGACCAAGCAGCTCTAGTACCATTGCAAAATCCTCATGGGAGGAGCCACCTACTCTGGAGCTCAAACCATTGCCAATCCACTTGAGGTATGCGTATTTGGGTAATGCTAGTACTTTGCCTGTTATTGTGTCTGCTTCACTTGATGATGTGCAGGAAAACAAATTGCTAAGAGTGCTACGGGAGTACAAAACAGCCCTAGGTTGGTCCATTACCGACATCAAGGGAATTAGCCCTGCTTTTTGTATGCACAAGATCATATTGGAAGATGAGGCCAAACCTGTGGTTGAGCATCAGCGTAGGTTGAACCCCGTCATGAAGGAGGTGGTCAAGAAGGAAATTATCAAATTGCTCGATGCCGGCATCATCTATCCCATTTCAGACACAGTCCATGGGTCAATCCAGTGCAATGTGTTCCAAAGAAGGGTGGCATGACAGTGGTGTCGAATGAAAATAACGAGTTGATCCCAACTAGAACTGTCACCGGATGGAGAGTGTGCATGGACTACATAAGATTGAACAAGACTACATGCAAGGACCATTTCCTGCTCCCATTAATTGATCAAATGCTAGACAGGTTGGCTGGACATGAATTCTATTGTCTCTTAGATGGATATTCGGGCTACAACCAAATTGCCATTGCCCCCGAAGATCAAGAGAAAATGACATTCACTTGCCCATATGGAACATTTGCCTTCAGAAGAATGTCGTTTGGGCTATGCAACGCACCCGCCACCTTCCAAAGATGCATGATGGCTATATTCTCCGATATGGTTGAGCAAGGATTGGAGGTTTTCATGGACGATTTTTTGGTTTTTGGAGATTCATTCGACTTATGCCTTGAAAACCTTGTGAAAGTGCTGAAACGATGTGTTGAAACAAATTTGGTGCTAAATTGGGAGAAATGCCACTTCATGGTGCAAGAAGGCATTATTTTGGGACATAGAGTATCTTCAAAGGGGCTGAAGGTTGATAAGGCCAAGATTGAGACCATTGAGAAACTTCTTCCACCAACCAACGTCAAGGGAATCCGTAGCTTCCTTGGCCATGCTGGATTTTATAGGCGGTTTATCAAGGATTTCTCAAAAATTGCAAAACCGCTGTGTAGTCTCCTTGAGAGAGACACTCCATTTGTCTTCGATCATGCATGTTTAGAGGCTTTTGAGTTACTAAGGAAGAAGCTTGTTAGTGCCCCTATTATCATGGCCCCGGATTGGAATCTTCCGTTTGAATTGATGTGCGACGCTAGCGACTTTGCAATTGGTGCTGTATTGGGCCATCGCAAGGACAAGATCTTTCATGTGATTTATTATGTTAGCAAGACAATAACTGGAGCACAACTTAATTATACAACAACGGAAAAGGAATTGCTTGCTATCGTGTATGCCTTTGACAAATTTCGTGCCTATCTCATTGGCACCAAGGTCATTGTGTACACAGACCATTCTGCCATAAAGTACTTAATAGCAAAGAAGGACGTAAAGCCACGCCTGATTCGATGGGTCTTATTGCTTCAAGAGTTCGATCTTGAGATTAGAGATAAGAAGGGAACCGAGAATCAAGTGGCGGATCACTTGTCTAGGCTAGAAAATGCAGACCGTGAGGTGGGAGATGATGTCGTGATTAATGAATTTTTTCCCGATGAGCAGCTTTTCGCCATCACACATGAGGTGCCATGGTATGCTGACTATGTCAATTATGTGGTGAGCCATGTCCTACCACCCGAGCTGAGCTATCAACAAAAAAAGAAATTCCTGCACGATGTGAAGCATTATTTTTGGGACGAACCTTTTCTGTTTAAGCAATGTGCTGACCAACTGATCCGAAAGTGCGTACCTCAGCTTTTGGAGGACACTATGGCGGAGATAGAACAACAACAAAGGTGCTTCAGTCGGATTTTTATTGGCCAACGCTATTCAAGGACGCCCATGCGTTTGTGCTGAAATGCGATCGATGTCAAAGAGTGGGGAACATTTCCAGGCGTCATGAGATGCCACTAACCACAATCCTGGAGGTTGAGATATTTGACGTCTGGGGCATTGACTTTATGGGTCTGTTTCCTTCTTCGTTCAACAATTTGTATATCATTGTGGCTGTAGATTACGTGTCAAAATGGGTTGAAGCAGCAGCGACACCCACCAATGATGCCAAGGTTGTGCTAAAGTTCCTTCGAAAAAATGTTTTCACAAGATTCGGAACTCCGCGTGCAATAATTAGTGATGAAGGGTCGCACTTTTGTAACAAGAACTTTAATGCCCTTCTCGCTAAATATGGGGTAACCCATAAAATTGCCACGACCTATCATCCTCAAACAAGTGGTCAGGTGGAGGTTTCTAATAGAGAAGTGAAAAGGATTTTAGAGAAGGTTGTCAACCTGAATAGAAAGGACTGGTCATTGAAACTTGATGACGCCTTATGGGCATATAGGACGGCATACAAAACTCCTATCGGGATGTCACCATATCAGCTTGTGTATGGGAAAGCATGTCATTCCCACGACGTTCCGAACGTCGATTTTAATAGGAATCGACTATAGTATCGAAAATGTTGATACCAGAGGGCAAAGTGGTCAAATGACTTATTAATTGGTTGATTGAATTAATTTAAAAATAAAATAAAAATGGATCAGCTGATGAGACTCACGTGACTGATGAATTGGAACAAAATGAGAAGAGACACGGTTATGCTAGAAGTAAATAGAAAGGAGGGAGTTATATTTTCTTTTATGTATTCCAAGACTTTTTGTTTCCATAACCCCTCACTAATTCATTTAATTCATGGAGATTAAAGTTTGGAAACTGATGATTGAAGATGAAAGGGTTGGAGAATTCAGTCACCAACAATTACATATATACTCTCTACCAAAAACACTTTTCCTTTTTGCTAAACACTTTATACTCGAGAGAGAAAATTGTGAGTGTGAAAGAGAGAACGAGTAGGATTGCTGGAGGTTGCAAAGGAGATTAAGCAAGTAGGAAGTAAAGCAATATCAGATTGTAACAACCGAGAAATAGCATCCAAGAGGTTAGTTTTGAACCCTTGTATTATTATTTATAAGAAAAAGTGATAATACTTGCATAAAAGTGAATGGATATATATTGCTTGGGTTGTGCTTGGTTATATTGTTGGTTGCAGATGATCATAAGTCTGAAAGGAACAAAAATTTGTGTATTAAACATGCTCATAATGTATTAAAATTCAATGGTCTAAACTATGTATGCTTTATGTTTGTATAAATGCCTCTAAGAAGCTTAAATGTGTTTTTGGTAGAAAATGTACAAAATGACTTATTATGGAATCGAAATTGATGTTTAGCTCATGTAACCATCTGTTAAGTTATGGTTGTTTGTGTTATTACGTTAAGAAACGAAAAGAATGCAACTTGAACGGATTAAAATGGTTAAAAAACGAATATGTGGTGAATGATTTCGCTAAGTATGCGAAATATGAATGAAATAATAAGAACTTTGATTTTGGAGACTCTAAATTGGCTAATAGTGTTGTTGGTGCTGTTAGAATGGTTAAGTACATATGTTATGCTATTTTGGCTGAGTTTATAATGTCTGGGTGTGTCTAAATTGCTATTGTATGGATTTTTGGAAGTCTGGTTCGCAACAGTCGCAGCACCTGTGTCTGCGTACCAGCACGGCCGCGCTGGTACCAAGGCTAAACAGGGCGCGGTCGCGCCTGCACTAGAACAAAAACTGATTCTTCTTTTTAATTGTTCAGTCTTTAAAACCTAATGTAACCTAATATAATGAGCATGGAGAAGCTTTAAACACCTATTAAGTTGTATCATGATTATGTTATCACAAAGTTGAATTGTAAACTATGATTTGATAAGTTTTAAAGGAAAAGTTATCATGGGTTGAAGAAATGACGTAGATATATTCTATTAACATTGAACATATGTATAAGAACCTATGTAGCAATAATCCGAGGGTCAAATTATGATTTTGGCCAGTCTTTAAGGAAAAGAACTATTAAACTTGTTTTTAAAAAAGGAAATTTTCAAAATGTGTTAACTGAATATTGAATGCATGGATTTATTTTGGTTCTAAGTTTCTAGGTAATTGTGTGTATATGTTGTATACAAAGACTCCAACATGCTAGTAAATGAGTTGTGCATGAAAACCTCAATTCTGGGCTGGAATGGGAGTAGCGCGGCCGCGCCACTCCCAAGCATATATGCAGCGCGGTCGCGCCATGCTGCAGAGTTGTCAAGAGGTTCTGTTAGTAAACTGAGGCTTGGTACATATATATTGAACCCTTATAAGCTTTGTTATGTGTCAATTGGAATGCTTGTACTGTCTAAACATGTAATGACTATTTAGAACCAAGATTTTTTAAAAGGTTTAAACGGGACTTATAGATGAAACTTTTGAACAAAAGTAAGAATTTGATTTGAATTTATATTTGACTAAGTGTATGCTTGGAATACATATTTGTAAGCGTGAAGTAATTACTTTAGGTATGTATTGAATGAGTATGATTTGAGAGTTTGTTCATGAGTATAAAAGGCTAATGAATATATATATGATATTTGCAGTAAAGTTAAGCAATAATCGTAAACTACGCAAAAGGCAAGTATTCTATCTTTGTTATCTTTACTTTTGTAAATGCAAGTATCCTATCTCTATGACCTTTACTTCGATGAAAGCAAATTCCTGAACTTCACTCCTTTATTGTGCAAGTTATATCTCATTCAAGTTTACATATTGTTCAAGTTCAATTGATGATGTGACGAACGAGAATTTTTGTAACTTATTTTTTTAAATATTTATTGAATTAAATAAATATTTTTCGACGATTTGATTGTTGAGTTAATTGATTAATTGATGAATTTGTGGTAGATTAATTTAATTACATGTGTTACATTAGTTAAATTGACGTGAAGAATTTTTATATTTAAAGTATGTGTCTAATTGAATTTATTTGATTAAATGTATTATTTAAATAAGTATAATGCTATCTCTAATTAATTTAATAATTAATTAGAGACTAAATAATTTGTCATTATTAATAAATGATAATTTTAATCATGTGAATATGTGATTTAATGTGGTATTATTTTACCTTATTTGATTGATTTAAATGAGATTATTTTATTAATTTAAAAATGTGACATTAAACTATATTATAAGCTATTTATTAAAATAAACCAAAAGAAGAGTTTTTTTTAAGCAAGCCAAACGAGGCCTTAAGAAAGTTAGAGTCAGTTAACCATTATAGATTAACTGACACCCATGTTTATATCAGTTTCTTTTACATTATACGTACATTCATTTCATTCCTAAAATGATTAATCAGAGAGAAAAAGAGAGAAATTTGGAGAATTGAAGAAATCAATCATCTACTTGTATTAATTAAAGCATCTAATTGAAGGTAATTCTTCTAATTTAAGTTTTAATTTATATTTTTGAAGTTCTTCCATGAATGTATGTTTTTGAGTTCTCTGTATTCTCCGTAAACTAAATTTTGTGGCTAAATTTTATAAATTAATGATTAGATGTTTGAAAGCATGCATAAATGTGTTTTATATGGTTTGTATGTGATTTATAGTAATTAAATCCATGAGATTATGTGTTTAAATGAAGTCCTGAAATTTATAGAGTAGTTAGTTATGAACATAGCTTAAATGTATGAAGTTAATACTTGTTTTGCATGTTAATGGGTTAAATTGATAACTTATTTTGTTTATGCATGTATAAATGAAGAAAACAAGTTTTAAACGCTTCAATTTGGTGTTTTAACGAACCTGCTATGTGTGATTTTATTGATTTCGCAGAAACTTTGATAAAATGATAAAAACACCAATTTTGATTCTTAGATTCATGGTTTTTGCAAATTAAGTTGCTAGAATCATGTTAGAAGGCTTGGGTAACAATTATATTTGAATTATAGTGTCTGGGTATGTTTAATTTGACGATTAGAATAACAAGATTGGAAATTTTTGGCTTGTTTCTGCGTTCTTCGCGAACTACAGAAACTGGAATTCGTGATTCTCGCCCCGACGAGAATTTTGTGAAGGAATTTCTCGCCCCGGCGGGAGCTCGCCCCGGCTAGAGTTTTGTGAAGGAATTCCTCGCCCGGGCGAAGTCTCGCCCCGACGAGAGTTTGTGAAGTATTTTCTCGCCTAGACGGGAACTTAAAAAAAAAAAAAAGAGTAAAAATTTTATTCTTTCTTTGTGATCATGGCATGAAATCGTAGACATACCTAAAGCTTAGGCTAATGTATAAAATGAATACTGAAATACTGTAATGGGTGGTAAGCATATACCCACTGATTATCCAGTGTTAACTGAGATATTAAAATGGAAATTTTGGATGAGAATGAATACTGACGTGTTTATAACACTATAACTAATTATTGTTACTGCTTTATAAACCGAATGTATAGGTTGATTTAAAGAACGTGAGTCTTAAATTTATAGTCTACGCACGAAGCAAGTATCTTATCCTTACTTTTACGTTTACGCAAGTTTTCTACCTTGATTTCAATCACGCATGTTCCTGAACCTAATTCTCTTATCATGTATGTTTCATAATGCTATTACTTACTCGAGCAAGTTATTGTTTCTATTCCAATCAATTTCGTGGATTCAATGAGACGTTTTAATTTCCTCTTTGTAATGCTTCAGTTATATAGAACTTATTCAATTGTACCAATTGTGAGATTTAGTTTTGATTCTCGAATTACATCTTTTAAACCTTGATTGACTACCCTTATTGATTCGACTAGTCCATAGTTGATGAGCGTTCTAAATTCTAGAAACGTTATTGAAGTAAATCCAAACCAAACTTCTTTTGGTACGGACTACGATGTCAAACTGAGATGAACTGTAACGAATACAATTTTTGTGATTAAATAAAAATATTTATTGTATTATATAAATATTTTTATTAATTTATTTATGGAGTAAAATAAATAATTTATAAAGTTATGGTGAAAGAATTTATGTTAAATGTGATTTGATGTGATTATTCTAATTTAATTTAATAATTAAATTAGATGATTAAATGATTTATTTGAATAGGATAATTTATTTGGTGTTATTGTTATTGGTTAAATAGAATTACTGATTAAATTAGTAAGGTTTAAATGAATTTATTTAATAATAAGTTTAATTAAATTAAAAGTGTGACGATTAAAACTATTTAGTAAATGGATTATTAAAATAAATGGAAAATGGTTTTATTTAGATAAACCAAACAAGGTCTTGTGACCCTTGGTTAGTAAAAAGAGTTATTTTTAATTTTAATTGCCAAACATAGCCTTATGGCTTTTGAATTATGTAACTGATGATTTAAAATTAAAGTACGTGATTATATTTTATCAGTTTTTATTTGGTAGCTTCATCAGTTTAATTGTGAAGTATAGAAAAGAAAGAACAGAGCTTTTGAGAGAAAAAGAAAAATTGAGAGTTGAGAGTTCTTTGAATTGAGAAGGAGAAGGAAGTGAATTGCTAAAGCTAAGGAGTTATATTTGTTTAGCTTGAAGGTATAATTTTTTTTAGATTTTGTTAGAAGTTTAATTCACTGTATATGATTTTCACTTCTCTGAATGTAAATTTGTTAGCTCAATGCATGAATTATTTGATTATAATTGATTCTAAGCATGTATTAGAGATTATGTGATGATTATAAATCAATTTGAATGAATTAATCCATGAAAGCATGTTTTAGAATGAAGCTTTTGATTTTACAGAGTCTTATTTCATGTATGGTATATATGTATGAAAATTGATGTTTAATTTGATCATTAAACGGTAAATTGACATTTGATTATGATTATATAATGAAAAACAAAAAGAATGCAAGTGGAATGGATTAAAATGGTTGAAAGATGAATTCACAGTGTTTGATTTCATTAAAATGGCCAAAATATGAATATTTTGTATAAACAGTGAATTTTTGGATTCTAATTAGTTGATTAGGTGTATTATAATGGTTAAATTGGTTAGAAACATGTTGGGTAATTGTTTTCTAGCATATTTGATGTCTGGGTAAGCTTAAATTATGTATTGGATGGTAGAATTCGGAAAATTTTGGCCTAAGTTTTCACTGGTTCGCGAACTGTAGGAGGTGACTGCCGAGTCTCTTGCCCCGGCGAGAGAAATGTACTGGAAATCTTCGCCCCGACGAGAAAATTGTTAAGGAAAACTTCGCCCCGACGAAGGAAACAGTAATTGAAATTTTAATTTTAATTTTTCTTTGTGATTTTACTATGATGCTATAAACAAGTTTAAAACTTAAATCAAGGTATTAAGTGACTAAAGAAATACCACGATGGTTGTTAAGCAAGTACTTGTTAATTATCGAATGACAATCGAGATGCTATAATGAAATAGGATAAGATCGAATCTTAAAGTGTATATTGTTATGTAACTAATTATTGTTACCATTTTATAATCGAAATGTATAGGTCGATTAAAGAACGTGAATTATTTAATCTGTAATCTACGCGCGAGGCAAGTTTTTCCTCCCTTAAACTTGTTATTTCATTTAGAGCAAGTTTACTTTGATTGAGCAAGTTTATTAACCTTAGCTTATTGTTATTCAAACGAGGTTGTTACCATGTTAAGTACTTAAGCTTTATTCCAGTCGTGTGATATTCGATCATTGATTGTTATTCAAATTTCGAAAATAAACTTTATTGTATAATTTTATTGATGAATCAAATGTTTAGTGACTAGCAAACCCTTATTCATTCAGCTAGTCCTTAGTTGATGAGCGTTCTAAAGACTTAGAATATTTTAAAATTGTTCCAAACCAAGTTCCTTTTGGTACGGATTCTGATGCTAAACTGAGATGAACAACCCTAATATAGGGGATTAATTACGCGACATCGTTAAAATGTTTGTGCACAATACATTGTACAAAGGGCTGATCCCCCTGAGTACGAGATGGATGGTCCATAGTCTATAAGACTGTTAAAGGTTACGGTAGAAATACTTGTTAACCTAGGACATAGTTCGAGGTCTTGTGACCCTCAGATACATTTTTATCCTTGAATCTATATTCAGTTCTTGAGCTAAGCATTCTATTGAGCTTTCAGATTTTTGATTTGTCATTGATTGACTTCAGAAAAGCTATTACTCTTCAGTAAGATTTATTCCAATATCATATAAATGTTATTGTTTTCATACTTGTGGGCAATTGTTTGCTCACTCTTGCATTAAAAACATTGCAGCTAAGACTGAGAAATCAGATGAGCCGTCCACTAGGAAGGGCAAAGGCAAGATGAGCAAATGAAGATGTTTAGTCTATTTGTTTCAGTTCTTTGTAAAAGACTTATTTAAATTTTATGTTTTTATTCCGCATTGATGTAATAGAGGTTAGATAACCTGGGATTTGTTTATTTAAGAGATTTGAGATGTAACCCCTTTTTGTGGGAAGATGCTTCATTTAGTTTAATTATATGATCTTTATCATGGGTAGTTAGTCATGAATGTTTGGTATAGTGAACACCAAATCTGTGGAGTTGAAGTACCTGGATTTGGGGGTGTCACAGGTTGGTATCAGAGCTGATAGGTTATGAACCTTTAGGTGGGGACAACCTTAGGGTAGTAGCCTTTTAGAAAATAGAGAATATAGTGGTGATAATGTAACACCCCCTTTCCGAAACAGGAAAGGGAGGTCACGTGCAAAACACAACAAACCTCAAAATTAATAATCAGAGCACTAATAACTTTAAAATATATAATAATGACACACCATCAATGATGAACTGAATACCATTCTCCAAAGGAAGACAAAATAATCAAAACCTAAAATCAAATAAACCTAGTTGGTCAAAGGCAACTCTCTCATCACACTAGCCCTGAATCATCCCTGCAAACCTGCCGGAAGAAAAACACAGCATGAGCCAAATGCCCAGTACGGATATAGATATACAAAAAAAATGTACAACTGAATACGAAATCAACAGAGACAAAATACTGAACAAAGCCTCAAGCTTAGATACTGACAAAGATATAATCTCCAAAGTCTGAATAGAATACATCTGACTCAACAGAATTAATGAGACAAAAGATAGAATACGGAAATAATGAACAGAAATAACTAACTCAATTAATTGGACTGAATAGAACCGAACAAAAATAACACAATGAATTAATAGGCTGAATCAAATGGCTGGGTGTTATAATTTCATACTGAGCTCAGAACAAGTCAGAAATATGTCTTGCCACAAAGGCAAGTCAAACAATGCCACATAGGCAATCAAATAATGCCATATAGGCAATCAAATAATGCCACACAGGCAAATCACACACTGGACTGCGAATCCAAATGCATTCAAATCGGATAGGTGTGTTTGGCACAACATCACCAATCTGCAAAACAGAAACTAGGGTCGACCCATACGCCTCCCACAACTAAAACACCAATTTGCCCACTTCCTCCGGAGCACAAAAATGGAGACGCCGTGGACTGATCACACCGCCACGGAAAGTGTCATGTCTCTTGTGCCAAGACGACATGCCTGTGGTACCCCCACAAGTGGTTATAGCTCAAGTATACCCTACAATATATTCTAACAAAAATATAATGTCACAACACATGCGACACAATACCAACAAAAAAGGGTTCTATATGTACATATTGAACCAAATCAAATTATAATCATAATGTCTCAAAAAGAAGGTAACAACACGTACCGCTCTATAAATATCAAAATAAAATACTAGACATGATAACCTAATTCAAAGAGTACAAATACGAGTCCCATGTATCAACTCCAAAATGAAACTATTATATGGATTTCACAAAAAATAATTATGTGAAATAATAACAGAATTCGAAACGAGAAACAAAACAAAATAATTAAATTCCACAAGAGTATTGAAGGAGTACGAAATCCGTACCTTAATATAGTATCAAAACAATTCACCGAACTTAAATATCACACCGCTAGACCTCCTCAATCTGATCTATATAATTATCAAATCAATACAAGACCATTAATTAAATTACTAAATTATAAAATTTATGTATTTTCTTTTTATAAACTAACAACTTTAATATTTAGCTCATATACCCCTTTAGAGTTAAGAATATGTTTAGTACATTTTATAATGCAAAAATATTATTTTAATTTAATATAGTTAATACTATAATAATTTAAACGTAATTTTATTGATTCTTAAAACCCATGTACAATAATACAAAGTCACTATTCAATTTTTCTATTCCATGTGAAATCAACATTATCAAAGATGTTGATACCATTACTGATGGTAAGGTTAAATATCTGTTGAAGAATTATTAAATCTTGAAGTTCAAAAAGATTTGGTGATAACAGAGTTCCTCTGCAAGGACACAACACTTCCCACCCAAAATAAAATATGAAAACACTGGGGTCATGGCCATTTTATTTAGAAGAAGAGCTTAGCATCAAATGTGACATGTGAATGATAAATATTATACTATTAAATTTCAAGTTTAATCATTGAATTGATAAAATATACATATACAGATTATTATTTCTATAATATATTAATACCAAGTCTCTATTTAATCATGAATCTACTGATTATAACTTCCATCATAGAATCTCTATATAAAATCATAACTTGGATTAGAACCATATTATATTATAATAATTAACTTTTTTCCATATAACCTTATTCAAAATTTGAATTACAGGCTTATTCTATGTACAATCCTTTTATATATATATATATATATATTCAGTACCCTCCGTTCCAAACAAATTATTTAATCAATTCATATGCACAATCGTATTTAACAGAACGTATACCTTAGATGACTATAGATATACATGTATATAATAATACTAACAATTAATATTATAATCAAATTCTAGACCCAGGTTCATTCCTTATATGTATAGAATAAGTTCACCACTATCATCATTATTATAACAATAGTCAAAGAATGTATACTGCAAAAGAAATTTTCAAACCATACTGACAAACCTGAATTGTTTCCCACTTGATCGCCAATTTCTTTTCTTTTCTTTTTTTATGTTGCCGCCGCCTTCTCTCTTCCTCTCTTTCCTTCAGTTTGTATCAACTAATGCCCTCAGTTAGGTTTTACTTCTTTATTATGATATCTTATTATTACTCTTAATTTTAATAGGACTTAAATTTACCCAAATACAAATTAGACCAAATTAGTTTAAAGGCCCAAATTAATGTAATTTCTTACTTATTATAGTCCATATAAATTAAATACAATTTGACTCAAGTATAAGAAAAACCCATTAAAATATTTAAAATAAAAATTTAAAAGCTTTTTTTTGGGGTATTACATTACCTCCCCCTTAAAAATAATTTCGTCCTCGAAATTCAACTAAGGTACCAAAAGTTTATTTTTTTTAAATTGCATAATTATTCATAAACTTTAGTTGAGACGTAGCATCGCCTTTAGTAACAGTTCAACGTTGGTTAGTCCATCGGTCCACACAATTATCTATGTACTTGTAGAATATTCGGCAGCTACCACGTCAAATCCTGGTAAGGTTCTTCGTCTTGTATTGAATTAAATCACGTGCTCCACTGCTTGTGCGGGCTTGTCAATTTTTCTTGATTTTTATTCTTGCAAACGTACTCTTCGAAACATAATTCGAGAACACATAAATTTCTCTACATCGATAATAGAGTTCGAAAACCTAAAGTATTCAAAATAATCTTTACGAAAAGAAAAACTCATGTCATGCACATGATTAGGATCTAACAAATTATTATATAAAAAAAAATTCATACAAAATTCCAATAACATCAGATAAATAAAATAGCTCTACAAATTATATCATCAACTCTTCTTAAGTCCTCAAAAGCTTCAATCCAAATTAATTCTCAAATATTATTACACCAAAAATATATTACTAAGACCTCTTCATTGCCATATCAAATTCTAAGTCACCTTTTATTATCAGCATAAGCAAACTATAGACGTTCAAGATCTCTCAAAATCAATTAAATTCACCACTAATCATATATATTAATCATTTAATAAATCATCATTCTCTTAATGTAAACCTTTAACCCAACATATTCAAAAATCTCCTCATAGTGTCACACAGAAAACTTTACACAACGTAACTCCAATATATATTCTACTAGAAATAACCGCAAAATTGATCATTAACTCCAAATGATTAATCTAATTACCTCGGATATCAACAACTCAAATTTATAAGAAATCTTCTATACTTAATAGTTTTCATTTTATCATATTATCCCATCAATACGCATACCTCAAATTATCCACAAACTTAACAAAAATCAAAGCATAACCCAAATCAAATCCTTAATTCTAAGATCATAATAATTGTTATCAGAAATAACTCTAACAAATGATTCTCCAATATCAAAAACTCGCTGATACAAATACTCATAGCATAATCGTATGATCATTTCCTAACCGTACAAAATATAGCTTTATTCTCCATAATGATATAATCATAATTCTAAAATAATGTCATTGCTCCAACGCATAACAATAATAACCTCAACAAAATTATCTCACTTTCTCAAATCAACTGCAAATTGAAAAGAGACCAACACTTGGTCAAAATCAACACCAAGCAAACAGAGAACCAAATCGAAACAAACTCCTACGTCTACCCAATGGTTTACCCATAACTCACAGGTCAAGTTTAAAGGCAATCAACAGAATCATAACCTAAGCTCTGATACCATCTCTGTAACACCCCCTTTCCGAAACAGGAAAGGAAGGTCACGTGCAAAATACAACAAACCTCAAAATTAATAATTAGAGCACTAATAACTTTAAAATATATAATAATGACACACCATCAATGATGAACTGAATACCATTTTCGAAAGGAAGACAAAATAATCAAAACCTAAAATCAAATAAACCTAGATGGTCAAAGGCAACTCTCTCATCACACTAGCCCTGAATCACCCCTGCAAACCTGCCGGAAGAAAAACACAGCATGAGCCAAATGCCCAGTACGGATATAGATATACAAAAAAAATGTACAACTGAATACGAAATCAACAGAGACAAAATACTGAACAAAGCCTCAAGCTTAGATACTGACAAAGATATAATCTCCAAAGTCTAAATAGAATACATCTGACTCAACAGAATTAATGAGACAAAAGATAGAATACGGAAATAATGAACCGAAATAACTAACTCAATTAATTGGACTGAATAGAACCGAACAAAAATAACATAATGAATTAATAGGCTGAATCAAATGGCTGGGTGTTATAATTTCATACTGAGCTCAGAACAAGTCAGAAATATGTCTTGCCACAAAGGCAAGTCAAACAATGCCACATAGGCAATCAAATAATGCCATATAGGCAATCAAATAATGCCACATAGGCAAATCACACACTGGACTGCGAATCCAAATGCATGCAACTCGGATAGGTGTGTTTGGCACAACATCACCAATCTGCAAAACAGAAACTAGGGTCGACCCATACACCTCCCACAACTAAAACAACAATTTGCCCACTTCCTCCAGAGAACAAAAATGGAGACGCCGTGGACTGATCACACCGCCACGGAAAGTGTCATGTCTCTCGTGCCAAGACGACATGCCTGTGGTACCCCCACAGGTGGTTATAGCTCAAGTATACCCTACAATATATTCTAACAAAAATATCATGTCACAACACATGCGACACAATACCAACAAAAAAGGGTTCTATATGTACATATTGAACCAAATCAAATTATAATCATAATGTCTCAAAAAGAAGGTAACAACACGTACCGCTCTATAAATATCAAAATAAAATACTAGACATGATAACCTAATTCAAAGAGTACAAATACGAGTCCCATGTATCAACTCCAAAATGAAACTATTATATGGATTTCACAAAAAACAATTATGTGAAATAATAACAGAATTCGAAACGAGAAACAAAACAAAATAATTAAATTCAACAAGAGTATTGCTGAAGGAGTACGAAATCCGTACCTTAATATAGTATCAAAACAATTCACCGAACTCAAATATCACACCGCTAGATCTCCTCAATCTGATCTATATAATTATGAAATCAATATAAGACCATTAATTAAATTACTAAATTATAAAATTTATGTATTTTCTTTTTATAAACTAACAGCTTTAATATTTAGCTCATATACCCCTTTAGAGTTAAGAATATGTTTAGTACATTTTATAATGCAAAAATATCATTTTAATTTAATATAGTTAATACTATAATAATTTAAACGTAATTTTATTGATTCTTAAAACCCATGTACAATAATACAAAGTCACTATTCAATTTTCCTATTCCATGTGAAATCAACATTATCAAAGATGTTGATACCATTACTAATGGTAAGGTTAAATATCTGTTGAAGAATTATTAAATCTTGAAGTTCAAAAAGATTTGGTGATAACAGAGTTCCTCTGCAAGGACACAACACTTCCCACCCAAAATAAAATGTGAAAACACTGGGGTCATGGCCATTTTATTTAGAAGAAGAGCTTATCATCAAATGTGACATGTGAATGATAGATATTATACTATTAAATTTCAAGTTTAATCATTGAATTGATAAAATATACATATACAGATTATTATTTCTATAATATATTAATACCAAGTCTCTATTTAATCATGAATCTACTGATTATAACTTCCATCATAGAATCTCTATATAGAATCATAACTTGGATTAGAACCATATTATATTATAATAATTAACTTTTTTTCCATATAACCTTATTCAAAATCTGAATTACAGGCTTATTCTATGTACAATCCTTATATATAAATATATATATATATATATATATATATATATATATATATATATATATTCAGTACCCTCCGTTCCAAACAAATTATTTAATCAATTCATATGCACAATTGTATTTAACAGAATGTATACCTTAGATGACTATAGATATACATGTATATAATAATACTAACAATTGATATTATAATCAAATTCTAGACCCAGGTTCATTCCTTATATGTATAGAATAAGTTCACCACTATCATCATTATTATAACAATAGTCAAAGAATGTATACTGCAAAAGAAATTTTCAAACCATACTGACAAACCTGAATTGTTTCCCACTTGATCGCCAATTTCTTTTCTTTTCTTTTCTTATGCTGCCGCCGCCTTGTCTCTTCCTCTCTTTCCTTCAGTTTGTATCAACTAATGCCCTCAGTTAGGTTTTACTTCTTTATTATGATATCTTATTATTACTCTTAATTTTAATAGGACTTAAATTTACCCAAATACAAATTAGACCAAATTAGTTTAAAGGCCCAAATTAATGTAATTTCTTACTTATTATAGTCCATATAAATTAAATACAATTTGACTCAAGTATAAGAAAAACCAATTAAAATATTTAAAATAAAAATTTAAAAGCTTTTTTTTTGGGTATTACAGATAAACTCTTATCGAGTTCTAAGGAATGGATTACGAAAATTCATAAAAGATAATAAAATGATTATGTGTTATGTGCTTATTTGATAACAAACTTATGTGCTCGCGAGTATTATCGAGTAGTAATTAAAACTTGAAATTTTGGTGGCAGGATGACTGATATAGGAGGAGACCCAGCCAGGCTAGGGAGGAGGAGCCTCGAGATATTCATGTAGTTCGGGAGCAGCTAGTGCAGAGGGAGCCATCCCCATTGATCACAGTTGTAAGTCCCGAGTACGAGCCTGAGACTGATCCTGAGGAGGATCCAGAGGAGGTTGAGGAGGAGGAGGAAGACCCTGAGGAGATACCATTATATTCTTTAGGTGTTCAGATGTATGAGTAGGTGTATGATCGTAACATAGAGTTACAAGATAGAGTGGAGGAGTTAGAGGGGCAGCTGGCTGAGCGGCAGACTGTCTTGGAGCAGAAGAACAGTGAGATTGAGGAGCTCGATTTACGTCTTAGGGACGTGGAGTGGAAGCTGGTTCATGAAGAAAGCCAAAAGGAGGAGTTAGAAAATCAAGTTGTGGAATGTCAAGCCGCTCTAGAGCAGAAGGATGTCCAGATCCAAGACCTTTCATCACGTCTTGCAGAGGTCGAGCAGAGGCTAGCTCAGTCTGAGTACCGACGAGGCGGGTTGTTGGCTAGGAATGAAATTGTACGAGATAAATTGAAAGAGGAGTCAGCTAAGCGGGTTAGAGCTGAAAATGCTTGGCTGAGGGAGGCTAATCGCGCAAATCGTGTTGAATGTGAGGTGCGGTCAAAGAAGGCCAAGATTGATGAGATGGAGTATATTTTTCACACCACAGTAGATAGAGCTCAAGATCGAGTTCATCGTCATCCAGATATAATGGGTCGAATAATGGTGACTCGTATTATGGAGCAGGAACGTGAGGAAGCTGTGCGCCGTGGGATGTCATCGTAGATTAGGATTTGAGGTGCATGAAAATCTATGAAGATTAATAAGTTGTAAATCCTAGTTTTATATAATGGGATAGAATAATGATGTAATCCTAGAACTTTATGATTTCAAGATAGATGATGTAAATAACTATGATGCTATTTTATTATGTTTTGAAGCAGTAAATGAATAAAATGCAAAAATTTATCTGATGTGTTATGTGTTAAGTGTTGTTTATAAATGTTTAAGTTAAGACTTAAATGCTTAAGTAATTGAGCAATAATCTAATAACGCGAATTCTTGACAGTAAGATGCCGCTAAGAAGACAAACCCGTCAAAAGACCCCTGAGGGATCCACCAATAACAACGAAGAAGCCAACGCTAATCCAATGCAGCAGTTGGTAAACTTACTAACGGGAGCATTTGCCAATCAACCCCAAGCCCAGGCCACGACTTTTAAAGATTTCAAGGCTGTTAGACCCCCAGAATTTCAAGGGTCTATGAATCTGATCGAGGCACAAACCTGGGTCATGGAGATAGAAAAGGTTTTTGACGTCGCCAGGGTCAGCGAGGACCAGAAGACTGCATTCGCGACATTTATGCTCAAATCAGAATTAAGCTACTGGTGGCAAGCTAATAAAAAACCCGAGGTGGGCAAGGGGTAATTCCGTGGGAGCGATTTAAGGAAATAATTTTCGAGACCTATTTTCTGGCAAGTGCGCAGAATCAAATGGAGGTGCAGTTTCTATTGTTGAAGCAAGGTACCATGACGGTACTTGAGTATGCTGCAAAATTCAACGAGTTGGCGAGGTTTGCGCCATAACAAGTCAACACGGATGAGCGAAAGGCTAGAAGGAGGGAGAAGAGTGAGAATGATAACAAAGTAAGTGCTAGCCATGGTGGCAGCAATCAAAAGAGAAAGTGGAGTGATAGTAACTCTGGTGCCAGTCAGCAGGGAAGTCAGAAAAATAAGGTGGAGGCATGCAGTACCTGTGGAAAGAATCATGTGGGTGTTTGTTTGAAAGGTAAGAGGGTATGCTTTAACTGCGGACAGGAGGGTTATATCGCACCGAATTGCCCTAGTCCAAAGAAGGGCGCATGTTTTATTTGTGGGTCGAAGGATCACTTTGCTCGGGATTGCCCTAAGAAAGCTACAGGTGGAACTAGTGGAGGAAAGGGGAACAATAGTGGTGGCAATCTGACTATCGCAGGACCGACGCAGCCCAATCGACCTACCGCTCGAACATTCAACATGACGGTGCAGGATGCTGTGCAGTCAAAGGATGTAGTGTCAGGTATCATTTCGATCAATAGTGTAAATGCTTACGTATTATTTGACTCGGGTGCTACTTGTTCATTTATATCCGATGATTTTGCTAGGAAATTAGAGTTACCTCAGGAAGAGTTAGATTACCCTATGAATATAGAAATTGCGAATAGGGAAGTAATTCCGATTAGGTTTGTCCACAAGAACTGTCAGGTAGACATTAAGGGTCATGTGATGACAGTAAACTTAATCCCAATTCGTCTTGGGGAGTTTGACGTTATTTTGGGAATGGATTGGTTGTTCAATCATGGGGCAGTTATTGACTGTCAAAAGAAGTGTGTGAATCTTAAGACTCCGTCAAATGTAGTGTTTTATGGTAGCAAGTCGCCTAG
The DNA here is from genome assembly GCA_034770075.1 of Aralia elata. Classification (NCBI taxonomy): domain Eukaryota; kingdom Viridiplantae; phylum Streptophyta; class Magnoliopsida; order Apiales; family Araliaceae; genus Aralia; species Aralia elata. Next base: position 48,481,331 of record CM068380.1, on the reverse strand, counting down.
GCAAACGAGTTGTCTGACGATGATGCAGGCCAGGAAGATGTTGAGACAAGGGTGTGTAGGATATCTAGCCTACATAGTCGATACATGAAAGATGAGTGCAAAGCTGGAAGAGATACCGGTAGTTAGGGATTTTGCGGACGTGTTTCCTGATGATTTGCCAGGATTACCGCCAGATAGGGAAATTGAGTTTGTAATTGATTTAGCACCGGGTACAACCCCTATATCAAAAGCCCCGTACCGAATGGCTCCAGTAGAAATGAAGGAGTTGATGGTGCAATTGCAAGAGTTACTGGATAAAAAGTATATCCAACCGAGCGTTTCGCCGTGGGGAGCGCCGGTGTTATTCGTCAAGAAAAAGGACGGATCAATGCGTCTTTGCATTGATTATAGAGAGTTGAATAAGGTCACAATTAAAAATAAGTATCCGTTGCCAAGGATTGATGACCTGTTTGACCAGTTGAAGGGAGCGAGATATTTTTCAAAGATAGATCTGCGAAGTGGGTACCATCAGTTAAAGGTGAGAAAGGAAGACATACCAAAGATAACATTTCGAACTAGATATGGTCACTATGAGTTTTTGGTTATGTTATTTGGTTTAACGAATGCGCCTGCAACATTCATGGATTTAATGAATAGAGTGTTTAAACCATTTTTGGATAAATTCGTAGTAGTATTCATAGACGATATTTTGGTATATTCCAAAACTCAGGAAGAACACGTGGAACACTTGAAGGTGACGTTGGAAGCGTTAAGGAAAGAAAAATTGTATGCAAAATTTTCAAAATGCGAATTTTGGTTAGAGCGTGTGCAATTTCTTGGGCATGTGATTGATAAGGACGGCATATCGGTAGATCCATCAAAAGTTGAAGCTGTGATGAACTGGGATCAGCCGAAAACACTGTCAGAAGTGAGGAGTTTCCTAGGTTTGGCAGGTTATTACAGGCGTTTTATTCAAGATTTCTCCAGGATCATCACTCCGTTAACGAATTTGACAAGGAAATCAGTGAAGTTCGTTTGGACGGAGAAGTACGAAGAGAGCTTCCAAGAACTAAAGAAGAGACTAAGCTCGGCACCAGTGTTATCTTTGCCAGATGATACAGGAAATTTTGTGGTATATAGCGACGCATCACATAAGAGACTTGGTTGTGTGCTTATGCATAATGGTAAGGTTATTGCATATGCATCGCGCCAACTAAAAGTCTATGAAAAAGGGTATCCGACCCATGATTTGGAATTAGCAGCCGTGGTGTTTGCTTTGAAAATCTGGAGGCACTATCTCTATGGGGAGAAGTGTGAAATATATACAGACCATAAAAGTCAGAAGTATATTTTCACACAAAAGGATTTGAAAATGCGGTAGAGGAGATGGATAGAATTGATCAAAGACTATGATTGTGAAATTCTATACCATCCGGGGAAGGCTAATGTGGTTGTCGACGCTTTGAGTAGAAAAGGTCGGGAGAAACTATTTTTATTAACTGCTCAGGAGAAGCTCGTAGCGGAAATGGCTAGATTGGAGTTAGAGGTGAAGGGTCTGGCAGAGCCTAATGAAAAATTGTTTCAGATGGAAACCCAATTAACTTTGGTGGAAAAAGTAAAGGAAGCGAAACTTCAGGATGAGGAATGTGTTAAGATACGGAAAAGAGTACTTGAGGGAGAAGAACTTAAATACAAAATCGACACCGAAGGGTTGTTGAGATTTGAAGGCAGAATCTGGGTTCCGTCAGTGCTGGAGATTAGAGAGGGGATTTTGAACGGAGCTCATAGTTCAAGATTTTCGATTCACCCGGGAAGTACAAAGATGTACCAGGATCTTTGCCAACATTTCTAGTGGCCAAACATGAAAAGGGAAGTTGCTGAGTGTGTTGCCAAGTGCTTAACTTGTCAGAAAGTCAAAGCAGAGCATCAACGACCAAGTGGTTTGTTACAGCCCTTGGAGATACGAGAATGGAAGTGGGAGCATATCACAATGGACTTCGTGGTAGGGCTTCCAACTACTCAGAAGGGTTATAACGCAATATGGGTCATAGTTGACAGATTGACGAAATCAGCGCATTTCTTGCCAATCAAAATCAGATTCACCCTGGATCAGCTGGCGAAGTTATACGTCAAAGAGGTTATCTCAAGGCACGGAGTTCCAGTATCAATAGTATCAGACAGAGATCCACGTTTTACATCAAAATTTTGGAGGAGTCTGCAAGCCTGTTTGGGGACGCAGTTGAGAATGAGTACAGCCTACCATCCTCAAACCGATAGCCAGAGCGAAAGAACAATTCAAACGTTGGAGGATATGCTGAGAGCGTGTGTTATGGATTTTAAAGGCAACTGGGATGATCATTTACCTCTGGTCGAGTTTGCCTATAACAATAGTCATCACGCGAGTATTGGAATGCCGCTATATGAAGCATTGTATGGACGGAAGTGCAGAACTCCGTTGTGTTGGGACGAGGTTGGTGAACGTCGCCTATTGGGACCCGAGCTAGTACAACAAACTGTTGAAATGGTCAAGGTGATAAAAGCCAGATTGTTAGCTGCTCAAGACAAGAAGAAGAAATATGCGGATCAACATCGTCAAAATCGTGAATTTAAAGTTGGGACTTTTGTGTTTCTCAAAGTATCCCCCTGGAAAGGAAAAATCAGGTTTGGTAAAAAGGGTAAACTCAGTCCGCAGTTTATTGGACCCTTTGAGGTGCTGAAAAGGGTCGGTGAGGTAGCTTATGAGGTAGCTTTACCTCCCGAATTAGACCACATTCATAATGTCTTTCACATATCGGTGCTACGACCGTATAAGTCTGATTATAAACATGTGATAGAATATGAACCAATACAATTTGAGAAAGATTTATCCTATGAAGAGATACCTGTACAGATAGTAGACAGGAAAGAGCAGGTTCTCAGAAATAAAGTGATACCTTCTGTTAAGGTAATCTGGATGAACCACAGTGCTGAAGAAGCTACGTGGGAACTCGAAGAGAAAATGATGCAGAGTTATCCTCAATCGTTTGTTTAATCTTTGTATCGCGATTCTGGGGACAGAATCTTTGTAAGGAAGGGAGAATGTAACGGTCGAATTAATTGCGTTGTGATTCTGGGGACAGAATCCTTTTAAGGAGGGAAGGATGTAACGAATGTAATTTTTGTGATTAAATAAAAATATTTATTGTATTATATAAATATTTTTATTAATTTATTTATGGAGTAAAATAAATAATTTATAAAGTTATGGTGAAAGAATTTATGTTAAATGTGATTTGATGTGATTATTCTAATTTAATTTAATCATTAAATTAGATGATTAAATGATTTATTTGAATAAAGGATTTATTTGAATAGATAATTTATTTGGTGTTATTGTTATTGGTTAAATAGAATTACTGATTAAATTAGTAAGGTTTAAATGAATTTATTTAATAATAAGTTTAATTAAATTAAAAGTGTGACGATTAAAACTATATAGTAAATGGATTATTAAAATAAATGGAAAAGGGTTTTATTTAGATAAACCAAACAAGGTCTTGTGACCCTTGGTTAGTAAAAAGAGTTATTTTTAATTTTAATTGCCAAACATAGCCTTATGGCTTTTGAATTATGTAACTGATGATTTAAAATTAAAGTACGTGATTATATTTTATCAGTTTTTATTTGGTAGCTTCATCAATTTAATTGTTAAGGATAGAAAAGAAAGAACAGAGCTTTTGAGAGAAAAAGAAAAATTGAGAGCTGAGAGTTCTTTGAATTGATAAGGAGAAGGAAGTGAATTGCTAAAGCTAAGGAGTTATATTTGTTTAGCTTGAAGGTATAATTTCTTTTAGATTTTGTTAGAAGTTTAATTCATTGTATATGGTTTTTACTTCTCTGAATGTAAATTTGTTAGCTCAATGCATGAATTATTTGATTATAATTGATTCTAAGCATGTATTAGAGATTATGTGATGATTATAAATCAATTTGAATGAATTAATCCATGAAAGCATGTTTTAGAATGAAGCTTTTGATTTTACAGAGTCTTATTTCATGTACGGTATATATGTATGAAAATTGATGTTTAATTTGATCATTAAACGGTAAATTGACATTTGATTATGATTATATAATGAAAAACGAAAAGAATGCAAGTGGAATGGATTAAAATGGTTGAAAGATGAATTCACAGTGTTTGATTTCATTAAAATGGCCAAAATATGAATATTTTGTATAAACAGTGAATTTTTTGATTCTAATTAGTTGATTAGGTGTATTATAATGGTTAAATTGGTTAGAAACATATTGGGTAATTGTTTTCTAGCATATTTGATATCTGGGTAAGCTTAAATTATGTATTGGATGGTAGAATTCGGAAAATTTTGGCCTAAGTTTTCACTAGTTGGCGAACTGTAGGAGGTGACTGCCGAGTCTCTCGCCCCGGCGAAAGAAATGTACTGGAAATCTTCGCCCCGACGAGAAAATTATTAAGGAAAACTTCGCCCCGACGAAGTCTCGCCCCGACGAAGTCTCGCCCCGACGAGATTTTTGTTAAGAAAATCCTCGCCCCGGCGAAGAAAACAGTAATTGAAATTTTTATTTTTATTTTTCTTTGTGATTTTACTATGATGCTATAAACAAGTTTAAAACTTAAATCAAAGTATTAAGTGACTAAAGAAATACCACGATGGTTGTTAAGCAAGTACTTGTTAATTATCGAATGACAATCGAGATGCTATAATGAAATAGGATAAGATCGAATCTTAAAGTGTATATTGTTATGTAACTAATTATTGTTACCATTTTATAATCGAACTGTATAGGTCGATTAAAGAACGTGAATTATTTAATCTGTAATCTACACGTGAGGCAAGTTTTTCCTCCCTTAAACTTGTTATTTCATTTAGAGCAAGTTTACTTTGATTGAGCAAGTTTATTAACCTTAGCTTATTGTTATTCAAGCGAGGTTGTTACCATGTTAAGTACTTAAGCTTTATTCCAGTCGTTTGATATTCGATCATTGATTGTTATTCAAATTTCGAAAATAAACTTTATTATATAATTTTATTGATGAATCAAATGTTTAGTGACTAGCAAACCCTTATTCATTCAGCTAGTCCTTAGTTGATGAGCGTTCTAAAGACTTAGAATATTTTTAAATTGTTCCAAACCAAGTTCCTTTTGGTACGGATTCTGATGCTAAACTGAGATGAACAACCCTAATATAAGGGATTAATTACGCGACAACGTTAAAATGTTTGTACACAATACATTGTACAAAGGGCTGACCCTCAGATACACTTTTATCCTTGAATCTATATTCAGGTAGAAATACTTGTTAACCTAGGACATAGTTCGAGGTCTTGTGACCCTCAGATACACTTTTATCCTTGAATCTATATTCAGTTCTTGAGCTAAGCATTCTATTGAGCTTTTAGATTTTTGATTTGTCATTGATTGACTTCAGAAAACTATTACTCCTCAGTAAGATTTATTCCAATATCATATAAATGTTATTGTTTTCATACTTGTGGGCAATTGTTTGCTCACTCTTGCATTAAAAACATTGCAGCTAAGACTGAGAAATCAGATGAGCCGTCCACTAGCAAGGGCAAGGGCAAGATGAGCAAATGAAGATGTTTAGTCTATTTGTTTCAGTTCTTTGTAAAAGACTTATTTAAATTTTATGTTTCTATTCCGCATTGATGTAATAGAGGTTAGATAACCTGGGATTTGTTTATTTAAGAGATTTGAGATGTAACCCTTTTTTTGTGGGAAGATGCTTCATTCAGTTTAATTATATTATCTTTATCATGGGTAGTTAGTCATGAATGTTTGGTATAGTGAACACCAAATCTGTGGAGTTGAAGTACCCGGATTTGGGGGTGTCACATGAACAACCCTTATACAGGGGATTTTATTTACGCGTTAGCGTTAAGATGTTGTGCACATACATGGTATAAAGGGCTGATCCCCCTGAGTACGAGAAGCAAGGTCCATATAGTCTTACGACTGTTAAAGGTTTAAAGTAGAAATACTTAATAACCTGGGACATAGTTCGTGGTCTTAAGACCCTCAGACGTTCTTTTGAATCTTGTCTTATATTCTTGACTCAAAAGCTAAATCTTCGATTATTCGATATCCGTTGGTTATTTCGCATGTTATTATTGTTGTTGTTGTTGTACTTGCTGGGCAATCATTGCTCACTCTTGCATAATAACATTGCAGCTAAAGTTGAAAGAACTGATGAGCCATCCACTAATAAGGGCAAAGGAAAAGCAAACAAGTGATGAAGACTTGTTTTTATTTGTTTTATTGATGTTTATGTAATAGACTTAATTTATGTTTCTGCACTGATGTTTATTTAAGCTTAGATAACCTGGGATTTATTTATGAATGATGTTGTAACCCTTAATGGGAGATTTCTATTTTTATTAAGAGTTTTCATTTATATTTGAATGGGTAGTTAGATGTGATGTGATGTTTTTGGATAGTGAACACCAAATCCTGGGGAAACGAAGTACCTGAATTTGGGGGTGTCACAGGTTGGTATCAGAGCTGTAAGTTATGAACCTTAAGTGGGGAAACCTTAGGGTAGTAGCCTTTTAAGAATTAGAAAATATAGTGGTGATAAACTCTTATCGAGTTATAAGGAATGAATTATGGAATTCATTAAATATAATAAAAGACTTTATGTGCTATGTGCTTATGTGTTTACAACCTATGTGCTGCGACTAGTGCCGAGTATTAATTAAAATTTAAACTTTGTTGTTAGGATGTCGGATGTTAGAGGATTCAGTCAGTCTAGGGATGTTGAACCCCGAGTGGCTGGAGAGGAGGAGCCCCGTGATATCCATGTTATCCGGGAGCAGTTGATACACATAGAGCCATCTCCATTAATCACGGTTGTGGGTCAGGAGTATGAGCTTGAGTCTGATCCAGAGGAGGATCCTGAGGAGGTAGAGGCTGAAGAGGATGATGAGGATTCCGAGGAGGTACCCCTTACCTCTGTTGATGTTGAGATATACGATGCCCTTGTATGATCGTACCATAGAGTTACAGGATATAGTCAGAGATTGGGAGAGACTGGTAAATATACGCCAGACTTTTGTAGAATAGAAGGATGAGAAGATTGAGGATCTTGAGATACGTCTTGGAGACGTAGAATGGAAGTTAGTTCAGGCAGAGAGTCAAAAAGAAGACTTGTTGGCTGAGAATGAAAAGATAAAACTTGAGATTCAGAAATTAAAGGATGATTTGAGTGAGGAGTCAGCAGAACGTGCTAGAGCAGAGGATGCTTGGATGAATAACGCTTGACGTGTAGAAATTTTCGAAGAAGGTGAACGGGCAAAGAAGGCTAAGATTGAGGAGATAGACTATACTTTCCAGACAACGATTGATAGGGCCCAGGATCGAGTTCTCCACTATCCAGTTCAGTTCGAGGACTTGCCATGGTACATGTTGAATCACAGGACGATGTGCTGTATCATGGAGGAAGAACGTAGACAGGCAGTTCGACGCCTTAGTAGACCATGATAGGAGAAGTTTTTGAATTATGTGTAAATATTTATGGTAGTTAACGATGTAAATTCTAGCGTGATTATACACAATGGAATATGACTATTTAATCCTAAAGATTATTTGATCTTGGGATAGTTGATGTAAATAGCAGTGATGCTATCTTTCTATGTTTAAGACTTTTGAATGAATGAAATAACAGTTTTATTTGAAGAAGTTATGTGTTAAATGTTTAACATGAATTGTTTGAGTTAAATGTTGAACACTTGAGAAAATTGAGTGTTAATTTAATAAGCGCATATTCTTGAACAGAAAATGCCGCTGAGACGCCAACCACGTCAACAAGCTCAGGAGAGCTCTACTAATAACAACGACGCCAATGCTAATCCTGTTCAGCAGTTGGTGAACCTTTTGGCTGGAGCACTTGCGAATCAGCCGCAAGCTCCACTAGTAACATCGTTTAAGGATTTCAAAGCGGTAGGACCGCCAGAGTTTAGGGGTTCCCTGAACCCGATCGAAGCCCAAACCTGGGTGATGGAAATGGAGAAAGTATTTGACGTTGCGAGGGTTAGTGAGGACCAAAAGACTGCCTTCGCAACATTTATGCTTAAGTCAGAAGCTAGTTATTGGTGGCAAGCGAATAAGATTCGAGGAGGTCAGGGTGTGATCGCGTGGGAGAGATTTAAGGAGATGTTCTTTGAGATGTACTTTCCGACGAGCTCGCGTAACGAAATGGAGATTCAATTTCTAGAGCTGAAACAGGGTACCATGACTGTACCGGAGCATGCGGCGATGTTCAATGAGTTGGCTAGGTTCGCAACTTACCAAGTGAACACCGATGAGAGGAAGGCGAGAAGGTTTGAACAGGGGTTGAAGCCGTGGTTGTATAGCAAGGTGTCAATGTTCCAATTGAACACTTTTGCTGGAGTATTAGAAAATGCGATCATCGCTGAAGGTGGGAGTGATGCTCTGACTAAGTATAACCAGGAGCAGAAGAAGAAAAAGAGTGAAAATGAGAGTAATAAGGCAAGTGGTAGTAGTGGTGGTGGTCACAACCAGAAGAGGAAGTGGAATGATAATGGATCTGCTAGAAATAAACAGGGAGGTCAGAAGAAGAAGATAGAAGCATGTGTTACGTGTGGGAAGAATCACATAGGGATTTGCCTGAAGGGAAAGAGGGTGTGCTACAATTGCAACCAGGAGGGCCACATAGCACCGAATTGTCCGAATCCGAAGAAGGGTGCTTGTTTCACATGTGGATCGAAGGATCATTTGGCTAGGGATTGCCCCAAGAAAGCAGCAGCAGGAACAGGATCGGGAGGAAATAAAGGAAACAGTGGTGGTAGTACGTTGGCTATAACCGGATCAGTACCAACAAATCGACCTACTGCAACGACTTTCAACATGACCGTGCAAGATGCCGTGCAGTCTCGCGATGTGGTATCAGGTATCATTCCGATCAATAATATAGATGCTTATATATTGTTTGATTCGGGTGCTAGTTGTTCATTTATATCCGATGACTTTGCTAAGAACTTACAATTGCCTAGGGAGGAATTAGACTACCCTTTGAATATAGAAATTGCGAATAGGGAGGTAATTCCTGTTAGGTACGTATACAAGAACTGTAGAGTGAACATTAAGGGAAACGTGATGACAGTAGATCTGATCCCAATCAAACTTGGGGAATTTGACGTTATTCTGGGTATGAATTGGTTATTCAATTATGGAGCGATAATTGATTGCCAAAAGAAACGTATTAACCTTATGACTCTGTCAAAGGTAGTATTTTATGGCAGCAAATCGCCTAGACAAGCGAGTTATCTGACAATGATGCAGGCCAGGAAGTTGTTAAGATAAGGCTGTGTGGGATACTTAGCCTACATAGTTGATACTCGAAAAGAGAGTCCAAAATTAGAAGAAATACCTGTTGTAAGGGACTTTGTAGACGTCTTTCCCGACGATTTTCCAGGACTTCTGCTAGACAGGGAAATTGAGTTTGTAATCGATTTGGCACCAGGAACTGCCCCGATATCGAAAGCTCCGTATCGTATGGCCCCAGTAGAGATAAAAGAATTGATGGTACAGTTACAAGAACTTTTAGATGAGAAATATATTTAGCCGAGCGTATCGCCGTGGGGAGCGCCGATATTGTTTGTTAAAAATAAAGACGGATCGATGCGACTTTGCATTGATTACAGGGAGTTGAACAAGGTCACGATTAAGAATAAATACCCGTTGCCAAGAATTGACAACTTGTTTGATCAGTTGAAAGGAGCTAGATATTTCTCGAAGATAGATTTGAGGAGTGGGTATCATCAGTTGAAGGTGAGGAAGGAAGATGGACCGAAGACAGCGTTCAGAACTCGTTATGGTCATTATGAGTTTCTGGTGATGTCATTTGGTCTAACAAATGCTCCTGCAGCATTTATGGACCTAATGAACAGGGTGTTTAAGCCGTTTTTGGACAAGTTCGTAGTAGTATTTATTGACGATATTCTAATTTATTCCAAAACCAAGGGAGAGCATACAGAGCATTTGAAGTTGACATTGGAAGCGTTAAGAAGAGAGAAGTTGTACGCTAAATTTTCAAAGTGTGAATTCTGGATAGAACGAGTGTAATTTCTTGGACATGTGATTGACAAGGATGGGATTTCGGTGGATCCGTCAAAGGTTGAAGCAGTGCTTAACTGGGATCAGCCGAAAATGCCATCGGAAGTAAGGAGTTTCCTCGGATTAGCGGGTTACTACAGGAGATTCATTCAGGATTTTTCCAAAATCGCGACTCCGTTAACGAATTTTACTAGAAAGACGGTGAAGTTCGTTTGGACGGAGAAGTGTGAGGAAAGTTTTCAAGAATTAAAGAAGAGGTTGAGTACGGCGCCTGTGTTGTCTCTATCGGATAACACAGGAAATTTTGTGGTGTACAGTGATGCGTCGCATAAAGGACTAGGCTGTGTGCTTATGCAAAACGGTAAGGTCATTGCATATGCGTCACGACAATTAAAGGACTATGAAAAGGGGTATCTTACCCATGATTTGGAGTTGGCCGCGGTGGTGTTTGCTTTGAAGATATGGAGGCACTATCTTTACGGGGAGAAGTGTGAAATATATACAGACCATAAGAGTCTGAAATATATCTTTACACAGAAGGATCTGAACATGCGACAGAGGAGATGGTTGGAATTGATAAAAGATTACGACTGCGAGATTTTATACCATCCGGGTAAAGCGAACGTGGTGGCTGACGCCTTAAGCAGAAAGGGACGAGAGAAATTGTTTATGATTACCACTCAGGAGGAGTTAATTACAGCAATGGCGAAATTGGAATTGGAGGTGAAATATCCGGAAGAGTGTGACAAAAAATTATTTCTATTGAGAATCGGTTCAACTTTGGTGGATAAGGTTAAGGAAGCACAAATGCAGGACGAAGAATGTGAGAAAATCAGGAAAAGAATATCTGGAGGTGATGAAGTGAAATTCAAAGTAGATAACGAGGGACTATTAAGATTCGAGGGAAGAATTTGGGTTCCGCCAGTACAAGAGGTTAAGGAGGAAATTTTGAGCGAAGCTCATAATTCAAGATATTCGATTCATCCGGGTAGTACGAAGATGTACCAAGATCTCCGACAACTTTTTGGTGGCCGAATATGAAGAGAGACGTTGCCGATTGTGTGGCCAAGTGTTTGACATGTCAGAAAGTTAAAGCCGAACATCAGAGACCAAGTGGGCTATTACAACCGTTAGAAATCCTAGAATGGAAATGGGAGCACATCACCATGGATTTCGTAGTAGGTCTTCCGACGACTCAGAAAGGTTTCGACGCAGTATGGGTTATCGTGGATCGACTGACGAAATCAGCACATTTTCTACCGATCAAGATCAGATTCAACCTAGATCAATTGGCGAAGTTGTATGTCAAGGAGATTGTTTCGAGGCACGGTGTTCCAATATCTATTGTCTCAGATAGGGATCCGCGCTTCACATCGAACTTTTGGAAACGACTACAGGAATGCTTGGGAACGCAGTTACGTATGAGTACGGCATATCATCCACAGACCGACGGACAGAGCGAAAGAACGATTCAGACATTGGAAGATATGTTACGAGCTTGCATTATGGACTTCAAAGGAAATTGGGATGATCATCTACCATTGGTGGAATTTGCTTACAACAACAGCTACCACGCAAGTATTGGCATGCCGCCTTACGAAGCGTTGTATGGTAGAAAGTGCAGAACTCCATTATGCTGGGATGAAGTTGGCGAACGTCAATTGCTCGGACCGGAACTGATACAACAGACCGCAGAAATCGTTAAAGTGATCAGGGCAAGATTGATAGTAGCTCAGAATAGACAGAAGAAGTACGCCGATCAACATCGTAAGAATCGAGAGTTTGAGTCTGGTAGCTATGTTTTCTTGAAAGTATCTCCCTGGAAAGGAAAGATTCGTTTTGGTAAGAAAGAAAAACTGAGCTCGAGGGTCATTGGACCCTTTGAAGTATTAAGAAGAGTTGGTGAGGTCGCATATGAGGTAGCTTTACCTCCAACGCTAGAACACATCCATAATGTCTTTCATGTCTCGGTGTTACGACTATACAAGCCCGACTACAAGCATGTCATAGAGTATGAACCCCTGCAAGTTGAGAAAGATTTGTCTTACGAAGAAGAGCCTGTTCAGATAGTTGACAGGAAAGAGCAAGTGCTAAGAAATAAAATTATACCTTCTATTAAGGTGATCTGGAGGAACCACAACGCTGAAGAAGCTACGTGAGAACTCGAAGATCAAATGATGAAAAATTATCCTCAGTTATTTGCTTAATCTATTGTAGCGATTCTGGGGACAGAATCTTTGTAAGGGGGGAGAATGTAACGGGACGAGTTAATTGAGTTGTGATTCTGGGGACATAATCCTTTTAAGGGGGAAAAGATGTGACGAACGAGAATTTTTGTAACTTATTTTTTAAAATATTTATTGAATTAAATAAATATTTTTCGACGATTTGATTGTTGAGTTAATTGATTAATTGATGAATTTGTGGTAGATTAATTTAATTGCATGTGTTACATTAGTTAAATTGACGTGAAGAATTTTTATATTTAAAGTATGTGTCTAATTGAATTTATTTGATTAAATGTATTATTTAAATAAGTATAATGTTATCTCTAATTAATTTAATAATTAATTAGAGACTAAATGATTTGTCATTATTAATAAATGATAATTTTAATCATGTGAATATGTGATTTAATGTGGTATTATTTTACCTTATTTGATTGATTTAAATGAGATTATTTTATTAATTTAAAAATGTGGTATTAAACTATATTATAAGTTATTTATTAAAATAAACCAAAAGAAGAGTTTTTTTTAAGCAAGCCAAACGAGGCCTTAGGAAAGTTGGAGTCAGTTAACCATTATAGATTAACTGACACCCATGTTTATATCAGTTTCTTTTACATTATACATACATTCATTTCATTCTTAAAAAGATTAATCAGAGAGAAAAAGAGAGAAATTTGGAGAATTGAAGAAATCAATCATCTACTTGTATTAATTAAAGCATCTAATTGAAGGTAATTCTTCTAATTTAAGTTTTAATTTATATTTTTGAAGTTCTTCCATGAATGTATGTTTTTGAGTTCTCTGTATTCTATGTAAACTAAATTTTGTGGCTAAATTTTATAAATTAATGATTAGATGTTTGAAAGCATGCATAAATGTGTTTTATATGGTTTGTATATGATTTATAGTAATTAAATCCATGAGATTATGTGTTTAAATCAAGTCCTGAAGTTTACAGAGTAGTTAGTTATGAACATGGCTTAAATGTATGAAGTTAATACTTGTTTTGCATGTTAATGGGTTAAATTGATAACTTATTTTGTTTATGCATGTATAAATAAAGAAAACAAGTTTTAAACGGTTCAATTTGGTGTTTTAACGAACCTGCTATGTGTGATTTTATTGATTTCGCAGAAACTTTGATAAAATGATAAAAATACCAATTTTGATTCTTAGATTCATGGTTTTTGCAAATAAAGTTGCTAGAATCATGTTAGAAGGCTTGGGTAACAATTATATTTGAATTATAGTGTCTGGGTATGTTTAATTTGACGATTAGAATAACAAGATTGGAAATTTTTGGCCTGTTTCTGCGTTCTTCGCGAACTGCAAAAATTGGAATCCGTGATTCTCACCCCGGCGAGAATTTTGTGAAGGAATTTCTCGCCCCGACTAGAGTTTTGGGAAGGAATTCCTCGCCCCAGCGAAGTCTCGCCCCGGCGAGAGTTTGTGAAGTATTTTCTCGCCCCGGCGGGAACTTAAAAAAAAAAAAAGAGAGTAAAAATTTTATTCTTTCTTTGTGATCATGGTATAAAATCGTAGACATACCTAAAGCTTAGGCTAATGTATAAAATGAATACTGAAATACTGTAATTGGTGGTAAGCATATTGTTAGGTTTGTATATAACGCGAGCATGCAATCAAATTACATAAATAGAGCGGAAGCGCGATAAAACGAATTTTAAAATTTTTTATACAAACCATCACCATGATCGATCAATGTGCTCAATTAACGATATAAACGAAAGAGAAAGAGAATAAGAATTATACCCTCGTAGAACAAAGCTTCCTCAGGTACAAGTTCAACTCCTAGTCCTTCGTGTTCTCCTCGAATACTACGGTGTGATATCTTCCTTTGATCAACGTTAGCCACCCAAGTGTTTGGCCTCTAGAGGTGATCCACCAAAGAAGAACAAGTATTCAAGAAGTTGGGTATTTGGCAAAACCCTAGTTTCTATCTCTATAGAAATTATAAGTACTCTCCACAATCTAATGCAAGAGTGTGTAACCCTAATCTATGATAAGACCCCTCTTATTTATAGATGTAGGAATAACCCTTCCCTAAACTATTTAGGATTAGGGTTTGTATTATAATTAAACTCCTTTAATTAATATTGCTCCTAATCCAATTAGGAATCCATAGGAGAGTACTTCTATTAATTAATTCTCAATCCCTATTAGAAATTAAATAATAGTAAAAGTAATAATAATAATAAGACTCCTCTTATTAATTTATATTTAATATTTCCAAAATATTAAATAATAAATATTAAGCTATTTAATTTATTCTATATCCATAGAGTAAATTAAATACACTTAACTTATTATTACAATTATGTCATTTACTTCTTAAATAAATATTTTCCTTTTTGCGGTGTCACCCTTTAGATTCTCCATATTAAACCGGTTGTGAATAAATCAATTAGAACAATTCTAATCTTATTTAAATAAATAAATTAAACTATTTAATTCATTTAAATAAATAATATTTATTCTACAATAAGGGTAAGCCCCCTTAGCGATCAACGACTTTCCAGATAATATAGATTTCAACATTAATCACAAAAGAACCTTTGAGTAAATAGTTACCGTACAATTCAATCCTTCTACCATACAATGTCCCAATTAAATATAAGACATGGATTTACTGTCAAGTCTTATTTTATTTAATTATATGTATTTCGATTCCCAAATGCACAACTCTGATTAACGCAAATTAGAAAGTCCTTTCTAATTTCATTCTGCCTTGGTCAAGGACTACTGAGTTGTCATTTATCGAATCACATAGGACATTCACATCTTTTACTAGACGTGGTAGATTCTTTGTTGATCATTCACCTATCTCCATGTATAACTAATTATACCCAATCATACCCTTTGATATACCCACAAGGTCTTAAGGGACATGTCAAAATATAACTCATCATACACAAGATACTATGATGATCTCAAGTCGAAGGATCACTTGTACTACTATCACTAGAGGAATTCCTATTGACAGGCGAGTAAAAGTCCATTAGGTATTCCTTAGCGAGCCACGTTCAGTGAACTTATTCTCTAATAAGCACCTACATACTTGCTTTAGTGTCTCCACACAAATGATTATGAGATCAATCATCCTCTTCTTAAGAGCAAGCAACGTATGTACTAATCTATCCGGATTCACAAATCCCCTATTTTGTAATCCAACGATTAGGAACGATTTTAGTTTGTGAGCTATCTTGAATTTAGATCTCATTAGCATGATCACCATCATGATTCTAAAAGCATTGCTCAAAACTATGGGTTTATCACATTTAATATAACAACACCATGTAGATAAAGTAAAATGCCTTTAACAAACGAATAAGATTACAAAGTATATGCTACATCATATCAAAAATGATTGGCTTGTGTGCATACTACTTTCATCCTAATCACCTCTTTCTTTAATAATTTGAAAAAAACTAAAGAAACAATAAGAAGGCACTATGTAGATAATATAAAATGCCTTTTTAAGAAAATCAATTCTTTTATTAATAAATGAATAAGATTACAAAGTATATGCTACATCATATCAAATATGATTGGCTTGTGTGCATACTAGACGTGGTAGATTCTTTGTTGATCATTCACCTATCTCCATGTATAACTAATGATACCCAAGCATACCCTTCGATATACCCACAAGGTCTTAAGGGACATGTCAAAGTATAACTCATCATACACAAGATACTATGATGATCTCAAGTCCAAGGATCACTTGTACTACTATCACTAGAGGAATTCCTATTGACAAGCGAGTAAAACTCCATTAGGTATGTTAGGTTTGTATAACGCGAACATGCAATCAAATTACATAAATAAAGCGGAAGCGCGGTAAAATCAGATTTTAAAATTTTATATAAACCATCACCATAATCTTTCTTTATGCACAATTATTAATTAAACGAAAGATATGGAGAATAAGAATTATACCCTTGTAGAATTCTAGCTTCCTCAGGTACAAGTTCACCTCCAATTCCTTCGCGCTCTCCTTGAATTCCACCGATTAAATTCCTTCCTTTGATCAACGTTAGCCACCCAAGTGTTTGGCCTCTAGAGGTGATCCACCAAGGAATAATACTTGTTCAAGAAGATGGGTGTTGACAAAACCCTAGTTTCTATCTTTATAGAAATTGTAAGTACTCTCCACAATTCTTATGCAAGAGTGTGTAACCCTAATCTATGATAAGACTTCTCTTATTTATAGATGTAGGACAACCCTTCCCTAAACTATTTAGGATTAGGGTTTCTATTCTAATTAAACTCCTTTAATTAAATTAAACTCCTAATCCAATTAGGAATTCATGTGAGAGTACTTCTATTAATTAATTCCCAATCCCTATTAGGAATTAAATAATAATAATAGTAATAATAATAATAAGACTCCTCTTATTAATTTATATTTAATATTTCTAAAATATTAAATAATAAATATTAAGCTATTTAATTTATTCTATCTCCATAGATTAAATTAAATACACTTAACTTATTATTACAATTATGCCATTTACTTCTTAAATAAATATTTTCCTTTTGCGGTGTGACCCTTTAGGTTCTCTATATTAATCCGGTTGTGAATAAATCAATTAGAACAATTCTAATTATATTTAAATAAATAAATTAAACTATTTAATTCATTTAAATAAATAATATTTATTCTACAATAAGGGTAAGCCCCCTTAGCGATCAACGACTTTCCAGATAATATAGATTTCAACATCAATCACAAAAGAACTTTTGAGTAAATAGTTACCGTACAATTCAATCCTTCTACCATACAATATCCCAATTAAATATAAGACATGGATTTACTGTCAAGTCTTATTTTATTTAATTATATGTATTTCGATTCCCAAATGCACAACTCAAAATAATGCAAATTAGAAAGTCCTTTCTAATTTCATTCTGCCTTGGCCAAGGACTACTGAGTTATCATTTATCGAATCACATAGGACATTCACATCTTTTACTAGACGACGTAGATTCTTTGTTGATCATTCACCTATCTCCATGCACAACTAATTATAACCAATCATACCCTTTGATATACCCAAAAGGTCTTAAGGGACATGTCAAAGTATAACTCATCATACATAAGATACTATGATGATCTCAAGTCCAAGGATCACTTGTACAACTATCACTATAGGAATTCCTATTGACAGGCGAGTAAAACTCCATTAGGTATTCCTTAGCGAGCCACGTTCAGTGAACTTATTCTCCAATAAGCACCTACATACTTGCTTTAGTGTCTCCACACAAATGATTATGAGATCAATCATCCTCTTCCTAAGAGCAAGCAACGTATGTACTAATCTATTCGGATTTACTAATCCCCAATTTAGTAATCCAACGATTAGGAACAATTTTAGTTTGTGAGCTATCTAGAATTTAGATCTCATTAGAATGATCACCATCATGATTGTAAAAGCATTGCTCAAAACTATGAGTTTATCACATTTAATATAACAGCACCATATAGATAATATAAAATGCCTTTTGAGAAAATCAATTCCTTTATTAATAAATGAATAAGATTACAAAGTATATGCTACATCATATCAAATATGATTGGCTTGTGTGCATACTACTTTCAATCTCCCACTTGCACTAAAGCCAATCGCCATGGTATCTAATACCCATCTTCTCTAAGTGACGATCAAACAGCTGTTGAGTTAAAGCTTTAGTAAATGGATCTGCAACGTTGTCTTGAGAGTCCACACGCTCCAGGGTGACATCTCCTCTTTCAATGATCTCTCTAATCAAATGAAACCGCTGCAACACGTGTTTGGATTTCTGATGAGACCTGGGTTCCTTAGCCTGCGCAACGGCTCCATTGTTGTCACAGAATAAAGGTACTGCTCCTCTAATGCTAGGAACCACTCCAAGTTCAGTTATGAACTTCTTCATCCAAACAGCTTCCTTTGCAGCTTCACTTGCAGCTATGTACTCTGCCTCTGTCACTGAATCAGCAACTGTTTGCTGCTTGGAACTTTTCCAACTCACTGCGCCACCGTTTAAGGTAAACACGTACCCTGAAACGGATTTACTGTCATCTTGGTCCGTTTGAAAACTTGAGTCTGTATAGCCCTCCAGTTTCAATTCAGACCCACCGTAGAGAATAAATACATCCTTAGTTCTTCTCAAGTACTTTAGGATGTTTTTCACTGCCTTCCAGTGCTCTTCTCCTGGATTCGACTGATATCTGCTTGTTACATTAAGTGCATGGGCGACATCTGGTCTAGTACATATCATACCGTACATGATAGATCCTATTGCGGAAGCATAAGGAATCTTACTCATCGGGTCTCTCTCCTCAGGTGTCTTTGGGGCCTGTTTCTTGGAGAGATGTATTCCATGGCTCATCGGCATGAGACCTCTTTTGGAATCTTCCATGCTAAACTTCTTTAGCATCGAGTCAATGTACTTTCCTTAGGTCAAGCCCAACATCCTTTTAGATCTATCTCTATATATCTTTATCCCCAAAATATAGGATGCTTCACCCAAGTCCTTCATGGAGAAGTGTTTAGATAACCAAATTTTGATCGACTGTAGCATAGGAACATCATTCCCTATCAGTAATATGTCATCAACATATAATATAAGGAATGAAATAGCGCTCCCACTAACCTTCTTGTACACACAAGGTTCATCCTCATTTTTGATAAAATCAAACCTTTTGATTATCTCATCAAAACGGATGTTCCATCTTCGAGAAGCTTGCTTCAATCTATAAATGGATCGTTGTAGCTTACAGACTTGGTTTGTTCCAACCGTTGAAATAAAACCCTCTGGCTATATCATATATACATTCTCCTCAAGCTCTCCATTGAGGAAGGCTGTTTTCACGTCCATTTGCCAGATCTCGTAGTCATAATAAGCTGCAATTGCAAGCAAAATCCGAATGGACTTGAGCATAGCTACTGGTGAGAAAGTTTCATCATAGTCAACTCCTTGTCTTTTTTTGAAACCTTTTGCAACCAATCGGGCCTTATAGGTCTCTACCTTGCCATCTGCTCCAGTCTTTCTCTTAAAGACCCATTTACACCCAATAGGCTTAATGCCCTCAGGTGGTGAAACCAAAGTCCATACTTGGTTTTCATACATGGAGTCCATCTCGGATTTCATGGCTTCTAGCCATTTCTCTGAGTCTTCACTACTCATAGCCTCTTCGTAAGTCAATGGATCATCATCATCTATGATGCGTACCTCATCATCATCCTCTATGATGAATCCATACCTTTCAGGTATCTTCGGTACTCTTCCAGATTTACGAATAGGTAGTGGTACAGTAGGTTCTTCTACTTGGTCAGGTACCTGACTTTGATCCGGAGTATTTTGTGGTTCTTGAACTTCTTCAAGATATATCTTACTCCCACTGACCCCTTCAAGGATAAACTCCTTTTCCAAGAAGGCAGCGTGTTTCGCAACAAACACCTTTTGATCAGTAGGATGATAGAAATAATACCCTGATGTTTCTTTAGGGTATCCCACAAATCTACATTTTTCGGATCTAGTCTTCAGCTTATCATGCTCAAACCTTTTGACATAAGCTGGACAACCCCAAGTCTTAACATGCTTAAGATTTGGTTTCCTCCCTGTACATATCTCATATGGAGTCTTTGGGACGGATTTGGTAGGTACCTTGTTAAGTAGGTATGCAGCCGATTCTAGGACATAACCCCAGAAGGATACTGGAAGGTCGGTAAAACTCATCATGGAATGAACCATGTCCAACAATGTTCGATTTCTCCTTTCAGATACACCATTCAACTGTGGCGTTCCTGGTGGAGTCCATTGTGAGATTATACCATTTTCTTTGAGACAATTGAGAAACTCATTGGTCAAGTATTCCCCTCCTCGATCCGATCAAAGAATTTTAATACTTTTACCAGTTTGTTTCTCTACTTCACTTCTGAATTCTTTGAACTTTTTAAACGATTCAGATTTGTATTTCATTAAATACACATATCCAAATCTAGAATGATCATCAGTGAAAGTAATAAAATAAGAATACCCACCTCGTGCATTCGTTGTCATAGGTCCACATACGTCTGTGTGTACCAACGCTAACAACTCTGTAACTCTTTCTCCTTTTCCACTAAAAGGAGATTTAGTCATTTACCCATGAGACAAGATTCACAAGTTGGATATGATTCGTAATCAGATAGCTCTAAAAGTCCATCTTTATGCAACTTGGATAATCTTGTTTCATTGATATGACCGAGTCTACAGTGCCACATAAAGGTATAATTAACATCATCTCTTTTTCTTTTCTTAGTTTGTTCAATTTGAAGTATATTTTCATGCAAGTCAAGTATGTAAAGTCCATTCAGTAAATTGCCAACACCATATAAAACATTTTTATTATAAATAGAACAATTGTTGTTCTTTATTATAATATCAAAACAATCCATATCCAATACAGAAATTGAAATAATGTTTCTAATGAGTGTTGGAACATAATAACAGTTATTTAAACTAATGAACTTGCCCGAAGGCAGTGCTAAACAATAAGTCCCTACAGCCAATGCAGCAACCTTTGCTCCATTTCCCACTCGTAGGACGACTTCATCCTTGTTCAGCTTTCTACTTCTTCTTAGTCCCTGCATATTATTACATATGTGAGAACTACAGCCGGTATCCAATACCTAAGTAGAATTTTGACTTTCAGAAAAATTAATTTCAATCATGAACAAACCTAGATCGAAAGTTGAAGCTTCTCCAAGCTTCTTTTGGCCCGCAAGATACTCTTTGCAGTTCCTCTTCCAGTGTCCCGGCTTATTGCAATGGTAGCAAGTTCCTTTGCTATCTGGATCAGGTTTCTTTTTATCCTTTCCCTTCGCCTTACCCTTAGCCTTCTTGTTTTTCTTCTTTTCAGAAGATACCTTGGGCCTCTTCCTTTTCTTGGAAGAATCATCCACTAGTAAGACTTGGTTCTTGTTAGATGAGAAGTGACCTTCAGTAGTTTTCAGCATGTTAAGTAGCTCAGGCAAGCTGACATCCAACTTATTCATGTGAAAATTCACAACCAATTGTGAGAAGGTGTCCGGGAGTGACTGCAAGATCAAATCTTGGCTTAACTCCCCATCCATCACGAACCCAAGCTGTCCAAGTTGTTCAATCAGATTGATCATCTTAAGGACATGAGTCTCAACAGCAGTGCCCTCAGTCATACGAGATCGGAAGAGCTCCTTAGATATCTGATATCTAGCAGTCCTACTTTGCTCACCATACAACTCTTTGAGGTGCAGCAATATAGTAGGAGCATCCATAGTTTCATGCTGACGCTGAAGCTCGTTACTCATGGATGCGAGCATGATGCATTGAGCCAAGATTGCATCATCTTGCCACTTTCTGAAAGTAGCAATCTCTTCCTCAGAGGCTGTTTCTGCAACATTTGCAGGGACTGGCGAATTTAGGACATAAGAAATCTTTTCAGCAGTGAGAACAATTCTCAGATTCCTTAACCAATCCGTGTAATTCGGTCCGGTCAGTTTGTTAGCATCTAGTATGCTACGCAGTGATAGTGAGTTTGACATTTTTAAATTCTGCATGTGAAATAGACAACATTTTTAGCATACATTCATTTAATTAATTACCAAAATAAATCAGGTCTTTTATTTTAAATTGGTATCTCCCACTATTTTCATCAAACTATATTACCCTCAATATATAGTTCGGCAAATCTAATTAAAGTTTTGCTAGTGAGATTAAGGACCCCATTTCAAATGTATATAGCCTTGTGGTGACACAACAAACGATATATAAATAAATAGGTAGACAACTATTATCAATTACATCACTATGTAACTCCTTTTATTTTGCCTCTTAGATTATTTTGATCAAGTGGTGACACATCCGAATCAAAATTATCCAAGTTAAGTCAAACCTAGCACTTCCATATATTCGAAAGAAAAACACTGTCCTTGTGGTGACACAACAAAACAGCATCGTTCAGTCTATTTATAAGCATCAAATGTGATAAAACAACATCTTAAATATTTAATACTTGCCTTGTGGTGACACAACAAACTCATATTAAACATTTAATACTCTATTGCTTTACCATGCTAGAAGGCGACGTTCGATATTCCAAATATCTTTGAACGCTTAGGACTTAATATAATTTCTTTGAGGGGTTTATTATTATTAGTCTCATCTTGTTTAGCGCGCATGCACATATATATATAAAATACGCGTCATATTACTTTACATGCGAAACATGTTTGATAATATATAATATATATATATATATAGTAAGCATGCACATATAGAATACTATATTCTACCCGGATTGATTATGGACTTTTATTCTAGTTTGGTTCACTAGAGCCACCAAGTGAACCAAAAGGTCAAACCTAGGATGCAAGAATAAAATTTAAATATAACTATTACATTTAAACCCGGGCTCCAATACAAACGGGTCTTCAAGCGCTCCTTGCTCCTTTGTCTCCAAATCTTCAAAAATTAATTCTAACTATTCCTATTACATAAACTATTTACTATAAATAGAAACCTTGATCAGCAGTCAAGGGGAAGTACATAGGAGGGAGATAGAATTTACATTAAGAAAAAATTAGAGAAGACGAGGTACGTAGACCCCATTTATAAAAACCCATACATTCAAGCATCCACTAAAATAAATCCAATCACTCATTGGTCAATAGTCCATAATCAATCCCTATTTATTATCATACATATCTCTATATGTATCAATAAATAACATTCATCCCATGAATAATAAAACCATTCCATATATGCATTGATATCATTTAATGGGCAATATTAGTTAGTATAAAATCCAATTTCAACTCCAATTAGTTATCATGGAATCTAATTCCAACTCTAATTAGTTATCATGAAATCCAATTTCAATTAAAATAAACTTCTTTATTTTAATCATATTCCAACTCAAAATAAACTCTTTTATTTTAATTTATCCAATTTTGAATAAAATAAAATCCTTTATTTTTAATCAAATTCCAAATCAAAATAAACTTCTTTATTTTAATTTATCCAATTTTTTTTTTGAATAAAAATAAACTCCTTTATTTTAATTTACAAAAAATAAAAAATAAAAATAAAATAAAATAATTTTACACAAACAATTATGCCCAATTAAATTGTTCTAAACACATATCAATGTATATACAGAATCAAAACAATTAATAATTCGCATAAAGTTTGGCTCTTGATACCACTGTTAGGTTTGTATAACGCGAACATGCAATCAAATTACATAAATAAAGCGGAAGCGCGGTAAAATCAGATTTTAAAATTTTATACAAACCATCACCATAATCTTTCTTTATGCACAATTATTAATTAAACGAAAGATATGGAGAATAAGAATTATACCCTTGTAGAATTCTAGCTTCCTCAGGTACAAGTTCACCTTCAATTCTTTTGCGTTCTCCTTGAATTCCACCGATTAAATTCCTTCCTTTGATCAACGTTAGCCACCCAAGTGTTTGGCCTCTAGAGGTGATCCACCAAGGAATAATACTTGTTCAAGAAGATGGGTGTTGACAAAACCCTAGTTTCTATCTTTATAGAAATTGTAAGTACTCTCCACAATTCTTATGCAAGAGTGTGTAACCCTAATCTATGATAAGACTTCTCTTATTTATAGATGTAGGAAAACCCTTCCCTAAACTATTTAGGATTAGAGTTTCTATTCCAATTAAACTCCTTTAATTAAATTAAACTCCTAATCCAATTAGGAATTCATGTGAGAGTACTTCTTTTAATTAATTCGCAATCCCTATTAGGAATTAAATAATAATAATAGTAATAATAATAATAAGACTCCTCTTATTAATTTATATTTAATATTTCTAAAATATTAAATAATAAATATTAAGCTATTTAATTTATTCTATCTCCATAGATTAAATTAAATACACTTAACTTATTATTACAATTATGCCATTTACTTCTTAAATAAATATTTTCCTTTTGCAGTGTGACCCTTTAGGTTCTCCATATTAAACCGGTTGTGAATAAATCAATTAGAACAATTCTAATTATATTTAAATAAATAAATTAAACTATTTAATTCATTTAAATAAATAATATTTATTCTACAATAAGGGTAAGCCCCCTTAGCGATCAACGACTTTCCAGATAATATAGATTTCAACATCAATCACAAAAGAACCTTTGAGTAAATAGTTACCGTACAATTCAATCCTTCTACCATACAATATCCCAATTAAATATAAGACATGGATTTACTGTCAAGTCTTATTTTATTTAATTATATGTATTTCGATTCCCAAATGCACAACTCAAAATAATGCAAATTAGAAAGTCCTTTCTAATTTCATTCTGCCTTGGCCAAGGACTACTGAGTTATCATTTATCGAATCACATAGGACATTCACATCTTTTACTAGACGACGTAGATTCTTTGTTGATCATTCAGCTATCTCCATGCACAACTAATTATACCCAATCATACCCTTTGATATACCCAAAAGGTCTTAAGGGACATGTCAAAGTATAACTCATCATACATAAGATACTATGATGATCTCAAGTCCAAGGATCACTTGTACAACTATCACTATAGGAATTCCTATTGACAGGCGAGTAAAACTCCATTAGGTATTCCTTAGCGAGCAACGTTCAGTGAACTTATTCTCCAATAAACACATACATACTTGCTTTAGTGTCTCCACACAAATGATTATGAGATCAATCATCCTCTTCCTAAGAGCAAGCAAGGTATGTACTAATCTATCCGGATTCACTAATCCCCAATTTAGTAATCCAACGATTAGGAACGATTTTAGTTTGTGAGCTATCTAGAATTTAGATCTCATTAGCATGATCACCATCATGATTCTAAAAGCATTGCTCAAAACTATGAGTTTATCACATTTAATATAACAGCACATGTAGATAATATAAAATGCCTTTTGAGAAAATCAATTCCTTTATTAATAAATGAATAAGATTACAAAGTATATGCTACATCATATCAAATATGATTGGCTTGTGTGCATACTACTTTCAAGGTATTACTTAGCGAGCCACGTTCAGTGAACTTATTCTCTAATAAACACCTACATACTTGCTTTAGTGTCTCCACACAAATGATTATAAGATCAATCATCCTCTTCTTAAGAGCAAGCAACGTATGTACTAATCTATTCGGCTTCACTAATCCCCTATTTAGTAATCCAACGATTAGGAACGATTTTAGTTTGTGAGCTATCTTGTATTTAGATCTCATTAGCATGATCACCATCATGACTCTAAAAGCATTGTTCAAAACTATGGGTTTATCACATTTAATATAACAGCACTATGTAGATAATATAAAATGCCTTTTTAAGAAAATCAATTCTTTTATTAAGAAATGAATAAGATTACAAAGTATATGCTACATCATATCAAATATGATTAGCTTGTGTGCATACTACTTTCAATCTCCCACTTGCACTAAAGCCAATCGCCATGGTATCTAATACCCATCTTCTCTAAGTGACGATCAAACTGTTATTGAGTTAAAGCTTTAGTAAATGGATCTGCAATGTTGTCTTGAGATTCCACACGCTCCAGGGTGACCTCTCCTCTTTCAATGATCTCTCTAATCAAATGAAACCGCCGCAACACGTGTTTCGATTTCTGATGAGACCTGGGTTCCTTAGCCTACGCAACAACTCCATTGTTGTCACAGAATAAAGGTACTGCTCCTCTAATGCAAGGAACCACTCCAAGTTCAGTTATGAACTTCTTCATCCAAACAGCTTCCTTTGCAGCTTCACTTGCAGCTATGTACTCTGCCTCTGTCACTGAATCAACAACTGTTTGCTGCTTGGAACTTTTCCAACTCACTGCGCCACCGTTTAAGGTAAACACGTACCCTGAAACGGATTTACTGTCATCTTGGTCCGTTTGAAAACTTGAGTCTATATAGCCCTCTAGTTTCAATTCAGACCCACCGTAGACAAGAAATACATCCTTAGTTCTTCTCAAGTACTTTAGGATGTTTTTCACTGCCTTCCAGTGCTCTTCTCCTGGATTCGACTGATATCTGCTTGTTACATTAAGTGCATGGGCGACATCTGGTCTAGTACATATCATATCGTACATGATAGATCCTATTGCGGAAGCATAAGGAATCTTACTCATCGGGTCTCTCTCCTCAGGTGTCTTTGGGGCCTGTTTCTTGGAGAGATGTATTCCATGGCTCATCGGCATGAGACCTCTCTTGGAATCTTCCATGCTAAACTTCTTTAGCATCGAGTCAATGTACTTTCCTTGGGTCAAGCCCAGCATCCTTTTAGATCTATATCTATAGATCTTTATCCCCAAAATATAGGATGCCTCACCCAAGTCCTTCATGGAGAAGTGTTTAGATAACCAAATTTTGATCGACTGTAGCATAGGAACATCATTCCCTATCAATAATATGTCATCAACATATAATACAAGGAATGAAACAGCGCTCCCACTAACCTTCTTGTACACACAAGGTTCATCCTCATTTTTGATAAAATCAAACCTTTTGATTATCTCATCAAAACGGATGTTCCATCTTCGAGAAGCTTGCTTCAATCTATAAATGGATCGTTGTAGCTTACAGACTTGGTTTGTTCCAACCGTTGAAACAAAACCCTCTGGCTGTATCATATATACATTTTCCTCAAGCTTTCCATTGAGGAAGGCCGTTTTCACGTCCATTTGCCAGATCTCGTAGTTATAATAAGCTGCAATTGCAAGAAAAATCCGAATGGACTTGAGCATAGCTACTGGTGAGAAGGTTTCATCATAGTCAACTCCTTGTCTTTGTTTGAAACCTTTTGCAACCAGTCGGGCCTTATAGGTCTCTACCTTGCCATCTGCTCCAGTCTTTCTCTTAAAGACCCATTTACACCCAATAGGCTTAATGCCCTCAGGTGGTGAAACCAAAGTCCATACTTGGTTTTCATACATGGAGTCCATCTCGGATTTCATTGCTTCTAGCCATTTCTCTGAGTCTTCACTACTCATAGCCTCTTCGTAAGTCAATGGATCATTATCATCTATGATGCGTACCTCATCATCATCCTCTATGATGAATCCATACCTTTCAGGTATCTTCGGTACTCTTCCAGATTTACGAATAGGTAGTGGTACAGTAGGTTCTTCTACTTGGTCAGGTACCTGACTTTGATCCGGAGTATTTTGTGGTTCTTGAACTTCTTCAAGATATATCTTACTCCCACTGACCCCTTCAAGGATAAACTCCTTTTCCAAGAAGGCAGCGTGTTTCGCAACAAACACCTTTTGATCAGTCGGGTGATAGAAATAATACCCTGATGTTTCTTTAGGGTATCACACAAATCTACGCTTGTCGGATCTAGTCTTCAACTTATCTTGCTCAAACCTTTTTACATAAGCTGGACAACCCCAAGTTTTAACATGCTTAAGATTTGGTTTCCTCCCTGTCCATATCTCATATGGGGTCTTTAGGACGGATTTGGTAGGTACCTTGTTAAGTAGGTATGCAGCCGATTCTAGGGCATAACCCTAGAAGGATACTGGAAGGTCGGTAAAACTCATCATGGAACGAACCATGTCCAACAATGTTCAATTTCTCCTTTCAGATACACCATTCAACTGTGGTGTCCCTGGTGGAGTCCATTGTGAGATTATACCATTTTCTTTGAGACAATTGAGAAACTCATTGGTCAAGTATTCCCCTCCTCGATCCGATCGAAGAATCTTAATACTCTTACCAGTTTGCTTCTCTACTTCACTTCTGAATTCTTTGAACTTTTCAAACGATTCAGATTTGTATTTCATTAAATACACATATCCAAATCTAGAATGATCATCAGTAAAAGTAATAAAATAAGAATACCCTCCTCGTGCATTCGTTGTCATAGGTCCACAAACGTCTGTGTGTACCAACGCTAACAACTCTGTAACTCTTTCTCCTTTTCCAGTAAAAGGAGATTTAGTCATTTTACCCATGAGACAAGATTCACAAGTTGGATATGATTCATAATCAAATAGCTCTAAAAGCCCATCTTTATGCAACTTGGATAATCTTGTTTCATTGATATGACCGAGTCTACAGTGCCACATAAAGGTATAATTAACATCATCTCTTTTTCTTTTCTTAGTTTGTTCAATTTGAATTATATTTTCATGCAAGTCAAGTATGTATAGTCCATTCAGTAAGTTCCCAACACCATATAAAACATTTTTATTATAAATAGAACAACTGTTGTTCTTTATTATAATATCAAAACCATCCATATCCAATACATAAATTGAAATAATGTTTCTAATGAGTGTCGGAACATAATAACAATTATTTAAACTAATGAACTTGCCCGAAGGCAGTGCTTAACGATAAGTCCCTACTGATAGGTTTGTATATAACGCGAGCATGCAATCAAATTACATAAATAGAGCAGAAGCGCGATAAAAAGGATTTTAAAATTTTTATACAAACCATCACCATGATCGATCAATGTGCTCAATTAACGATATAAACGAAAGAGAAAGAGAATAAGAGTTATACCCTCGTAGAACAAAGCTTCCTCGGGTACAAGTTCAACTCCTAGTCCTTCGTGTTCTCCTCGAATGCTACGGTGTGATTCCTTCCTTTGATCAACGTTAGCCACCCAAGTGTTTGGCCTCTAGAGGTGATCCACCAAGGAATAATACAAGTATTCAAGAAGTTGGGTATTTGGTAAAACCCTAGTTTCTATCTTTATAGAAATTGTAAGTACTCTCCACAATCTAATGCAAGAGTGTGTAACCCTAATCTATGATAAGACCCCTCTTATTTATAGATGTAGGAATAACCCTTCCCTAAACTATTTAGGATTAGGGTTTGTATTATAATTAAACTCCTTTAATTAATAATGCTCCTAATCCAATTAGGAATCCATGGGAGAGTACTTCTATTAATTAATTCCCAATCCCTATTAGGAATTAAATAATAGTAAAAGTAATAATAATAATAAGACTCCTCTTATTAATTTATATTTAATATTTCCAAAATATTAAATAATAAATATTAAGCTATTTAATTTATTCTATCTCCATGGAGTAAATTAAATATACTTAACTTTTTATTACAATTATGTCATTTACTTCTTAAATAAATATTTTCCTTTTGCGGTGTGACCCTTTAGGTTCTCCATATTAATTCGGTTGTGAATAAATCAATTAGAACAATTCTAATCTTATTTAAATAAATAAATTAAACTATTTAATTCATTTAAATAAATAATATTTATTTTACAATAAGGGTAAGCCCCCTTAGCGATCAACGACTTTCCAGATAATATAGATTTCAACATTAATCACAAAAGAACCTTTGAGTAAATAGTTACCGTACAATTCAATCCTTCTACCATACAATGTCCCAATTAAATATAAGATATGGATTTACTGTCAAGTCTTATTTTATTTAATTATATGTATTTCGATTCCCAAATGCACAACTCTGATTAATGCAAATTAGAAACTCCTTTCTAATTTCATTATGCCTTGGCCAAGGACTACTGAGTTATCATTTATCGAAGCACATAGGACATTCACATCTTTTACTAGACGTGGTAGATTCTTTGTTGATCATTCACCTATCTCCATGTATAACTAATTATACCCAATCATACCCTTTGATATACCCACAAGGTCTTAAGGGACATGTCAAAGTATAACTCATCATACACAAGATACTATGATGATCTCAAGTCCAAGGATCACTTGTACTACTATCACTAGAGGAATTTCTATTGACAGGCGAGTAAAACGCCATTAGGTATTCTTTAGCTAGCCACGTTCAGTGAACTTATTCTCTAATAAGCACCTACATACTTGCTTTAGTGTCTCCACACAAATGATTATGAGATCAATCATCCTCTTCTTAAGAGCAAGCAACGTATGTACTAATCTATCCGGATTCACTAATCCCCTATTTAGTAATCCAACGATTAGGAACGATTTTAGTTTGTGAGCTATCTTGTATTTAGATCTCATTAGCATGATCACCATCATGATTCTAAAAGCATTGTTCAAAACTATGGGTTTATCACATTTAATATAACAGCACTATGTAGATAATATAAAATGCCTTTTTAAAAAAATCAATTCTTTTATTAAGAAATGAATAAGATTACAAAGTATATGCTACATCATATCAAATATGATTGGCTTGTGTGCATACTACTTTCACCTACAGCTAATGCAGCAACCTTTGCTCCATTTCCCACTCGTGGGACGACTTAGTCCTTGCATATTATTACATATGTGAGAACTACAGCCGGTATCCAATACCCAAGTAGAATTTAGACTTTCAGAAAAATTAATTTCAATCATGAACAAACCTAGATCGGAAGTCGAAGCTTCTCCAAGCTTCTTTTGTCGCGCAAGATACTCCTTGCAGTTCCTCTTCTAGTGTCCCGGCTTATTGCAATGGTAGCAAATTCCTTTGCTATCTGGATCAGGTTTCTTATTATCCTTTCTCTTCGCCTTGCCCTTAGCCTTCTTGTTTTTCTTCTTTTCAGAAGATACCTTGGGCCTCTTCCTTTTCTTGGAAGAATCATCCACTAGTAAGACTTGGTTCTTGTTGGATGAGAAGTGACCTTCAGCAGTTTTCAGCATGTTAAGTAACTCAGACAACCTGACGTCCAACTTATTCATGTGAAAATTCACAACAAATTATGAGAAGGTGTATGAGAGTGACTGCAAGATCAAATCTTGGCTTAACTCCCCATCCATCACGAACCCTAGCTCTCCAAGTTGTTCAATCAAATTGATCATCTTAAGGACATGAGTCTCAACAGCAGTGCCCTCGGTCATACGAGATCGGAAGAGCTCCTTAGATATCTGATATCTAGCAGTCATACTTTGCTCACCATACAACTCTTTGAGATGCAGCAATATAGTAGGAGCATCTATAGTTTCATGCTGACGCTGAAGCTCGTTACTCATGGATGCGAGCATGATGCATTGAGCCAGAATTGCATCATCTTGCCACTTTCTGAAAGTAGCAATCTCTTCCTCAGAGGCTGTTTCTGCAACACTTACAGGGACTGACGAATTTAGGACATAAGAAATCTTTTCAGCAGTGAGAACAATTCTCAGATTCCTTAACCAGTCCGTGTAATTCGGTCCGGTCAGTTTGTTAGCATCAAGTATGCTACGCAGTGATAGTGAGTTTGACATTTTTAAATTCTGCATGTGAAATAGACAACATTTTAGCATACATTCAATTTATTAATTACCAAAATAAATTAGGTCTTTATTTTAAATTGGTATCTCCCACTATTTTCATCAAACTATATTACCCTCATTATATAGTTCGACAATTCTAATTAAAGATTTGCTAGTGAGATTAAGGATCCCATTTCAAATGTATATAGCCTTGTGGTGACACAACAAGTGATATATAAATAAATAGGTAGACAACTATTGTCAATTACATCACTATGTAACTCCTTGTATTTTGCCTCTTAGATTATTTTGATCAAATGGTGACACATCCGAATCAAATTATCCAAGTTAAGTCCAACCTAGCACTTCCATATATTCGAAAGAAAAACACTGTCCTTGTGGTGACACAACAAAACAGCATCGTTTAGTCTATTTATAAGCATCAAATGTGATAAAGCAACATCTTAAATATTTAATACTTGCTTTGTGGTGACACAACAAACTCATATTAAATATTTAATACTCTATTGTTTTACCATGCTAGAAGGCGACGTTCGATATTCCAAATATCTTTGAACGCTTAGGACTTAATATATTACTTTGAGGGGTTTGTTATTATTAGTCTCATCTTGTTTAGCGCGCATGCACATATATATATAAAATACGCGTCATATTATTTTACATGTGAAGCATGTTGGATAATATATAATATATATATATAGTAAGCATGCACATATAGAATACTATATTCTACCTGGATTGATTATGGACTTTTATTCTAGTTTGGTTCACTAGAGCCACCAAGTGAACTAAAAGGTCAAACCTAGGGTGCAAGAATTAAATTTAAATATAACTATTACATTTAAACCCGAGCTCCATTACAAACGGGTCTTCAAGCGCTCCTTGCTCCTTTGTCTCCAATTCTTCAAAATTAATTCAAACTATTCCTATTACAAAAACTACTTACAATAAATAGAAACCTTGATCAGCAGTCAAGGGGAAGTACATAGGAGGGAGATGGAATTTACATTAAGAAAAATTTAGAGAAGACGAGGTACGCAGACCCCATTTATAAAACCCATACATTCAAGCATCCACTAAAATAAATCCAATCACACATTGGTCAATAGTCCATAATCAATCCCTATTTATTATCATACATATCTCTATATGTATCAATAAATAACATTCATCCCATGAATAATAAAACCATTCCATATATGCATTGATATCAATTAATGGGCAAAAGTTTTGGTAATATTTAGTTTTGAAACAAAATAAACTCTTTTATTTTAATCAAAAACCAAATCCAAATTAAACTCCTTTAATTTTAGCAATCTGAAATTCTATTCCAGATAAA
Source organism: Aralia elata (assembly GCA_034770075.1). Lineage (NCBI taxonomy): Eukaryota > Viridiplantae > Streptophyta > Magnoliopsida > Apiales > Araliaceae > Aralia > Aralia elata. Next base: position 48,448,451 of record CM068380.1, on the reverse strand, counting down.
ATAAACTCTTTTATTTTAAACTTTTATCAATTAAATAAACCATTTATTTTAATTGAGAAAAACAAAAAAAATTCAAAATCTGGACACCGGCGCGGCCGCGCTCCATTTTGAACTAGGAGCGGCGCGACCGCGCTGTACCCCTATAAAAGTTTTTCTGGGTTAGGGCACGGCCGCGTTCCAGAATGAACTGGAAGCGGCGCGGCCGCGTCGCGACGCAGATTCAAAAAAATTTTCTTCAACCCAAAATCCAATCGTATCGCATATCAATTCATACATGGAATCATAAGATCGATAATTAGCACATGATTAGGCTCTGATACCACTATTAGGTTTGTATATAACGCGAGCATGCAATCAAGGAGAGCTCTACTAATAACAATGATGCCAATGCTAATCCTGTTCAGCAGTTGGTGAACCTTTTGGCTGGAGCACTTGCGAATCAGCCGCAAGCTCCACCAGTAACATCGTTTAAGGATTTCAAAGCGGTAGGACCGCCAGAGTTTAGGGCTGTTACTTTGATGTCGCCGCTGTCATTGAGCCACTGCAATCGATATGGATGAGGATGTTTTGAGGTTGTAAGTCCCAATTTTTCCACCATAGCAATACTTGCAACATTTGTACAGCTCCCACCATCAATCACGACACAACAGATCTTACCATTTATCATGCATCTAGTATGAAACAGATTTTCTCTTTGTTCAATGCTCTCTTCTTTTACCTGTGTACTAAGCATTCTTCGAGTAACCAACACTTCACCAAGTATAGCAACCTCTCTATCTTCCTCCAATGATGGCATAGAGTCATTGTCACTTTCTTCTTCCTCGGTTTCCACTTCTCCATTATCAAGCAATAACATAGTTCTTTGATTTGGACATTGATTTCAATATGTCCCCTGCCTTGACATTTAAAGCATACAATATCTCGATTACGACTAGTAGAAGGTGGATTAGTTTTACCTTGTAATCCCTGAGTAGTCGCTCCTTGCTTGATTTCTGTCTTTGGTTTGAAAACAGTTGGCTTTTCCTCGCGTTTCACATTATTGGGCTTCCATGATGGTCCTGTGGTAGGATTTGTTCGCTGGCCACCTCTCCTCTTAAGTTGTTTCTCTATTTTGATAGCCATGTGCACCATATCTTCCAATATCACATAGTGTTGACGCTCCACCAAATCTGCAATTTCCCAATTTAACCCTGCTGAAAATCGGGCCATGGTTGCTTCATTATCCTCGTCGATGTCAGCCCTAGACATTAACATTTCCATTTCCTTGAAGTCTTTCTTCTGCCGTGCTAAACTTTCATCCTAGACATTTTTTTACTATTCTACCAATTGGATATTATAGTTAACATGGCATACTACATATACAAACTTTACAACAGATCAAACGACCAATTTAAGCCGATCAAAATGTCTGACAAAATAGCCTGTCAGACCATTCTGGGCTGCCAAAGTCAGTTCATGTTTTTCATCAATTTTGACCATTTAAATGTTATGGATCCTTGTTTAACCAACCCAGATCACTAAATAACATATTATTACATATCTTTAAATATTAAAATATAACATCTAACAAAGCTTTAAAGATCTAGTATAAAATTAGGGTTTTTGCACTTTTTTGAACTTCTTTTGATTTCTGATCTTTGATTCTGTTCTTGTAGCTATTGAGGCTTATTATGGCTGGTAATATAAGTGTTTAGGCTTCAAAAGTTTGTGGCTCACATGATCAGAATGGTTGCCTATTTATAGAACTTGCATATTAGGGTTTTTAGGTCATTTTTCCACATTTTGCCTCTATAAATATCTTCGCATTGTTACTTGTGTTGCTTGCAATCTGATCTTGGCCTCATGCTTGTGCTGGAGTGTGTCAAAGTGTGTTGGACACATGCTAGCACACTCCTTCAAATTTTCCAATTGGTTAGTTTACTAGCCTAGGTTTAATTCCTCTTAATTTTGATTAGGGTTTGATAATTAATGATTAGGGTAACTTAATTAGCTTAGTAATAACTTAATTAAGCTTAAGTTTTATTATTAAGATTTAAAAATTCATAATTTACTAATTAGGGTTAGTATTTCATAATTAGGGTTAGGGTTTGTAAATTAGGATTAGGGTTTCCTAATTAGGGTTAAGATTTCTTAATTCATGAATTAGGTTTTAAATCTTTCAATTAGGGTTTTAATCTAAGTTAAATGATTCCTAATTAATGTTATAATTTATTACTTAGAATCTAATTATCTCAATTAGGATTCTTGTGTAATAATTAGGGTTTTGATTTAACAATTCGGATAAATTTTATTAATTAGGGTTTTCAAATTAGGGTTTCTATTTCAGTTTAACATTTTAACCCTAATTAACTCATTCTTGATTTTTATCAGTTAATATAATATTATATTAACTCCAAACCACGACAAATCACTTCGTCATTTCTAAGCACGACACAACAGCTTACAAAAATAATTTGTCGAAACGCTTCTCAGTGAATTCGCCGGAAGCACGACAAATCATTTTGTCCGATTAAGCACGACACAACTGCTTGACGAAAATTTTTTATTTGACCTAATTGTTTAATAAAATACACAACCACATAATACAAAGTCGGAACATGAAATTTTATTTAATAAACACATAATTTACATATATAAATCTTATTAGGGTTCGGAGTATTACAGTATGCACACAAGCCAATCATATTTGATATGATGTAGCATATACTTTGTAATCTTATTCATTTATTAATAAAAGAATTGATTTTCTTAAAAGGCATTTTACATTGTCTACATAGTGCTGTTATATTAAATGTGATAAACCCATAGTTTTGAGTAATTCTTTTAGAATCATGATGGTGATCATGCTAATGAGATCTAAATTCAAGATAGCTCACAAACTAAAATTGTTCCTAATCGTTGGATTACTAAATTGGGGATTAGTGAATCCGGATAGATTAGTACATACGTTGCTTGCTGTTAGGAAGAGGATGATTGATCTCATAATCATTTGTGTGAAGACGCTAAAGCAAGTATGTAGGTGCTTATTAGAGAATAAGTTCACTGAACGTGGCTCGCTAAGGAATACCTAATGGAGTTTTACTCGCCTGTCAATAGGAATTCCTCTAGTGATAGTAGTACAAGTGATCCTTGGACTTGAGATCATCATAATATCTTGTCTATGATGAGTTATACTTTGACATGTCCCTTAAGACCTTAGGGGTATATCAAAGGGTATGATTGGGTATAATAAGTTGTACATGGAGATAGGTGAATGATCAACAAAGAATCTACCACGTCTAGTAAAAGATGTGAATGTCCTATGTGATTCGATAAATGACAACTCAGTAGTCCTTGGCCAAGGCAGAATGAAATTAGAAAGGAGTTTCTAATTTGCATTAATCAGAGTTGTGCATTTGAGAATCGAAATGCATATAATTAAATAAAATAAGACTTGACAGTAAATCCATGTCTTATATTTAATTGGGACATTGTATGGTAGAAGGATTGAATTGTACGGTAACTATTTACTCAAAGGTTCTTTTGTGATTGATGTTGAAATCTATATTATCTGGAAAGTCGTTGATCGCTAAGGGGGCTTACCCTTATTTTAGAATAAATATTATTTATTTAAATGAATTAAATAGTTTAATTTATTTATTTAAATAATATTAAAATTGTTCTAATTGATTTATTCACAACCGAATTAATATGGAGAACCTAAAGGGTCACACCGCAAAAGGAAAATATTTATTTAAGAAGTAAATGGCATAATTGTAATAATAAGTTAAGAGTATTTAATTTAGTCTATGGAGATAGAATAAATTAAATAGTTTAATATTTATTATTTAATATTTTGGAAATATTAAATATAAATTAATAAGAGGAGTCTTATTATTATTATTACTATTACTATTATTTAATTCCTAATAGGGATTGGGAATTAATTAATAGAAGTACTCTCCATGAATTCCTAATTGGATTAGGAACATAATTAATTAAAGGAGTTTAATTATAATAGAAACCCTAATCCTAAATAGTTTAGGGAAGGGTTATTCCTACATCTATAAATAAGAGGGGTCTTATCATAGATTAGGGTTACACACTCTTGCATTAGATTGTGGAGAGTACTTACAATTTCTATAGAGATAGAAACTAGGGTTTTACCAAATACCCAACTTCTTTAATACTTGTATTATTCCTTGGTGGATCACCTCTAGAGGCCAAACACTTGGGTGGCTAACGTTGATCAAAGGAAGGAATCACACCGTAGCATTCGAGGAGAACACGAAGGACTAGGAGTTGAACTTGTACCCGAGGAAGCTTTGTTCTACGAGGGTATAATTCTTATTCTCTTTCTCTTTCGTTTATATTGTTAATTAAGCACATTGATCGATCATGGTGATGGTTTGTATAAAATTTTAAAATCCGTTTTATCGCGCTTCCGCTCTATTTATGTAATTTGATTGCATGCTCGCGTTATATACAAACCTTACAGACCTCTACTCCCGAGAGGACTAAAACACCTGGATAAACTAGGAAGCCAATTACCTAACCCAAATTTATAAACCTCACAACCCGAGGCTAGGAAAAAGCAAAAAACTAAATAAAACCGCAAACAAAATTGGATAAAGAGATAATAAGAAATTACAAAAAAGCCACAAAACAGCTGGAAAAAGGCTGATTCCAGCAGTCTCCAACTTGTAAGGGCCACGTTTGCCATCAATAATATCAACAATAACCAAGGATAGATATAAGTTATTTAGGAAAACTACTGCAGTCCATAAAACAAGCAGTAAAAGCGGGCCTACATGACTTAAAACATAAACTTTAGCATGCACACAAATCAGCAAATCCGTGTACCCCAAAGTCAGCAAATTCAAAACCAAGCCATGACCCACATGCGTCCCACAAGCTGCCTATAAGCAAGAAAAGCTGAGCAAACAGCAACCCACCCACAGAAAACACGTGAAAACAACACAAGGCCAGCAGTAATGCACAAGGGGACCAGCCCACATGGGAAAACACACTGACCCCACCACCCATCAGAAAAGCGGAACTACCCATCAGCCCATAAACCGGTAGCATTCCGGCGAGTGCGCAACACCGGCGACGGGAAACAACAGCTAGAAGCATGACAAGGAATTACCATAATACAGCAACCCAAGCACACGGCCACACCAGCAAAATCACGACCAGATAGAACCAGCCATGCCAACATCATCACATCCAAAAGGAACTTAGATTGAGGTAGACCAAATCTGAGCATGCACAAAGATGAGCAATAAAGAAACATGAACCAGATATGAACAAAAGGTCAAATCTGAAGATGGTGAGTGAGAGCAATAAACCATGTAAAACCAATAAACCAACCAAACCAAAACCAAGCCGCAACAACCCCGGTGAAGACCACTAGGATCTCATCCCTAGTAAAAGATATCCCAACAGATTGTGGCAAGAAGGAGAGGAAGGAACAGGTTAAAATAGGGAACAACCACCAACTCAGACCAAAACGGATGAACAACCAAAATAGACACCAAAAATTGACAAGATCAATTAATGGAAAGAACAACCTCAAACCCAAAAAAAAAGGGAGGGGGAAAGCACCAAATCAGCTGAAACCCAACTGAAGAGGAAATCAAATCATAGCCCAAATTGAAATCAGAACCAGATCGGAAACACAATGTTCAAGCAACATGGCCTATGGCAGGGCTGCAACAAAGACTAGAATCCCTCAAAAAACCACTAAACAAGATCAAAACTTCATGTTCAAGACACCAAAAAATATTACCCCTACTAAGCTATATCGGAGAGCACAACAATCATCATACCACTCGGACTAGGCAAAAGATAGATCGAAAAAGGAGCTTTTCGGAGTGTTCAAAGTTTGGGCTGCCGGAAATGCCACAAAATTAAACAGAGGTAATCAAGGTGAAGAAGAGAACATAAAGAGTTGGTGGGCCGGAATAGAGGAAGAGGAAAGCAGCAATGGCAAGCCACATTGATACTTAGAGGAATCTGGTCAAAAAAGACCAAAAACCAGCCACCCAAAGCCAAAACGCAACAGGAGATGCAGGAAATCTGAAACCACCATGGGAACCAAGAAAACCAAATAACCAACATAATCCTAAACAAACCACAACAGCCCCGGTGAAGCCCACTAGGATCTCATCCCTAGTAAAAGATATCCAGCATATTGAGGCAAGAAGGAGAAGAGGAAAATAAGGTCAAAATCATCCCATGAGCAGCCATGGAGTCCAGCAAGGAAAGCCCACAAGCAACGCTAGAAAAACACTACAACACCAAACTGATTCTCAAACAGCCCAACAACACAAAATCTACCTACTAGAACAGATCCAAACCTCAAAAGAGAGAGTGGGTGGGCCGCAAGTAGGAGAAGGTTGAGATGGGTGATGAGAAAGGCGACAAATGGTGGAGGAGGCAGGCAGAGGGGAGGGGGGTTTCCAAGAGAGAAGGAGGAACTTCTCTCTCTACCCTACTTGGAGCCCTCTATCCTGTCACATGTAATTCAGCAGCATTCAACTATCAAGCCTTCTTATTGTTTCGTTAGTTTCCTTCAAATTATCAAAGAAAGAGGTGATTAGGAATCTTATTACTTCATTCTGGTCTGATTAGCATCAGAAGGAGCAATCTCATCACTATCGCGTTCAAAACAATGTGTACATCTCATACAAGTCTTGATTTAGGGAGACCTTCTTATTGGTTCATTAGTTCCTTCAAATTGTCAAAGAAAGAGGTGAATAGAAGTCTTATTACTTTGTTCTAGTTTGACTAGCATCAAAAGGTGCAATCTCATCACTATTGCGTTCAAAACGATGTGTACATCTCACACAAGTCTTGATTTAGGGAGACCTTCGAATTAGTTCATTAGTTCCTTCAAATTGTCAAAGAAAGAGGTGATTAGGAGTCATATTACTTTGTTCTAGTTTGATTAGCATCTAAAGGAGCAATCTCATTACTATCGCGTTCAAAACGATGTGTACATCTCACACAAGTCTTGATTTAGCCAGACTTTCTTATTGTTTCATTAGTTTCCTTCAAATTATGAAAGAAAGAGGTGATTAGGAGTCTTATTACTTCGTTATAGTTTGACTAGCATCAAAAGGAGCAATCTCATCACTATCGCGTTCAAAACGATGTGTACATCTCACACAAGTCTCGATTTAGGGAGACCTTCTTATTGTTTCATTAGTTTCCTTAAAATTATCAAAGAAAGAGGTGATTAGGACTCTCATTACTTCGTTCTAGTTTGATTAGCATCAGAAGGAGCAATCTCATCACTATCGCGTTCAAAACGATGTGTACATCTCACACAAGTCTCGATTTAGGGAAGCCTTCTTATTATTTCATTAGTTCCTTTAAATTGTCAAAGAAAGAGGTGATTAGGAGTCGTATTATTTCGTTCTAGTTTGATTAGCATCTAAAGGAGCAATATCATCACTATGGCGTTCAAAACGATGTGTACATCTCACACAATTCTCGATTTAGGGAGGCCTTCTTATTGGTTCATTAGTTCCTTCAAATTATCAAAGAAAGAGGTAATTAGGAGTCTTATTACTTCGTTCTAGTTTGATTAGCATCAGAAGGAGCAATCTCATCACTATCGCGTTCAAAGCAATGTGTACATCTCACACAAGGCTTGATTTAGGGAGACCTTCTTATTGGTTCATTAGTTCCTTCAAATTATCAAAGAAAGAGTTGATTAGGAGTCTTATTACTTCATTCTAGTTTGACGAGCATCAAAAGGTGCAATCTCATAACTATCGCGTTCAAAACGATGTGTACATCTCACACAAGTCTCGATTTAGGGAGACCTTCTTATTGTTTCGTTAGTTTCCTTCAAATTGTCAAAGAAAGAGATGATTAGGAGTCTTATTACTTCGTTCTAGTTTGATTAGCATCAGAAGGAGCAATCTCATCACTATCGCGTTCAAAACGATGTGTACATCTCACACAAGTCTTGATTTTGGGAGACCTTCTTATTGGTTCATTAGTTCCTTCAAATTCTCAAAGAAAGAGGTGATTAAGAGTTATATAACTTTGTTCTAGTTTGATTAGCTTCTAAAGGAGCAATCTCATCACTATCGCGTTCAGAACGATATGTACATCTCACACAAGTCTCGATTTAGGGAAGCCTTCTTATTGTTTCATTAGTTCCTTTAAATTGTCAAAGAAAGAGGTGATTAGGAGTCGTATTATTTCGTTCTAGTTTGATTAGCATCTAAAGGAGCAACGTCATCACTATGGCGTTCAAAACGATGTGTACATCTCACACAATTCTCGATTTAGGTAGGCCTTCTTATTGGTTCATTAGTTTCCTTCAAATTATTAAAGAAAGTGGTAATTAGGAGTCTTATTACTTCGTTCTAGTTTGATTAGCATCAGAAGGAGCAATCTCATCACTATCGCGTTCAAAACAATGTGTACATCTCCCACAAGTCTTGATTTAGGGAGACCTTCTTATTGGTTCAATAGTTCCTTCAAATTATCAAAGAAAGAGGTGATTAGGAGTCTTATTACTTCATTCTAGTTTGACTAGCATCAAAAGGTGCAATCTCATCACTATCGCGTTCAAAACGATGTGTACATCTCACACAAGTCTTGATTTTGGGAGACCTTCTTATTGGTTCATTAGTTCCTTCAAATTGTCAAAGAAAGAGGTGATTAGGAGTCATATTACTTCGTTCTAGTTTGATTAGCATCTAAAGGAGCAATCTCATCACTATCGCGTTCAAAACGATGTGTACATCTCACACAAGTCTCGATTTAGGGAGACCTTCTTATTGTTTCGTTAGTTTCCTTCAAATTGTCAAAGAAAGAGGTGATTAGGAGTCTTATTACTTCGTTCTAGTTTGATTAGCATCAGAAGGAGCAATCTCATCACTATCGCGTTCAAAACAATGTGTACATCTCACACAAGTCTCGATTTAGGGAAGCCTTCTTATTGTTTCATTAGTTCCTTCAAATTGTCAAAGAAAGAGGTGATTAGGAGTTTTATTACTTCGTTCTAGTTTGATTAGCATCTAAAGGAGCAATCTCATCAATATGGCATTCAAAACGATGTGTAAATCTCACACAATTCTCGATTTAGGGAGACCTTCTTATTGTTTCGTTAGTTTCCTTCAAATTGTCAAAGAAAGAGATGATTAGGAGTCTTATTACTTCGTTCTAGTTTGATTATCATCTAAAGGAGCAATCTCATCACTATCGCGTTCAAAACGATGTGTACATCTCACACAAGTCTCGATTTAGGGAGACCTTCTTATTGTTTCGTTAGTTTCCTTCAAATTGTCAAAGAAAGAGGTGATTAGGAGTCTTATTACTTCGTTCTAGTTTGATTAGCATCACAAGGAGCAATCTCATCACTATCGCGTTCAAAACGATGTGTACATCTCACACAAGTCTTGATTTTGGGAGACCTTCTTATAGGTTCATTAGTTCCTTCAAATTGTCAAAGAAAGAGGTGATTAGGAGTCATATTACTTCGTTCTAGTATGATTAGCATCTAAAGGAGCAATCTCATCACTATCGCGTTCAAAACGATGTGTACATCTCACACAAGTCTCGATTTAGGGAGACCTTCTTATTGTTTCGTTAGTTTCCTTCAAACTGTCAAAGAAAGAGGTGATTAGGAGTCTTATTACTTCGTTCTAGTTTGATTAGCATCAGAAGGAGCAATCTCATCACTATCGCGTTCAAAACGATGTGTACATCTCACACAAGTCTTGATTTTGGGAGACCTTCTTATTGGTTCATTAGTTCCTTCAAATTGTCAAAGAAAGAGGTGATTAGGAGTCATATAACTTCGTTCTAGTTTGATTAGCATCTAAAGGAGCAATCTCATCACTATCGCATTCAAAACGATGTGTACATCTCACACAAGTCTCGATTTAGGAAAGCCTTCTTATTGTTTCATTAGTTCCTTTAAATTGTCAAAGAAAGAGGTGATTAGGAGTCGTATTACTTCGTTCTAGTTTGATTAGCATCTAAAGGAGCAATATCATCACTATGACGTTCAAAACGATGTGTACATCTCACACAAGTCTCGATTTAGGGAGGCCTTCTTATTGGTTCATTAGTTCCTTCAAATTATCAAAGAAAGAGGTAATTAGGAGTCTTATTACTTCGTTCTAGTTTGATTAGCATCAGAAGGAGCAATCTCATCACTATCGCGTTCAAAACAATGTGTACATCTCACACAAGTCTTGATTTAGGGAGACCTTCTTATTGGTTCATTAGTTCCTTCAAATTATCAAAGAAAGAGTTGATTAGGAGTCTTATTACTTCATTCTAGTTTGACGAGCATCAAAAGGTGCAATCTCATCACTATCGCGTTCAAAACGATGTGTACATCTCACACAAGTCTCGATTTAGGGAGACCTTCTTATTGTTTCGTTAGTTTCCTTCAAATTGTCAAAGAAAGAGGTGATTAGGAGTCTTATTACTTCGTTCTAGTTTGATTAGCATCAGAAGGAGCAATCTCATCACTATCGCGTTCAAAACGATGTGTACATCTCACACAAGTCTTAATTTTGGGAGACATTCTTATAGGTTCATTAGTTCCTTCAAATTGTCAAAGAAAGAGGTGATTAGGAGTCATATTACTTCGTTCTAGTTTGACTAGCATCTAAAGGAGCAATCTCATCACTATCGCGTTCAAAACGATGTGTACATCTCACACAAGTCTCGATTTAGGGCGACCTTCTTATTGTTTTGTTAGTTTCCTTCAAATTGTCAAAGAAAGAGGTGATTAGGAGTCTTATTACTTCGTTCTAGTTTGATTAGCATCAGAAGGAGCAATCTCATCACTATCGCGTTCAAAACGATGTGTACATCTCACACAAGTCTTGATTTAGGAAAGCTTTCTTATTGCTTCGTTAGTTTCCTTCAAATTATCAAAAAAAGAGGTGATTAGGAGTCATATTACTTCGTTCTAGTTTGATTAGCATCTAAAGGAGCAATCTCATCACTATCGCGTTCAAAACGATGTGTACATCTCACACAAGTCTCGATTTAGGGAGACCTTCTTATTGTTTCGTTAGTTTCCTTCAAATTGTCAAAGAAAGAGGTGATTAGGAGTCTTATTACTTCGTTCTAGTTTGATTAGCATCAGAAGGAGCAATCTCATCACTATCGCGTTCAAAACGATGTGTACATCTCACACAAGTCTTGATTTAGGGAGACCTTCTTATTGGTTCATTAGTTCCTTCAAATTGTCAAAGAAAGAGGTGATTAGGAGTCATATAACTTCGTTCTAGTTTGATTAGCATCTAAAGGAGCAATCTCATCACTATCGCATTCAAAACGATGTGTACATGTCACACAAGTCTCGATTTAGGGAAGCCTTCTTGTTGTTTCATTAGTTCCTTTAAATTGTCAAAGAAAGAGGTGATTAGGAGTCGTATTATTTCGTTCTAGTTTGATTAGCATCTAAAGGAGCAATATCATCACTATGGCGTTCAAAACGATGTGTACATCTCACACAATTCTCGATTTAGGGAGGCCTTCTTATTGGTTCATTAGTTCCTTCGAATTATCAAAGAAAGAAGTAATTATGAGTCTTATTACTTCGTTGTAGTTTGATTAGCATCAGAAGGAGCAATCTCATCACTATCGCGTTCAAAACAATGTGTACATCTCACACAAGTCTTGATTTAGGGAGACCTTCTTATTGGTTCATTAGTTCCTTCAAATTATCAAAGAAAGAGGTGATTAGGAGTCTTATTACTTCGTTCTAGTTTGACTAGCATCAAAAGGTGCAATCTCATCACTATCGCGTTCAAAACGATGTGTACATCTCACACAAGTCTTGATTTAGGGAGACCTTCTTATTGGTTCATTAGTTCCTTCAAATTGTCAAAGAAAGAGGTGATTAGGAGTCTTATTACTTCGTTCTAGTTTGATTAGCATCAGAAGGAGCAATCTCATCACTATCGCGTTCAAAACGATGTGTACATCTCACACAAGTCTCGATTTAGGGAAGCCTTCTTATTGTTTCATTAGTTCCTTTAAATTGTCAAAGAAAGAGGTGATTAGGAGTCGTATTACTTCGTTCTAGTTTGATTAGCATCTAAAGGAGCAATCTCATCACTATCGCGTTCAAAACGATGTGTACATCTCACACAAGTCTCGATTTAGGGAAGCCTTCTTATTGTTTCGTTAGTTTCCTTCAAATTGTCAAAGAAAGAGGTGATTAGGAGTCTTATTACTTCGTTCTAGTTTGATTAGCATCAGAAGGAGCAATCTCATCACTATCGCGTTCAAAACGATGTGTACATCTCACACAAGTCTTGATTTTGGGAGACCTTCTTATTGGTTCATTAGTTCCTTCAAATTGTCAAAGAAAGAGGTGATTAGGAGTCTTATTACTTCGTTCTAGTTTGACTAGCATCAAAAGGTGCAATCTCATCACTATCGCGTTCAAAACGATGTGTACATCTCACACAAGTCTCGATTTAGGGAGACCTTCTTATTGTTTCGTTAGTTTCCTTCAAATTGTCAAAGAAAGAGGTGATTAAGAGTCTTATTACTTCGTTCTAGTTTGATTAGCATCAGAAGGAGCAATCTCATCACTATCGCGTTCAAAACGATGTGTACATCTCACACAAGTCTTAATTTTGGGAGACATTCTTATAGGTTCATTAGTTCTTTCAAATTTTGAAAGAAAGAGGTGATTAGGAGTCATATTACTTCGTTCTAGTTTGATTAGCATCAGAAGGAGCAATCTCATCACTATCGCGTTCAAAATGATGTGTACATCTCACACAAGTCTCGATTTAGGGGGACCTACTTATTGTTTCGTTAGTTTCCTTCAAATTGTCAAAGAAAGAGGTGATTAGGAGTCTTATTACTTTGTTCTAGTTTGATTAGCATCAGAAGGAGCAATCTCATCACTATCACGTTCAAAACAATGTGTACATCTCACACAAGTCTCGATTTAGGAAAGCCTTCTTATTGTTTCATTAGTTCCTTTAAATTGTCAAAGAAAGAGATGATTAGGAGTCGTATTACTTCGTTCTAGTTTGATTAGCATCAGAAGGAGCAATCTCATAACTATGGCGTTCAAAACGATGTGTACATCTCACACAAGTCTCGATTTAGGGAGACATTATTGTTTCGTTAGTTTCCTTCAAATTGTCAAAGAAATAGGTGATTAGGAGTCTTATTAATTCGTTCTAGTTTGATTAGCATCAGAAGGAGCAATCTCATCACTATCGCGTTCAGAACGATGTGTACATCTCACACAAGTCTTGATTTCGGGAGACCTTCTTATTGGTTCATTAGTTCCTTCAAATTGTCAAAGAAAGAAGTGATTAAGAGTCATATAACTTTGTTCTAGTTTGATTAGCTTCTAAAGGAGCAATCTCATCACTATCGCGTTCAAAATGATATGTACATCTCACACAAGTCTCGATTTAGGGAAGCCTTCTTATTGTTTCATTAGTTCCTTTAAATTGTCAAAGAAAGAGGTGATTAGGAGTCGTATTATTTCGTTCTAGTTTGATTAGCATCTAAAGGAGCAACATCATCACTATGGCGTTCAAAACGATGTGTACATCTCACACAATTCTCGATTTAGGGAGGCCTTCTTATTGGTTCATTAGTTTCCTTCAAATTATCAAAGAAAGAGGTAATTAGGAGTCTTATTACTTCGTTCTAGTTTTATTAGCATCAGAAGGAGCAATCTTATCACTATCGCGTTCAAAACAATGTGTACATCTCACACAAGTCTTGATTTAGGGAGACCTTCTTATTGGTTCATTAGTTCCTTCAAATTATCAAAGAAAGAGGTGATTAGGAGTCTTATTACTTCATTCTAGTTTGACTAGCATCAAAAGGTGCAATCTCATCACTATCGCGTTCAAAACGATGTGTACATCTCACACAAGTCTTGATTTAGGGAGACCTTCGAATTGGTTCATTAGTTCATTCAAATTGTCAAAGAAAGAGGTGATTAGGAGTCATATTACTTTGTTCTAGCTTGATTAGCATCACAAGGAGCAATCTCATCACTATCGCGTTCAAAACGATATGTACATCTCACACAAGTCTCGATTTAGGGAAGCCTTCTTATTGTTTCATTAGTTCCTTTAAATTGTCAAAGAAAGAGGTGATTAGGAGTCGTATTATTTCGTTCTAGTTTGATTAGCATCTAAAGGAGCAACATCATCACTATGGCGTTCAAAACGATGTGTATATCTCACACAATTGTCGATTTAGGGAGGCCTTCTTATTGGTTCATTAGTTTCCTTAAAATTATCAACGAAAGAGGTAATTAGGAGTCTTATTACTTCGTTCTAGTTTTATTAGCATCAGAAGGAGCAATTTCATCACTATCGCGTTCAAAACGATGTGTACATATCACATAAGTCTTGATTTTGGGAGACCTTCTTATTGGTTCATTAGTTCCTTCAAATTATCAAAGAAAGAGGTGATTAGGAGTCTTATTAATTCGTTCTAGTTTGATTAGCATCAAAAGGAGCAATCTCATCACTATCGCGTTCAAAACGATGTGTACATCTCACACAAGTCTTGATTTAGGGAGACCTTCGAATTGGTTCATTAGTTCCTTCAAATTGTCAAAGAAAGATGTGATTAGGAGTCATATTACTTTGTTCTAGTTTGATTAGCATCTAAAGGTGCAATCTCATCACTATCGCGTGCAAAACGATGTGAACATCTCACACAAGTCTTGATTTAGCGAGACCTTCTTATTGGTTCATTAGTTCCTTCAAATTGTCAAAGAAAGTGGTGATTAGGAGTCTTATTAATTCGTTCTAGTTTGATTAGCATCAAAAGGAGCAATCTCATCACTATCGCGTTCAAAACGATGTGTGCATCTCACACAAGTCTCGATTTAGGGGGACCTTCTTATTGTTTCGTTAGTTTCCTTCAAATTGTCAAAGAAAGAGGTGATTAGGAGTCTTATTACTTCGTTCTAGTTTGATTAGCATCAGAAGGAGCAATCTCATCACTATCGCGTTCAAAACAATGTGTACATCTCACACAAGTCTTGATTTAGGGAGACCTTCTTATTGGTTCATTAGTTCCTTCAAATTGTCAAAGAAAGAGGTGATTAGGAGTCTTATTACTTCGTTCTAGTTTGATTAGCATCAGAAGGAGCAATCTCATCACTATTGCGTTCAAAACGATGTGTACATCTCACACAAGTCTCGATTTAGGGGGACCTTCTTATTGTTTCGTTAGTTTCCTTCAAATTGTCAAAGAAAGAGGTGATTAGGAGTCTTATTACTTCGTTCTAGTTTGATTAGCATCAGAAGGAGCAATCTCATCACTATCGCGTTCAAAACGATGTGTACATCTCACACAAGTCTCGATTTAGGGAGACCTTCTTATTGTTTCGTTAGTTTTCTTCAAATTGTCAAAGAAAGAGGTGATTAGGAGTCTTATTACTTCGTTCTAGTTTGATTAGAATCAGAAGGAGCAATGTCATCACTATCGCATTCAAAACGATGTGTACATCTCACACAAGTCTTGATTTTGGGAGACCTTCTTATTGGTTCATTAGTTCCTTCAAATTGTCAAAGAAAGAGGTGATTAGGAGTCATATATCTTCGTTCTAGTTTGATTAGCATCTAATGGAGCAATCTCATCACTATCGCGTTCAAAACGATGTGTACATCTCACACAAGTCTCGATTTAGGAAAGCCTTCTTATTGTTTCATTAGTTCCTTTAAATTGTCAAAGAAAGAGGTGATTATGAGTCTTATTACTTCGTTCTAGTTTGATTAGCATCTAAAGGAGCAATATCATCACTATGCCGTTCAAAACAATGTGTACATCTCACAAAAGTGTCGATTTAGGGAGTCCTTCTTATTGGTTCATTAGTTCCTTCAAATTATCAAAGAAAGAGGTAATTAGGAGTCATATTACTTTGTTCTAGTTTGATTAGCATCAGAAGGAGCAATCTCATCACTATCGCGTTCAAAACAATGTGTACACCTCACACAAGTTTTGATTTAGAGAGACCTTCTTATTGGTTCATTAGTTCCTTCAAATTATCAAAGAAAGAGGTGATTAGGAGTCTTATTACTTCGTTCTAGTTTGACTAGCATCAAAAAGTGCAATCTCATCACTATCGCGTTCAAAACAATGTGTGCATCTTACACAAGTCTTGATTGAGGGAGACCTTCTTATTGGTTCATTAGTTCCTTCAAATTGTCAAAAAAAGAGGTGATTAGGAGTGTTATTACTTCTTTCTAGATTGATTAGAATCAGAAGGAGCAATCTCATCACTATCGCCTTCAAAACGATGTATACATCTCACATAAGTCTCGATTTAGGAAAACCTTCTTATTGTTTCGTTAGTTTCCTTCAAATTATCAAAGAAAGAGGTGATTTGGAGTCTTATTACTTCGTTCTAGTTTGATTAGCATCAGAAGGAGCAATCTCATCACTATCGCGTTCAAAACATTGTGTACATCTCACACAAGTCTCGATTTAGGGAAGCCTTCTTATTGTTTCATTAGTTCCTTTAAATTGTCAAAGAAAGAGGTGATTAGGAGTCGTATTACTTCGTTCTAGTTTGATTAGCATCAGAAGGAGCAATCTCATCACTATCGCGTTCAAAACGATGTGTACATCTCACACAAGTCTCGATTTAGGGAGACCTTCTTATTGTTTCGTTAGTTTCCTTCAAATTGTCAAAGAAAGAGGTGATTAGGAGTCTTATTACTTCGTTCTAGTTTGATTAGCATCAGAAGGAGCAATCTCATCACTATCGCGTTCAAAACGATGTGTACATGTCACACAATTCTTGATTTTGGGAGACCTTCTTATTGGTTCATTAGTTCCTTCAAATTGTCAAAGAAAGAGGTGATTAAGAGTCATATAACTTCGTTCTAGTTTGATTAGCATCTAAAGGAGCAATCTCATCACTATCGCGTGCAAAACGATGTGTACATCTCACACAAGTCTTGATTTAGGGAAGCCTTCTTATTGTTTCATTAGTTCCTCTAAATTGTCAAAGAAAGAGGTGATTAGGAGTCGAATTATTTCGTTCTAGTTTGATTAGCATCTAAAGGAGCAATATCATCATTATGGCGTTCAAAACGATGTGTACATCTCACACAAGTCTCGATTTAGGGAGACCTTCTTATTGGTTCATTAGTTCCTTCAAATTATCAAAGAAATAGGTAATTAGGAGTCTTATTACTTCGTTCTAGTTTGATTAGCATCAGAAGGAGCAATCTCATCACTATCGCGTTCAAAACAATGTGTACATCTCACTCAAGTCTTGATTTAGGGAGACCTTCTTATTGGTTCACTAGTTCCTTCAATTTATCAAAGAAAGAGGTGACTAGGAGTCTTATTACTTCGTTCTAGTTTGATTAGCATCAAAAGGTGCAATCTCATCACTATCGCGTTCAAAATGATGTGTACATCTCACACAAGTCTTGATTTAGGGAGACCTTCGAATTGGTTCATTAGTTCCTTCAAATTGTCAAAGAAAGAGGTGATTAGGAGTCATATTACTTTGTTCTAGTTTGATTAGCATCAGAAGGAGCAATCTCATCACTATCGCGTTCAAAACAATGTGTACACCTCACACAAGTCTTGATTTAGAGAGACCTTCTTATTAGTTCATTAGTTCCTTCAAATTATCAAAGAAAGAGGTGATTAGGAGTCTTATTACTTCGTTCTAGTTTGACTAGCATCAAAAAGTGCAATCTCATCACTATCGCGTTCAAAACGATATGTACATCTCACACAAGTCTTGATTTAGGGAGACCTTCGAATTGGTTCATTAGTTCCTTCAAATTGTCAAAGAAAGATGTGATTAGGAGTCATATTACTTTGTTCTAGTTTGATTAGCATCTAAAGGTGCAATCTCATCACTATCGCGTGCAAAACGATGTGTACATCTCACACAAGTCTTGATTTAGGGAGACCTTCTTATTGGTTCATTAGTTCCTTCAAATTTTCAAAGAAAGAGGTGATTAGGAGTCTTATTACTTCGTTCTAGTTTGATTAGCATCAAAAGGAGCAATCTCATCACTATCGCGTTCAAAACGATGTGTACATCTCACACAAGTCTCGATTTAGGGGGACCTTCTTATTGTTTAGTTAGTTTCCTTCAAATTGTCAAAGAAAGAGGTGATTAGGAGTCTTATTACTTCGTTCTAGTTTGATTAGCATCAGAAGGAGCAATCTCATCACTATCGCGTTCAAAACGATGTGTACATCTCACACAAGTCTCGATTTAGGGAAGCCTTCTTATTGTTTCATTAGTTCCTTTAAATTGTCAAAGAAAGAGGTGATTAGGAGTTTTATTACTTCGTTCTAGTTTGATTAGCATCTAAATGAGCAATATCATCACTATGGCGTTCAAAACGATGTGTACATTGTTAGGTTTGTATAACGCGAACATGCAATCAAATTACATTAATAAAGCGGAAGCGCGATAAAATCAGATTTTAAAATTTTATACAAACCATCACCATGATCTTTCTTCATGCACAATTATTAATTAAACGAAAGAGATGGAGAATAAGAATTATACCCTTGTAGAATTCTAGTTTTCTCAGGTACAAGTTCACCTCTAATCCTTCGCGTTCTCCTTGAATTCCACCGATTAAATTCCTTCCTTTGATCAACGTTAGTCACCCAAGTGTTTGGCCTCTAGAAGTGATCCACCAAGGAATAATACTTGTTCAAGAAGATGGGTGTTGGCAAAACCCTAGCTTTATCTCTATAGAAATTGTAAGTACTCTCTACAATTCTTATGCAAGAGTGTGCAACCCTAATCTATGATAAGACTTCTCTTATTTATAGATGTAGGAAAACCCTTCCCTAAACTATTTAGGATTAGGGTTTCTATTCTAATTAAACTCCTTTAATTAAATTAAACTCCTAATCGAATTAGGAATTCATGTGAGAGTACTTTTATTAATTAATTCCCAATCCCTATTAGCAATTAAATAATAGTAATAGTAATAATAATAATAAGACTCCTCTTATTAATTTATATTTAATATTTCTAAAATATTAAATAATAAATATTAAGCTATTTAATTTATTATATCTCCATAGACTAAATTAAATAAACTTAACTTATTATTACAATTATGCCATTTACTTCTTAAATAAATATTTTTCTTTTGCGGTGTGACCCTTTAGGTTCTCCATATTAAACCGGTTGTGAATAAATCAATTAGAACAATTCTAATCTTATTTAAATAAATAAATTAAACTATTTAATTCATTTAAATAAATAATATTTATTCTACAATAAGGGTAAGCCCCCTTAGCGATCAACGACTTTCCAGATAATATAGATTTCAACATTAATCATAAAAAAACCTTTCAGTGCATAGTTACCGTACAATTCAATCCTTCTACCATACAATGTCCCAATTAAATATAAGACATGGAATTACTGTCAAGTCTTATCTTATTTAATTATATGTATTTCGATTCTAAAATGCACAACTCTGATTAATGCAAATTAGAAACTCTTTTCTAATTTCATTCTGCTTTGGCCAAAGACTTCTGAGTCGTCATTTATCGAATCACATAGGACATTCTCTCCTTTTACTATAAGTGGTAGATTCTTTGTTGATCATTCACCTATTTCCATGTACAACTTATTATACCCAATCATACCCTTTGATATACCCTAAAGGTCTTAAGGGACATGTCAAAATATAACTCATCATACACAAGATACTATGATGATCTCAAGTCCAAGGATCACTTGTACTACTATCACTAGAGGAATTCCTATTGACAGGCGAGTAAAACTCCATTAGGTATTCCTTAGCGAGCCACGTTCAGTGAACTTATTCTCTAATAAGCACCTACATACTTACTTTAGTGTTTCCACACAAATGATTATGAGATCAGTCATTCTCTTGATAAGAGCAAGCAACGTATGTACTAATCTATCCGGATTCACTAATCCTCTTTTTAGTAATCCATCGATTAGGAACAATTTAAGTTTGTGAGCTATCTAGAATTTAGATCTCATTAGCATGATCACCATCATGATTCTAAAAGCATTGCTCAAAACTATGGGTTTATCACATTTAATATAACAGCACTATGTAGATAATGTAAAATGCCTTTTAACAACCGAATAAGATTACAAAGTATATGCTACATCATATCAAATATGATTGGCTTGTGTGCATACTACTTTCAATCTCCAACTTGCACTAAAGCCAATCGTCATGGTATCTAATACCCTTCTTCTCTAAGTGACGATCATCCTGCTGTTTGGATAAGGCTTCAGTAAATGGATATGCAATGTTGTTCTTGAGAGTCCACTATCTCTATAGTTACTGTAGACACCCAAATTTTGCACTTCGTATGCTAACCTTGACAGGAGGGCAAAATCGTCAATTGAACCCGCCTGCGGGAGCAAAAGAATCGGCATAAGTGCGAAGACTGGACGCCGCCGCGACAAGTTGCAGTCAAAATCAACGTGACGATAAAGCCATCTGAAATGAGAATTTCCGAATAATGTGTCACGTCCCGCAGTAATTATCGGACTGCAAAATACAGGCATTTCGGATAAAACTGACAGCGCGACGCAAGAATCGAGGTGCGGTGCGGGAACCGAGAAGAATTAAATAATCAAAGTGGCTGGCGTGCTGGGTGGAAGGCAGGCGGCCAGCCAGCCGCAGATTGATCTGTGGCCAGCCTATAACAACTCATTTCAGCATACAGGGAGCGAGAGAGAGGAGGAATTCAGCAGATCCGAGAAGAAGAAAAATACAGCAGCAAGAAGTTCGAAAATTGAGGAAGAAATAGCATAGATTTGCAACAAAAATAGGAGTAAAAGAGAGGAAAAAAGAGAGGAATAATATTCTTGTGAATTAATTGTATCACATATATCTTTTCTTCTATCCGAATAGACAAATTTACATCCATTTGGATTTCATTTGCAAGGTAAAAATCTCCTTATTTTTGCAATTTCTATCACATCATTTGGTCAAATTAAATGTAGTTTTCATGTAATTTATGATGGAACAATGAATTAGGGATTATTAGTGAGGGTTCCATCGGAACAAAATTCTTCCTAATAACCCAATGATATTTATTCATTGATTTTTTTTGTTTGTTTTACGATGTTATATTTGGCATAGTTTCTTTTAGACCGATATTTTAGGATGTCTTGGTATTGTTAGATTATCCGTGTTGGTTATTTCTTGTAACATCCGATTGTGGGTGTGTGGAAATTTGGTTGTGAGCCTAGGAAAGCGACCCCGTGGTCCAAATCTGATGATGGACATATTTTGATGTAAGAAGTAGGAATGATGTAGTTTTCATTGTAAATATGTAATCGTCGGGCCTTAAAACGACGCTAAAGCAAGAATCGTGTTTAAGGCCCCCGTCATAGTAAAAATATGTGATTGTTGGCGTTCGGGGGTATTTTGATGGCTTACATGCCCGTGAATAACCCCCTATGCGTTTTGATGTTTAATTTGATTTGTAACATCAAACAAAGGATTTCAAAACCAAAACAATAAAGATTTTTCTAAAATCGATCAAAATAGGTTATTAGCATCACGAGGATAATAAATTGGGAATGCTAACGAATGTCGACTCCTATTTTAACGAGAAAGCTAAAGGAAATCGTTTTCAAACATCACAAAATTTGATTTTAGAAATGAGTAATGTTTTGTTAAACCTTGATGTATAGGGCGAAAGAGATCCTAGAAATTGCCTATCATTTGTGAAAGCAACGTATAAATCTCGATTCCTATTTTGGCTAAGGCTTAATAAAATCCTCTCTTTCCAAAACGACACCTAAAGAAAAATTCCATGGCTTTTGACAAATTAAAATCAAACCTCTCTTATAAAGGAATCAAGCTTTCTCGTGTAGACATTCCGAAGCGTTCCTAAATTAAAGCACGATTTTCCCAAGAATCCAAATGATCCTTTCATACAAACTCACCGCAACATTCACATAAGCACACACACACACACACACACCTGCACATATACACATTTCATGAATTAAAAGATAGGACAGCATCAAGATTGCGGTAACCGTGTTTTACGGAAGTCGAGGGGTGCCTAACACCTTCCCCTCACTTAAGCAAGCCCCCGAACTCTATGAATCTCAATTCGCAGACCAATTAATTCAGAGTCACACATGAGCCAGCGATTTACGAAAACGAAAACTCGGATGAGTTGGTACATCCATTTCAAATATACCAACTGGCGACTCTGGTTAATTGGCTCATCATAAAAAACGATCTTTCAAAACCCCGTCGACATCAATGCCGACCTTTTCCCAAAATCACCTAATCAAGAGGCTAAAATTGGAAAAGACTAAAAGGACACCACGAAGCGAAGAAACCCGGCGTCGACAGCTGGCGACTCTGCTGGGGACAATTAGAGGGCTTAAGCCGCTTTCAAATCTTGATGCTTTCTTATCCTTTAAAATTCATGAATATATGTGTGTGTGCGATATTGTGATCTTTTGAACATTTTGTTGTGTGAATGTGTGTTCTGTCCAATAAATGAATGGTTGAATGAAATTGCTTTACTTTCAAGTAATCATTTGCATGCGGTGAGGACGATGAATGTGAATGTATGCTGAGAGAGTACCTCCTCCTGAGGCGAACCCGTCGGTTGCTTATTACTGGACTCGAAGGGGCTGCTCCCCGGAGATGGCTCAGGAAACGCACCACCCAAATCCGCTCCAATCGAAAGGGCTCAAACGAGTAGATTGTGAAGATTTGGGGACCTTCATGCCGAAAAGCCCGTGAGAGTAACCCTAGGATAGGTCAGCCTCAGATTAACCCTACGCAGGAAAAGTCTCTTCATGCCTTTTTACATTTCACGCATAAATGTCATGATATTCGCATCCCTTTTGCCAAGAGGAATTATTAACCTCTATGTTTTGCAGGGAACAGCTGGGGAGCTTAATAAAGCCATGTTTAGCATTTGTCATTGCATTAGAGGACTACTAACTTTCTGTTTTGCAGGGAAAGATTAAAAAACCCCAAAAACACAAAAATTATAGCTTTAGCATGCATCCGCATTTTTATTCCCCACAACTAAACTTCGAAACTTGGTTTCTGTAGGATTGCTCCTCAAACCCGTTCGCAGTCTAAAAGGGCCCAAAACTCCATATCTGAAATGGCTGATATTCCATCTACCAATTCCGGTGCCATATCTAGGGAGGAATTTGATGACTTTAAGAAGCAGATGTTAGAAATGGCCATAATGCTAAGAGAGCAGTTGATACCTAGGCAGGAACTACCTAAGGATGATCCACCTAAGGGCGAGCCAGTCGTCCCAAAGGCCATTCCCGTACCAAACAAAGCAGTGATTACTATCCCGGAAGAGGGAGATACAGATGACTTGCGGAAGAAAATGAGACAAATGGAAGAAACCATCCAATCTATGAAGGGCATAGGGTCCCTCGGCAGGGTTAACTATTCAGATTTATGTGTTTTCCCCGAAGCCAGATACCCGGAGAAATTTAAAATCCCTGAGTTTGAAAAATACAACGGGAAGGGGGATCCCTACACCCACTTGAAAATATACATTGGAGAACTCGGGTCTTATGCCGAGGACGAAGGGTTGAGAATGCAACTGTTCCAGAAAAAAGCTTAACGGGGGAGGCAAGAATTTGGTATGCCCGCCTTGACAACGCCCGAATCCACAACTGGGAGGAATTGGCCCATACCTTCTTAACCCAATACAGCTTTCAGGCCCAGATGGCCCCTGACAGGTACCAAATGACAAAGGTTAAGAAGCAACCTAGGGAATCCTTCAGGGAATATGCGCAACGATGGAGGGGCATGGCCGCACAGGTGACCCCCCCGATGAGCGAATCAGAGATGGTGATGACTTTTGTAGACATTCAAGAGGCACCGTATTACGAACGAGTCATCTCGGGGATTGGAAGACCCTTTGCTGAAATGATTAAACATGGGGAGATGGTAGATATGGGTCTGAAATCTGGCAAAATCCGGGATTTTACGGCCTTGGAAACTGCCGCCGAGCAAATACAGAATGGAAACTATGGCAGCACTTCCCGAAGGGGGCAAAAGAAAAAGGAGGAGGATGTATCCCTCATCCTACAGGGGTCATCCAGAAAAACAGAAGGCCATCTCCCGGTACAGGTGCAAAGGGTAGGGCCATCCCGACAGCCAAACTTCGCAGATCAAAGGGCAGAGGGGCGAAGAAGATATGAGGCCTCGCAAAATCGAGTATTCACCCCACTCGGGGAGCCTCTCGAGCGGATTTTGGCGGTATTGATGGCCCAAAAGAAGATAATCAATTTGGCTCCCCCAAGTGACCCGAAGGGAAGGAGATTTGACCCAAGCAAACGGTGCGCCTACCACTCGGGTTCCCCGGGTCATGATACACAAGATTGTTGGACATTGAAACATATAATTCAGAACATGATCGACAATGGGGAAATTGTGGTGGAACAACCAGACTCCCCGAATTTTAAGGCAAATCCCCTGCCAAGACATGATGGAGGGGGAGTCAATGCGACGGAGGCAAGTGAAGCTGGGGGGCCGCCAAGGTTGAACTATGTGCAGAAAATTGAGGAAATGATCAACGTGATACATGATCATGGGAGTGCACGGGGAACGCCCATCAGGTTGATAGGGGTAAGTACGAATAGCACGGAGGGACCGGTCAAGTTGACGGCTCCGAGGCCCATCATCCTTGCGGCAAGGCCGCAACTCCCTATCAGTAGTCTAAAGACTGTACCCTGGAATTATGGGGGAATACCAGAGGAAGCGGCCAGTTGTGCTTCCGTGACAACAAAGGGGAACCCCTTATTTCTTCCCGGGCGAGTCCTTGAGAGCCAAAAAAGAAAAAATGAAGAGGTTTCCGAGGAAAGGGCCATAGAATTTTTGAAACGGATAGATCACCCAGAAACAAGAGGGATCCAGATTTTAAATGAGGAGTCAAACCTAACATCAGTCATGGACTTGGTGTTGTCATCCAGTGAGCATTGCAAAACCCTGACGAAGGTTCTGGAGGAGGCATACGTGCCCAAAGAAATTAGTGAGGAGGGTTTCGGCCAGCTGGTGGGCCACCTATTGGAAAGCGATGCAATATCCTTTACGGATGAGGACATTCCCAAGGAGGGAAGGGGGCACCGAAAACCGCTACACATTGCGGTAATCTCCTCAGGATATGTCATGAATGGGGTGCTGATCGATGGGGGATCGGCATTGAATATATGTCCTCTCAGTACGCTAAAGAAAATGAACATCAGTTCCAAGCGCCTACGGGCCAGTCATGTGGTGGTCCGGGGTTTTGACGGATCCCGGAGGGATACCATTGGAGAAATAGAGTTGTCGGTGGAGATAGGGCCCTGTACTTTTGACATCTCTTTCCAAGTTCTTGACATCGCCGCCAGCTACAACCTGTTGTTGGGGAGGCCATGGATACACATGGCCGGGGTAGTTCCCTCCACGCTCCACCAACAAATCAAGCTAATCATCGATGGGAATCTGGTAACAATCTCGGCCGAATGTGATGACCCTTCTCCTCCTAGGAGTGACCTGCCAGTGATCAATGTGGATGAGTCGGCAGCACCTGCCAGCTTTCAAGCACTGGAGATTAGCACTCCCCACTATAAATGCCTGGGAGCTCCAACTTTGAAACCTAGGGTCTCTCCCGAACTTACCTTTGTGGCAAAGGAAATGATAAAAATGAACTTCCAGCCTGGGCAGGGGTTAGGAAGGAGCAGTCAGGGAATCACCAAGCCCATTCACCTACCACAGCAGATAGGCAAAGCAGGGCTGGGATACCATGAGGACGCAGCACGGAGACACCGTCGGGGTGCGGCTCCGATTCGACTAGCTGGCAGTCCAGTGACCAAAGTCGACAATGAGCAGGGGATCAGCGAGCCTGTGATTGGGGCAGGGAATGAAGAGTTAACCCCCGCACGTAATGAGTCGGCCCGGAAGGAAAGTTTCCTGCAGGAGGTCGCAAAGGAGTTTGAAACCAAATGCTACATCCCCGAACAATCAACAAGCAGTGGGGAGGGGACGAATATTATCACACCACCCGAAGCCCAACAAGTTGTGCCTGTCATCGATTGGGCAAGGCTGATCATTCCTGAGGAGAATAGGAGGGAGGACTCAGGCGACGTAGCCGTAATTATCGGGGAAGTGTCCGATGTAAAGCCCCCTTTCATCCAGCGCATTTCATCTGACCTGACTGTCGACAACTGGACCATGAAACCAGTAATATCCAAAAAAGGGTAAAACCCGACGTCAGGGTGGTGGACCCCAGAGGATGGGGGAATGAAGAAGTTTTATTTTTGTTGTTGTTTTATTTCTGCATAATTATGTCGTTTCTTCGTGTTATTTTGAAAATGCGATCGTCGTGAAAAATGATTTATATATGACAAGTATTTTGTTTCATGTCAGGTGTACCAATTTGAGTAATCCTTGCCTAACAAATGGTCTCTCAAATTTGAATGATAATTATGATTTTGACATTGAGCTGGATTTCGATTTAATGGGCATTGAACAAGACGAGACAGATTACGACGATGCGCCTGACGAGATCAAAGGATGGGTCGAGGACAAACCCAAACCCAACTTGGACCAAACCGTCACCATTGATATTGGAACCCCTGACAAGCCAAAAGAACTCAAGATAGGGACAGACCTTACCCCCAGCCAAAAAGCCGAAGTGACTGAGTTGCTAAAACAATATGAGGATGTCTTTGCCTGGTCTCATGAGGATATGATCGGATTGTCCACCGACATTGTGGTACACCGATTACCCATCAAGGAGGGTTTCCGGCCTGTCAAACAAAAATTAAGAAAGTTGAAACCGGAGTGGAGCCTAAAAGTAAAAGAAGAAATCATCAAGCAGTTCAGGGCGGGAATCATTATGGTGTCTACTTATCCGGAATGGCTGTCCAATGTAGTCCCAGTGGCTAAGCCTGGAGGAAAAGTAAGGGTATGTGTAGACTACAGAGATCTAAACCAGGCCAGTCTCAAGGATAACTTCCCGGTGCCCTTCATACACATCCTGGTAGATAACACAGCCCAGTACGAAATGTACTCTTTTGTGGATTGCTTCGCAGGATATCATCAGATAATGGTGGCAGAGGAAGATCGGGAAAAGACCGCATTCATCACCCCTTGGGGCACTTTCTGCTATAGGCGATTGGCTTTTGGCCTCACAAACGCGGGGGCCACTTATCAAAGAGCCATGATGGCCTTATTCCACGATATGATGCACCAGGAGATAGAAGTTTACGTGGATGACATTATTGTGAAATCGAAGGTAGAATCCGATCATATAACCCATCTCAAAAAGCTATTCGATCGGCTCAGAAAGTATAATTTGAAACTCAATCCAGCCAAGTGTGCGTTCGGAGTGCAGTCGGGTAAGCTCCTGGGATTCCTGGTGAGTGATCGGGGCATTGAGTTGGACCCAGCAAAGATTAAGGCCATTGTGGATATGTCGGTGCCTCACACAGAGAAGGAGATAAGAGGATTCCTCGGAAGGATAAACTTTATCAGCCGTTTTATATCCCACTTGACGACTACATGTGAGCCCATTTTCAAACTGTTAAGAAAAGGGGTGTCCCAAGAATGGAATGAGCAATGTCAGAAGGCTTATCAGACCATTAAAAAGCAATTGACTGAAGCACCAGTGTTGGTACCCCCGAGGGATGGGATCCCTCTGTTTATGTATATATCGGTAAATGCCATCGCGATGGGATGTATGTTGGGACAGAAAAATGAGGCGGGTAAAGAGCAGGCCATCTATTACTTCAGCAAAAGATTTAGCCAATGTGAGCAGAATTACACTCCCATCGAGAAGACCTGTTGTGCTCTAGCCTGGGCTGCAGGGAGATTACAGCACTACCTCCATGGGCATACGACGTACCTGATATCAAGAATGGATCCCCTGAAATATATTTTTGAAAGGCCCATACTGAATTGTTGATTGTCCAGATGGCAGTTAATCTTACAACAGTTTGACATGGTGTACGTGACCCAGAAGGCCATGAAAGGGCAGGGAATTGCAGATCAGTTGGCAGAAACCCCGTCAGGAGGGATGGAGCAGTTAGAAACTCCTCTTCCGGGCGAGGATATATTTTGGGTATCGCACGAAAAATGTGATGACGAGGGACAGTTCTGGAAGCTGTATTTTGATGGTGCCATGAATGCCGAGGGGGCAGGAGCCGGAGCGGTCCTAGTCTCTATCACCGGAGAACAATACCCCGTGGCCACTAAACTTCGTTTCAGTAATTCGAACAACACCGCTGAATATGAGGGGTGTATCTTAGGACTCCGCTTGGCCCGTGACATGGGAGTGAAGAGACTAGCGGTGTTTGGGGATTCAGAATTGGTAATCAGACAGGCAATCGGGATATACAACACTAAGGAGCTTCGGTTACTTCCATACCATCGTTGTGTCATCCAGCTGATGCAAGAGTTCGAGGATATCGCCTTCCGCCATATTCCTCGGGGACGAAATGACTTTGCCGATGCATTGGGGACTCTGGCCTCCTTAATCCACGTGATCAAGAGTAGGGACAGTCCACAGATTGAGATCACTGTACAGAATGCCCCGGCATATGAGGAACATGTGGCAGTGTTATCAAACGAGGTGGGGTTGACGAGGCAGCCTTGGTATCACGACATAAGGGAATATCTGAGAGATAGGTCCATTCCCGACCAGGCAAATCGGACTGAGAGAATGAGAATTCAAAAGATGGCGATGAAGTTTTACCTGAGTGGGGATTCACTTTACAAAAGGGATGCCGGGTTGGGACTGTTGCAATGCGTAGATGAAACGCAATCCCAAAGGATTATGAATGAAATCCATGGCGGGGTGTGTGGGCCCCATATGAGTGGACCGATGCTGGCCAAAAAGATTTTGAGAACGGGGCATTATTGGTTGACGCTGAAGGCCGATTGCGATGATCATGTCAAACGGTGTTATCAATGTCAAGCACACGGTAATGTGATCCATACGCCTCCCAATGAACTGCACTGTATGACCTCCCCGTGGCCATTCTCAATGTGGGGAATGGATGTAATCGGACCAATAGAGCCCAAAGCAAGCAATGGACACCGATTCATTTTCGTCATGATCGACTACTTCACCAAATGGGTAGAAGCAGCTTCTTTCCCCAAGGTGACTCAGGAGGTCATCGTCGGGTTCATCAGGAATAATGTCATTTGTCGATACGGGCAGCCTGGAGTTCTGGTCTCTGACAATGCCAAGAATTTAAACAACGCCCTCATGAAGGGACTGTGTGACCAGTTCAAAATCAAGCACCTCAATTCCGTCATTTACCGTCCTAAGATGAATGGGGCAGTGGAGGCTGCAAATAAGAACATCAAGAAGATCATGGCAAAAATGTCTGCTAACCATCGGGGATGGCCGGATCTGTTACCCCTCACCCTGCTGGCATACCGAACATCAACGCGTACTTCTACAGGGGCGACCCCTTACGCTTTGGTGTATGGAATGGAGGCCGTTCTGCCAATCGAGGTTGAAATGGCATCTCTCAGAATAGTGATCAACGCTCAGATAAGTGAGGAGGATTGGATGCAAAGTCGATACGACCAATTGGCCCTAATTGATGAAAGAAGGGTGGCTGCGGTTTGGCACGGTCAGTTATATCAACAAAGAATCTCTCGATCATATGACAAAAGGATAAGACCTCGGAAGTTCAAAGAAAATGATTTGGTGTTGAAAAGAGTCATGCCTTGTCAAGACGAAGCCAAGGGAAAGTTCGCCCCAAACTGGGAGGGGCCGTTTGTGATTAAGAAAGTGTTATCCGGAGGTGCCCTCATATTGCAAGAAATGGATGGTGAGGTATTTCCACAACCCCTCAATTCTGACTCGGTGAAGCGGTTCTATGCTTGAATCATCAGGTCCTTTTTCCTTGAGAGCGAACTACGTAGGACCTGATCTCCCAACTTGTGGGGGTACGTAGGCAGCCATCATGGCGCGGTCCGATCCCTTAAAAAAAATAATCCTTTCCCTAACCAGATCCAATTTTCGATAGCCAGATAAAACCCTCCTACACCCTCAAAACCTTCCCGAAACCAACTGCCTAACCAGCTTCATCCCAAAGGACATAACCCTGATCCAACCAAACAGTTATCCAAAAATTTGAGATTCAATCCGATGAAATCAAAAGGCGTGCGGCAATATCTGTCAAATCTCCATCAAGACTTGAGAAGAGAAAGAAGGCGAAATGTCAAAATCAGGATCAGCTGGATAAAATGGGGATCCAATGAAAGGCAATGATACGACAAAAGGGAAAATGACTAAATTTAAATGCATGTCTATATATATAAGTCATTTTATTACAAGATTGCTTTTCGATAACTGATGGAACTAACATAGTCTATGCAGGAAATAAAATAATCTACAAATCTGAAACTAGCTGAAGCAGGATGGTCAAGGTGGTGGATAAATCTGAAGCATCAGCATCTCCTGCAATCTGCTGCCCCATCATATCAATACGATCCAGTAAAGCAATGGCTCGGCTGACAGTCCCAAAATGAGCATCTACAACTGCCCTGGTCTGGACTACAATGGTCTCTCTATCAGCAATGGCAGCGTCTCTAGCCCGAATAGCATCATCTCTCTCGACAAAAGCAGCATACCTCTCTGCCTCAACAGTAATCAAGGCCAGACGGAGTCGGGTATCCTCAATAACCCGACTTGGGGCAGAGTCGACAGAGACGGAGTGGTATGTAGTATCATTTGGAGAAAT
Organism: Aralia elata; assembly: GCA_034770075.1. Classification (NCBI taxonomy): domain Eukaryota; kingdom Viridiplantae; phylum Streptophyta; class Magnoliopsida; order Apiales; family Araliaceae; genus Aralia; species Aralia elata. Next base: position 48,417,733 of record CM068380.1, on the reverse strand, counting down.
CATCCCCAAGTCATCAGGGCCCCCAGACTGACTCAAACCAGCCGGATCCAAATCTCCGCGTAGCCACTGCACGTAAGCAAATGTCTGGATGTGACAGCTCTCATTATATTCGGCAAGGGGTCCTGCAATCCCAAAGCTCGTATACCTGCAATAGATCCCTCTCTGTACAGGATGATATAAGGAATCGGTATGCGGCTGCACCCGCGAAGGGGTGTAAATCCTGTGTCTGATCAAACTGCCCCATAACCGCCAGGGGATGATAGGTCGTCACGCCCCTCAAACCAGCGATGGGGATGAAATCCAGGTTAGACACATGAGTCAAGAAGCTCATGAAGGAGCAATAGCCCGAATAGACCAATAGGTGAAAGGGATCCTCAATGACAGACAAAAATGATGTCCAGGAGGCCACATCAGTACAACTCACGGGACGAAACAAAAACTGCATGGTTATGTCATGGCTAAAGCAAAACCCTCGGCGACGAAAGTGGCCGATAGGACTAAGATGACTCATGAACCACATATACAACAAAGTCGAGCTCCCTCTGAATACCCTGCCTCGGAAAGACTGGCAATATGAGGCTGACATGTAAGTATCCGCCAATATCATGGGAAGGATGGTGTGATCCTCCTGAAGGGATCTAACGGCCGCGATAACCCGCATGTCCAACTGATCGGATCCTGCGGGCAAGTACAAAACTGAGACGACACAGGCCATCAGAACGTCTACTCTCAAGGAACCCCAGCGCTCCTCGGACACGGAAAAATCACCGAAGAAAAGACGAAAGCTGTTGGGTGAACCAAATCAGTCGATCAAGAACTGAAGGGGAACCATATGGTGTGATATGATCACCGGTAACAAGACAGCCCTCCGCAAACCGGTAAAGGTCAAGAACTGACGGCGCATGGAACCAGCCGTGACCCTGGCACAAGGTCTATCCAAAGGCAAGCCGGTGAAGCGAGCATACTCCTCCAGGGTGGGGGTCAGCTCTACCGTCCCTAGACTAAACACCTGACGGGCAGGGGCCCAATAGCTCAGAATACCATCCACAAAGCCCGCTGGCACCTGAAAGGTCAATAAGGACGAAGAATGGCCCAAAAGACCATCTGCGATAACCCTGTCTGCCGGTAATAAACTGTCAAACCAGCGGAGGAGACTGCCAATCAACCCTGTGGGAGGAATGGAATCCAAACGTACCACGGCATCTGAGGACGACATCTGTGAAAAATAGTATCAAAAAGACTGTACAGGGGTCATTCTCTATCCATGAATAAAAAAAAGGGGCATGCATCATACATTAAAAAAATAAATAAAACAAGTGAACTCCATAAAGATAAAAAGGGAACTGTGCATAATAGATAAATGAGTTCAGTACATAGTGCATAAATGAAAAAAAAATCTAAACGGATGCAGGTACAAAAGCCCTATCCTATCCTGATCTAAATAAAATCAGTATCATCTATGAAAGCAGGATCCTCGAACTGATCCCCTGGGGTCGTCGAGCTCGGAGGACCAAAGTTCATATCAGGAATGTATGGATGCACTGTGGCATCAGATGAACTCGGGCCTGCATCATAACCCGCACCGTCTGGATCGTAGGCGTAAGCCTCCTCCGGGGTCCGGCCCAACACCCGAAGAAACAGCGACAACTGATCTACCTGACGGGTCAATGTGGCGATCTGCTCAGCGTGGGTGGGGGTCCGAACACAGGCAGCCCAATCAGTCATCGTCACCGAGCCTGGAACCATGTCTCCAAGAAAGAAAGTGGCCCGAGTCTGAGGACCGATGGTACGGGGCACCCACCAGGTACGGAATGCATCACTCGTACTGGGACCCGTAGAAAGCATCCGACCGTCCTCCCCGGCGAGCATGATCTCCGAGGGCTGAGAATCCAGCGGCCAGGAAGTAGTGAAAGAAAGGGAATGCGGGATGCGAATCTCTCCGGTCACACATCTGAAGGCGCGCTCCCCTAGGTACATCACCCAGCCTCCAACGCTCTGCAGGGTGAGACGACAGGTGGAAAGTGCAAACTCCGGGCCGGAGGGATGTCCATCGGTGAACCCCACAACCAGATGCTCCGAAAGATAGGGAGTCCAGACGACCTCCGCAGCAGTGATCAGCTCCAGCTGAATGCGGCAATGGGCAAAGCTGCCCGACACCGGGACCTCCTCTAAGGTGCTGTGATGCCATCGCCGACCCCGGGGATAAGTGTCCGGGCCAAGGGTGGTGACCGGCCTCAAGCATGGAAAACGCTCATAAGCCCAGAACTGTGAACGGAAACAAGGTAGGGCGTGAGTAACTATTAAAGTGCGAAAAGAGAAATGAAATAAAGACAAGTGCAATAAATCAAAAGGAGGAGAAGACTCACCAACAGAAAGTGGTAGAAACCGAGCCAGGCATCGGTCTGTCCCTCTGAGCGTAGACGCAGACCGTGGAGGAAATAAGCGAAAGTGAACGACCCCCAGTCGTAGTCACCAATCCGGTCTACATCTCGAACAGCCCCTACGACGCTGAAATGGATGGTAGATGAGTTGTTCCCTAGGAAACAACCCCTCATGATAGTCAGGAACAAGCGCCGTAGTAGGATGTCACGAGTGCCCTGATCCGCTGGGATAGGCTGTGCGTATAAACCTCCGACAGCATCGACAGCTAACGCTCCGGACCGGATACTGCGGGCCTTGAAGACCCGGTCATCGGCAGCAAAGCCCAAAAGAGCGCGGACCTCTGCTGGAGTAATATCGAGGTCCAGAGGGACACGGGACCCGGTGAACTCGATCCCCGTGATATACCGCCAATCCCAAGGGGTCAGCACGACCTCACAGTCCAGAAGATGAAGGGACTGGGTCTGATGAAACCACCTCTCGGACAAAGCCCGCATATAACCCCAGGGGCACTGGCGGGGAATGATGGTGAAGAAGTGGCGAAAACCCCAGGAGTCCACCACCGCGCGGTAATCATTGTGCAAGGCCGCGTAAAGGGAGTAAATGTTGAACCAGTTACCCCTCGGCTGGGTAAACTCAGGCACCTGTGAAAATCACCAATGGGTCAGTCCAGATAGAACAGAAATTGAGGAATTGAGAGCAAATTCAGAGCAGAATTGAATGTACCTCATTAGCAACAAGGGATGCCGAGGGATGACGGCTGAGATCCCGACCCAATAGGTCGGGTATCTGGACAGAAGCGCCAGATAAAGCGCGATGAGAATGGGGAGCCGGTGTGCTGGAAGACGGCTCCTCCACCGCAACCTCCGGAGGAACAACCTCCTCAACGTCCGGATGATCAGGACGGATGACAGCCTCCGTCAAGCGACGAGCCTGACGGGTCCGAGGAGGAACAGGGGCAGGTGCAGCCCTACGACGGCGAACACCCGAAGTCCGAGAGGCAGAAGAGCTAGTGGGCGCATCAGAATCCATAGCTGGGATAGAACAGACGAAAAGGAAGGTAAGTTCCCTTTAAAAATTATGCAATGAATATTCTAAATTCCTATCCTCATCATATAATTAATGCAGCATGATGCATAAAAAAAAAAAAAAAAAAAAATTCGGCAGAGTTCCGTCTATAAAATGGACATCCCATGCATATCCAGGCATGTTTTTCGAAGAACCCAAGCCACAACAGATCATATTGCATTCATATGTGTAAATAAAGCATGTAAAGTGCCATAAATGCATGATTTTCTTTCAAAAAGGAGCAAACATATACGTGGGACCGCCTCATGAACATAGAATAGGTATCACACAGTTAATACATAGCATGTATATATGATAGTACATTGCATAGCATTTTAAAGCATACACTTTATCTCTAAACATGCAAATAGTCAAATGTATAGCAAAACATTGACGAAATTGAAAAGTGACCGGTCAAAGTGTTACCTGTAGCGCGTAGATCAATCCTACCGGAGCAGTTTTTGCAGGAAAGTTGAAAAGATCGACAAAAGACCCTTGCGAACAAGCAAAAATTGAGAGAATCTATGTGAGTTGGAAGTTGAAAGTGACAGATCTGGAGGAGGCGCGCTGGCTATAAAACCCGATCATGGCCGCAGATGTATCTGCGGCTGGCCGCAGATCAATCTGCGGCTGGCCGCAAATCCATCTGCGGCTGGCCCTGGTGGGTCCCACCCTGCTCCCTTGCAGCCCTTTGACGTATTGAATGGAAAGATCACGAGATGGGTGACCGGCGACGATACCCGGCCCCGACGAGACGATCGACCGGCGACGATAACCGGCGATCACGAGAAGGATGTCCGGCGACGAAAACCGGCTCCGACAAGATAACCAACCGGCGACGATAACCGGGGGTTACATGATGGGTGACCGGCGACGATACCCGGCCCCGACAAGACGATCGACCGGCGACGATAACCGGCGATCACGAGAAGGATGTCCGGCGATGAAAACCGGCTCCGACAAGATAACCAACCGGCGACGATAACCGGGGGTTACGTGATGGGTGACCGGCGACGATACCCGGCCCCGACAAGACGATCGACCGGCGACGATAACCGGCGATCACGAGAAGGATGTCCGGCGACGAAAACCGGCTCCGACAAGATAACCAACCGGCGATGATAACCGGGGGTTACGTGATGGGTGACCGGCGACGATACCCGGCCCCGACAGGACGATCGACCGGCGACGATAACCGGTGATCACGAGAAGGATGTCCGGCGACGAAAACCGGCTCCGACAAGATAACCAACCGGCGACGATAACCGGGGGTTACGTGATGGGTGACCGGCGACGATACCCGGCCCCGACAAGACGATCGACCGACGACGATAACCGGCGATCACGAGAAGGATGTCCGGCGACGAAAACCGGCTCCGACAAGATAACCAACCGGCGACGATAACCGGGGGTTACGTGATGGGTGACCGGCGACGATACCCGGCCCCGACAAGACGATCGACCGGCGACGATAACCGGCGATCACGAGAAGGATGTTCGGTGACGAAAACCGGCTCCGACAGGATAACCAACCGGCGACGATGACCGGGGGTTACGCGATGGGTGACCGGCGACGATACCCGGCCCCGACGAGACGATCGACCGGCGACGATAACCGGCGATCACAGGATGGATGTCCGGCGACACAAACCGGTTCCGACGAGATAACCAACCGGCGACGATAACCGGGGGTTACGAGATGTGATGAGGACATCCATGATCCAGAAACCCGTAACACAACCCGAGAAGACCCATTGCAATTGCCACTTGGACCCATTACTAGAGCTCGAGCTAAAACCTTCAAAGACGGTCTTAACGGAATGATCCATGAACTATGGAATGAGGTTGGATCAAGCATAGAGGTTATGGAGATGGAGCCCAAGCGTATGAAGCCCGTAAACATGTTGCGAATGGACGTAGCAGACAAAACAGCGAAAGAAAGCAGTTTGTTCGGAACAGGATGACCTCGCCCCGGCGAGAATCTCCAGGCCATTTTTCTCGCCCCGGCGAGAGGCTCGCCCCGGCGAGGTTTCCCAAGCCAATTCTCTCGCCCCGGCGAGCGTCTCGCCCCAGCGAGAAATCTTCAGTTCAAATCTCTCGCCCCGGCGAGAACCTCCTGGATGCAATTTGTTATTTTTTGACTTTGTTGATTTTCGAACCTTCTTTCATCCAAAACATGATATCAGTATTTAGGATCAATTACATGTGTTCTGATTGTAACATTTCCATATTTGTGTGCTTGTATTTCAAAGAGTGTGTGCTTCTAGAAGCTTCTAATTTGTTTCTAAAACTAGTATAAATAGGTGCTATTGTAAACTTGAATTTCACCAATTAATATTCAGATTATCATCATTATTGTGAGATTGTTCTTTTCTTGTGGTTCTTGAGAATTCCTAAGTATTCCTTAGTTTTCTTTGAGATTCATATTCGACTTATCATACAACCAATCATAGTTGTGTGTGGCGTCTTCTACCGCATCAATCGTCGATTGTACCAAGATTACCGCTTCAACCAAAGCGAGGGGTCGAGGTGTCGTTGGTGTCCATCCTACGCAAACTTCATTTGCAAGCAATTGTACCAAGATTACCGTCTACATATAGGCGAGGGGTTAAGGTGTTGCAAGCTATCCATCCTATCAACTTGTTAGAAACGATCCGGGCGACAACCACCTCACGCAAGCGTGCCGTGGAGTCTATCATTTGGTATCAGAGCTAAGTTTCTTATCAAGTTACTTCTCTTTACTTTTATTGTTGAAATATAGTCAAAAAAAAAAAACTGCATAAAATATATAGCAAAAAATTTGTATTGTGAATTGGTACCATTGGGATTTTCATTTGCAAGAATCATATTTGACGATTAGAAGTCTTGTGGAGAGTCGTACTTCCTATATTGTGTTCTCGATAAGTTATTATTGGATTGTCATTAGAGAATTGAGGTAATATTTGTGAGAATTCAAAACGAACCTATTAGAGAGAACTACGAGCGGAAAAAGGCAAGAGTAGTAAGTTTGATTGAGGGTAAAAGCCTAATTGTGTGATACACGAGCGTTTCCTATTTGTGTGATATATTGTTTGAATGAAACACGTAAGGGATTGGTGAGGAACTTGTTTTCTACTAATCTTTATTTTGCAGGAAATATGTCTAACACAAGAGATAAGACAATTGAAAATGAACCTTCTACATCGAATTTTGACCCAAAACTCATGATGGAGGCTATGATGAAAGAATTTTCTAGACAATTGGGGATGGCCATGGAACAAGTGCATGATCGCATCGATCAATTGAGTGACACTCGAGGGGAACGAACTCAAATCCCTCCGGGTGGGCGCCCAAAAGGAAAAACCCAACAAAAGGAAGCAAGGCTAGAGGAAACAAATTACTATGATGAAAGGTTTAGTAAGGAAGAGGATCGAGAAACTGACTTTATCCCTAGGAGACATTTTGCAAAGGATAGAGGCGGCCGAAATCGAGAGGACAACAATCTTGATAGCATCAAAATGAAAATTCCCACATTCCAAGGCAGAAGTGACCCCGAGGCATATCTAGAATGGGAGAGGAAAATGGAGTGGATCTTTGACTGTCACAACTACTCGGATCTCAAAAAAGTTAGAATTGCAGCTACCGAATTTTCTGACTATGCAGTTACTTGGTGGGATCAATTAATGACCAGCCGAAGGAGGTGCAGGGAACGTCCAATAGAGACTTGGGCAGAAATGAAAGCTGTAATGAAAAAGAGGTTTGTCCCAAGCCACTACTATCGAGATCTGTTTCGAAACTTACAAAATTTGAGACAGGGAAGCAAGAGTGTGGAGGACTACTTCAAGGAAATGGAGATGCTGATGTCTAGAGCTGACATCGATGAGGATAATGAGGCAACCATGGCCCGATTTTCAGCAGGTTTAAATTGGGATATTGCAGATTTGGTGGAGCGTCAACATTATGTGGTATTGGAAGATATGGTGCACATGGCTATCAAAATAGAGAAGCAACTTAAGAGGAGAGGTGGCCAACGAACAAATCCTACCACAGGTTCATCATGGAAAGCCAATAATGTGAAGCGTGAGGAAAAGCCAAATGTTTTCAAACCAAAGCCAGAAATCAAGCAAGGAGCGGCTACTCAAGTAGTGCAAGGTAAAACTAATACACCTTCCACTAGTCGTAATCGAGATATTGTATGCTTTAAATGTCAAGGCAGGGGACATATTGCAAATCAATGCCCAAATCAAAGAACTATGTTATTGCTTGATAATGGGGATTTAGAGACCGAGGGAGAAGATAGTGACCATGACTCTATGCCACCATTGGAGGAAGATAGAGAGGTTGCTATGCATGGCGAAGTGTTGGTCACACGGAGAATGCTTAGTACACAGGCAAAAGAAGAAAGCAGCGAGCAAAGAGAGAATCTGTTTCATACTAGATGCATGGTAAATGTAAGATTTGTTGTGTTGTAATTGATGGTGGGAGCTGTACAAATGTAGCGAGCATCACAATGGTAGAGAAATTGGGACTTACAACATCCAAACACCCTCACCCATACCGATTGCAGTGGCTCAATGACAGCGGCGACATCAAAGTTACCAAGCAAGTATCCGTGCCGTTTACAATTGGGAAGTATGTTGATGAGATCCTTTGTGATGTAGTTCCTATGCAGGCAGGTCATTTACTACTTGGGAGACCTTGGCAGTTCGATCGACGAGTAAAACACGATGGTTTTACTAATGAGTACTCTTTTGTTCACAATCAAAGAAAAGTTACCTTGTGTCCTATGTCACCAAAACAAGTGCATGAGGATCAAATACACTTACAGAGAGATCATGAAAAGAAAACAAAAGAGAGAGAAAAAAAGAAAGAAGAGAGAAAAACAAACATTTTTGCAAAAAGGAGTGATGTAAGGCGAGCTTTGGATTCTAAAAAGCCAATGATTATACTTCGGTATAAGGAGGCACTTTTAAATACTAACGCTAATAATCCTTCTTTTCCTAGTGTTGTTTCTACTATTTTACAGGATTATCAGGATGTATTTCCCGAGGAACTTCCACAAGGATTACCACCAATTCGGGGAATTGAGCATCAAATTGACTTTGTCCCAGGCGCGACCATTCCAAATCGCCCGGCATACCGAAGCAATCCCGAGGAAACAAAGGAATTGCAAAGGCAAGTTGACGAGCTAATGGACAAAGGTTTTGTAAGGGAAAGCATGAGTCCATGTGCGGTTCCTGTTATTTTAGTACCTAAGAAAGATGGGAAGTGGCGTATGTGCATTGATTGTTGAGCGGTAAATAACATCACGGTAAAATATCGGCATCCCATTCCTAGGTTAGATGACATGTTGGATGAATTGCATGGATCTTGTGTGTTTTCTAAAATTGACTTAAAGAGTGGCTATCATCAGATTAGAATGCATGAAGGGGATGAATGGAAAACTGCTTTTAAAACAAAATATGGGTTATATGAGTGGTTAGTCTTACCTTTTGGTTTAACTAATGCTCCTAGCACGTTCATGAGACTAATGAACCATGTTTTGCGTTCCTTCATTGGAAAGTTTGTAGTTGTCTACTTTGATGATATCTTAATCTATAGCAAAGATTTAGTTGAGCATGCATTGCATATAAAATCTGTCCTAGATGTGCTTCGCAAATAAAAATTGTATGCTAATATGGACAAATGCACATTTTGTACGGATCGAGTTGTGTTCCTTGGTTTTGTTGTTAGTGCACAGGGAGTACAGGTTGACGAAGAAAAGGTACGTGCAATCCAAGAATGGCCAACTCCTATGAATGTCAGTCAAGTTCGTAGTTTTCATGGACTCGCGAGTTTCTATAGACGGTTTGTAAGGAATTTCAGCGAAGTCACAGCACCACTCACCGAAGTAATCAAAAAGAGTGTAGGATTCAAGTGGGGTGATGCACAGGAAAAAGCGTTTAATTTGATTAAAGAAAAATTGACTAACGCTCCTTTACTTGTATTGCCAAATTTCACTAAAACTTTTGAAATTGAATGTGATGCTTCAGGTTTAGGCATTGGAGCTGTGTTGATGCAAGAAGGAAAACCAGTTGCATATTTCAGTGAAAAATTGAGTGGAGCAGCTTTAAACTATCCTACCTATGACAAGGAGTTATATGCCTTGGTTCGATCTTTGGAGACTTGGCAACATTACCTGTGGCCTAAGGAATTTGTGATTCACACGGATCATGAATCATTGAAATATTTGAAAGGCCAACACAAGTTGAACAAGAGACATGCACGATGGATGGAGTTCATCGAGACATTCCCGTATGTCATTCGGTATAAGCAAGGTAAGGAGAATGTCGTTGCCGACGCTCTCTCAAGAAGGTATGTGTTGTTAAATACTCTCGACACAAAATTACTTGGTTTTGAACAAATCAAAGAATTGTATGTTAATGACCATGATTTCTGTGAAGAGTTTAAAATTTGTGAAAAGAATGTTGTAGGTAAGTACTTCAAGATGGATGGGTTCTTGTTTCGTGAGAATCGATTGTGTATACCTGCAAGTTCTTTACGTGAACTATTGGTTCATGAATCACATGGAGGTGGTTTGATGGGACATTTTGGTGTTGATAAGACCTTATCTGTATTAAAAGAACATTTCTATTGGCCCCATATGAAACGAGATGTGGAACGAATTTGTGATAGGTGCATTACCTGTCGTCAAGCTAAATCTCGTGTTCAACCCCATGGGTTATACACACCATTGCCAATTTCGAGTGAACCTTGGATTGATTTGTCTATGGATTTTGTATTGGGTTTACCTAGATCTAAGTATGGTCATGATTCTATATTTGTGGTCGTAGATAGATTTTCAAAAATGGCACATTTCATTCCATGTCATAAAACTGATGATGCATCCCATATTGCTGATTTATTCTTTAGAGATATTGTGCGTCTGCATGGCATGCCCCGAACAATTGTTTCGGATAGAGATGCTAAGTTCTTGAGCTACTTTTGGAAAACTTTGTGGTGTAAACTAGGAACCAAACTGTTGTTTTCTACTACTTGTCATCCACAAACTGACGGTCAAACGGAAGTAGTAAATAGGACTCTATCTGCATTATTAAGGGCTATCATTAATAAGAATATTAAGCTTTGGGAAGAATGTTTACCCCATGTTGAGTTTGCTTATAATAGGTCTGTCCACTCGGCTACTAAATTCTCATCTTTTGAAATTGTGTGTGGTTTTAATCCTTTAACACCATTGGATTTAGCACCTTTACCTATTTCTGAGTATACTAATATGGATGGCAAAAACAAGGCTGATTTTGTTAAGCAGATACATGAGAAGACAAGGCTTAACATTGAGAAAAAGACGGACCAATATGCTCGACAGGCCAACAAGGGTCGGCGTCAAGTAATCTTCGAACCCGGGGATTGGGTATGGCTACACATGCGTAAGGAAAGATTTCCTGCTCAAAGGCGTTCGAAACTACTCCCTAGAGGAGATGGACCATTTCAAGTGCTTGAACGCATTAACAACAATGCTTGCAAATTGGATTTACCCGGTGAGTATACTGTTAGTGCAACTTTCAATGTTTCTGATCTAAGCCCGTTTGATGTAGGTAAAGATTTGAGGACAAATCCTCTTCAAGAGGAGAGGTATGATGAGGACATCCATGATCCAGAAACCCGTAACACAACCCGAGAAGACCCATTGCAATTGCCACTTGGACCCATTACTAGAGCTCGAGCTAAAACCTTCAAAGACGGTCTTAACGGAATGATCCATGAACTATGGAACGAGGTTGGATCAAGCATAGAGGTTATGGAGATGGAGCCCAAGCGTATGAAGCCCGTAAACATGTTGCGAATGGACGTAGCAGACAAAACAGTGAAAGAAAGCAGTTTGTTCGGAACAGGATGACCTCGCCCCGGCGAGAATCTCCAGGCCATTTTTCTCGCCCCGGCGAGAGGCTCGCCCCGGCGAGGTTTCCCAAGCCAATTCTCTCGCCCCGGCGAGCGTCTCGCCCCGGCGAGAAATCTTCAGTTCATATCTCTCGCCCCGGCGAGAACCTCCTGGATGCAATTTGTTATTTTTTGACTTTCTTGATTTTCGAACCTTCTTTCATCCAAAACATGATATCAGTATTTAGGATCAATTACATGTGTTCTGATTGTAACATTTCCATATTTGTGTGCTTGTATTTCAAAGAGTGTGTGCTTCTAGAAGCTTCTAGTTTGTTTCTAAAACTAGTATAAATAGGTGCTATTGTAAACTTGAATTTCACCAATTAATATTCAGATTATCATCATTATTGTGAGATTGTTCTTTTCTTGTGGTTCTTGAGAATTCCTAAGTATTCCTTAGTTTTCTTTGAGATTCATATTCGACTTATCATACAACCAATCATAGTTGTGTGTGGCGTCTTCTACCGCATCAATCGTCGATTGTACCAAGATTACCGCTTCAACCAAAGCGAGGGGTCGAGGTGTCGTTGGTGTCCATCCTACGCAAACTTCATTTGCAAGCAATTGTACCAAGATTACCGTCTACATATAGGCGAGGGGTTAAGGTGTTGCAAGCTATCCATCCTATCAACTTGTTAGAAACGATCCGGGCGACAACCACCTCACGCAAGCATGCCGTGGAGTCTATCAAGATGGGTGACCGGCGACGATACCCGGCCCCGAACGAGATGATAGATTGGAAGAGTGAACCTAACGACCAACAAATACGGTCAGAGGGTTGATGCATTGACACTCTTTCGAATGTTTTGCATGCGCTACATCTTGTGTTGTACCATAAACTACATGTGTTGCATCGTGTGTGTATTATCATATCTATGCAGTGTCATTCAGACATCGGGTGTCTGTTTCTTTATCCTGTTCATTTCATTTAACATTTCATAAACATGATAAAGAGGGGCAGCTGTAGACACCCAAATTTTGCACTTCGTATGCTAACCTTGACAGGAGGGCAAAATCGTCAATTGAACCCGCCTGCGGGAGCAAAAGAATCGGCATAAGTGCGAAGACTGGACGCCGCCGCGACAAGTTACAGTCAAAATCAACGTGACGATAAAGCCATCTGAAATGAGCATTTCCGAATAATGTGTCACGTCCCGCAGTAATTATCGGACTGCAAAATACAGGCATTTTGGATAAAACTGACAGCGCGACGCAAGAATCGAGGTGCGGTGCGGGAACCGAGAAGAATTAAATAATCAAAGTGGCTGGCGTGTTGGGTGGAAGGCAGGCGGCCAGCCAGCCTATAACAACTCATTTCAGCATACAGGGAGCGAGAGAGAGGAGGAATTCAGCAGATCCGAGAAGAAGAAAAATACAGCAGCAAGAAGTTCGAAAATTGAGGAAGAAATAACATAGATTTGCAACAAAAATAAGAGTAAAAGAGAGGAAAAAAGAGAGGAATAATATTCTTGTGAATTAATTGTATCACATATATCTTTTCTTCTATCCGAATAGACAAATTTACATCCATTTGGATTTCATTTGCAAGGTAAAAATCTCCTTATTTTTGCAATTTCTATCACATCATTTGGTCAAATTAAATGTAGTTTTCATGTAATTTATGATGGAACAATGAATTAGGGATTATTAGTGAGGGTTCCATCGGAACAAAATTCTTCCTAATAACCCAATGATATTTATTCATTGATTTTTTTTGTTTGTTTTACGATGTTATATTTGGCATAGTTTCTTTTAGACCGATATTTTGGGATGTCTTGGTATTGTTAGATTATCCGTGTTGGTTATTTCTTGTAACATCCGATTGTGGGTGTGTGGAAATTTGGTTGTGAGCCTAGGAAAGCGACCCCGTGGTCCAAATCTGATGATGGACATATTTTGATGTAAGAAGTAGGAATGATGTAGTTTTCATTGTAAATATGTAATCGTCGGGCCTTAAAACGACGCTAAAGCAAGAATCGTGTTTAAGGCCCCCGTCATAGTAAAAATATGTGATTGTTGACGTTCGGGGGTATTTTGATGGCTTACATACCCGTGAATAACCCCCTACGCGTTTTGATGTTTAATTTGATTTGTAACATCAAACAAAGGATTTCAAAACCAAAACAATAAAGATTTTTCTAAAATCGATCAAAATAGGTTATTAGCATCACGAGGATAATAAATTGGGAATGCTAACGAATGTCGACTCCTATTTTAACGAGAAAGCTAAAGGAAATCGTTTTCAAACATCACAAAATTTGATTTTAGAAATGAGTAATGTTTTGTTAAACCTTGATGTATAGGGCGAAAGAGATCCTAGAAATTGCCTATCATTTGTGAAAGCAACGTATAAATCTCGATTCCTATTTTGGCTAAGGCTTAATAAAATCCTCTCTTTCCAAAACGACACCTAAAGAAAAATTCCATGGCTTTTGACAAATTAAAATCAAACCTCTCTTACAAAGGAATCAAGCTTTCTCGTGTAGACATTCCGAAGCGTTCCTAAATTAAAGCACGATTTTCCCAAGAATCCAAATGATCCTTTCATACAAACTCACCGCAACATTCACATAAGCACACACACACACACACCTGCACATATACACATTTCATGAATTAAAAGATAGGACAGCATCAAGATTGCGGTAACCGTGTTTTACGGAAGTCGAGGGGTGCCTAACACCTTCCCCTCACTTAAGCAAGCCCCCGAACTCTATGAATCTCGATTCGCAGACCAATTAATTCAGAGTCACACATGAGCCAGCGATTTACGAAAACGAAAACTCGGATGAGTTGGTACATCCATTTCAAATATACCAACTGGCGACTCTGGTTAATTGGCTCATCATAAAAAACGATCTTTCAAAACCCCGTCGACATCAATGCCGACCTTTTCCCAAAATCACCTAATCAAGAGGCTAAAATTGGAAAAGACTAAAAGGACACCACGAAGCGAAGAAACCCGGCGTCGACAGTTATTTCTCCTCTTTCAATGATTCCACTAATCAAATGAAAGTTCCGCAATACATGTTTGAATCCAAGATGAGACTTAGGAACTATTCCTAGTTCTGTAATGAACTTTTCATCCAAATAATCAACTTGCAGCTTCATTTACAGCTATATACTTTGTCTTTATCACTAAACAAGCAAATCTTTACTGTTTGGAACCTTTCCAATTTACTGCACCACCTTTTAAGGTAACGATTTACTTTAAAGTGGATTTGTTATCGTCTTGGTCAGTCTGAAAAACTTGAATCTGTTAAGCCCTCTAGTTTTTATTCAGACCTACCATGAATCATGATCACATCTTCAGTAGCGGTTAAGTACTTAAAGATGTTTATCACTGTCTTACAGTGATCTTCTCCAGAATATGACTGATCAACATCAAGCCTAGTATATTCATTGCATACATGATAGTAACTCATGCGATCTCTCTTTCAATTTGGGATAATGTTAGAGAGATTCACTCCATGGCTCATCATTATGAGACCTCTCTTGGAGTTTGCCATGCTAAACGCCTTTAGCATCAAATGAATATACGTTCATTGGGTCAAGCCGAACATCCTTTTAAATCTATCTGTATAGATTTATATCCCCAATTTATAGGATGCTCCTCCCAAGTCATTCATGGAGGAATGTTTAGACAATTTTATCTTTATTAATTGTAGCATTGGTGTGTCATTCCTTATCAGTAATATATCAACATATAATACTAAGAATGTCACAGTGCTCCCACTAACCTTTTGTACACACTAGGTTCATTCTTGTTTTTGATAAAATCAAGCTCTTTTGATTGTCTCATCAAAATGAATGTTTCATCTTTGAGAAGCTTGCTTCAATCCATCAATGGATCATTGTAGCTTAAAACACGATTTGCTTCAACCTTTGAAACAAATTCCTCTGGCTGTATCATACATACATTCTCCTCAAGTCTTCATTGAGGAAAGGTGTCTCCACATCCATTTTTGCCAGATTTCGTAATAAGCTGCAATCACAAGCAAAATCCAAATGGACTTGAGCATTACCCGGTAATAAGGTTTTATCACAGTCAACTCCTTGACTTGAAAAACCTTTTAAACAGGTCTGGTCTTATAGGTCTCCAACTTGTCATTTGCCCCAGTCTTTCTCTTAAAGACCCATATTCACACTCTTGGCACTATGCCCTTTTGTGGAGTAACCAGAGTCTATACTTGGTTCTCATACATGGAGTCCATTTCGGATTTCATGGACATCTGCCATTTCTCTGAGTGTCTTCTACTCATAGCCTCATTGTATATAACTGGATCATCATCCTCTATGATGCGTACCTCATCATCATCCTCTATGATGAATCCATACCTCCCAGGTATCTTCGGTACTCTTCCAGATTTACGATTCGGTTGTGGTACAATAGGTCTATCTACAGGTTCCTCGATTCGACTTAAAGTGCTTTGTGGTTCTTGAACTCCTTCAAGATCTTTTACCCTCCCACTAGCTCCTTCAATGATAAACACCTTTATCTAAGAAGGCAGCATGTAGGATTATAGTAATAATACCCTAAACTTACTTTAGGATATCCCACAAGTCTGCACTTGTCAGATTTTGTCCCAAACTTATCTTTGAAACCTTTTCATATAAGTTGGACAACCCTTATCTTAACATACTTAAGATTAGGAATCCTCCCTATCCATAACTTTTATGGAGTCTTGGGGCTAGATTTTGAGGTTACCTTATTATGTAGATATACAGCCGTTTCTAGGGCATAACCCTAGATGGATACTAGAACGTCGGTAAAAATCATTATGGACTGCACCATGTCCAAAAAGGTACAATTTCTCCTTTTAGATACACCAATCAATTATTGCGTATCAGAAGGTGTCCATTATGAGAACATACCATTTTGAGATGATCTAGAAACTCATTGCACAAGTATTCTTTCCTCGATCTAATCAAAGAATCTTAATACTTTGTCAATTTGTTTCACTTCTGAATTCTTTGATCCTTTCAAATGATTCAGACTTGTATTTCATCAAATACACATATTCAACTCTTTGAATGATCATCTCCTTTTTCTTTTACTAGTTTGTTCAATTTGCAAAATTATTTTTCATGTAAGTCAAGTTTACAAAGTCTATCAAGTGATATTTCAGTTTCAAACAAAACATTATCATTATAAATAGAACAACAATTGTTCTTAAATATAATACCAAAACCTTCCTTGTCCAACAACGGAAGTAATAATGTTTCTAAAGAGAACTGGAACATAATAACAACTTATTAATTTAATAGACTTGCCCGTAGGCAATGCCAAACTATAAGTTCCTATGGTTAATGCAGCAACCTTTGCTCCATTCCCACACATAAGATTACTTACTCTTTGTTTAGCTTTCTACTTCTGCTTAGTCTCTGCATTGGATCGCATACGTGAGAACTACAGCCGGTATCCAATACCCAAGTAGAACCTTGACTTATAGAGAAATTTATTTCAATCATGAACAAACCTGTATCTGTAACCGAAGCCTCACTAAGCTTCATCTGGTTACCCTCTGTAAGATTCTCCTTACAGTTTTTCTTTCCAGTATCCAGGCTTATTGCAGTGGAAGCAAACTCCTTTGCTATCTACATCAGTCTTGTTCTTATTATCCTTTGTTTTTGTCTTTCCATTTACCTTCTTTGAATTGTTCTTCTTTTAAGAAGATCCTTTGGCCCTCTTCCGCTACCTGGGAGAATCATCTACCAGTAAGACTTGGTCTTTCTTGGTTGGAAAGTGACTCTTTACAGTTTTCAACATGTTTAAGCAACTCAGGCAGGCTGACATATAGCTTGTTCATGTGAAATTCACAACAATTTGTGAGAAAGAGTCCGGATGTGACTACAAGATCAAATCTTGGATCAACTTTCCATCCATTAAAACCAGTTGTCCCAATTGTTCAATCAGATTGATCATTTTGAGGACATTTGTCTATACTATAGTGCCATCGGTTATTCTAGATTGGAAGAGCTCCTTAGATATCTGATATCTAATAGTCCTACTTTCCTCACCCTTCAACTCCTTGAAGGTGCAAGAGTATAGTAGGAGCATCCATAGTTTCATGCTGACGCTGAAGCTCGTTACTCATGGATGCGAGCATGATGCATTGAGCCAACTGTGCATCATCTTACCACTTTCTAAAAGTAGCAATCTCTTCCTCAGAGGCATTGTCTGCAACCATTGCAGGGATAGGCATATTAAGGATATAAGATAGCTTTTCAGCCTTGAGAACTATTCTCAAATTTCTTAACCAATCCGTGTAATTCGGTCCGGTTAATTAGCATCTAATATGCTATGCAGTGATAGTGAATTAGACATCGTAAAATTCTATAAATGAATTTGTAATTTAACAATATTTCAGCATACATTCATTTTAATTAATTACCAAAATAAATTAGGTCTTTATTTTAAATTGGTATCTCTCACTTTTTCATTAAACTATATTACCCTCAATATATATATAGTTCGGCAAATCTAATTAAAGGTTTGCTAGTGAGAATAAGGATCTCATTTCAAATGTATATAGCCTTGTGTGACACAACAAACGATATATAAATAAATAGGTAGACAACTATTGTCAATTACATCACTATGTAACTCCTTGTATTTTGCCTCTTAGATTATTTTGATCAAGTGTGACACATCCGAATCAAAATTATCCAAGTTAAGTCCAACCTAACACTTCCATATATTCGAAAGAAAAACACTGTCCTTGTGTGACACAACAAAACAGCATCGTTCAGTCTATGTATAAGCATCAAATGTGATAAAGCAACATCTTAAATATTTAATACTTGCCTTGTGTGACACAACAAACTCATATTAAATATTTAATACTCTATCGCTTTACCATGCTAGAAGGCGACGTTCGATATTCCAAATATCTTTGAACGCTTAGGACTTAATATAATTTCTTTTAGGGGTTTGTTATTATTTGTCTCATCTTGTTTAGCGCGCATGCACATATATATATATAAAATACGCGTCATATTATTTTACATGCGAAGCATGTTGGATAATATATATATATATATATATATATATAGTAAGCATGCACATATAGAATACTATATTCTACCCCGATTGATTATGGACTTTTATTCTAGTTTGGTTCACTAGAGCCACCAAGTGAACCAAAAGGTCAAACCTAGGGTACAAGAATTAAATTTAAATATAACTATTACATTTAAACCCGGGCTCCATTACAAACGGGTCTTCAAGCGCTCCTTGCTTCTTTGTCTTCAATTATTCAAAATTAATTCTAACTTGTCCTATTACAAAAACTATTTACAATAAATAGAAACCTTGATCAGCAGTCAAGGGGAGATACATAGGAGGGAGATAGAATTTACATTAAGAAAAATTAGAGAAGACGAGGTACGCAGACCCCATTTATAAAAACCCATACATTCAAGCATCCACTAAAATAAATCCAATCACACATTGGTCAATAGTCCATAATCAATCCCTATTTATTATCATACATATCTCTATATGTATCAATAAATAACATTCATCCCATGAATAATAAAATCATTCCATATATGCATTGATATCATTTAATGGGCAATATTAGTTAGTATAAAATTTAATTTCAACTCCAATTAGTTATCATGGAATCCAATTCCAACTCTAATCAGTTATCATGAAATCCAATTTCAATTAAAATAAACTCTTTTATTTTAATTTATCCAATTTTTTTTTTGAATAAAAATAAACTCCTTTATTTTAATCAAATTCCATATCAAAATAAACTCCTTTATTTTAATTAATATGGAAACCAATTTCAAGTTTAAAATAAACACCTTTATTTTTAACTTATAATTGTTGGAAAATAAAATATGTTGAATCCTACTCCTTATCAAAATAAACATCTTTATTTTTAAGAAAACATGGAATCCTATTCCATATGTGAATAAACTCCTTTATTCTAGTTAACGTAGAATCCAATTCCAAGTTAAAATAAAACTTTTAATTTTAATCATATTCCAATTAAAATAAACCTTTTATCTTAATTGAAAATAAATAAAATCAAAATAAATAAATAAAATAATTTTACACAAACAATTATGCCCAATTAAATTGTTCTTAACACATATCAATGTATATACAGAATCAAAACAATTAATAATTCGCATAAAGTTTGGCTCTTGATACCACTGTTAGGTTTGTATAACGCGAACATGCAATCAAATTACATTAATAAAGCGGAAGCGCGATAAAATCAGATTTTAAAATTTTATACAAATCATCACCATGATCTTTCTTTATGCACAATTATTAATTAAACGAAAGAGATGGAGAATAAGAATTATACCCTTGTAGAATTCTAGCTTCCTCAGGTACAAGTTCACCTCCAATTCCTTCGCGTTCTCCTTGAATTCCACCGATTAAATTCCTTCCTTTGATCAATGTTAGCCACCCAAGTGTTTGGCCTCTAGAGGTGATCCACCAAGGAATAATACTTGTTCAAGAAGATGGGTGTTGGCAAAACCCTAGTTTCTATCTCTATAGAAATTGTAAGTACTCTCTACAATTCTTATGCAAGAGTGTGTAACCCTAATCTATGATAAGACTTCTCTTATTTATAGATGTAGGAAAACCCTTCCCTAAACTATTTAGGATTAGGGTTTCTATTCTAATTAAACTCCTTTAATTAAATTAAACTCCTAATCCAATTAGGAAGTCATGTGAGAGTACTTCTATTAATTAATTCCCAATCCCTATTAGGAATTAAATAATAGTAATAGTAATAATAATAATAAGACTCCTCTTATTAATTTATATTTAATATTTCTAAAATATTAAATAATAAATATTAAGCTATTTAATTTATTCTATCTCCATAGACTAAATTAAATACACTTAACTTATTATTACAATTATGCCATTTACTTCTTAAATAAATATTTTCCTTTTGCGGTGTGACCCTTTAGGTTCTCCATATTAAACCGGTTGTAAATAAATCAATTAGAACAATTCTAATCTTATTTAAATAAATAAATTAAACTATTTAATTTATTTAAATAAATAATATTTATTCTACAATAAAGGTAAGTCCCCTTAGCGATCAACGACTTTCCAGATAATATAGATTTCAACATTAATCATAAAAGAACCTTTCAGTGCATAGTTACCGTACAATTCAATCCTTCTACCATACAATGTCCCAATTAAATATAAGACATGGAATTACTGTCAAGTCTTATTTTATTTAATTATATGTATTTCGATTCTAAAATGCACAACTCTGATTAATGCAAATTAGAAACTCTTTTCTAATTTCATTCTGCTTTGGCCAAAGACTTCTGAGTCGTCATTTATCAAATCACATAGGACATTCTCTCCTTTTACTAGAAGTGGTAGATTCTTTGTTGATCATTCACCTATTTCCATGTACAACTTATTATACCCAATCATACCCTTTGATATATCCTAAAGGTCTTAAGGGACATGTCAAAATATAACTCATCATACACAAGATACTATGATGATCTCAAGTCCAAGGATCACTTGTACTACTATCACTAGAGGAATTTCTATTGACAGGCGAGTAAAACTCCATTAGGTATTCCTTAGCGAGCCACGTTCAGTGAACTTATTCTCTAATAAGCACCTACATACTTGCTTTAGTGTCTCCACACAAATGATTATGAGATCAATCATTCTCTTCATAAGAGCACGTAATGTATGTACTAATATATCCGGATTCACTAATCCACTTTTTAGTAATCCATCGATTAGGAACAATTTATGTTTGTGAGCTATCTAGAATTTAGATCTCATTAGCATGATCACCATCATGATTCTAAAACCATTGCTCAAAACTATGGGTTTATCACATTTAATATAACAACACTATGTAGATAATGTAAAATGCCTTTTAACAACCGAATAAGATTACAAAGTATATGCTACATCATATCAAATATAGCATACTACTTTCATACATCTCACACAAGTCTCGATTTAGGGAGACCTTCTTATTGTTTTGTTAGTTTCCTTCAAATTGTCTAAGAAAGAGGCTAGGTGATTAAGAGTCATTTTTACTTCGTTCTAGTTTGATTAACATCAGAAGGAGCAATCTCATCACTATCGTGTTCAAAACGATGTGTACATCTCACACAAGTCTTGATTTTGGGAGACCTTCTTATTGGTTCATTAGTTCCTTCAAATTGTCAAAGAAAGAGGTGATTAGGAGTCATATTACTTCGTTCTAGTTTGATTAGCATCTAAAGGAGCAATCTTATCACTATCGCGTTCAAAACGATGTGTACATCTCACACAAGTCTCGATTTAGGGAAGCCTTATTGTTTCATTAGTTCCTTTAAATTGTCAAAGAAAGATGTGATTAGGAGTCGTATTATTTCGTTATAGTTTGATTAGCATCTAAAGGAGCAATATCATCACTATGGCGTTCAAAACGATGTATACATCTCACACAAGTCTCGATTTAGGGAGGCCTTCTTATTGGTTCATTAGTTCCTTCAAATTATCAAAGAAAGAGGTGATTAGGAGTCATATTATTTCGTTCTAGTTTGATTAGCATCAAAAAGTGCAATCTCATCACTATCGCGTTCAAAACGATGTGTACATCTCACACAAGTCTTGATTTAAGGAGACCTTCGAATTGGTTCATTAGTTCCTTCAAATTGTCAAAGAAAGATGTGATTATGAGTCATATTACTTTGTTCTAGTTTGATTAGCATCTAAAGGTGCAATCTCATCACTATCGCGTGCAAAACGATGTGTACATCTCACACAAGTCTTGATTTTGGGAGACCTTCTTATTGGTTCATTAGTTCCTTCAAATTGTCAAAGAAAGAGGTGATTAGGAGTCATATTATTTTGTTCTAGTTTGATTAGCATCAAAAAGTGCAATCTCATCACTATCGCGTTCAAAACGATGTGTACATCTCACACAAGTCTTAATTTAGGGAGACCTTCGGATTGGTTCATTAGTTCCTTCAAATTGTCAAAGAAATATGTGATTAGGAGTCATATTACTTTGTTCTAGTTTGATTAGCATCTAAAGGTGCAATCTCATCACTATCGCGTGCAAAACGATGTGTACATCTCACACAAGTCTTGATTTAGGGAGACCTTCTTATTGGTTCATTAGTTCCTTCAAATTGTCAAAGAAAGAGGTGATTAGGAGTCTTATTACTTCGTTCTAGTTTGATTAGCATCAAAAGGAGAAATCTCATCACTATTGCGTTCAAAACAATGTGTACATCTCACACAAGTCTTGATTTAGGGAGACCTTTTTATTGGTTCATTAGTTCCTTCAATTTATCAAAGGAAGAGGTGATTAGGAGTCTTATTACTTCGTTCTAGTTTGACTAGCATCAAAAGGTGCAATCTCATCACTATCGCGTTCAAAACGATGTGTACATCTCACACAAGTCTTGATTTAGGGAGACCTTCAAATTGGTTCATTAGTTCCTTCAAATTGTCAAAGAATGAGGTGATTAGGAGTCATATTACTTTATTCTAGTTTGATTAGCATCACAAGGAGCAATCTCATCACTATTGCGTTCAAAACAATGTGTACATCTCACACAATTCTTGATTTAGGGAGACCTTCTTATTGGTTCATTAGTTTCTTTAATTTGTCAAAGAAAGAGGTGATTAGGAGTCTTATTACTTCGTTCTAGTTTGACTAGCATCAAAAGGTGCAATCTCATCACTATCGCGTTCAAAACGATGTGTACATCTCACACAAGTCTTGATTTAGGGAGACCTTCGAATTGGTTCATTAGTTCCTTCAAATTGTCAAAGAAAGAGGTGATTAAGAGTCATATTACTTTGTTCTAGTTTGATTAGCATCACAAGGAGTAATCTCATCACTATCGCGTTCACAACGATGTGTACATCTCACATAAGTCTTGATTTTGGGAGACCTTCTTATTGGTTCATTAGTTCCTTCAAATTGTCAAAGAAAGAGGTGATTAAGAGTCATGTTACTTCGTTCTACTTTGATTAGCATCTAAAGGATCAATCTCATCACTATCGCGTTCAAAACGATGTGTACATCTCACACAAGTCTCGATTTAGGGAGACCTTCTTATTGTTTCGTTAGTTTTCTTCAAATTGTCAAAGAAAGAGGTGATTAGAAGTCATATTACTTCGTTCTAGTTT
This sequence comes from Aralia elata, assembly GCA_034770075.1. Lineage (NCBI taxonomy): Eukaryota > Viridiplantae > Streptophyta > Magnoliopsida > Apiales > Araliaceae > Aralia > Aralia elata. Next base: position 48,394,215 of record CM068380.1, on the reverse strand, counting down.
GATTAGCATCAGAAGGAGCAATCTAATTACTATCGCGTTCAAAACGATGTGTACATGTCACACAAGTCTTGATTTTGGGAGACCTTCGAATTGGTTCATTAGTTCCTTCAAATTGTCAAAGAAAGAGGTGATTAGGAGTCATATTACTTTGTTCTAGTTTGATTAGCATCTAATGGAGCAATCTCATCACTATCGCGTTCAAAACGATGTGTACATCTCACACAAGTCTTGATTTTGGGAGACCTTCTTATTGGTTCATTAGTTCCTTCAAATTGTCAAAGAAAGAGGTGATTAAGAGTCATGTTACTTCGTTCTACTTTGATTAGCATCTAAAGGATCAATCTCATCACTATCGCGTTCAAAACGATGTGTACATCTCACACAAGTCTCGATTTAGGGAGACCTTCTTATTGTTTCGTTAGTTTTCTTCAAATTGTCAAACAAAGAGGTGATTAGGAGTCTTATTACTTCGTTCTAGTTTGATTAGCATCAGAAGGAGCAATCTCATCACTATCACGTTCAAAACGATGTGTACATTTCACACAAGTCTTGATTTTGGGAGACCTTCGAATTGGTTCATTAGTTCCTTCAAATTGTCAAAGAAAGAGGTGATTAGGAGTCATATTACTTTGTTCTAGTTTGATTAGCATCACAAGGAGCAATCTCATCACTATCGCGTTCAAAACGATGTGTACATCTCACATAAGTCTTGATTTTGGGAGACCTTCTTATTGGTTCATTAGTTCCTTCAAATTGTCAAAGAAAGAGGTGATTAGGAGTCATATTACTTCGTTCTAGTTTGATTAGCATCTAAAGGATCAATCTCATCACTATCGCGTTCAAAACGATGTGTACATCTCACACAAGTCTCGATTTAGGGAGACCTTCTTATTGTTTCGTTAGTTTCCTTCAAATTGTCAAAGAAAGAGGTGATTAGGAGTCTTATTACTTCGTTCTAGTTTGATTAGAATCAGAAGGAGCAATCTCATCACTATCGCATTCAAAACAATGTGTACATCTCACACAAGTCTTGATTTAGGGAGACCTTCTTATTGGTTCATTAGTTCCTTCAAATTGTCAAAGAAAGAGGTGATTAGGAGTCATATTACTTCGTTCTAGTTTGATTAGCATCTAATGGAGCAATCTCATCACTATCGCGTTCAAAACGATGTGTACATCTCACACAAGTCTCGATTTAGGAAAGCCTTCTTATTGTTTCATTAGTTTCTTTAAATTGTCAAAGAAAGAGGTGATTATGAGTCTTATTACTTCGTTCTAGTTTGATTAGCATCTAAAGGAGCAATATCATCACTATGCCGTTCAAAACGATGTGTACATCTCACAAAAGTGTCGATTTAGGGAGTCCTTCTTATTGGTTCATTAGTTCCTTCAATTTATCAAAGAAAGAGGTAATTAGGAGTCTTATTATTTCGTTCTAGTTTGATTAGCATCAGAAGGATTAATCTCATCACTATCGCGTTCAAAACAATGTGTACATCTTACACAAGTCTTGATTTAGGGAGACCTTCTTATGTTAGGTTTGTATATAACGCGAACATGCAATCAAATTACATAAATAGTGCGTAAGCGCGATAAAACAGATTTTAAAATTTTCATACAAACCATCACCATGATCATCCATGTGCTTAATTATCAATTAAACGAAAGAGATAAAGTATGAGAATCATACCCTTGTAGAACCATGCTTCCACAGGTTTGTAGTTCACCTCCAAATCCTTCGCGTTCTCCTTAAATTTCACCAATGAGATTCCTTCCTTTGATCAACGTTAGCCACCTAAGTGTTTGGCCTCTAGAGGTGATCCACCAAGGAATAATAGTTATTCAAGAAGATGGGTGTTGGCAAAACCCTAGTTTCTATCTCTATAGAATTTACAAGTACTCTCTCTCTCCAATTCTCATGGAAGAGTGTGTAAATTGTCTAACCCTAAATCATGATAAGACTCCTCTTATTTATAGATATAGGGAATCCTCCTAAACTATTTAGGATTAGGGTTTTTATTTTAATTAAACTCCTTTAATTAATTGAACTCCTAATCCAATTAGGAATTCATGAGAGAGTACTTCTATTAATTAATTCTCAATCCCTATTAGGATTTAAATAATAGTAATAATAATAATAATAATAAGACTCCTCTTATTAATTTATATTTAATATTTCCAAAATAATAAATAATAAATATTAAGCTATTTAATTTATTCTATCTCCATAGATTAAATTAAATACACTTAACTTATTATTACGATTATGCCATTTACTTCTTAAATAAATATTTTTCTTTTGCGGTGTGACCCTTTAAGTTCTCCATATTAAACTGGTTGTGAATAAATCAATTAGAACAATTCTAATCTTATTTAAATAAATAAATTAAACTATTTAATTCATTTAAATAAATAATATTTATTCTACAATAAGGGTAAGCCCCCTTAGCGATCAACGACTTTCCAGATAATATAGATTTCAACATTAATCATAAAAGAACCTTTCAGTGAATAGTTACCGTACAATTCAATCCTTCTACCATACAATGTCCCAATTAAATATAAGACATGGAATTACTGTCAAGTCTTATTTTATTTAATTATATGTATTTCGATTCTAAAATGCACAACTCTGATTAATGCAAATTAGAAACTCTTTTTTAATTTCATTCTGCTTTGGCCAAAGACTTCTGAGTCGTCATTTATCAAATCACATAGGACATTCTCTCCTTTTACTAGAAGTGGTAGATTCTTTGTTGATCATTCACCTATTTCCATGTACAACTTATTATACCCAATCATACCCTTTGATATATCCTAAAGGTCTTAAGGGACATGTCAAAATATAACTCATCATACACAAGATACTATGATGATCTCAAGTCCAAGGATCACTTGTACTACTATCACTAGAGGAATTTCTATTGACAGGCGAGTAAAACTCCATTAGGTATTCCTTAGCGAGCCACGTTCAGTGAACTTATTCTCTAATAAGCACCTACATACTTGCTTTAGTGTCTCCACACAAATGATTATGAGATCAATCATTCTCTTCATAAGAGCACGTAATGTATGTACTAATATATCCGGATTCACTAATCCACTTTTTAGTAATCCATCGATTAGGAACAATTTATGTTTGTGAGCTATCTAGAATTTAGATCTCATTAGCATGATCACCATCATGATTCTAAAACCATTGCTCAAAACTATGGGTTTATCACATTTAATATAACAGCACTATGTTGATAAAGTAAAATGCCTTTAATAATCGAATAAGATTACAAAGTATATGCAACATCATATCAAATATGATTGGCTTGCGTGCATACTACTTTCAATCTCCCACTTACACTAAAGTCAATCGTCATGGTATCTAATACCCTTCTTGTCTAAGTGACGATCATCCTGCTGTTGGATAAAGCTTCAGTAGATGGATATGCAATGTTGTTTTCCATAGTCCACTATCTCTATAGTGACTTTTCCTCTTTCAATGATTCCACTAATCAAATGAAAGTGCCACAACACATGTTTGAATCCAAGATGAGACTTAGAAACTATTCCTAGTTCTGTAATGAACTTTTCATCCAAACAATCAACTTGCAGCTTCATTTACAGCTATATACTTTGTCTTTGTCACTAAACCAACAACTCTTTGCTGTTTGGAACCTTTCCAATTCACTGCACCACCTTTCAAGGTAACGATTTACCATAAAGTGGATTTGTTATCGTCTTGGTCAGTCTAAAAAACTTGAGTCTGTTTAGCCCTCTAGTTTTAATTCAGACCCACCATGAATCATGATCACATCTTCAGTACCGGTTAAGTACTTAAAGGTGTTTATCACTGTCTTACAGTGATCTTCTCCAGAATATGACTGATCAACATCAAGCCTTGTATATTCATTGCATACATGATAGTAACTCATGCGATCTCTCTTTTAATTGGGGACAATTTTAGAGAGATACACTCCATGGCTCATCATCGTGAGACCTCTCTTGGAGTTTGTCATGCTAAACGCCTTTAGCATCAAATGAATATATGTTCCTTGGGTCAAGCCGAACATCCTTTTAAATCTATCTATATAGACTTATATCCCCAATTTATAGGATGCTCCTCCCAAGTCATTCATGGAGGAATGTTTAGACAATTTTATCTTTACTGATTGTAGCATTGGTGTGTTATTCCTTGTCAGTAGTATATCAACATATAATAACAAGAATGTCACAGCGCTCCCACTGACCCTATTGTATACACTAGGTTCATTCCCGTTTTTGACAAAATCAAACTCTTTTGATTGTCTCATCAAAATGAATGTTCCATCTTTGAGAAGCTTGCTTCAATCCATCAATGGATCATTGTAGCTTAAAACACGATTTGCTTCAACTTTTGAAACAAATTCCTCTGGCTGTATCATACATACATTCTCCTCAAGTCTTCATTAAGGAAGGACGTCTCTACATCCATTTTGCCAGATTTCGTAATAAGCTGCAATTGCAAGTAAAATCCAAATGGACTTGAGCATTACCCGGTAATAAAGTTTTATCATAGTCAACTCCTTGACTTGAAAAACCTTTTAAACAGGTCTGGTCTTATAGGTCTCCACCTTGCCATTTGCCACAGTCTTTCTCTTAAAAGACCCATATTCACACTCTGGGCACTATGCCTTTCGGTGGAGTAACCAGAGTCTATACTTGGTTCTCATACATGGAGTCCATTTTGGATTTCATGGCCATCTGCCATTTCTCTGAGTATCTTCTACTCATAGCCTCATCGTATATAATTGGATCATCATCCTCTATGATGCGTACCTCATTATCATCCTCTATGATGAATCCATACCTCCCAGGTATCTTCGGTACTCTTCCAGATTTACGATTCGGTTGTGGTACAATAGGTCTATCTACAGGTTCCTCGATTCGACTTAAAATGCTTTGTGGTTCTTGAACTCCTTCAAGATCTATTACCCTCCCACTAGCTCCTTCAATGATAAACATCTTTATCTAAGAAGGCAGCGTGTAGAATTATAGCAATAATACCCTAAACTTTCTTTAGGATATCCCACAAGTCTGCACTTGTCAGATTTTGTCCCAAACTTATCTTTGAAACCTTTTCACATAAGCTGGACTACCCCTTATCTTAACATACTTAAGAATAGGAATACTCCCTATCCATAACCTTTATGGAGTCTTAGGGCCATACTTTTGAGGTTACCTTATTTTGTAAATATCCAGCCGTTTCTAGGGTATAACCCCAGATGGATACTAGAATGTCGGTAAAAATCATTATGGACTGCACCATGTCCAACAAGGTACAATTTCTCCTTTTAGATACACCAATGAATTATTGCGTATCAGGAGGTTTCCATTATGAGAAAATACCATTTTGAGACGATCTAGAAACTCATTACACAAGTATTCTTTCCTCGATTTGATCAAAGAATCTTAATACTTTGTCAATATGTTTCATTTCTGAATTTTTTGAACATTTCAAATGATTCAGACTTGTATTTTATCAAATACACACATTCAACTCTTTGAATGATCATCTCCTTTTCTTTTACTAGTTTGTTCAATTTGCAAAATTATTTTTCATGTAAGTCAAGTTTACAAAGTCTATCAAGTAATCTTCCAGTTTCTAACAAAACATTATCATTACAAATAGAACAACAATTGTTCTTAAATATAATACCAGAACATTCCTTGTCCAACAACGAAAGTAATAACGTTTCTAAAGAGAACTGGAACATAATAGCAACTTATTAACTTAATAGACTTGCCCGTAGGCAATGCTAAACTATAAGTTCCTATAGTTAATGTAGCAACCTTTGCTCCATTCCCACACATAAGATTACTTACTCTTTGTTTAGCTTTCTACTTCTGCTTAGTCTCTGCATTGGATTGCATATGTGAGAACTACAGTCGGTATCCAATACCCAAGTAGAACCTTGACTTATAGAAAAATTTATTTCAATTATGAACAAACCCATATCTGTAACCGAAGCTTCACTAAGCTTCTTCTGGTTAGCCTCTGTAAGATTCTCCTTACAGTTTCCTTTCTAGTATCTTGGCTTATTGCAGTGGAAGCAAACTCCTTTGCTATCTGCATCAGTCTTGTTCTTATTGTCCTTTGTTTTTTCCTTTCCATTTACCTTCTTTGAATTGTTCTTCTTTTAAGAAGATCCTTTGGCCCTCTTCCGCTACCTGGAAGAATCATCTACCAGTAAGACTTGGTCTTTCTTGGTTGGAAAGTGACTCTTTACTGTTTTCAACATGTTTAAGCAACTCAGGCAGGCTGACATATATAGCTTGTTCATGTGAAATTCACAACAATTTGTGAGAAAGAGTCCGGAAGTGATTGCAAGATCAAATCTTGGATCAACTCTCCATCCATTAAAACCCAGTTGTCCCAATTGTTCAATCATATTGATCATTTTAGGACATTTATCTATACTGTAGTGCCATCGGTTATTCTAGATCGAAAGAGCTCCTTAGATATCTGATATCTAATAGTCCTACTTTACTCATCATTCAACTCCTTGAATGTGCAGGACTACAGTAGGAGCATCCATAGTTTCATGCTGACGCTGAAGCTCGTTACTCATGGATGCGAGCATGATGTATTGAGCCAACTGTGCATCATCTTCCCACTTTCTAAAAGTAGCAATCTCTTCCTCAGAGGCATTGTCTGCAACCATTGCAGGGATAAGCATATTAAAGACATAAGATAGCTTTTCAGCCTTGAGAACTATTCTCAAATTCTTTAACCAGTCCTTTTAATTTGGTCCGATTAATTAGCATCTAATATGCTCCGCAGTGATAGTAAATTAGACATTGTAAAATTCTGTAAATGAATTTGTAATTTAACAACATTTTAGCATACATTCATTTTAATTAATTACCAAAATAAATTAGGTCTTTATCTTAAATTGGTACCTCACTTTTTTCATCAAACCATATTACCCTCAATATATAGTTCGGCAATTCTAATTAAAGATTTGCTAGTGAGAATAAGGATCCCATTTCAAATGTATATAGCCTTGTGGTGACACAACAAACGATATATAAATAAATAGGTAGACAACTATTATCAATTATATCACTATGTAACTCCTTGTATTTTGCCTCTTAGATTATTTTGATCAAGTGGTGACACATCCGAATCAAAATTATCTAAGTTAAGTCCAACCTAGCACTTCCATATATTCGAAAGAAAAACACTGTCCTTGTGGTGACACAACAAAACAGCATCGTTCAGTCTATGTATAAGCATCAAATGTGATAATGCAACATCTTAAATATTTAATACTTGCCTTGTGGTGACACAACAAACTCATATTAAATATTTAATACTCTATTGCTTTACCATGCTAGAAGGCTACGTTCGATATTCCAAATATCCTTGAACGCTTAGGACTTAATATATTTACTTTGAGGAGTTTGTTATTATTAGTCTCATCTTGTTTAGCGCGCATGCACATATATATATAAAATACGTGTCATATTATTTTACATGCGAAGCATGTTTGATAATATATAATATATATATAGTAAACATGCACATATAGAATACTATATTCTACCCGGATTGATTATGGACTTTTATTCTAGTTTAGTTCACTAGAGCCACCAAGTGAACTAAAAGGTCAAACCTAGGGTGCAAGAACAAAATTTAAATATAACTATTACATTTAAACCCGGGCTCCATTACAAACGGGTCTTCAAGCGCTCCTTGCTCCTTTGTCTCCAATTCTTCAAGTAATTCTAACTAAACCTATTACATAAACTATTTACAATAAATAGAAACCTTGATCAGCAGTCAAGGGGAGGTACATAGGAGGAAGATAGAATTTACATCAAGAAAAACTAGAGAAGACGAGGTACGCAGACCCCATTTATAAAAACCCATTCATTCAAGCATCAACTAAAATAAATCCAATCACACATTGGTCAGTAGTCCATAATCAATCCTTATTTATTATCATACATATCTCCATATGTATCAATAAATAACATTAATCTCATGAATAATAAAACCATTCTATATATGCATTGATATCATTTAATGGGCAATTAAAAGTTTACTAGAAATCCAATTTTGAAACAAAAATAAACTCCTTTATTTTAATCAAAATTTAAATCATAATAAACTTATTTATTTTATTTTATCCAATTTTGAATAAAAATAAACTCTTTTATTTTTAATCAAATTCCAAATCAAAATAAACTCTTTTATTTTAATTAACATGAAACCAATTTCATGTTCAAAATAAAGTCCTTTATTTTTAACTTAAAATTGCTTGGAAAAATAAAATATGTTAAATCCTATTCCTTATCAAAATAAACATCTTTATTTTTAAGGAAACATGAAATCCTATTCCATATGTGAATAAACTCCTTTATTCTAGGAAATATGGAATCCTATTCCAAATGTCAATAAACTCCTTTATTCTAGGAAACATGGAATCATATTCCAAGTTCAAACAAAACTTTTAATTTTAATTATATTCCAATTGAAAATAAACCTTTTATCTTAATTGAAAATAAATAAAATAAAAAATAAAATTTTTAAAATCTGCAGACCGGCGCGACCGCGCTCCAAAATGAACTAGGAGCGGCGCGGCCGCGCTGCACCCCATAAACGTTTTCTGGGTTCGGGCGCAGCCGCGCTCCAGAATGAACTGGAAGCGGCGCGGCCGTGCCGCGTAGCAGACTTCGAATTTTTTTTTCGTTGCTCAGAAAATCAATCCAATTGCATACCCATACATACATGGAATCATAATAATCGATAATTAGCACAAGGTTAGGCTTTGATACCACTGTTAGGTTTGTATATAACGCGAACATGCAATCAAATTACATAAATAATGCGAAAGCGCGATAAAACAGATTTTAAAATTTTCATACAAACCATCACCATGATCATCCATGTGCTCAATTATCAATTAAACGAAAGAGATAAAGTATGAGAATCATACCTTTGTAGAACCATGCTTCCACAGGTACGAGTTCACCTCCAAATCCTTCGCGTTCTCCTTGAATTTCACCAATGAGATTCTTTCCTTTGATCAACGTTAGCCACCCAAGTGTTTGGCCTCTAGAGGTGATCCACCAAGGAATAATAGTTATTCAAGAAGATGGGTGTTGGCAAAACCCTAGTTTCTATCTCTATAGAAATTACAAGTACTCTCTCTCCAATTCTCATAGAAGAGTGTGTAAATTGTCTAACCCTAAATCATGATAAGACTCCTCTTATTTATAGATATAGGGAACCCTCCTAAACTATTTAGGATTAGGATTTTTATTTTAATTAAACTCCGTTAATTAATTGAACTCCTAATCCAATTAGGAATTCATGAGAGAGTACTTCTATTAATTAATTCCCAATCCCTATTAGGAATTAAATAATAGTAATAGTAATAATAATAATAATAAGACTCCTCTTATTAATTTATATTTAATATTTCTAAAATATTAAATAATAAATATTAAGCTATTTAATTTATTCTATCTCCATAGATTAAATTAAATACACTTAACTTATTATTACGATTATGTCATTTACTTCTTAAATAAATATTTTTCTTTTGCGGTGTGACCCTTTAGGTTCTCCATATTAAACCGGTTGTGAATAAATCAATTAGAACAATTCTAATCTTATTTAAATAAATAAATTAAACTATTTAATTTATTTAAATAAATAATATTTATTCTACAATGTTTGCCAAAATCTATACTAGCAAAAATACGCAAGTATACGCAGTCCACAAGTAATAAAGTGAAAGTAGAGTATCGTCCCACAGAGAAGAATTGATTCTACAATGACAAATTCCAAATTTAAATCAAATCAATTTTTAGTAAACAAATGGTTTTATATTTCTGAGGTTTTGAATTTAACTAATTAATTCTAAATTAAATTACTAACACTAGTTTGAAAACAGATTTGTAAAGACTTAAGACTACAACTTCACTTAATGCTTTATTTTACTTAACATGCTCCCCTTTGGATTATGCTAGTTATTCTAGATTGTTAACCAGGAACTCATCACTATTTATGATCATCTTTCAATGTTTCACAAACAACTTAACTTAAATCCACAATTGATAGATTCAAGTTAATCATCCTAAATAACTAACTCACTATATTTCTATGTGAATTACAATTAAAAAGGATTTAAAGCCCAAGTTCCCTATTTTGATTACATGCGGTGGGTGATAGGTATATCTCTATCCTAATCACAAATTATGAATTCCATCGACAGCAGAAGACACAATCACATGCTATTATGGTCAGTTCTACTTCTATACTTCATCTTTCAAATTCATATAGAATAACCCGGTAATTATTGGCCAGATAATTAAGTAATTCAGCACAAACCATAATAGACAATCCAAAAATAACTAATCATAATATTCAAAGAAACATGCTATTCAAAACTACGCATTAAGATCCATTATAGCCTTAAAAGAAATTTAGTTCATAAATAAACTAGAATTCATCATCCACAAGTTTAATAACATCAAAAAGTTTAGAATAGAGAGAAAAGAGAAGAAATACTGTAAGCAATCCTTCAATCTCTGTCCTGCTCCTCCTTGCTTTCTCCTTGTTCTCAACTTGCTTCAAGTCTTCTCTAATTGCTCCAAACTAGGGTTTCTAATAGATCATCCTCCCACAACCAACTAGAAAATAACTATTTATAGTATCTGATAAAAACCCTAATTAATTAATGAGAACCAAATCCAATTACACATCAAACTCTGTTTTAAAACACTAACAATTAACTCAGTCAACACGCACTAGCGCGCCCGCGCCAAGCCATAGTATAAACCCAGCGCGCTCGCGCAACACCCCAGCACAGATAGTCAACCTGACATCAAGCGCGCCCGCGCTGCCTCCCAATGTAAATCCTGCGCGCTCGCGCAGGTGCTCAGCAACTTGCAAAAGTTTCTTAACTTTCCTGCTTCAACACTCCATCCCCACCAGTGGCTTCCAAACCAGTCGGCTTTAGGGCACTAGGTGTTAAGACACCCCTAAGGATCTAATTACCCGAGTAACAAAGGCCACAGAACCTAACTAGTCAACGCATTTATTGTATTTTTGGATTTTTCTGATTGATGATTTTTTTTTTTAGCCTTTAAAAAGAAACCCCCAAACTCAGCTTTTACTCTACTTCAGCCTCATTGTAAATTTACCTAAAGTTTTTTTTTTTTTACCCAATTCTCATTTAAAAGTTAATTATGCAACACCTTGAACTTCAGCAGTCAAATTAATCAAATCATGTGCTATCCGATAACTCAAGTTAAGACAGGCATAATTATTCTTATGATCTCAATTATAACATTCCTAATGACTATCACACTGTCCACGTTAACACAATAAGACCAAACTCATCATTGGCCGAGTCAAAATCATACCAACTACTCACTTGGATTCATGCAACAAACTAAATGCACCACAAACTAACTTACATAAACACAACTCAAAGTAACTAACAGACAATAGACAAAACTATCATGCAAACACCAAATTAACTATCACCCCCCCAAACTCATGTTAGACAATGCCCTCATTGTAAAAATTAAAGCACAAGGGGAAAGAAAGAAACTCCCCTAAATAGCTGCATCATCATCTCCCGCAATAGGCTCGGGAGGAGTATCCGGTGGTGGGTATAAACTAACGGAACCAAAAGTGGGAAACTGGACCTGTACACCCAACTGATTGAATGTCTGTGCCAACGCTCCAGAAAAGTCTATAGAATATGTACGGAAATCTGCATGTAGAGCGTCCATCCTTCTTTGAAGACGACGCAGATCGCGTTCCCGGGGGGCATACATGGTAGGAGTCACTGGCATGGCAGCCCCTGCTCCATCCGCTCCTGCATCCTCCTCTTCTTCGTCAGCAACACTACCAGTAAGGAATCCAAGTCCTCGCGGATGAGACTCGCCACCATCCCAGACAACGTACTTCCGGATGTGATTATGATCAATATCCTTCATTGGCAGCAGTAAAGTCTCGTTGTCCCACGTAACCCCAGCTACTATGCAAAGACGACTGACAATTGAAGCATGCAGGATTTCGCCAGAGGTACTCCCTCGCATGGATCGCAACATGGACGAGTGAATGAGGGCTCCCACATCAATTAGTTTGCCCTTTAGAATTCCATATAACAGAATAGCGCGGTCTTTTGTAACGTCATTCATATGCCTCGTAGGAAGCATACTAGCACAGATAAAGCCATACCACGCCTTCGCGTACCGATTGAGAGCCATGTGTGGGAAATGGAGTTTCTGGGTAGTACCAACCTTAGTGGTCCACTGAGTATCTGGCTTGCACATCTCTGAAACAATCAAATCCAAATCAATATTCGCACGCTCATAAGCAAACCAGTCGGAACCATCTTCAGGGCGTGTTTGCAAATGGTACAGATCATTGATGGCTTTCTTATCATATCTCACTTCCTTGCCCCGCACATAAGAGATACCATTTTGTGTTTCCCGTGCGTTGGCATAGAATTCTCGAACGATTTCCATCGGGGCTGGCATAGGTGCTTCAACAAATAACGTCCAACCATGCCCCCTAATCTGTCGCTTTATCATCCCATCGTCGTCATCAGGCTTCAATCCTCTTTCTTGAACAAAATTCTTACCCAGCCATGCATCTAAATAATTATGTTGAGCGGAGAGATTGACAAACCGATGGGTGTCTAACACATCCCTTTCATCGACTTCTTCGTCTCTACTACTCGAAGAAGATACCACGCGAGTTCTCTTTGGAGCCATATCCCGTAGATGGTTAACGATTCGAATTCTAGGGTATGAAAGAAAGGAATTATTGGTAGAAACAAAATTTAGGTTTTGGGAATGTAGGACGTGATTACGTGAATGATTAAATAGTTGATCGGATTTGGTTTGGATTCAGGATAGGAAGAGATGAGGGGAAGTAGTAGTTCGAATATGAATAGGGTTCTGAAGAATGAAAGTCCAAGATGGAATAGGAATATAAGGTAGCTTCCGGGTCGGGTTCCAAGACTGGTTAAAAAAACTGGGTACTGATCGCGACGCGCCCGCGCAGTTTTGCAGCTTAACAGCGGCGCGCCCGCGCAGTTTGACAGTGTGGAGAAATTACAATCTGGGGAAGGGCGCGGGCTCGCTTTTCATCTTCATAATTTGAGCGCGGCCACGCTGAACTAGAAATCTGGAATTTCACTGTGAAGCTTGTCTAGATTATTTCTTCCTGTCCAAACCTTGATGTATGACCTGCAAGCAATAACAATTGAGTACAAAGCATCTAATTACGACAAGATAAAAAAAATAAAATAAAGACCTAAAAATCACAAAATTTAAACTAGAAAACAATTAAAATTAGGTTGCCTCCCAACTAGCGCTTGAATTAAAGTCTTTCAGCCTGACTAGTCCCTATTTCAATTTCAATCGGCAAGAGTGATCGAGGTTTTCTGGCGATCAACACCACCACCCCAATAATGTTTTAATCTTTGACCATTGACTTTAAATGACTTTTCCGGATTATTTGCAAAAACTTCAACGGCGCCATGAGGGAATGCTTGTTTGACGATAAAAGGACCTGACCACCGCGACTTGAGCTTCCCTGGAAATAACTTTAGTCTAGAATTGAATAAAAGCACTGCTTGTCCCGGCTCAAACGTCCTGTCGATGATTTTCCGATCATGCCACTTTTTGACTATTTCCTTGTAAAGCTTTGAATTCTCATATGCTTGTAACCGGAATTCATCGAGTTTGTTAAGCTGAAGTAGCCTCTTTTCCCCAGCTGCTGCGAGATCGAAGTTCAACTTTCTGATGGCCCAATATGCTTTGTGTTCCAGCTCAACCGGTAGGTGACACGCCTTTCCATATACTAATTGGTATGGTGACATGCCAATGGGCGTCTTATAAGCTGTTCGATAAGCCCAAAGTGCATCATCCAATTTTGCTGACCAATCTTTTCTATTTGATTGACGATTTTCTCCAGAATTCGTTTCACCTCTCTGTTTGAAACTTCGGCTTGACCACTGGTTTGGGGATGGTAAGCTGTAGCAATTCGGTGGTTTACCCCATACTTAGCTAAAAGAGCCGTGAAATACCTATTGCAAAAGTGACTCCCTTCATCACTGATAATTGCTCTTGGGGTGCCAAAACGTGTGAAGATATTTTTCTGCAGAAATTTAAGAACCACCTTGGCATCATTAGTCGGCAACGCACTTGCTTCCACCCATTTAGAGACATAGTCGACCGCCAAAAGGATGTAGAGGTTGTTAAAGGACGATGGGAATGGTCCCATAAAATCTATTCCCCAAACGTCAAAGACTTCAACTTCTAAAATGGCATTCAAAGGCATCTCATGACGCTTGGAAATATTTCCCACCCTTTGACATCTGTCACATCTTTGCACGAAGTGGTGGGCGTCCTTAAACAATGTTGGCCAGAAAAATCCTGCTTGCAACACCTTGGCTGCTGTCTTCTCGCCTCCGTAATGACCTCCATATAGTGAATCATGGCAATGATGTAAAATACTCTTTACTTCACTTTGTGGCACACACCGTCTAATCATCTGATCGGCACAATGTTTGAACGGGAACGGTTCATCCCACATGTATCTTTTTACATCATCTCAAACGGCCTTGACCAATCCGGTGCGACAATGACTGGCGTTGTGGTCAATTTCCTTTTCAACAATTCAAAAGCTGTAAAACACTCATCATCAAATTTAAAGGGAACATCTTTCTCCAATAGGCTACATAAAGGCTTAGAGATCTTAGAAAAGTCCTTTATGAATCTTCTATAAAATCCGGTATGTCCCAAGAAACTCCGTATTCCCTTGACTGTAGTTGGTGGAGGTAGATTTTCTATTGCCTCCAGCTTAGCCCGATCTACCTCTAACCCGTTTGATGACACCTTGTGCCCAAGAATTATCCCCTCTTGCACCATAAAGTGGCATTTTTCCTAGTTGAGCACTAAATTGGTCTCCACGTATCTTTTCAAAACCAGGACCAGATTTTCCAAGCAACTATCGAATGAGTCACCAAACACTGAAAAATCGTCCATGAATACCTCCATGTTAGGTTCAACCATATCTGAGAAAATAGCCATCATGCATCTTTGAAACGTCGCTGGTGCATTGCATAAGCCAAAAGACATCCTCCGAAAAGCGAAAGTGCCATAAGGACACGTGAAGGTAGTCTTTTCCTGATCTTCGGGGGCAATCACTATCTAATTATAACCTGAGTAACCATCCAATAAGTAATAGAACTCGTGCCCAGCCAGTCTATCTAACATTTGATCAATAAAGGGTAGAGGAAAGTGATCCTTGCGGGTTGCCTTGTTTAATTTCCTGTAATCCATACAAACCCTCCATCCAGTCACTGTCCTTGTCGGTATCAATTCATTATTCTCGTTTTCGACAACCGTCATACCACCCTTTTTAGGCACGCACTGAACTGGACTCACCCAACTGCTATCGGAGATGGGGTAAATGATACATGCATCAAGCCACTTCAAAATTTCCTTTTTCACCACCTCTTTCATGATTGGGTTCAGCCTCCTTTGTTGCTCTATCGTTGGTTTGGCATCGTCTTCCAAAAGGATCTTGTGCATACAGAAAGATGGGCTAATTCCTTTTATGTCGGCGATGGTCCAACCAATGGCTGACTTGTATTCCCAGAGAACTCGAATCAACTTACTTTCCTGCAATTCATTAAGTACAGATGCAATAATAACAGGCAAAGTAAATGATTCACCCAAATAAGCATACCTCAGATGGCTCGGTAAAGGTTTAAGTTCAAGAGTAGGAGGTAGTTCAAGAGATGGCTTCAAGCGCTCTAAGGATTTGTCAGTAAGTTCCAAGGGTTCATAGGGGATCTGAAATTTGCGTACTCTCGGCACTGTATCTAAAATGTGAAGAAATTCCATCATCTCTTGGTCATCCATGTCAGCCTCCCCTAATAAAACAGATTCCAACGGATCCTCAGTCAATTTCCTCAAAAACTCGTCTTCCACCACTTTTTCTACCACATCCAACCGGAAACACTCTTCCTCATCCGTAGGAAATTTCATGGCTTTGAACACATTGAATGTCACTTCTTGGTCTTGCACCCTCATAGTCAATTCTCCTTTTTGCACATCTATAAGTGTTCTTCCCGTTGCCAAGAAAGGTCTCCCAAGTATGATAGGAATGTCTTTGTCCTCCTCATAGTCCAAAATAATGAAATCGGCTGGGAATATGAATTTGTCTACTTTTACCAAGATGTCTTCAACAATACCTCTAGGATATGTAACCGACCTGTCAGCTAGCTGAAGAGAGATGTTGGTCGGTTTGGTGCAGGTAGACCCAGCTGAACATATATCGATAACGGCATAAGGTTGATGCTCGCACCTAAATCACACAAACATCTGCTGATTGATAAGCTGCCAATAGTGCACAGAATAGTGAAACTACCTGGATCCTTCAGCTTCGGTGGCAACTTCTTCTGCAATATTGCACTACACTCTTCAGTCAATGCTACTGTTTCATAGTCCTCCAGCTTTTTCTTTCTTGACAAAATTCCTTTCATAAACTTGGCGTAGCTTGGCATCTGCTCTAAAGCCTCGGCAAACGGTATATTGATTTGCAGCTTCTTAAAGACTTCAAGGAATTTGGAGAATTGTTTATCTAATTTCTGCTTGTGAAATCTCTGAGGATATGGCATAGGAGGGTATACTTCTGCTTGCCTTGCTTTCTCCTTGTCTTTCTCCTCATTCTCTGTTTCCTTGTCTTTTCCTACCAATTTCTTTGCAGGATCTGGGACTGGGGATGGGCGCGGCCGTTCTGCCTCCCCTTGTATTTCAGGCGCGGCCGCGCTGCTCTGCTGGAGTTGCTTCACACTTCGAAGTGTTACAGCTTGACATTGTTCCTTACCATCTCTCTTCGGGTTAACCTCTGTATCACTTGGTAGTGTTCCTTGCGGTCGATTGTTCAATACTTGAGCCAACTGACCGAGCTGATTTTCCAGATTCCGAATTGACACCGCTTGGCTCTTCACATTCAAGTCTACCTGATTTATCAACTTATCTTGATCATTCATTCTTTTCTCCGATGCTGTGATAAATCTTGCCAAAGATTCTTCTAAATTGTGTTTTCTCTCTGCCTGTTGTGGAGCTTGGTTCTGAAAACCTAGGGGATTCTGTGATCTTGGAGCGGGATTTTGAACTTGAGTGTTATTGCTCCATGAGAAACCCAGATGATTCTTCCACCCCGGATTATATGCATTCTGATATGGCTATTGCGGTCGGTTGTAACTCCCCAAGTACTGTACAGATTCCGAATTAATAGCACAATAATCCGTCGGATGTGCACCTGCAAATAGCTCACACACATAAGCTGCTTGTTGGACCTTCGACTCTGCCAAGGCTTCAATTTTCTTAGACATAGCTGCCATCTGAGCTGTTAGTGCAGTGACCGCATCTACCTCCAAAACTCCAGCTACCTTTTGGTGATTCATCCTCGACGTCGGCCATTGATAGTTATTTGAAGCCATAGTTTCTAACAAGATGTAAGCTTCATCAAAATTCTTATCCATAAGTGCTCCCCCCGCAGCTGCATCTATAATTGTTCGAGTATTACTACTCAGCCCATTGTAGAATGTCTGGACTTGCAACCACTTGGGTAATGCATGATGTGGACATCTTCTCAATAACTCTTTGAACCTTTCCCAAGCCTCATACAGTGTCTCTCCATGACTTTGCTCAAAAGTGGAAATATCGTTTCTTAACTTAGCAGACTTAGCCGGCGGAAAGAATTTTGCTAGGAATTTCTGAGCCAAGTCTTCCCAAGTTGTGATGGACCCCGGTGGAAGTGAATGCAACCAACTCTTTGCTTTATCCCTTAGTGAAAACGGAAACAGACGTAGTCTCACCGCATCATTAGTTATATTGGGATATTTGAATGTATCACAAATCTCAAGAAAGCTAACCAAGTGTTCATTAGGATCATCGTTGGCTAATCCCCCAAACTTTACCGCATTCTGAATCATCTGAATTGTACCCGACTTGATCTCAAAGGAATTAGCCGTGATGGCTGGCCTCGTGATGCTTGACCTGATTTGATCAAGCTTAGGCATGGCATATTCCCTCAATGATTTCTGTTCTTCGTTAGCCATTTTTTCTTTCTCGATGGTCTCACGGCAAAACTTTCTCAACTTGCGTAACTTGTTTTCAAGATCGTCTTCACTCTACACAAGCTCTGGCTGCTTGGATCGGGTTTGCATAAACAAACCGAGATCACCTGAAATAGGAAGTAACAAGAAAAACAATGTTAACTAAAACTGAATTAATTAAATTTAAAGCTTGAAATTATAGACACAATTGTTCCCCGGCAACGGCGCCAAAAACTTGTTTGCCAAAATCTATACTAGCAAAAATACGCAAGTATACGCAGTCCACAAGTAATAAAGTGAAAGTAGAGTATCGTCCCACAGAGAAGAATTGATTCTACAATGACAAATTCCAAATTTAAATCAAATCAATTTTTAGTAAACAAATGGTTTTATATTTCTGAGGTTTTGAATTTAACTAATTAATTCTAAATTAAATTACTAACACTAGTTTGAGAACAGATTTTTAAAGACTTAAGACTACAACTTCACTTAATGCTTTATTTTACTTAACATGATCCCCTTTGGATTATGCTAGTTATTCTAGATTGTTACCCAGGAACTCATCACTATTTATGATCATCTTTCAATGTTTCACAAACAACTTAACTTAAATCCACAATTGATAGATTCAAGTTAATCATCCTAAATAACTAACTCACTATATTTCTATGTGAATTACAATTAAAAAGGATTTAAAGCCCAAGTTCCCTATTTTGATTACATGCGGTGATAGGTATATCTCTATCCTAATCACAAATTATGAATTCCATCGACAGCAGAAGACACAATCACATGCTATTATGGTCAGTTCTACTTCTATACTTCATCTTTCAAATTCATATAGAATAACCCGGTAATTATTGGCCAGATAATTAAGTAATTCAGCACAAACCATAATAGACAATCCAAAAATAACTAATCATAATATTCAAAGAAACATGCTATTCAAAACTACGCATTAAGATCCATTATAGCCTTAAAAGAAATTTAGTTCATAAATAAACTAGAATTCATCATCCACAAGTTTAATAACATCAAAAAGTTTAGAATAGAGAGAAAAGAGAAGAAATACTGTAAGCAATCCTTCAATCTCTGTCCTGCTCCTCCTTGCTTTCTCCTTGTTCTCAACTTGTTTCAAGTCTTCTCTAATTGCTCCAAACTAAGGTTTCTAATAGATCGTCCTCCCACAACCAACTAGAAAACAACTATTTATAGTATCTGATAAAAACCCTAATTAATTAAAGAGAACCAAATCCAATTACACATCAAACTCTGTTTTAAAACACTAACAATTAACTCAGTCAACACGCACTAGCGCGCCCGCGCCAAGCCACAGTATAAACCCAGCGCGCTCGCGCAACACCCCAGCACAGATAGTCAACCAGACATCAAGCGCACCCGCGCTGCCTCCCAATGTAAATCCTGCGCGCCCGCGCAGGTGCTCAGCAACTTGCAAAATTTTCTTAACTTTCCTGCTTCAACACTCCATCCCCACCACTTTGGTTCCAAATGCAAAGTGCCTACACAAACACAAAAAAAACACATGAAAAGTAACTACGACTTAAGGAAATTAACAATAGTGCAATCAAATGGTATCCAATTCGTAGGTATAAAACCTACTCATCATACAATAAGGGTAAGCCCCCTTAGCGATCAACGACTTTCCAGATAATATAGATTTCAACATTAATCATAAAATAACCTTTTAGTGAATAGTTACTATACAATTCAATCCTTCTACCATACAATGTCCCAATTAAATATAAGACATGGAATTACTGTCAAGTCTTATTTTATTTAATTATATGTATTTCGATTCTGAAATGCACAACTCTGATTAATGCAAATTAGAAACTCCTTTCTAAGTTCATTCTGCTTTGGCCAAAGACTTCTGAGTCATCATTTATCGAATCACATAGGACATTCTCTCCTTTTACTAGAAGTGGTAGATTCTTTGTTGATCATTCACCTATCTCCATGTATAACTTATTATACCCAATCATACCCTTTGATATACCCTCATGGTCTTAAGGGACATGTCAAAGTATAACTCATCATACACAAGATACTATGATGATCTCAAGTCCAAGGATCACTTGTACTACTATCACTAGAGAAATTCCTATTGACAGGCGAGTAAAATTCCATTAGGTATTCCTTAGCGAGCCACGTTCAGTGAACTTATTCTCTAATAAGCACCTACATACTTGCTTTAGTGTCTCCACACAAATGATTATGAGATCAATCATCCTCTTCATAAGAGCAAGCAACGTATATACTAATCTATCCGGATTCACTAATCCCCTTTTTAGTAATCCATCGATTAGGAACTATTTTAGTTTGTGAGCTATCTTGAATTTAGATCTCATTAGCATGATCACCATCATGATTCTAAAAGCATTGCTCAAAACTATCGGTTTATCACATTTAATATAACAGCACTATGTTGATAAAGTAAAATGCCTTTAATAATCGAATAAGATTACAAAGTATATGCAACATCATATCAAATATGATTGGCTTGCGTGCATACTACTTTCAATCTCCCACTTGCACTAAAGCCAATCGCCATGGTATCTAATACCCTTCTTCTCTAAGTGACGATCATCCTGCTGTTGGATAAAGCTTCAGTAGATGGATATGCAATGTTGTTCTCCATAGTCCACTATCTCTATAGTGACTTTTCCTCTTTCAATGATTCCACTAATCAAATGAAAGTGCCGCAACACATGTTTGAATCCAAGATGAGACTTAGGAACTATTCCTAGTTCTGTAATGAACTTTTCATCCAAACAATCAACTTCCAGCTTCATTTATAGCTATATACTTTGTCTTTGTCACTAAACCAATAACTCTTTGCTGTTTGGAACCTTTCCAATTCACTGCACCACCTTTCAAGGTAACGATTTACCATAAAGTGGATTAGTTATCGTCTTGGTCAGTCTGAAAAACTTGAGTCTGTTTAGCCCTCTAGTTTTAATTCAGACCCACCATGAATCATGATCACATCTTCAGTACCGGTTAAGTACTTAAAGGTGTTTATCACTGTCTTACAGTGATCTTCTCCAGAATATGACTGATCAACATCAAGCCTTGTATATTCATTGCATACATGATAGTAACTCATGCGATCTCTCTTTCAATTGGGGACAATTTTAGAGAGATACACTCCATGGCTCATCATCGTGAGACCTCTCTTGGAGTTTGCCATGCTAAACGCCTTTAGCATCAAATGAATATACGTTCCTTGGGTCAAGCTGAACATCCTTTTAAATCTATCTATATAGACTTATATCCCCAATTTATAGGATGCTCCTCCCAAGTCATTCATGGAGGAATGTTTAGACAATTTTATCTTTACTGATTGTAGCATTGGTGTGTTATTCCTTGTCAGTAGTATATCAACATATAATACCAAGAATGTCACAGCGCTCCCACTGACCCTTTTGTATACACTAGGTTCATTCCCGTTTTTGATAAAATCAAACTCTTTTGATTGTCTCATCAAAATGAATGTTCCATCTTTGAGAAGCTTGCTTCAATCCATCAATGGATCATTGTAGCTTAAAACACGATTTGCTTCAACCTTTGAAACAAATTCCTCTGGCTGTATCATACATACATTCTCCTCAAGTCTTCATTAAGGAAGGACGTCTCCACATCCATTTTGCCAGATTTCGTAATAAGCTGCAATTGCAAGTAAAATCCAAATGGACTTGAGCATTACCCAGTAATAACGTTTTATCACAGTCAACTCCTTGACTTGAAAAACCTTTTAAACAGGTCTGGTCTTATAGGTCTCCACCTTGCCATTTGCCACAGTCTTTCTCTTAAAAGACCCATATTCACACTTTGGGCACTATGCCTTTCGGTGGAGTAACCAAAGTCTATACTTGGTTCTTATACATGGAGTCCATTTTGGATTTCATGGCCATCTGCCATTTCTCTGAATATCTTCTACTCATAGCCTCATCGTATATAACTGGATCATCATCCTCTATGATGCGTACCTCATCATCATCCTCTATGATGAATCCATAACTCCCAGGTATCTTCGGTACTCTTCCAGATTTACGATTCGGTTGTGGTACAATAGGTCTATCTACAGGTTCCTCGGTTCGACTTAAAATGCTTTGTGGTTCTTGAACTCCTTCAAGATCTATTACCCTCCCACTAGCTCCTTCAATGATAAACACCTTTATCTAAGAAGGCAGCGTATAGGATTATAGTAATAATACCCTAAACTTTCTTTAGGATATCCCACAAGTCTGCACTTGTCAGATTTTGTCCCAAACTTATCTTTGAAACCTTTTCACATAAGCTGGACTACCCCTTATCTTAACATACTTAAGAATAGGAATCATCCCTACCATAACCTTTATGGAGTCTTAGGGCCATACTTTTGAGGTTACCTTATTTTGTAGATATCCAGCCGTTTCTAGGGTATAACCCAAGATGGATACTAGAATGTCGGTAAAAATCATTATGGACTGCACCATGTCCAACAAGGTACAATTTCTCCTTTTAGATACACCAATGAATTATTGCGTATCAGGAGGTTTCCATTATGAGAAAATACCATTTTGAGACGATCTAGAAACTCATTACACAAGTATTCTTTCCTCGATTTGATCAAAGAATCTTAATACTTTGTCAATATGTTTCACTTCTGAATTTTTTGAACATTTCAAATGATTCAGACTTGTATTTTATCAAATACACACATTCAACTCTTTGAATGATCATCTCCTTTTCTTTTACTAGTTTGTTCAATTTGCAAAATTATTTTTCATGTAAGTCAAGTTTACAAAGTCTATCAAGTAATCTTCCAGTTTCAAACAAAACATTATCATTATAAATAGAACAACAATTGTTCTTAAATATAATACCAGAACATTCCCTGTCCAACAACGAAAGTAATAATATTTCTAAAAAGAACTGGAACATAATAGCAACTTATTAACTTAATAAACTTGCCCATAGGCAATGCTAAACTATAAGTTCCTATGGTTAATGTAGCAACCTTTGCTGCATTCCCACACATAAGATTACATACTCTTTGTTTAGCTTTCTACTTCTGCTTAGTCTCTGCATTGGATTGCATATGTGAGAACTACAGCCGGTATCCAATACCCAAGTAGAACCTTGACTTATAGAAAAATTTATTTCAATTATGAACAAACCCATATCTGTAACCGAAGCTTCACTAAGCTTCAAAACGATGTGTACATCTCACACAAGTCTCGATTTAGGGAGACCTTCTTATTGGTTCATTAGTTCCTTCAAATTGTCAAAAAAAGAGGTGATTAGGAGTCATATAACTTCGTTCTAGTTTGACTAGCATCAAAAGGTGCAATCTCATCACTATCGCGTTCAAAACGATGTGTACATCTCACACAAGTCTTGATTTAGGGAGACCTTCGAATTGGTTCATTAGTTCCTTCAAATTGTCAAAGAAAGAGGTGATTAGGAGTCATATAACTTCGTTGTAGTTTGATTAGCATCTAAAGGAGCAATCTCATCACTATCGCGTTTAAAACGATGTGTACATCTCACACAAGTCTCGATTTTGGGAGGCCTTCTTATTGTTTCATTAGTTCCTTTAAATTGTCAAAGAAAGAGGTGACTAGGAGTCGTATTATTTCGTTCTAGTTTGATTAGCATCTAAAGGATCAATATCATCACTATGGCGTTCAAAACAATGTGTACATCTCACACAAGTCTCGATTTATGGAGGCCGTCTTATTGGTTCATTAATTCCTTCAAATTATCACAGAAAGAGGTAATTAGGAGTCTTATTACTTCGTTCTAGTTTGATTAGCATCAGTAGGAGCAATCGCATCACTATTGCGTTCAAAACAATGTGTACATCTCACACAAGTCTTGATTTAGGGAGACCTTCTTATTGGTTCATTAGTTCCTTCAATTTATCAAAGAAAGAGGTGATTAGGAGTCTTATTACTTTGTTCTAGTTTGACTAGCATCAAACGCTGTAATCTCATCACTATCGCGTTCAAAACGATGTGTACATCTCACACAAGTCTTGATTTAGGGAGACCTTCGAATTGGTTCATTAGTTCCTTCAAATTGTCAAAGAAAGAGGTGATTAGGAGTCATATTTCTTTGTTCTAGTTTGATTAGCATCTAAAGGAGCAATCTCATCACTATCGCGTTCAAAACGATGTGTATATCTCACACAAGTCTCGATTTAGGGAAGCCTTCTTATTGTTTCGTTAGTTTACTTCAAATTGTCAAAGAAAGCGGTGATTTGGAGTTTTATTACTTCGTTCTAGTTTGATTAGCATCATAAGGAGCAATCTCATCACCATCGCGTTCAAAACGATGTGTACATCTCACACAAGTCTCGATTTAGGGAGACCTTCATATTGTTTCGTTAGTTTCCTTCAAATTGTCAAAAAAAAGAGGTGATTAGGAGTCTTATTACTTCGTTCTAGTTTGATTAATATCACAAGGAACAATCTCATCACTATCGCGTTCAAAACGATGTGTACATCTCACACAAGTCTCGATTTAGGGAGACCTTCTTATTGGTTCATTAGTTCCTTCAAATTGTCAAAGAAAGAGGTGATTAGGAGTCATATAACTTCGTTCTAGTTTGACTAGCATCAAAAGGTGCAATCTCATCACTATCGCGTTCAAAACGATGTGTACATCTCACACAAGTCTTGATTTAGGGAGACCTTCGAATTGGTTCATTAGTTCCTTCAAATTGTCAAAGAAATAGGTGATTAGGAGTCATATAACTTCGTTGTAGTTTGATTAGCATCTAAAGGAGCAATCTAATCACTATCGCGTTCAAAATGATGTGTACATCTCACACAAGTCTCGATTTTGGGAAGCCTTCTTATTGTTTCATTAGTTCCTTTAAATTGTCAAAGAAAGAGGTGATTAGGAGTCGTATTATTTCATTCTAGTTTGATTAGCATCTAAAGGATCAATATCATCACTATGGCGTTCAAAACAATGTGTACATCTCACACAAGTCTCGATTTAGGGAGGCCTTCTTATTGGTTCATTAATTCCTTCAAATTATCACAGAAAGAGGTAATTAGGAGTCTTATTACTTCGTTCTAGTTTGATTAGCATCAATAGGAGCAATCGCATCACTATCGCGTTCAAAACAATGTGTACATCTCACACAAGTATTGATTTAGGGAGACCTTCTTATTGGTTCATTAGTTCCTTCAATTTATCAAAGAAAGAGGTGATTAGGAGTCTTATTACTTTGTTCTAGTTTGACTAGCATCAAACGTTGTAATCTCATCACTATCGCGTTCAAAACGATGTGTACATCTCACACAAGTCTTGATTTAGGGAGACCTTCGAATTGGTTCATTAGTTCATTCAAATTGTCAAAGAAAGAGGTGATTAGGAGTCATATTACTTTGTTCTAGTTTGATTAGCATCTCAAGGAGCAATCTCATCACTATCGCGTTCAAAACGATGTGTACATCTCACACAAGTCTCGATTTAGGGAGACCGTCATATTATTTCGTTAGTTTCCTTCAAATTGTCAAAAAGAGAGGTGATTAGGAGTCTTATTACTTCGTTCTAGTTTGATTAACATCACAAGGAGCAATCTCATCACTATCGCGTTCAAAACGATGTGTACATCTCACATAAGTCTTGATTTTGGGAGACCTTCTTATTGGTTCATTAGTTCCTTCAAATTGTCAAAGAAAGAGGTGATTAGGAGTCATATTACTTTGTTCTAGTTTGATTAGCATCTAAAGGATCAATCTCATCACTATCGCGTTGAAAACGTTGTGTACTTCTCACACAAGTCTCGATTTAGGGAGACCTTCTTATTGTTTCGTTAGTTTTCTTCAAATTATCAAAGAAAGAGGTGATTAGGAGTCTTATTACTTCGTTCTAGTTTGATTAGCATCAGAAGGAATAATCTCATCACTATCGCGTTCAAAACGATGTGTACATCTCACACAAGTCTTGATTTTAGGAGACCTTCTTATTGGTTCATCAGTTCCTTAAAATTGTCAAAGAAAGAGGTGATTAGGAGTCATATTATTTCGTTCTAGTTTGATTAGGATCGGAAGGAGCAATCTCATCACTATCGCGTTCAAAACGATGTATACATCTCACATAAGTCTAGATTTAGGAAACCTTCTTATTGGTTCATTAGTTCCTTTAAATTGTCAAAAAAAGAGGCGATTAGGAGTCATATTACTTCGTTCTAGTTTGATTAGCATCTAAAGGAGCAATCTCATCACTATCGCGTTCAAAACGATGTGTACATCTCACACAAGTCATTATTTAGAGAGACCTTCGTATTGGTTCATTAGTTCGTTCAAATTCTCAAAGAAAGAGGTGATTAGGAGTCCTATTACCTCGTTCTAGTTTGAGTAACATCAAAATGAGCAATCCAATCACTATGGCATCAAAACGATGTGTACATCTCACACAAGTCTCGATTTAGGGAGACCTTCTTATTGTTTCGTTAGTTTCCTTTAAATTGTCAAAAAAATAGGTGATTAGGAGTTTTATTACTTCGTTCTAGTTTGATTAACATCAGAAGGAGCAATCTCATCACTAACGTGTTCAAAACGATGTGTACATCTCACACAACTCTCGATTTAGGGAAGCCTTCTTATTGATTCGTTAGTTTCCTTCAAATTGTCAAAGAAACAGGTGATTAGGAGTCTTATTACTTCGTTCTAGTTTGATTAGAATTAGAAGGAGCAATCTCATCACTAACGCGTTCAAAACGATGTGTACATCTCACACAACTCTCGATTTAGGGAAGCCTTCTTATTGTTTCGTTAGTTTCCTTCAAATTGTCAAAGAAAGAGGTGATTAGGAGTCTTATTACTTCGTTCTAGTTTGATAAGCATCAGAAGGAGCAATCTCATCACTATGTCGTTCAAAACGATGTGTACATCTCACACAAGTCTCGATTTAGGGAAGCCTTCTTATTGTTTTGTTAGTTTCCTTCAAATTATCAAAGAAAGAGGCGATTAGGAGTCTTATTACTTCGTTCTAGTTTGATTAGCATCAGAAGGAGCAATCTCATCACTATCGCGTTCAAAACAATGTGTACATCTCACACAAGTCTTGATTTAGGGAAGCCTTCTTATTGTTTCGTTCCTTTCCTTCTAATTATCAAAGAAAGAGGTGATTAGGAGTCTTATTACTTCGTTCTAGTTTGATTAGCATCAGAAGGAGCAATCTCATAACTATCGCGTTCAAAAGAATGTGTACATCTCACACAAGTCTCGATTTAGGGAGACATTCTTATTGTTTCGTTAGTTTATTTCAAATTGTCAAAGAAAGAGGTGATTAGGAGTCCTATTACCTCGTTCTAGTTTGAGTAACATCAAAATGAGCAATCCAATCACTATGGCGTCAAAACGATGTTTACATCTCACACAAGTCTCGATTTAAGGAGACCTTCTTATTGTTTCGTTAGTTTCCTTTAAATTGTCAAAAAAAGGGGTAATTAGGAGTCTTATTGCTTCGTTCTAGTTTGATTAGCATCTAAAAGAGTAATCTCATCACTATCGCGTTCAAAACGATGTGTACATCTCACAAAAGTCTCGATTTAGGGAAGCCTTCTTATTGTTTCGTTAGTTTCCTTCAAATTGTCAAAGCAAGAGGTGATTAGGAGTTTTATTACTTCGTTCTAGTTTGATTAGCATCAGAAGGAGCAATCTCATCACTATCGCGTTTAAAACGATGTGTACATCTCACACAAGTCTTGATTTTGGGAGAGCTTCTTATTGGTTCATTAGTTCCTTCAAATTGTCAAAGAAAGAGGTGATTAGGAGTCATATTACTTCGTTCTAGTTTGATTAGCATCTAAAGGAGCAATCTCATCACTATCGCATTCAAAACGATGTGTACATGTCACACAAGTCTCGATTTAGGGAAGCCTTCGTATTGTTTCATTAGTTCCTTTAAATTTTCAATGAAAGAGGTGATTAGGAGTCGTATTACTTCGTTCTAGTTTGATTAGCATCTAAAGGAGCAATCTAATCACTATGACGTTCAAAACGATGTGTACATCTCACACAAGTCTCGATTTAGGGAGACCTTCTTATTGTTTCGTTAGTTTCCTTCAAATTGTCAAAGAAAGAGGTGATTAGGAGTCTTATTACTTCGTTCTAGTTTGATTAGCATCTAAAGGAGCAATCTCATCACTATCGCGTTCAAAACGATGTGTACATCTCACACAAGTCTCGATTTAGGGAGACCTTCTTATTGTTTCGTTAGTTTCCTTCAAATTGTCAAAGAAAGAGGTGATTAGGAGTCTTATTACTTCGTTCTAGTTTGACTAGCATCAAAAGGAGCAATCTCATCACTATCGCGTTCAAAACGATGTGTACATCTCACACAAGTCTCGATTTAGGGAAGCCTTCTTATTGTTTCGTTAGTTTCCTTCAAATTGTCAAAGAAAGAGGTGATTAGGAGTCTTATTACTTCGTTCTAGTTTGATTAGCATTAGAAGGAGCAATCTCATCACTATCGCGTTCAAAACGATGTGTACATCTCACACAAGTCTCGATTTAGGGAAGCCTTCTTATTGTTTCGTTAGTTTCCTTCAAATTGTCAAAGAAAGAGGTGATTAGGAGTCTTATTACTTCGTTCTAGTTTGATTAGCATCAGAAGGAGCAATCTCATCACTATCGCGTTCAAAACGATGTGTACATCTCACACAAGTCTCGATTTAGGGAGACCTTCTTATTGTTTCGTTAGTTTCCTTCAAATTGTCAAAGAAAGAGGTGATTAGGAGTCTTATTACTTCGTTCTAGTTTGATTAGCATCTAAAGGAGCAATCTCATCACTATCGCGTTCAAAACGATGTGTACATCTCACACAAGTCTCGATTTAGGGAAGCCTTCTTATTGTTTCGTTAGTTTCCTTCAAATTGTCAAAGAAAGAGGTGATTAGGAGTCTTATTACTTCGTTCTAGTTTGATTAGCATCAAAAGGAGCAATCTCATCACTATCGCGTTCAAAACGATGTGTACATCTCACACAAGTCTCGATTTAGGGAAGCCTTCTTATTGTTTCGTTAGTTTCCTTCAAATTGTCAAAGAAAGAGGTGATTAGGAGTCTTATTACTTCGTTCTAGTTTGATTAGCATCAAAAGGAGCAATCTCATCACTATCGCGTTCAAAACGATGTGTACATCTCACACAAGTCTCGATTTAGGGAGACCTTCTTATTGTTTCGTTAGTTTCCTTCAAATTGTCAAAGAAAGAGGTGATTAGGAGTCTTATTACTTCGTTCTAGTTTGATTAGCATCTAAAGGAGCAATCTCATCACTATCGCGTTCAAAACGATGTGTACATCTCACACAAGTCTCGATTTAGGGAAGCCTTCTTATTGTTTCGTTAGTTTCCTTCAAATTGTCAAAGAAAGAGGTGATTAGGAGTCTTATTACTTCGTTCTAGTTTGATTAGCATCTAAAGGAGCAATCTCATCACTATCGCGTTCAAAACGATGTGTACATCTCACACAAGTCTCGATTTAGGGAGACCTTCTTATTGTTTCGTTAGTTTCCTTCAAATTGTCAAAGAAAGAGGTGATTAGGAGTCTTATTACTTCGTTCTAGTTTGATTAGCATCTAAAGGAGCAATCTCATCACTATCGCGTTCAAAACGATGTGTACATCTCACACAAGTCTCGATTTAGGGAGACCTTCTTATTGTTTCGTTAGTTTCCTTCAAATTGTCAAAGAAAGAGGTGATTAGGAGTCTTATTACTTCGTTCTAGTTTGATTAGCATCTAAAGGAGCAATCTCATCACTATCGCGTTCAAAACGATGTGTACATCTCACACAAGTCTCGATTTAGGGAAGCCTTCTTATTGTTTCGTTAGTTTCCTTCAAATTGTCAAAGAAAGAGGTGATTAGGAGTCTTATTACTTCGTTCTAGTTTGATTAGCATCTAAAGGAGCAATCTCATCACTATCGCGTTCAAAACGATGTGTACATCTCACACAAGTCTCGATTTAGGGAGACCTTCTTATTGTTTCGTTAGTTTCCTTCAAATTGTCAAAGAAAGAGGTGATTAGGAGTCTTATTACTTCGTTCTAGTTTGATTAGCATCTAAAGGAGCAATCTCATCACTATCGCGTTCAAAACGATGTGTACATCTCACACAAGTCTCGATTTAGGGAGACCTTCTTATTGTTTCGTTAGTTTCCTTCAAATTGTCAAAGAAAGAGGTGATTAGGAGTCTTATTACTTCGTTCTAGTTTGATTAGCATCTAAAGGAGCAATCTCATCACTATCGCGTTCAAAACGATGTGTACATCTCACACAAGTCTCGATTTAGGGAGACCTTCTTATTGTTTCGTTAGTTTCCTTCAAATTGTCAAAGAAAGAGGTGATTAGGAGTCTTATTACTTCGTTCTAGTTTGATTAGCATCAGAAGGAGCAATCTCATCACTATCGCGTTCAAAACGATGTGTACATCTCACACAAGTCTCGATTTAGGGAGACCTTCTTATTGTTTCGTTAGTTTCCTTCAAATTGTCAAAGAAAGAGGTGATTAGGAGTCTTATTACTTCGTTCTAGTTTGATTAGCATCTAAAGGAGCAATCTCATCACTATCGCGTTCAAAACGATGTGTACATCTCACACAAGTCTCGATTTAGGGAGACCTTCTTATTGTTTCGTTAGTTTCCTTCAAATTGTCAAAGAAAGAGGTGATTAGGAGTCTTATTACTTCGTTCTAGTTTGATTAGCATCAAAAGCAGCAATCTCATCACTATCGCGTTCAAAACGATGTGTACATCTCACACAAGTCTCGATTTAGGGAGACCTTCTTATTGTTTCGTTAGTTTCCTTCAAATTGTCAAAGAAAGAGGTGATTAGGAGTCTTATTACTTCGTTCTAGTTTGATTAGCATCTAAAGGAGCAATCTCATCACTATCGCGTTCAAAACGATGTGTACATCTCACACAAGTCTCGATTTAGGGAGACCTTCTTATTGTTTCGTTAGTTTCCTTCAAATTGTCAAAGAAAGAGGTGATTAGGAGTCTTATTACTTCGTTCTAGTTTGATTAGCATCTAAAGGAGCAATCTCATCACTATCGCGTTCAAAACGATGTGTACATCTCACACAAGTCTTGATTTAGGGAAGCCTTCTTATTGTTTCGTTAGTTTCCTTCAAATTATCAAAGAAAGAGGTGATTAGGAGTCTTATTACTTCGTTCTAGTTTGATTAGCAAGCATTAGAAGGAGCAATCTCATCACTATCGCGTTCAAAACGATGTGTACATCTCACACAAGTCTCGATTTAGGGAGACCTTCTAATTGTTTCGTTAGTTTCCTTCAAATTGTCAAAGAAAGAGGTGATTAGGAGTCTTATTACTTCGTTCTAGTTTGATTAGCATCTAAGGGAGCAATCTCATCACTATCGCGTTCAAAACGATGTGTACATCTCACACAAGTCTCGATTTAGGGAGACCTTCTTATTGTTTCGTTAGTTTCCTTCAAATTGTCAAAGAAAGAGGTGATTAGGAGTCTTATTACTTCGTTCTAGTTTGATTAGCATCTAAAGGAGCAATCTCATCACTATCGCGTTCAAAACGATGTGTACATCTCACACAAGTCTCGATTTAGGGAGACCTTCTTATTGTTTCGTTAGTTTCCTTCAAATTGTCAAAGAAAGAGGTGATTAGGAGTCTTATTACTTCGTTCTAGTTTGATTAGCATCAAAAGCAGCAATCTCATCACTATCGCGTTCAAAACGATGTGTACATCTCACACAAGTCTCGATTTAGGGAGACCTTCTTATTGTTTCGTTAGTTTCCTTCAAATTGTCAAAGAAAGAGGTGATTAGGAGTCATATTACTTCGTTCTAGTTTGATTAGCATCTAAAGGAGCAATCTCATCACTATCGCGTTCAAAACGATGTGTACATCTCACACAAGTCTCGATTTAAGGAGACTTTCTTATTTTTCGTTAGTTTCCTTCAAATTGTCAAAGAAAGAGGTGATTAGGAGTCTTATTACTTCGTTCTAGTTTGATTAGCATCAAAAGCAGCAATCTCATCACTATCGCGTTCAAAACGATGTGTACATCTCACACAAGTCTCGATTTAGGGAGACCTTCTTATTGTTTCGTTAGTTTCCTTCAAATTGTCAAAGAAAGAGGTGATTAGGAGTCTTATTACTTCGTTCTAGTTTGATTAGCATCTAAAGGAGCAATCTCATCACTATCGCGTTCAAAACGATGTGTACATCTCACACAAGTCTCGATTTAGGGAGACCTTCTTATTGTTTCGTTAGTTTCCTTCAAATTGTCAAAGAAAGAGGTGATTAGGAGTCTTATTACTTCGTTCTAGTTTGATTAGCATCTAAAGGAGCAATCTCATCACTATCGCGTTCAAAACGATGTGTACATCTCACACAAGTCTCGATTTAGGGAGACCTTCTTATTGGTTCGTTAGTTTCCTTCAAATTGTCAAAGAAAGAGGTGATTAGGAGTCTTATTACTTCGTTCTAGTTTGATTAGCATCTAAAGGAGCAATCTCATCACTATCGCGTTCAAAACGATGTGTACATCTCACACAAGTCTCGATTTAGGGAGACCTTCTTATTGTTTCGTTAGTTTCCTTCAAATTGTCAAAGAAAGAGGTGATTAGGAGTCTTATTACTTCGTTCTAGTTTGATTAGCATCAAAAGCAGCAATCTCATCACTATCGCGTTCAAAACGATGTGTACATCTCACACAAGTCTCGATTTAGGGAGACCTTCTTATTGTTTCGTTAGTTTCCTTCAAATTGTCAAAGAAAGAGGTGATTAGGAGTCTTATTACTTCGTTCTAGTTTGATTAGCATCTAAAGGAGCAATCTCATCACTATCGCGTTCAAAACGATGTGTACATCTCACACAAGTCTCGATTTAGGGAAGCCTTCTTATTGTTTCGTTAGTTTCCTTCAAATTGTCAAAGAAAGAGGTGATTAGGAGTCTTATTACTTCGTTCTAGTTTGATTAGCATCTAAAGGAGCAATCTCATCACTATCGCGTTCAAAACGATGTGTACATCTCACACAAGTCTCGATTTAGGAAGACCTTCTTATTGTTTCGTTAGTTTCCTTCAAATTGTCAAAGAAAGAGGTGATTAGGAGTCTTATTACTTCGTTCTAGTTTGATTAGCATCTAAAGGAGCAATCTCATCACTATCGCGTTCAAAACGATGTGTACATCTCACACAAGTCTCGATTTAGGGAAGCCTTCTTATTGTTTCGTTAGTTTCCTTCAAATTGTCAAAGAAAGAGGTGATTAGGAGTCTTATTACTTCGTTCTAGTTTGATTAGCATCTAAAGGAGCAATCTCATCACTATCGCGTTCAAAACGATGTGTACATCTCACACAAGTCTCGATTTAGGGAGACCTTCTTATTGTTTCGTTAGTTTCCTTCAAATTGTCAAAGAAAGAGGTGATTAGGAGTCTTATTACTTCGTTCTAGTTTGATTAGCATCTAAAGGAGCAATCTCATCACTATCGCGTTCAAAAACGATGTGTACATCTCACACAAGTCTCGATTTAGGGAGACCTTCTTATTGTTTCGTTAGTTTCCTTCAAATTGTCAAAGAAAGAGGTGATTAGGAGTCTTATTACTTCGTTCTAGTTTGATTAGCATCTAAAGGAGCAATCTCATCACTATCGCGTTCAAAACGATGTGTACATCTCACACAAGTCTCGATTTAGGGAAGCCTTCTTATTGTTTCGTTAGTTTCCTTCAAATTGTCAAAGAAAGAGGTGATTAGGAGTCTTATTACTTCGTTCTAGTTTGATTAGCATCTAAAGGAGCAATCTCATCACTATCGCGTTCAAAACGATGTGTACATCTCACACAAGTCTCGATTTAGGAAGACCTTCTTATTGTTTCGTTAGTTTCCTTCAAATTGTCAAAGAAAGAGGTGATTAGGAGTCTTATTACTTCGTTCTAGTTTGATTAGCATCTAAAGGAGCAATCTCATCACTATCGCGTTCAAAACGATGTGTACATCTCACACAAGTCTCGATTTAGGGAAGCCTTCTTATTGTTTCGTTAGTTTCCTTCAAATTGTCAAAGAAAGAGGTGATTAGGAGTCTTATTACTTCGTTCTAGTTTGATTAGCATCTAAAGGAGCAATCTCATCACTATCGCGTTCAAAACGATGTGTACATCTCACACAAGTCTCGATTTAGGGAGACCTTCTTATTGTTTCGTTAGTTTCCTTCAAATTGTCAAAGAAAGAGGTGATTAGGAGTCTTATTACTTCGTTCTAGTTTGATTAGCATCTAAAGGAGCAATCTCATCACTATCGCGTTCAAAACGATGTGTACATCTCACACAAGTCTCGATTTAGGGAGACCTTCTTATTGTTTCGTTAGTTTCCTTCAAATTGTCAAAGAAAGAGGTGATTAGGAGTCTTATTACTTCGTTCTAGTTTGATTAGCATCTAAAGGAGCAATCTCATCACTATCGCGTTCAAAACGATGTGTACATCTCACACAAGTCTCGATTTAGGGAAGCCTTCTTATTGTTTCGTTAGTTTCCTTCAAATTGTCAAAGAAAGAGGTGATTAGGAGTCTTATTACTTCGTTCTAGTTTGATTAGCATCTAAAGGAGCAATCTCATCACTATCGCGTTCAAAACGATGTGTACATCTCACACAAGTCTCGATTTAGGGAGACCTTCTTATTGTTTCGTTAGTTTCCTTCAAATTGTCAAAGAAAGAGGTGATTAGGAGTCTTATTACTTCGTTCTAGTTTGATTAGCATCTAAAGGAGCAATCTCATCACTATCGCGTTCAAAACGATGTGTACATCTCACACAAGTCTCGATTTAGGGAGACCTTCTTATTGTTTCGTTAGTTTCCTTCAAATTGTCAAAGAAAGAGGTGATTAGGAGTCTTATTACTTCGTTCTAGTTTGATTAGCATCTAAAGGAGCAATCTCATCACTATCGCGTTCAAAACGATGTGTACATCTCACACAAGTCTCGATTTAGGGAGACCTTCTTATTGTTTCGTTAGTTTCCTTCAAATTGTCAAAGAAAGAGGTGATTAGGAGTCTTATTACTTCGTTCTAGTTTGATTAGCATCAAAAGCAGCAATCTCATCACTATCGCGTTCAAAACGATGTGTACATCTCACACAAGTCTCGATTTAGGGAGACCTTCTTATTGTTTCGTTAGTTTCCTTCAAATTGTCAAAGAAAGAGGTGATTAGGAGTCTCATTACTTCGTTCTAGTTTGATTAGCATCTAAAGGAGCAATCTCATCACTATCGCGTTCAAAACGATGTGTACATCTCACACAAGGCTCGATTTAGGGAGCCTTCTTATTGTTTCGTTAGTTTCCTTCAAATTGTCAAAGAAAGAGGTGATTAGGAGTCTCATTACTTCGTTCTAGTTTGATTAGCATCTAAAGGAGCAATCTCATCACTATCGCGTTCAAAACGATGTGTACATCACACACAAGTCTCAATTTAGGGAGACCTTCTTATTGTTTCGTTAGTTTCCTTCAAATTGTCAAAGAAAGAGGTGATTAGGAGTCTTATTACTTCGTTCTAGTTTGATTAGCATCTAAAGGAGCAACCTCATCACTATCGCGTTCAAAACGATGTGTACATCTCACACAAGTCTCGATTTAGGGAGACCTTCTTATTGTTTCGTTAGTTTCCTTCAAATTGTCAAAGAAAGAGGTGATTAGGAGTCTTATTACTTCGTTCTAGTTTGATTAGCATCTAAAGGAGCAATCTCATCACTATCGCGTTCAAAACGATGTGTACATCTCACACAAGTCTCGATTTAGGGAAGCCTTCTTATTGTTTCGTTAGTTTCCTTCAAATTGTCAAAGAAAGAGGTGATTAGGAGTCTTATTACTTCGTTCTAGTTTGATTAGCATCAGAAGGAGCAATCT
The DNA here is from genome assembly GCA_034770075.1 of Aralia elata. Taxonomy (NCBI): domain Eukaryota; kingdom Viridiplantae; phylum Streptophyta; class Magnoliopsida; order Apiales; family Araliaceae; genus Aralia; species Aralia elata. Next base: position 48,358,171 of record CM068380.1, on the reverse strand, counting down.
CATCACTATCGCGTTCAAAACGATGTGTACATCTCACACAAGTCTCGATTTAGGGAAGCCTTCTTATTGTTTCGTTAGTTTCCTTCAAATTGTCAAAGAAAGAGGTGATTAGGAGTCTTATTACTTCGTTCTAGTTTGATTAGCATCTAAAGGAGCAATCTCATCACTATCGCGTTCAAAACGATGTGTACATCTCACACAAGTCTCGATTTAGGGAGACCTTCTTATTGTTTCGTTAGTTTCCTTCAAATTGTCAAAGAAAGAGGTGATTAGGAGTCTTATTACTTCGTTCTAGTTTGATTAGCATCAAAAGCAGCAATCTCATCACTATCGCGTTCAAAACGATGTGTACATCTCACACAAGTCTCGATTTAGGGAGACCTTCTTATCGGTTCATTAGTTCCTTCAAACTGTCAAAGAAAGAGGTGATTAGGAGTCTTATTACTTCGTTCTAGTTTGATTAGCATCTAAAGGAGCAATCTCATCACTATCGCGTTCAAAACGATGTGTACATCTCACACAAGTCTCGATTTAGGGAGACCTTCTTATTGTTTCGTTAGTTTCCTTCAAATTGTCAAAGAAAGAGGTGATTAGGAGTCTTATTACTTCGTTCTAGTTTGATTAGCATCAGAAGGAGCAATCTCATCACTATCGCGTTCAAAACGATGTGTACATCTCACACAAGTCTCGATTTAGGGAGACCTTCTTATTGTTTCGTTAGTTTCCTTCAAATTGTCAAAGAAAGAGGTGATTAGGAGTCTTATTACTTCGTTCTAGTTTGATTAGCATCTAAAGGAGCAATCTCATCACTATCGCGTTCAAAACGATGTGTACATCTCACACAAGTCTCGATTTAGGGAGACCTTCTTATTGTTTCGTTAGTTTCCTTCAAATTGTCAAAGAAAGAGGTGATTAGGAGTCTTATTACTTCGTTCTAGTTTGATTAGCATCTAAGGGAGCAATCTCATCACTATCGCGTTCAAAACGATGTGTACATCTCACACAAGTCTCGATTTAGGGAAGCCTTCTTATTGTTTCGTTAGTTTCCTTCAAATTATCAAAGAAAGAGGTGATTAGGAGTCTTATTACTTCGTTCTAGTTTGATTAGCATCAGAAGGAGCAATCTCATCACTATCGCGTTCAAAACGATGTGTACATCTCACACAAGTCTCGATTTAGGGAGACCTTCTTATTGTTTCGTTAGTTTCCTTCAAATTGTCAAAGAAAGAGGTGATTAGGAGTCTTATTACTTCGTTCTAGTTTGATTAGCATCTAAAGGAGCAATCTCATCACTATCGCGTTCAAAACGATGTGTACATCTCACACAAGTCTCGATTTAGGGAAGCCTTCTTATTGTTTCGTTAGTTTCCTTCAAATTGTCAAAGAAAGAGGTGATTAGGAGTCTTATTACTTCGTTCTAGTTTGATTAGCATCTAAAGGAGCAATCTCATCACTATCGCGTTCAAAACGATGTGTACATCTCACACAAGTCTCGATTTAGGGAGACCTTCTTATTGTTTCGTTAGTTTCCTTCAAATTGTCAAAGAAAGAGGTGATTAGGAGTCTTATTACTTCGTTCTAGTTTGATTAGCATCTAAAGGAGCAATCTCATCACTATCGCGTTCAAAACGATGTGTACATCTCACACAAGTCTCGATTTAGGGAGACCTTCTTATTGTTTCGTTAGTTTCCTTCAAATTGTCAAAGAAAGAGGTGATTAGGAGTCTTATTACTTCGTTCTAGTTTGATTAGCATCTAAAGGAGCAATCTCATCACTATCGCGTTCAAAACGATGTGTACATCTCACACAAGTCTCGATTTAGGGAAGCCTTCTTATTGTTTCGTTAGTTTCCTTCAAATTGTCAAAGAAAGAGGTGATTAGGAGTCTTATTACTTCGTTCTAGTTTGATTAGCATCAGAAGGAGCAATCTCATCACTATCGCGTTCAAAACGATGTGTACATCTCACACAAGTCTCGATTTAGGGAAGCCTTCTTATTGTTTCGTTAGTTTCCTTCAAATTGTCAAAGAAAGAGGTGATTAGGAGTCTTATTACTTCGTTCTAGTTTGATTAGCATCAGAAGGAGCAATCTCATCACTATCGCGTTCAAAACGATGTGTACATCTCACACAAGTCTCGATTTAGGGAAGCCTTCTTATTGTTTCGTTAGTTTCCTTCAAATTGTCAAAGAAAGAGGTGATTAGGAGTCTTATTACTTCGTTCTAGTTTGATTAGCATCTAAAGGAGCAATCTCATCACTATCGCGTTCAAAACGATGTGTACATCTCACACAAGTCTCGATTTAGGGAGACCTTCTTATTGTTTCGTTAGTTTCCTTCAAATTGTCAAAGAAAGAGGTGATTAGGAGTCTTATTATTTCGTTCTAGTTTGATTAGCATCTAAAGGAGCAATCTCATCACTATCGCGTTCAAAACGATGTGTACATCTCACACAAGTCTCGATTTAGGGAAGCCTTCTTATTGTTTCGTTAGTTTCCTTCAAATTGTCAAAGAAAGAGGTGATTAGGAGTCTTATTACTTCGTTCTAGTTTGATTAGCATCAGAAGGAGCAATCTCATCACTATCGCGTTCAAAACGATGTGTACATCTCACACAAGTCTCGATTTAGGGAAGCCTTCTTATTGTTTCGTTAGTTTCCTTCAAATTGTCAAAGAAAGAGGTGATTAGGAGTCTTATTACTTCGTTCTAGTTTGATTAGCATCTAAAGGAGCAATCTCATCACTATCGCGTTCAAAACGATGTGTACATCTCACACAAGTCTCGATTTAGGGAGACCTTCTTATTGTTTCGTTAGTTTCCTTCAAATTGTCAAAGAAAGAGGTGATTAGGAGTCTTATTACTTCGTTCTAGTTTGATTAGCATCTAAAGGAGCAATCTCATCACTATCGCGTTCAAAACGATGTGTACATCTCACACAAGTCTCGATTTAGGGAAGCCTTCTTATTGTTTCGTTAGTTTCCTTCAAATTGTCAAAGAAAGAGGTGATTAGGAGTCTTATTACTTCGTTCTAGTTTGATTAGCATCTAAAGGAGCAATCTCATCACTATCGCGTTCAAAACGATGTGTACATCTCACACAAGTCTCGATTTAGGGAGACCTTCTTATTGTTTCGTTAGTTTCCTTCAAATTGTCAAAGAAAGAGGTGATTAGGAGTCTTATTACTTCGTTCTAGTTTGATTAGCATCTAAAGGAGCAATCTCATCACTATCGCGTTCAAAACGATGTGTACATCTCACACAAGTCTCGATTTAGGGAGACCTTCTTATTGTTTCGTTAGTTTCCTTCAAATTGTCAAAGAAAGAGGTGATTAGGAGTCTTATTACTTCGTTCTAGTTTGATTAGCATCAGAAGGAGCAATCTCATCACTATCGCGTTCAAAACGATGTGTACATCTCACACAAGTCTCGATTTAGGGAGACCTTCTTATTGTTTCGTTAGTTTCCTTCAAATTGTCAAAGAAAGAGGTGATTAGGAGTCTTATTACTTCGTTCTAGTTTGATTAGCATCTAAAGGAGCAATCTCATCACTATCGCGTTCAAAACGATGTGTACATCTCACACAAGTCTCGATTTAGGGAGACCTTCTTATTGTTTCGTTAGTTTCCTTCAAATTGTCAAAGAAAGAGGTGATTAGGAGTCTTATTACTTCGTTCTAGTTTGACTAGCATCAAAAGGAGCAATCTCATCACTATCGCGTTCAAAACGATGTGTACATCTCACACAAGTCTCGATTTAGGGAAGCCTTCTTATTGTTTCGTTAGTTTCCTTCAAATTGTCAAAGAAAGAGGTGATTAGGAGTCTTATTACTTCGTTCTAGTTTGATTAGCATCAGAAGGAGCAATCTCATCACTATCGCGTTCAAAACGATGTGTACATCTCACACAAGTCTCGATTTAGGGAAGCCTTCTTATTGTTTCGTTAGTTTCCTTCAAATTGTCAAAGAAAGAGGTGATTAGGAGTCTTATTACTTCGTTCTAGTTTGATTAGCATCTAAAGGAGCAATCTCATCACTATCGCGTTCAAAACGATGTGTACATCTCACACAAGTCTCGATTTAGGGAGACCTTCTTATTGTTTCGTTAGTTTCCTTCAAATTGTCAAAGAAAGAGGTGATTAGGAGTCTTATTACTTCGTTCTAGTTTGATTAGCATCTAAAGGAGCAATCTCATCACTATCGCGTTCAAAACGATGTGTACATCTCACACAAGTCTCGATTTAGGGAAGCCTTCTTATTGTTTCGTTAGTTTCCTTCAAATTGTCAAAGAAAGAGGTGATTAGGAGTCTTATTACTTCGTTCTAGTTTGATTAGCATCTAAAGGAGCAATCTCATCACTATCGCCTTCAAAACGATGTGTACATCTCACACAAGTCTCGATTTAGGGAGACCTTCTTATTGTTTCGTTAGTTTCCTTCAAATTGTCAAAGAAAGAGGTGATTAGGAGTCTTATTACTTCGTTCTAGTTTGATTAGCATCAAAAGCAGCAATCTCATCACTATCGCGTTCAAAACGATGTGTACATCTCACACAAGTCTCGATTTAGGGAGACCTTCTTATTGTTTCGTTAGTTTCCTTCAAATTGTCAAAGAAAGAGGTGATTAGGAGTCTTATTACTTCGTTCTAGTTTGATTAGCATCTAAAGGAGCAATCTCATCACTATCGCGTTCAAAACGATGTGTACATCTCACACAAGTCTCGATTTAGGGAGACCTTCTTATTGTTTCGTTAGTTTCCTTCAAATTATCAAAGAAAGAGGTGATTAGGAGTCTTATTACTTCGTTCTAGTTTGATTAGCATCAGAAGGAGCAATCTCATCACTATCGCGTTCAAAACGATGTGTACATCTCACACAAGTCTCGATTTAGGGAAGCCTTCTTATTGTTTCGTTAGTTTCCTTCAAATTGTCAAAGAAAGAGGTGATTAGGAGTCTTATTACTTCGTTCTAGTTTGATTAGCATCAAAAGCAGCAATCTCATCACTATCGCGTTCAAAACGATGTGTACATCTCACACAAGTCTCGATTTAGGGAGACCTTCTTATTGTTTCGTTAGTTTCCTTCAAATTGTCAAAGAAAGAGGTGATTAGGAGTCTTATTACTTCGTTCTAGTTTGATTAGCATCAAAAGCAGCAATCTCATCACTATCGCGTTCAAAACGATGTGTACATCTCACACAAGTCTCGATTTAGGGAGACCTTCTTATTGTTTCGTTAGTTTCCTTCAAATTGTCAAAGAAAGAGGTGATTAGGAGTCTTATTACTTCGTTCTAGTTTGATTAGCATCTAAAGGAGCAATCTCATCACTATCGCGTTCAAAACGATGTGTACATCTCACACAAGTCTCGATTTAGGGAGACCTTCTTATTGTTTCGTTAGTTTCCTTCAAATTGTCAAAGAAAGAGGTGATTAGGAGTCTTATTACTTCGTTCTAGTTTGATTAGCATCAGAAGGAGCAATCTCATCACTATCGCGTTCAAAACGATGTGTACATCTCACACAAGTCTCGATTTAGGGAGACCTTCTTATTGTTTCGTTAGTTCCTTCAAATTGTCAAAGAAAGAGGTGATTAGGAGTCTTATTACTTCGTTCTAGTTTGATTAGCATCTAAAGGAGCAATCTCATCACTATCGCGTTCAAAACGATGTGTACATCTCACACAAGTCTCGATTTAGGGAGACCTTCTTATTGTTTCGTTAGTTTCCTTCAAATTGTCAAAGAAAGAGGTGATTAGGAGTCTTATTACTTCGTTCTAGTTTGATTAGCATCAAAAGGAGCAATCTCATCACTATCGCGTTCAAAACGATGTGTACATCTCACACAAGTCTCGATTTAGGGAAGCCTTCTTATTGTTTCGTTAGTTTCCTTCAAATTGTCAAAGAAAGAGGTGATTAGGAGTCTTATTACTTCGTTCTAGTTTGATTAGCATCAAAAGGAGCAATCTCATCACTATCGCGTTCAAAACGATGTGTACATCTCACACAAGTCTCGATTTAGGGAGACCTTCTTATTGTTTCGTTAGTTTCCTTCAAATTGTCAAAGAAAGAGGTGATTAGGAGTCTTATTACTTCGTTCTAGTTTGATTAGCATCAGAAGGAGCAATCTCATCACTATCGCGTTCAAAACGATGTGTACATCTCACACAAGTCTCGATTTAGGGAAGCCTTCTTATTGTTTCGTTAGTTTCCTTCAAATTGTCAAAGAAAGAGGTGATTAGGAGTCTTATTACTTCGTTCTAGTTTGATTAGCATCTAAAGGAGCAATCTCATCACTATCGCGTTCAAAACGATGTGTACATCTCACACAAGTCTCGATTTAGGGAGACCTTCTTATTGTTTCGTTAGTTTCCTTCAAATTGTCAAAGAAAGAGGTGATTAGGAGTCTTATTACTTCGTTCTAGTTTGATTAGCATCTAAAGGAGCAATCTCATCACTATCGCGTTCAAAACGATGTGTACATCTCACACAAGTCTCGATTTAGGGAAGCCTTCTTATTGTTTCGTTAGTTTCCTTCAAATTGTCAAAGAAAGAGGTGATTAGGAGTCTTATTACTTCGTTCTAGTTTGATTAGCATCTAAAGGAGCAATCTCATCACTATCGCGTTCAAAACGATGTGTACATCTCACACAAGTCTCGATTTAGGGAGACCTTCTTATTGTTTCGTTAGTTTCCTTCAAATTGTCAAAGAAAGAGGTGATTAGGAGTCTTATTACTTCGTTCTAGTTTGATTAGCATCTAAAGGAGCAATCTCATCACTATCGCGTTCAAAACGATGTGTACATCTCACACAAGTCTCGATTTAGGGAGACCTTCTTATTGTTTCGTTAGTTTCCTTCAAATTGTCAAAGAAAGAGGTGATTAGGAGTCTTATTACTTCGTTCTAGTTTGATTAGCATCTAAAGGAGCAATCTCATCACTATCGCGTTCAAAACGATGTGTACATCTCACACAAGTCTCGATTTAGGGAGACCTTCTTATTGTTTCGTTAGTTTCCTTCAAATTGTCAAAGAAAGAGGTGATTAGGAGTCTTATTACTTCGTTCTAGTTTGATTAGCATCAAAAGGAGCAATCTCATCACTATCGCGTTCAAAACGATGTGTACATCTCACACAAGTCTCGATTTAGGGAAGCCTTCTTATTGTTTCGTTAGTTTCCTTCAAATTGTCAAAGAAAGAGGTGATTAGGAGTCTTATTACTTCGTTCTAGTTTGATTAGCATCTAAAGGAGCAATCTCATCACTATCGCGTTCAAAACGATGTGTACATCTCACACAAGTCTCGATTTAGGGAGACCTTCTTATTGTTTCGTTAGTTTCCTTCAAATTGTCAAAGAAAGAGGTGATTAGGAGTCTTATTACTTCGTTCTAGTTTGATTAGCATCAGAAGGAGCAATCTCATCACTATCGCGTTCAAAACGATGTGTACATCTCACACAAGTCTCGATTTAGGGAAGCCTTCTTATTGTTTCGTTAGTTTCCTTCAAATTGTCAAAGAAAGAGGTGATTAGGAGTCTTATTACTTCGTTCTAGTTTGATTAGCATTAGAAGGAGCAATCTCATCACTATCGCGTTCAAAACGATGTGTACATCTCACACAAGTCTCGATTTAGGGAAGCCTTCTTATTGTTTCGTTAGTTTCCTTCAAATTGTCAAAGAAAGAGGTGATTAGGAGTCTTATTACTTCGTTCTAGTTTGATTAGCATCTAAAGGAGCAATCTCATCACTATCGCGTTCAAAACGATGTGTACATCTCACACAAGTCTCGATTTAGGGAGACCTTCTTATTGTTTCGTTAGTTTCCTTCAAATTGTCAAAGAAAGAGGTGATTAGGAGTCTTATTACTTCGTTCTAGTTTGATTAGCATCTAAAGGAGCAATCTCATCACTATCGCGTTCAAAACGATGTGTACATCTCACACAAGTCTCGATTTAGGGAAGCCTTCTTATTGTTTCGTTAGTTTCCTTCAAATTGTCAAAGAAAGAGGTGATTAGGAGTCTTATTACTTCGTTCTAGTTTGATTAGCATCTAAAGGAGCAATCTCATCACTATCGCGTTCAAAACGATGTGTACATCTCACACAAGTCTCGATTTAGGGAGACCTTCTTATTGTTTCGTTAGTTTCCTTCAAATTGTCAAAGAAAGAGGTGATTAGGAGTCTTATTACTTCGTTCTAGTTTGATTAGCATCAAAAGGAGCAATCTCATCACTATCGCGTTCAAAACGATGTGTACATCTCACACAAGTCTCGATTTAGGGAAGCCTTCTTATTGTTTCGTTAGTTTCCTTCAAATTGTCAAAGAAAGAGGTGATTAGGAGTCTTATTACTTCGTTCTAGTTTGATTAGCATCTAAAGGAGCAATCTCATCACTATCGCGTTCAAAACGATGTGTACATCTCACACAAGTCTCGATTTAGGGAGACCTTCTTATTGTTTCGTTAGTTTCCTTCAAATTGTCAAAGAAAGAGGTGATTAGGAGTCTTATTACTTCGTTCTAGTTTGATTAGCATCAGAAGGAGCAATCTCATCACTATCGCGTTCAAAACGATGTGTACATCTCACACAAGTCTCGATTTAGGGAAGCCTTCTTATTGTTTCGTTAGTTTCCTTCAAATTGTCAAAGAAAGAGGTGATTAGGAGTCTTATTACTTCGTTCTAGTTTGATTAGCATTTAGAAGGAGCAATCTCATCACTATCGCGTTCAAAACGATGTGTACATCTCACACAAGTCTCGATTTAGGGAAGCCTTCTTATTGTTTCGTTAGTTTCCTTCAAATTGTCAAAGAAAGAGGTGATTAGGAGTCTTATTACTTCGTTCTAGTTTGATTAGCATCTAAAGGAGCAATCTCATCACTATCGCGTTCAAAACGATGTGTACATCTCACACAAGTCTCGATTTAGGGAGACCTTCTTATTGTTTCGTTAGTTTCCTTCAAATTGTCAAAGAAAGAGGTGATTAGGAGTCTTATTACTTCGTTCTAGTTTGATTAGCATCTAAAGGAGCAATCTCATCACTATCGCGTTCAAAACGATGTGTACATCTCACACAAGTCTCGATTTAGGGAGACCTTCTTATTGTTTCGTTAGTTTCCTTCAAATTGTCAAAGAAAGAGGTGATTAGGAGTCTTATTACTTCGTTCTAGTTTGATTAGCATCAGAAGGAGCAATCTCATCACTATCGCGTTCAAAACGATGTGTACATCTCACACAAGTCTCGATTTAGGGAGACCTTCTTATTGTTTCGTTAGTTTCCTTCAAATTGTCAAAGAAAGAGGTGATTAGGAGTCTTATTACTTCGTTCTAGTTTGATTAGCATCAAAAGCAGCAATCTCATCACTATCGCGTTCAAAACGATGTGTACATCTCTCACAAGTCTCGATTTAGGGAGACCTTCTTATTGTTTCGTTAGTTCCCTTCAAATTGTCAAAGAAAGAGGTGATTCGGAGTCATATTACGTCGTTCTAGTTTGATTAGCATCTAAAGGAGCAATATCATCACTATCGCGTTCAAAACGATGTGTACATCTCACACAAGTCTCGATTTAGGGAGACCTTCTTATTGTTTCGTTAGTTTCCTTCAAATTGTCAAAGAAAGAGGTGATTAGGAGTCTTATTACTTCGTTCTAGTTTGATTAGCATCAGAAGGAGCAATCTCATCACTATCGCGTTCAAAACGATGTGTACATCTCACACAAGTCTCGATTTAGGGAAGCCTTCTTATTGTTTCGTTAGTTTCCTTCAAATTGTCAAAGAAAGAGGTGATTAGGAGTCTTATTACTTCGTTCTAGTTTGATTAGCATCAGAAGGAGCAATCTCATCACTATCGCGTTCAAAACGATGTGTACATCTCACACAAGTCTCGATTTAGGGAAGCCTTCTTATTGTTTCGTTAGTTTCCTTCAAATTGTCAAAGAAAGAGGTGATTAGGAGTCTTATTACTTCGTTCTAGTTTGATTAGCATCAGAAGGAGCAATCTCATCACTATCGCGTTCAAAACGATGTGTACATCTCACACAAGTCTCGATTTAGGGAGACCTTCTTATTGTTTCGTTAGTTTCCTTCAAATTGTCAAAGAAAGAGGTGATTAGGAGTCTTATTACTTCGTTCTAGTTTGATTAGCATCTAAAGGAGCAATCTCATCACTATCGCGTTCAAAACGATGTGTACATCTCACACAAGTCTCGATTTAGGGAGACCTTCTTATTGTTTCGTTAGTTTCCTTCAAATTATCAAAGAAAGAGGTGATTAGGAGTCTTATTACTTCGTTCTAGTTTGATTAGCATCAGAAGGAGCAATCTCATCACTATCGCGTTCAAAACGATGTGTACATCTCACACAAGTCTCGATTTAGGGAGACCTTCTTATTGTTTCGTTAGTTCCTTCAAATTGTCAAAGAAAGAGGTGATTAGGAGTCTTATTACTTCGTTCTAGTTTGATTAGCATCTAAAGGAGCAATCTCATCACTATCGCGTTCAAAACGATGTGTACATCTCACACAAGTCTCGATTTAGGGAGACCTTCTTATTGTTTCGTTAGTTTCCTTCAAATTGTCAAAGAAAGAGGTGATTAGGAGTCTTATTACTTCGTTCTAGTTTGATTAGCATCAGAAGGAGCAATCTCATCACTATCGCGTTCAAAACGATGTGTACATCTCACACAAGTCTCGATTTAGGGAAGCCTTCTTATTGTTTCGTTAGTTTCCTTCAAATTGTCAAAGAAAGAGGTGATTAGGAGTCTTATTACTTCGTTCTAGTTTGATTAGCATCAGAAGGAGCAATCTCATCACTATCGCGTTCAAAACGATGTGTACATCTCACACAAGTCTCGATTTAGGGAAGCCTTCTTATTGTTTCGTTAGTTTCCTTCAAATTGTCAAAGAAAGAGGTGATTAGGAGTCTTATTACTTCGTTCTAGTTTGATTAGCATCAGAAGGAGCAATCTCATCACTATCGCGTTCAAAACGATGTGTACATCTCACACAAGTCTCGATTTAGGGAGACCTTCTTATTGTTTCGTTAGTTTCCTTCAAATTGTCAAAGAAAGAGGTGATTAGGAGTCTTATTACTTCGTTCTAGTTTGATTAGCATCTAAAGGAGCAATCTCATCACTATCGCGTTCAAAACGATGTGTACATCTCACACAAGTCTCGATTTAGGGAGACCTTCTTATTGTTTCGTTAGTTTCCTTCAAATTGTCAAAGAAAGAGGTGATTAGGAGTCTTATTACTTCGTTCTAGTTTGATTAGCATCTAAAGGAGCAATCTCATCACTATCGCGTTCAAAACGATGTGTACATCTCACACAAGTCTCGATTTAGGGAGACCTTCTTATTGTTTCGTTAGTTTCCTTCAAATTGTCAAAGAAAGAGGTGATTAGGAGTCTTATTACTTCGTTCTAGTTTGATTAGCATCAGAAGGAGCAATCTCATCACTATCGCGTTCAAAACGATGTGTACATCTCACACAAGTCTCGATTTAGGGAAGCCTTCTTATTGTTTCGTTAGTTTCCTTCAAATTGTCAAAGAAAGAGGTGATTAGGAGTCTTATTACTTCGTTCTAGTTTGATTAGCATCAGAAGGAGCAATCTCATCACTATCGCGTTCAAAACGATGTGTACATCTCACACAAGTCTCGATTTAGGGAAGCCTTCTTATTGTTTCGTTAGTTTCCTTCAAATTGTCAAAGAAAGAGGTGATTAGGAGTCTTATTACTTCGTTCTAGTTTGATTAGCATCAGAAGGAGCAATCTCATCACTATCGCGTTCAAAACGATGTGTACATCTCACACAAGTCTCGATTTAGGGAGACCTTCTTATTGTTTCGTTAGTTTCCTTCAAATTGTCAAAGAAAGAGGTGATTAGGAGTCTTATTACTTCGTTCTAGTTTGATTAGCATCTAAAGGAGCAATCTCATCACTATCGCGTTCAAAACGATGTGTACATCTCACACAAGTCTCGATTTAGGGAAGCCTTCTTATTGTTTCGTTAGTTTCCTTCAAATTATCAAAGAAAGAGGTGATTAGGAGTCTTATTACTTCGTTCTAGTTTGATTAGCATCAGAAGGAGCAATCTCATCACTATCGCGTTCAAAACGATGTGTACATCTCACACAAGTCTCGATTTAGGGAGACCTTCTTATTGTTTCGTTAGTTTCCTTCAAATTGTCAAAGAAAGAGGTGATTAGGAGTCTTATTACTTCGTTCTAGTTTGATTAGCATCTAAAGGAGCAATCTCATCACTATCGCGTTCAAAACGATGTGTACATCTCACACAAGTCTCGATTTAGGGAGACCTTCTTATTGTTTCGTTAGTTTCCTTCAAATTGTCAAAGAAAGAGGTGATTAGGAGTCTTATTACTTCGTTCTAGTTTGATTAGCATCAGAAGGAGCAATCTCATCACTATCGCGTTCAAAACGATGTGTACATCTCACACAAGTCTCGATTTAGGGAAGCCTTCTTATTGTTTCGTTAGTTTCCTTCAAATTGTCAAAGAAAGAGGTGATTAGGAGTCTTATTACTTCGTTCTAGTTTGATTAGCATCAGAAGGAGCAATCTCATCACTATCGCGTTCAAAACGATGTGTACATCTCACACAAGTCTCGATTTAGGGAAGCCTTCTTATTGTTTCGTTAGTTTCCTTCAAATTATCAAAGAAAGAGGTGATTAGGAGTCTTATTACTTCGTTCTAGTTTGATTAGCATCAGAAGGAGCAATCTCATCACTATCGCGTTCAAAACGATGTGTACATCTCACACAAGTCTCGATTTAGGGAGACCTTCTTATTGTTTCGTTAGTTTCCTTCAAATTGTCAAAGAAAGAGGTGATTAGGAGTCTTATTACTTCGTTCTAGTTTGATTAGCATCAAAAGGAGCAATCTCATCACTATCGCGTTCAAAACGATGTGTACATCTCACACAAGTCTCGATTTAGGGAAGCCTTCTTATTGTTTCGTTAGTTTCCTTCAAATTGTCAAAGAAAGAGGTGATTAGGAGTCTTATTACTTCGTTCTAGTTTGATTAGCATCAGAAGGAGCAATCTCATCACTATCGCGTTCAAAACGATGTGTACATCTCACACAAGTCTCGATTTAGGGAGACCTTCTTATTGTTTCGTTAGTTTCCTTCAAATTGTCAAAGAAAGAGGTGATTAGGAGTCTTATTACTTCGTTCTAGTTTGATTAGCATCTAAAGGAGCAATCTCATCACTATCGCGTTCAAAACGATGTGTACATCTCACACAAGTCTCGATTTAGGGAGACCTTCTTATTGTTTCGTTAGTTTCCTTCAAATTGTCAAAGAAAGAGGTGATTAGGAGTCTTATTACTTCGTTCTAGTTTGATTAGCATCAGAAGGAGCAATCTCATCACTATCGCGTTCAAAACGATGTGTACATCTCACACAAGTCTCGATTTAGGGAAGCCTTCTTATTGTTTCGTTAGTTTCCTTCAAATTGTCAAAGAAAGAGGTGATTAGGAGTCTTATTACTTCGTTCTAGTTTGATTAGCATCAGAAGGAGCAATCTCATCACTATCGCGTTCAAAACGATGTGTACATCTCACACAAGTCTCGATTTAGGGAAGCCTTCTTATTGTTTCGTTAGTTTCCTTCAAATTGTCAAAGAAAGAGGTGATTAGGAGTCTTATTACTTCGTTCTAGTTTGATTAGCATCAGAAGGAGCAATCTCATCACTATCGCGTTCAAAACGATGTGTACATCTCACACAAGTCTCGATTTAGGGAGACCTTCTTATTGTTTCGTTAGTTTCCTTCAAATTGTCAAAGAAAGAGGTGATTAGGAGTCTTATTACTTCGTTCTAGTTTGATTAGCATCTAAAGGAGCAATATCATCACTATCGCGTTCAAAACGATGTGTACATCTCACACAAGTCTCGATTTAGGGAGACCTTCTTATTGTTTCGTTAGTTCCTTCAAATTGTCAAAGAAAGAGGTGATTAGGAGTCTTATTACTTCGTTCTAGTTTGATTAGCATCAAAAGCAGCAATCTCATCACTATCGCGTTCAAAACGATGTGTACATCTCACACAAGTCTCGATTTAGGGAGACCTTCTTATTGTTTCGTTAGTTTCCTTCAAATTGTCAAAGAAAGAGGTGATTAGGAGTCTTATTACTTCGTTCTAGTTTGATTAGCATCAGAAGGAGCAATCTCATCACTATCGCGTTCAAAACGATGTGTACATCTCACACAAGTCTCGATTTAGGGAGACCTTCTTATTGTTTCGTTAGTTTCCTTCAAATTGTCAAAGAAAGAGGTGATTAGGAGTCTTATTACTTCGTTCTAGTTTGATTAGCATTAGAAGGAGCAATCTCATCACTATCGCGTTCAAAACGATGTGTACATCTCACACAAGTCTCGATTTAGGGAAGCCTTCTTATTGTTTCGTTAGTTTCCTTCAAATTATCAAAGAAAGAGGTGATTAGGAGTCTTATTACTTCGTTCTAGTTTGATTAGCATCAGAAGGAGCAATCTCATCACTATCGCGTTCAAAACGATGTGTACATCTCACACAAGTCATTATTTAGAGAGACCTTCCTATTGGTTCATTAGTTCGTTCAAATTCTCAAAGAAATAGGTGATTAGGAGTCCTATTACTCGTTCTAGTTTGAGTAACATCAAAATGAGCAATCCAATCACTATGGCATTTAGTTTCCTTTAAATTGTCAAAAAAGAGGTGATTAGGAGTCTTATTACTTCGTTCTAGTTTGATTAGCATCAGAAGGGGCAATCTCATCACTATCGCGTTCAAAACGATGTGTACATCTCACACAAGTCTCGATTTAGGGAAGCCTTCTTATTGTTTCGTTAGTTTCCTTCAAATTGTCAAAGAAAGAGGTGATTAGGTGTCTTATTATTTCGTTCTAGTTTGTTGAGGCATCAAGAGTGGGGCTATCTCATCACTATCCGGTTCAAAACGGATGTGTACCTCTCACACAAGTCTAGATTTAGGGAAGCCTTCTTATTGTTTCGTTTAGTTTCCTTCAAATTGTCAAAGGAAAGAGTTGATTAGGAGTCTTATTATTTTCGTTCTAGTTCGAGTTGTAAGAATCAGAAGGAGCAATCTCATCACTATCGCGTTCAAAACGAAGTGGTACATCTCACCCCACAAGTCTCGGATTTAGGGAAGCCTTCTTATTGTTTCGTTAGTTTCCTTCAAAAGTATCAAAGAAAGAGGGTGAATTAGGATTCTTATTACTTCATTCTAGTGTGGATTAGCATCAGACGGAGCACTCTCATCACTATCGCGTTCAAAACGATGTGGAACATCTCACACCAAGTCTCGATTTAGGGAGACCTTCTTATTATTTTGTTCGTTTCCTTCAAGATTGTCCAAAGAAAGAGGTGATTAGGAGTCTTATTACTTTGTTCTGGATGGCACTAGCATCAAAAGGAGCAATCTCATCACCTATCGCGTTCAAAACGAATGTGTACATTTCTCACACGAAGTCTCGATTTAGGAAAGACCTTTCTTTACTGTGTTTCGTTAGTATCCTTCAAAATTATCAAAGAAAAGAGGTGATTAGGAGTTCTTATAACTTCGTTCTAGTTTTGGATTAGCATCAGAAGGAGCAAATATCATCCAACCTAATATTCGCCGTTAATTTCAAGAACAATGTGTACATCTCACACAAGTCATTATTTACAGAGACCCTTCTTATTGGTTCATTAGTCATGTTCAAATTCTCAAAGAAAGAGGTGATTAGGAATCCTATTACCTCGTTCTAGTTTGAGTAAACATAAAATGAGGCAATCCACATCACTATGGCATTTTAAAACGACCTTGTATATCTCGCACAAGTCTCGATTTAGGGAGACCCCTTCTTATTTGTTGTCGTTAGTTTCCTTTAAATTGTCAAAAAAAGAGGTGATTAGGAGTCTTATTACTTCGTTCTAGTTATGATTAGCCATCAGAAGGGGCAATCTCATCACTATCGCCCTTCAAAACGATGTGTTAACATCTCACACAAGTCTCGATTTAGGGAAGCCTTCTTATTGTTTCGTTAGTTTCCTGTCAAATTGTCAAAGAAAGAGGTGATTAGGAGCTCTTATTAACTTGTCGTTCTAGTTTGATAAGCATCAGAAGGAGAAATCTCATCACATATCGCCGTCAAAACGATGTGTACATCCTCAGCACAAAGTTCTCGATTCTAAGGGAAGCCTTCCTTATTGTTTCGTTTAGTTTCCTTCAAATTATCAAAGAAAGAACGGCGGTGGATTAGGAGTCTTATTACTCTTCGTTCTAGTTTGATTAGCATCAGAAGGAGCAATCTCAATCACTATCGCGTTCTTCAAAAACAATGTGTTAACATTCTCACACAAGTCTTGATTTAGGGGAGAACCTTCTTATTGGTTCATTAGTTTCCTTCAAATTGTCAAAGAAAGAAAGAGGTGATTAAAGAGTCATATATACTTCGTTCTAGTTTGATTAGCATCTCTAAAGGAGCAAAAAATCTTCATCACTATCAAGGCGTTTCAAAACAATGTGTTACATCTCACACAAAGTCAATTTTTTTAGAGAGATCCTTCCTTACTTGGTATCATTAGTTCGTTGCAAATTTCCTCAAAGAAAGAGGTGTGATTAGGAGTACCTATTACCAATCGTTCTAGTTTGAGTAATCATCAAAATGAGCAATCCAATTCATTATGGCATTAAAAGACGACGTATGTAGATCTCGTACAAGTCTCGATTTAGGGAGACCTTTCTTATTGTTTCGTTAGTTTTTTCCCTTTAAATTGTCAAAAAACAGAGTGGTGAATTGGAGGAGTCTTATTACTTCGTTCTGTACCACTATGAGTTAGTGATTTATGCCATCAGAAGGGGCAATCTCATCCACTATCGACAACGATAAATGCGTTCAAAAACGATGTGTTGTACATCTCACCACAAGTTTTCGATTTTAGGGAAGCCTTACTTATTGTTTTCGTTCGTTTCCTTCAAATAAGCTTGGTCAAAGAAAGAGGTGATTAGGGAGTTCTTATTACTTCGTTCTAGTTTGTATTAGCATCAGAAGGAGCAATCTCTATCACTATCCGCGTTCAAAAACGGATGTGTACCATCTCACCACACTAAGAAAAGTCTCGATTTAGGGGAAGCCTTCTTATTGTTTCGATAGTTTCCTATCAAATTATCAAAGAAAGAGGAGATTGATTAGGATTCTTATGTACTCTATCGTTCTAGTTTGGATTAGCTATCAGAAGGAGCAATCTAATCACTATCCGCCGGTTCAAAAACAATCGTGTAAAACAAAACACAAAAAATTCAAACACAAGTCTCGGATTTAGTGGAAAGCGCTTCTTATTGGTTTCGTTAGTTTTCCTTCAAATGTATCAAAAGAAAAGAGGTGATTAGGAGGTCTTATTACCTTCGTTCTGTCTAGTTTGATTAGCATCAGAAGGAGCAAATCTCATCACTATCGCGTTCAAAACAATGTGTACATCTCACACAAGTCCTTGATTTTAGGGAGACCTTCTTAAATTGTTTTCATTAGTTCCTTCAAATTGTCAAAGGAAAGAGGTTGATTAAGAGTCATATTACTTCGTTCTAGTTTGATTAGCCATCTATAAAGGAGCAAAATCTCAATCACTAATCGCGTTCAAAACAAGTGTTACATCTCACAACAAGTCATTATTATTAGAGAGGAACCTTTCCTATTGGTTCATTAGTTCGTTCAAATTCTCAAAGAAAGAGGTGATTAGGAGTCCTATTACCTCGTTCTAGTTTGAGTAAATCAAAATGATGGGCAATCCAAATCCACTTATGGCATTAAAACGACGTGTACAATCCTCGCACAAAGTCCTTCGATTTAGGGAGACCTTCTTATTGTTTCGTTAGTTCCTCCTTTAAATTGTCAAAAAGAGGATGATTTAAGAGTCTTACTTTACTTCGTTTCTAGTTTGATTAAGGCCATCAGAAAGGAGCAATCTCCATCCACTACTCTGGCGTTTCAAAACGATGTGTACATTCTCACACAAGTCTCGATTTTAGGGAAGCCTTCTTATTGGTTTCGTTAGTTTTCCTTTCAAATTGTCAAAGAAAGAGGTGATTAGGAGGTTCTTTATTTACTCTCGTTCTACGTTTGAATAAGCATCACACAAGGATCGCAATCTCATCACCTTATCGCGTTCAAAACGATGTGTTACATCTCACACACAGTCTCGATTTAGGGAAGCCTTCTTATTTGTTTCGTTTAGTTTTCCTTTCAAATTAAAAAAAAAAAAAAAATAAAAAAATCAAAGAAAGAGGTGATTAGGATTCTTATTACTTCATTTCTAGTTTGAATTAGCAATCAGAAGGAGCAATCTCATCACTATCGCGTTGCAAAACGATGTGTTACATCTCAACACTAAGGGTTTTTTCCCTTCAATTTTAGGGAGGACCATTCTTATTATTTTGTGTAGGTTTCCTTCAAATTGTCAAAGAAAGATGGTGATTAGGAGTCTTATTACTTTGTTCTGGTTAGACTAGCATCAAAAGGAAGCAATCTCAATCCACGTATCGCGTTCAAAACGATGTGTACATCTCATCACAAGTCTCGATTTAGGTAAGGCCCTTCTTACTGTTTCGTTAGTATCCTTCCAACATTATCAAAAGAAAGAGGTTGATTAGGAGTCTTTATAACTTCGTTCTTAGTTTGTATTAGCATCAGAAGGAGCAAACTCATCACATATCAGCGTTCAAAACCGATGGTGTACATCTCACACCAAGTCGTCGATTTAGGGAAGCCTTCTTATTGTTTCGTTAGTTTCCTTCAAATTGTCAAAGAAAGAGGTGTGATTTTGGAATAGTCTTATTTTACTTCGTTCTAGTTTGATTTAGCATTCAGGAAGGAGCCAGAAAAAAAAAAAATCAAAATTAATCTCCAATCACTATTCCACGCGTTCAAAACAGATGTTGTTACATCTAACACAAAAGTCTTAATTTTGGGGAGACCTTCTTATACTGGTTCATTAGTTTTTCCTTCCAAATTGGTCAAAAAAAAGAGGTGATTATGGAGTCATATTACTTCGTTCTAGTTTGATTAACATCTAAAGGAGCAATCTCATCACTATCGCGTTCAAAACGATGTGTACATCTCACACAAGTCTCGATTTAGGGAAGCCTTCGTATTGTTTCATTAGTTCCTTTAAATTGTCAAAGAAAGAGGTGATTAGGAGTAGTATTACTTCGTTCTAGTTTGATTAGCATCTAAAGGAGCAAACTCATCACTATCGCGTTCAAAACGATGTGTACATTTCACACAAGTCTCGATTTAGGGAGACCTTCTTATTGTTTCGTTAGTTTCCTTCAAATTGTCAAAGAAAGAGGTGATTAGGAGTCTTATTATTTCGTTCTAGTTTGATTAGCATCAAAAGGAGCAATCTCATCACTATCGCGTTCAAAACGATGTGTACATCTCACATAAGTGTTGATTTTGGGGGACATTCTTATTGTTAGGTTTGTACATAGCGCGAATATGCAATCAAATTACATAAATAGTGCGGAAGCGCGATAAAATCGGATTTTAAAATTTTTCATACAAACAATCACCCTGATCATCCATGTGCTCAATTATTAATTAAACGAAAGAGATAAAGTATGAGAATCATACTCATGTAGAATCATGCTTCCACAGGTACGAGTTCACCTCCAAATCCTTCGCGTTCTCCTTGAATTCCACCGATTAAATTCCTTCCTTTGATCAACGTTAGCCACCCAAGTGTTTGGCCTCTAGAGGTGATCCACCAAGGAATAATAGTTGTTCAAGAAGATGGGTGTTGGCAAAACCCTAGTTTCTATCTCTATAGAAATTGCAAGTACTCTCTCTCTCCAATTCTCATGGAAGAGTGTGTAAATTGTCTAACAGTCTAACTGTCTAACCGTGTAACTCTAAATCATGATAAGACTCCTCTTATTTATAGATATAGGGAACCTTCCTAAATTATTTAGGATTAGGGTTTTTTATTTTAATTAAACTCCTTTAATTAATTGAACTCCTAATCCAATTAGGAATTCATGAGAGAGTACTTCTATTAATTAATTCCCAATCTCTATTAGGATTAAATAATAGTAATTGTAATAATAATAATAAGTTTCCTCTTTCCCGAATTGCTTCCACCGCTACTGCCACTGCCACGGTAGTCTCCTCCACTGTTCTTATTCTTCTTGTGTTGATTCAGGGCCTCAATCCCTCCTTCAGCGATAATGGCTTTTTCCAGCAGTGCACTAAAGGTTTCGATCTGAAGAACGGCTACCTTGTTATATATCCACGGTTTCAGCCCTTGTTCAAACCTTTGCGCCTTCAGCTCTTCAGTACTTATTTGAAGCGGTGCAAAACGTGCAAGTTCATTGAATTTGGCGGCGTACTGAGCCACCGTCATGTCTCCCTGCTTCAGTTCCAAGAATTTCACTACCATTTGTCTTTCCATGCTCTTTGGAAAATAATTCCCGAAAAATAATTCCTTGAACTTGTCCCACGGTATCAATCCTTCGCCTGCTCGTTGTTGGTTAGCTTCCCACCAATAATTTGCTTCCCCTTTCATCATATAGGTGGCGAATGTTGTTTTCTGGTCATCCCCCACGCGTGTGATAATGAAAGCCTTCTCCATTTCCTTCACCCAAGACTGGGCTTCAATCGGATTAGTCGTTCCCCTGAACTCTGGGGTCCTACGCTTTTGAAGTCCTTGAAACTTGTTGTGGGTGCTGCCTGTGACGCCCCCAAATCCGGGTCACCTAAGCCACGAACCTGGTTCATCACTATCCAATACCAAAATGATACAATCGATAACTTATAGCGGAATAAAGGAATATTTACATTGATATAACATAAATAGACCTGTCCCAAGTCTCGAAACCAATACTATTACAAAACATAACATAATACAAAAGGGTAAATATGTCTTAATACACGACGTCAATAATAAGTCTTAATACAAACGGTAATTCTAGAACAACAATTTACAACTACTCCGTAGCTTTCCCCTTCCCCTTATCTTTTCCTGAGCTCTCGCCACGTGCCGCACTAACTGAAATGTTTTTAAGGAGAGCAAGGGGTGAGCAACAATTTGCCCCGCAAGTATCATAGCAATGAATAATCACATGAATAACTTTATAGCTCACAGGAGTAAAAATTTATCTGAACCAAGGAAATAAACAACTTCTTTTTATCACCGTTATAGTGGCCACTAAGGACCGAAGGATTTCTGAAGTATCCAAGGATTTCAAAGTTTCCCGAAGAAGGGAACTATTCAATACTGAGGGTGCACCAAGGCACAAAACTCTATTCTAGAATTACTGGAAATTCATCCGATAATCCACAAAACTGGTACAATAGGTGATCACCCTAAAATACCTGGCGTTATGCATAAGCCTTACATTTTCCATTTACGCGCGTGTCGGTTTCCCGACGTTTATACAATTTCCCCTGCTGTGAGGGTTGTTCCACTCAGCTTTACATGGGAATCCAGACCAAAACAATTTGATCGGACAATTTTACTTAACAACAATAATAGTTGGAGGACTTTAACCTCGCTTTAGTAACCAAATCAATAAGTGTCTAGCTGAAACAATTAGCCTTGACATAGCCTTTAAACAGTCTATGGAATAAAGAACTTTAAGGTTCAACAACATGCATGATAGCATTTAAAAATATCTTGAATGAATAAAAATTCATAATCTTTGGAATCACACAATATATAACATTGCATGAAATGGGCTTTCATTGCAATACTTGAATAGAAGTATGAATACTAGCACATTAATTGCTAAATTGATAAGTAATTTGAACGGAGTCAAGAAGCTCAATAAGCTTGCTCAATAAATAATATTTGCTCGATAGATAAATGAATTCGAAACTTGCCCAATAAATGAATCGAGTAAGGAAAACTCGCACAATTAAATAAGAGTTGTATGAGTTAGGAAACTTGCCTTGTACGTACGTTAATAACTTGACGTTAATCGTCCGTCAACAAAATATCCTACATAGTTTATTAAAATCATCATAAATATTAGTCACAAAAGAACTAGGTTCATTACAGTCATCACATCAGTAAAATACATTGATTGCCACTATGCTTACCCAGTCGGGGGTCTCGCTCCCCGGTGAGCTGGCGGGGGTCGGGGGGCAGCGCCCCCTGGAAATCCAAGCGTAATTTGTAATCCGTTAATTCAATTTACGCCTTAGGACAACATCGTTTAGGTCGTCACGGGTATAAATTAAGCACATAAAGCTTTAACAAGATATAAGCGTTTTTAATCATTTTGTACAAAAATATAAGTTTTAGACTCGCGGGAAAAATTTACTGGGTCCGACCCGATCCGGCCCGACCCGACCCGGTCCAGCCTGACCCGACCTGGACCAGGCGCGGAACAGCGGCATGCAGTAACAGTTCTGCAGTTCCTGCAGAACCGCAAACTGGTAGACTCTCGCCCGCTTCAGCCCCTATATCTCCCTCTATACTCGATCAATTTGGTCCGTTACGGACTCTATGGATTCCCAAGACACGAGACTACAATATATCAAAAATGCAAGATGACCCATAAACACTAACACAGCCAAATCCTTAGCCAAAGCACCACATTGATGCTCTGTTTTTCGCAGTCATGATACATTTCACTAAAACCTTCACTGTAACTTTATTTTAGCACCATTTTGGTTCATTCCAACTAAGTTGTCTTCACAACTCATGGAAGTACAATACTAAAACAACAAACAATCAAAATAATTACACCATCAAGGCTTTACAGTCCTCTAACAGTCCAAAGGTCCAAAAGTCCAAAAAATGTCCAAAGTTCATCCTTTAAGCCAAGGTTCGGATCTTTCCTTGTTTTTGTTTCCACTTTGAGGGTGTTAATGGTTTATATAGATTCTTTAAGAAACCTCCATGGTAGATTCAACACAACCAACAACAACGAACAATCAACAAAAATCCAACCCGCAAGCATGAAAGCAAAACAAAACTCATGAAAACTTCACTTGGTAGAAGAAATGGTTTGTGGTTTTGTGATTACCTCTTTGTTGCTTGCTTTGAGTAGAATGAGATGGTTGCTAGAGTGCTCCTGGACTCCCTCTTGCTGCTCTTCTCCTTCTTTTCCCTCCTTCCTTGCTTTCCTTCTTCTTCCCGAACACTCTTCTCTTTTCCTACTTCCTTCTTTCTCTCTCTCTCTATAGCTCTATCCTTGATTGCAAAATGAGGAGTATGCAGATGGTTTAAGTGAGAAGGAGGATGAGTTGATGGGAGGATAAGGTGAGTGCTTCGGGAGAAGATGGAATGTATTGATATGTAGAAAATACTTCACCCGAGCTCTTGAAAACCAAATTGAGGAGGATGTTTGGTGAAGTTAAAAATCCCATGCTTAGTGTCCTGTGACGGTTTATTCCCCCCTCATGTGATTGGCTAATACAATTAATGCTCTCTCCTGATTGGTTGAGGCTTAATTGCCTCTCCAATTAATCAAATATACAGATAAATATACCCGAATACTCCCACTTTTGTACCAAATTTGGTAAATAACTCTACCCAAAATTATAATGGGTACTCCCATAAATTATAGGAACACGCAAAAATATTTATTATGGGATTTGTCCATTTATTCGGAACACCCATAATATACATTTCGGATACAGATTAAATCACGTATCAACTCCAATAAAATTTTTGACACTTGGAAAAATTATTCCTCAGCATATATGCCTCATCTAAATTAATAAAAATCGAAATAGACGAAAAAGTTTGGGTGTGAATAGTGCTCGTGAATAGTGCCTCTGGAAGCGGGTCCCGCTAATAGTGATTTTATGAATTTTTGCAAAATCGATATATTCACTCTAACGACACAACAACACATAAAATTTAACATATGCACATTTTCTAGGCTGCAACACAATTCTAAACACGTAGTATAGGTTAATATAAAAAAAATAATAATAATAATAATAATTCATTTTATTCATACATAACTCGGGTTACAAGGAAATCTAAAATTCCCGATCGTTACATTCTCCCCCCCTTATAAGGATTCTGTCCCCAGAATCACCATACAAGGTTAAACAAAAAGTTGAGGGTAATTCTCCTTCATCTTATCTTCCAATTCCCATGTAGCCTCCTCAGCATTGTGGTTTCGCCAAACTACCTTCACAGAAGGTATAACCTTATTTCTTAATACTTGCTCCTTCCTATCAATTATCTGAATAGGAATTTCTTCGTACGTAAGATCCTTCTCTAAATGAACGGGCTCATAGGATATCACGTGTTTGTAATCGGGTTTGTATGGTCGTAACACTGAGACGTGAAACACGTTGTGGACATGCTCCAGTTCAGGAGGCAAGGCTACCTCATACGCCACTTCACCCACTCTTCTCAATACTTCGAACGGTCCTACGAACCTTGGGCTCAACTTTCCCTTCTTCCCAAAACGTATCTTCCCTTTCCAGGGAGACACTTTCAGAAACACGTAGTTGCCGACATCGAAGTCTCTCGTCTGGCGATGTTGATCAGCATACTTCTTTTGTCGGTCTTGGGCTGCAACTAGTCTTGTCCTGATCACCTTGACCACTTCGGCTGTCTGTTGCACCAACTCTGGTCCCAACAGTCTTCATTCGCCGACCTCATCCCAACTTAACGGTGTTCTGCACTTCCTCCCGTAGAGGGCTTCATACGGTGGCATACCGATACTTGCATGATAGCTATTGTTATAAGCGAATTCCACAAGTGGTAAGTGGTCATCCCAATTCCCTTTGAAATCCATCACACAAGCTCTAAGCATGTCTTCTAGCGTCTGTATCGTTCGTTCGCTCTGTCCGTCAGTTTGAGGATGGTAAGCAGTACTCAGTCGCAACTGTGTTCCCATTCTCTCTTGCAAGCTCTTCCAAAAATTTGATGTGAAGCGTGGATCTCGATCTGAGACAATTGACACTGGCACTCCATGTCGCGAAACAATCTCCTTTATATACAACTTGGCTAACTGGTTTAAATTGAATCGAATTTTTATCGGTAGAAAGTGTGCTGATTTTGTCAATCGGTCTACGATAACCCAAATGGCATCACAACCTTTTTGTGTAACTGGAAGTCCTACCACGAAATCCATGGTGATGTGCTCCCATTTCCATTCTGGTATATTTAGTGCCTGAAGTAACCCACTCGGTCTCTGATGTTCCGCTTTGACTTGTTGACAGGTGAGACACTTGCTGACGCACTCTGCTACGTCCCGCTTCATGTTGGGCCACCAAAAATATTGACGAAGATCCCGATACATTTTTGTGCTTCCTGGGTGAACAGAATATGCTGCATTATGTGCTTCATGTAAGATCTCATCTCTTAATTCAGTCACGGCCGGCACCCACACTCGTTCCTCGTATCTTAAGATACCATCTTTATCCATTCGAAATTTCTCTTCCTCATTTTCTGCGATCCTTTTCTGTATCCTTTCACATTCTTCATCCTTTTCCTGTGCTTCTTTCACTTTGTCGAGTAATGTCGGACGAGCCTCAATTACGAATAACCTCTCTACCGCCTCTGTCGGACTTTTCACCTCGATCTCCAGTCTCGCCATTTCTCGTATTAGCTCCTCGTGAGTTGTCAACATGCACAATTTCTCATTCCCCTTTCTGCTCAATGCATCTGCTACTACGTTTGCCTTCCCCGGGTGATAAAGAATTTCACAGTCATAATCTTTGATTAATTCCAACCACCTCCTCTGTCGCATGTTTAGCTCCTTTTGTGTGAAAATATATTTCAGACTCTTATGGTCCGTGTATATCTCACATTTCTCCCCATAAAGGTAATGTCTCCAAATCTTCAATGCAAAAACGACAGCCGCTAACTCCAAGTCATGGGTAGGGTATCACTTCTCATAATCCTTCAATTGTCGTGACGCATACGCAATAACCTTGCCGTGTTGCATTAACACACAGCCAAGACCCTTGTGTGATGCATCACTATACACTACAAAACCTCCCGTATCGTCTGGTAAGGACAATACAGGTGCCTCGCTTAACCGCTTTTTCAATTCCTGAAAACTATCTTCGCACTTTTCAGACCACACAAATTTCACCGTCTTCCTCGTTAGATTGGACAATGGGGTTGCTATTTTGGAAAAATCTTGGATAAATCTTCGATAGTACCAAATGTTACCGCTAGCTAACCCTAAGAAACTTCGTACTTCTGTCGATGTCTTCGGTTGCTCCCAGTTACTAACTGCCTCCACCTTTCGCAGGTCCACTGAGATACCGTCTTTGTCGATCATATGCCCTAAAAATTGTACCTTTTCCATCCAGAATTCGCACTTAGAAAATTTCGCGTATAACTTTTCCCTTCTCAGTGTCTCCAGTACTTCGCTCAGATGTTCGGCGTGCTCTTCTTCGGTCTTTGAATAAATCAAAATGTCATCGATGAAAACTACTACGAACTTATCTAAGTACGGCTTCAGAATTCGGTTCATCAAGTCCATAAATGCTGCCGGTGCGTTAGTCAAACCGAAAGACATCACCAAAAACTCGTAGTGACCATATCTTGTCCGAAACGTAGTTTTAGGTACATCTTCCTTCCTTACTTTTAGCTGATGATACCCGGTCCTCAAATCTATCTTCGAGAAGTGTCTGGCTCCCTTTAGTTGATCGAACAAGTCGTCGATTCGTGGCAATGGGTACTTATTCTTGATCGTTGTTTTGTTCAACTCCCGATAGTCGATACAGAGTCTCATTGATCCGTCCTTGTTCTTGGACAAACAAAACTGGTGCTCCCCCATGGGGACACACTTGGCTGAATATACCCATTGTCCAGCAGTTCTTGAAGTTGTATCAACAATTCCTTCATCTCTACCGGCGCCATAACGATACGGAGCCTTCGAAATTGGTGCAGTCCCCGGCGCTAAGTCTATCGCAAATTCAATTTCCCTGTCTGGCGGAAGACCGGGTAAATCACTTGGAAACACATCTGGAAACTCTCTCACTACCGGTATATTTTTAATATCCACACCTTCTTTCTTCGTATCTAGAATATAGGCTAAATAACCTTCACAACCTTTCTTTAACAATTTCCTGGCCTGCATCATCGTAAGACAACATGAACGTCTTAGCGATGTGCCACCATAAAATATTACCCTCGACCGGTTCGGGGTCCGAAGGTTCACACTTTTCTTCTGACAGTCAATGATTGCCGCATGATCGTACAACCAGTCCATTCCCAATATTACATCGAACTCTCCCAACCTTATTGGGATCAAATCCACGCGAAAATTAAATCCCCTAATCTCAGCGTAACAATTACGAAGAATGAACTGTACAGGAATTACCTCATTATTCGCAATTTCTATGCTCAAAGGATTTTCTAACCGTTCTTGGGGTAAATTTAACCGCTTAACAAAATTTTCAGACACAAAAGAACAGGTAGCACCCGAAATCGAATAATACACAAGCATTTATATTATTGATTGGGATAATACCTGACACCAACACGTCCTTAGCAATCACTGCATCCTGGACAGTCATGTTGAATGTTCGGGTAGGGGTGCGGTTCGGCGGAGTCGGACTCCCAATCATACAGTTTGCTGCCTCCTCCTCGGTTGCCGCTTCCACCACTGCTTCCCTTCTTCGGACAGTCTCTGAACTGATGCTCCATTGACCCACAAGAATAGCATCCACGATTCTTCTTTGGGTTTTGGCTATGCGGTGCTATATGTGTTTCATGGTTGCAGTTGTAGCAGACATTACGTCCCTTCCAGCACTCACCCTTGTGATTTTTTTCCCCACATTTTGAACACGCTTCAATCTTTTTCTTAAATCCTCCCTGACTATTCCCTGCCTGATGAGTGTTGGTACTGTTGTTGCTGTTGTTGCCACCGTCCCATTTTCTCTTTCCCGAATTGCTTCCACCGCTACTACTGCTACTGCCACCTCCACGGTAGTCCCCTCCACTCTTCTTATTTTTCTTGTGTTGATTTAGGGCCTCAATCCCTCCTTCGGCGATGATGGCTTTTTCCAGCAGCGCACTAAAAGTTTCGATCTGGAGGACAGCTACCTTATTATACAACCACGGTTTCAGCCCTTGTTCGAACCTTTGCGTCTTCAACTCTTCAGTACTTACGTGAAGCGGTGCAAAACGCGCAAGTTCATTGAATTTGGCGGCGTACTGAGCTACCGTCATGTCTCCCTGCTTGAGCTCTAGGAATTTCACCACCATTTGCCTTTCCATGCTTTTTGGGAAATAGTTCTCGAAGAATAATTCCTTAAACTTGTCCCATGATATCACTCCTTCGCCTGCTCGTTGTTGGTTAGCCTCCCACCAATAATTTGCTTCTCCTTTCATCATATACGTGGCAAATACTGTTTTCTGGTCATCCCTCACGCGTGCAATGATGAAAGCCTTTTCCATTTCCTTCACCCAAGACTGGGCTTCAATCGGATCAGTTGTTCCCTTGAACTCTGGGGGTCCAACGCTCTTGAAGTCTTTGAAATTTGTTATGGGTGCTACCGGGGGATGGGGATCCACGGGTCCTGTATTTCTCCCTTGGGTCATTCTCTCCAGTATATCCGCTAACCGTTGCATGGGGTCCACCGGAACTCTTTGATTATTAACCGATCCCTCGGGTGTTGGTGGTGGGGCTCGTATGTTACGTCTAGGTGGCATTCTCTGCTTAACGTAAGAAAATTTAATGTCATCATTTCATTATGCTACGAGATCATCTATCATGAGTACTACAAGTAGACAACATATATAGTAATAACGATTGCATTTAGTGCTAACAACTATTACAACATACATGACTATGCTATAGCGTACTACTATAGATGTCATCAAACGTTCCTTGATACAACAAAATGGTGAGGGGTTCACCGACATACTCCCCTAAAATAAGCATACAAGTTACAGTCTTACAATACTATCCCACACATGTAGCAAAATGTTGGGATTAACATAAACAAGATTAACAAAACTGCTAGGCACATAAGTTAAGCAACCTATCCGAGCATACCGCGCTCCACAGCGTTGTCATACTCCCTATGACCCATATGGATCATCAAGCCTCGACTCAGGGTGTGACGAGTCTGTCCCTCTTCAGTTGGGTAGTGGTACACACCATCTATCCACCTGCCCATAGCCGAGTGAAAGCATATCCCATCCGGTTCATCTTTCTCTTACCCCTCCTCACTTCACCCTCCAGGTCATCAACTCGTTCTACGGCATCATCCCGTTGTTCCTTGATCCGGACACGGTTTGCCACCTCCCTACCTAACTGGTTCTTCAGAATCTCATTATCCATTTGCAAATTAACTCCCCGATGCTCTGACTGCTCCAACTTTCCTGCCAATTCTGCATTCCTCGCCAAGAGGTGATGCAGCATGACTGCCAATTGTGTGGAGGCCCCTAGATGCCCTTGCACATCCGTCTCTAATTCCTGGATCCGGTTCTTACCCTCCTGGACCTCGCCTTCTAGTCCCTGAATCCTAGCTCGTTGCCCTCGGGCTTCACTCTCCAACTCATGGATCCTATTTGCTTGATCGAGAATGCGGTCGGTACGTTCGTCAAACATCTCCATCAAAAATGTGGTGTCAACAGGGGGCACCTCCTCCCAGTCCTCTTCTGGGTCCTCCTCCAGGTCAGACTCCAACTCGGGTTCCTCCTCAGCAGGGGCAATAGCTAGAATAGGCTCAACCATCAGCAGTGTCTCGGACACCACATGGATGTCACGTGGCTCCTCTTCTGCGACTCTTCTAGGTTCTCCTGTGTTTGACATCCTACAAGCACAACCACAAACAAGCAAACTCTTATTAGTCTTTCAACAAAATATAAGTTCATTGTATGGAATGAAGATATATCTTATATCACTACAAGCTCTCTAAGATAAATCTTTGTCACGTAAAACTCTACAGGAGTTTTGTCTGCTCTTATTCTCTATACACTTCCTAAGGTTATAGCCTAAAGACCTCTCTCTAAAGGTTTATAACTTAAGGCTCTGATACCAACCTGTGACGCCCCCAAATCCGGGTCACCTAAGCCACGGAACTGGTTCATCACTATCCAATACCAAAATGATACAATCGATAACTTATAGCGGAATAAAGGAATATTTACATTGATATAACATAAATAGACCTGTCCCAAGTCTCGAAACCAATACTATTACAAAACATAACATAATACAAAAGGGTAAATATGTCTTAATACACGACGTCAATAATAAGTCTTAATACAAACGGTAATTCTAGAACAACAATTTACAACTACTCCGTAGCTTTCCCCTTCCCCTTATCTTTTCCTGAGCTCTCGCCACGTGCCGCACTAACTGAAATGTTTTTAAGGAGAGCAAGGGGTGAGCAACAATTTGCCCCGCAAGTATCATAGCAATGAATAATCACATGAATAACTTTATAGCTCACAGGAGTAAAAATTTATCTGAACCAAGGAAATAAACAACTTCTTTTTATCACTGTTATAGTGGCCACTAAGGACCGAAGGATTTCTGAAGTATCCAAGGATTTCAAAGTTTCCCGAAGAAGGGAACTATTCAATACTGAGGGTGCACCAAGGCACAGAACTCTATTCTAGAATTACTGGAAATTCATCCGATAATCCACAAAACTAGTACAATAGGTGATCACCCTAAAATACCTGGCGTTATGCATAAGCCTTACATTTTCCATTTACGCGCGTGTCGGTTTCCCGACGTTTATACAATTTCCCCTGCTGTGAGGGTTGTTCCACTCAGCTTTACATGGGAGTCCAGACCAAAACAATTTGATCACACAATTTTACTTAACAACAATAATAGTTGGAGGACTTTAACCTCGCTTTAGTAACCAAATCAATAAGTGTCTAGCTGAAACAATTAGCCTTGACATAGCCTTTAAACAGTCTATGGAATAAAGAACTTTAAGGTTCAACAACATGCATGATAGCATTTAAAAATATCTTCAATGAATAAAAATTCATAATCTTTGGAATCACACAATATATAACATTGCATGAAATGGGCTTTCATTGCAATACTTGAATAGAAGTATGAATACTAGCACATTAATTGCTAAATTGATAAGTAATTTGAACGGAGTCAAGAAGCTCAATAAGCTTGCTCAATAAATAATATTTGCTCGATAGATAAATGAATTCGAAACTTGCCCAATAAATGAATCGAGTAAGGAAAACTCGCACAATTAAATAGGAGTTGTATGAGTTAGGAAACTTGCCTTGTACGTGCGTTAATAACTTGACGTTAATCGTCCGTCAACAAAATATCCTACATAGTTTATTAAAATCATCATAAATATTAGTCACAAAAGAACTAGGTTCATTACAGTCATCACATCAGTAAAATACATTGATTGCCACTACGCTTACCCAGTCGGGGGTCTCGCTCCCCGGTGAGCTGGCGGGGGTCGGGGGGCAGCGCCCCCTGGAAATCCAAGCGTAATTTGTAATCCGTTAATTCAATTTACGCCT
This sequence comes from Aralia elata, assembly GCA_034770075.1. Classification (NCBI taxonomy): domain Eukaryota; kingdom Viridiplantae; phylum Streptophyta; class Magnoliopsida; order Apiales; family Araliaceae; genus Aralia; species Aralia elata. Next base: position 48,326,746 of record CM068380.1, on the reverse strand, counting down.
TAGGACAACATCGTTTAGGTCGACACGGGTATAAATTAAGCACATAAAGCTTTAACAAGATATAAGCGTTTTTAATCATTTTGTGCAAAAATATAAGTTTTAGACTCGCGGGAAAAATTTACTTGGTCCGACCCGATCCGGCCCGACCCGGTCCGGCCCGACCCGACCCTGTCCAGCCTGACCCGACCTGGACCAGGCGCGGAACAGCCGCATGCAGTAGCAGTTCTGCAGTTCCTGCAGAACCGCGAACTGGTAGACTCTCGCCCGCTTCAGCCCCTATATCTCCCTCTATACTCGATCAATTTGGTCCGTTACGGACTCTATGGATTCCCAAGACACGAGACTACAATATATCAAAAATGCAAGATGACCCATAAACACTAACACAGCCAAATCCTTAGCCAAAGCACCACATTGATGCTCTGTTTTTCGCAGTCATGATACATTTCACTAAAACCTTCACTGTAACTTTATTTTAGCACCATTTTGGTTCATTCCAACTAAGTTGTCTTCACAACTCATGGAAGTACAATACTAAAACAACAAACAATCAAAATAATTACACCATCAAGGCTTTACAGTCCTCTAACAGTCCAAAGGTCCAAAAGTCCAAAAATGTCCAAAGTTCATCCTTTAAGCCAAGGTTCGGATCTTTCCTTGTTTTTGTTCCACTTTGAGGGTGTTAATGGTTTATATAGATTCTTTAAGAACCTCCATGGTAGATTCAACACAACCAACAACAACGAAAATCAACAAAATCCAACCCGCAAGCATGAAAGCAAAACAAAACTCATGAAAACTTCACTTGGAGAAGAAATGGTTGTGGTTTGTGATTACCTCTTTGTTGCTTGCTTTGAGTAGAATGAGATGGTTGCTAGAGTGCTCCTGGACTCCCTCTTGCTGCTCTTCTCCTTCTTTTCCCTCCTTCCTTGCTTTCCTTCTTCTTCCCGAACACTCTTCTCTTTTCCTACTTCCTTCTTTCTCTCTCTCTCTCTATAGCTCTATCCTTGCTTGCAAAATGAGGAGTATGCAGATGGTTTAAGTGAGAAGGAGGATGAGTTGATGGGAGGATAAGGTGAGTGCTTCGGGAGAAGATGGAATGTATTGATATGTAGAAAATACTTCACCCGAGCTCTTGAAAACCAAATTGAGGAGGATGTTTGGTGAAGTTAAAAATCCCATGCTTAGTGTCCTGTGACGGTTTATTCCCCCCTCATGTGATTGGCTAATACAATTAATGCTCTCTCCTGATTGGTTGAGGCTTAATTGCCTCTCCAATTAATCAAATATACAGATAAATATACCCGAATACTCCCACTTTTGTACCAAATTTGGTAAATAACTCTACCCAAAATTATAATGGGTACTCCCATAAATTATAGGAACACGCAAAAATATTTATTATGGGATTTGTCCATTTATTCGGAACACCCATAATATACATTTCGGATACAGATTAAATCACGTATCAACTCCAATAAAATTTTTGACACTTGGAAAAATTATTCCTCAGCATATATGCCTCATCTAAATTAATAAAAATCGAAATAGACGAAAAAGTTTGGGTGTGAATAGTGCTCGTGAATAGTGCCTCGGGAAGCGGGTCCCGCTAATAGTGATTTTATGAATTTTTGCAAAATCGATATATTCACTCTAACGACACAACAACACATAAAATTTAACATATGCACATTTTCTAGGCTGTAACACATTTCTAAACACGTAGTATAGGTTAATATAAAAATAATAATAATAATAATAATAATTCATTTTATTCATACATAACTCGGGTTACAAGGAAATCTAAAATTTCCGATCGTTACACTACCGGTGGGTTGGGATTCACAATTCCCGCAATTCTCCTTTCCATCCTCTCCAATATGTCTGCTAACGCTGCATGGGGTCCGTCGGACCTCCTCCATTGTTAACCGATCCCTCAGGTGTCGCTGGGGGTTGTACGTTGCGTCTAGGCGGCATCCTCTGCTAAACGTAAGAAAGCTTAATGTCATCATCTTATCATACTATGAGAATATCTATCATGAGTACTACAAGCAGACCACAAAGCGACACACTCTATTAGCAGCTTGTAATGAAATATAGCTTCATCGTAAGGAATGTAAATACCTTTCACAACTATCTAGGATGCGTCTATCTAAGATCGCCCCAAAACTCTACATGAGTTTTATCTACTCGTATTCTCTATACGCTTCCTAAGGTTATAGCATAAAGACCTCTTTCTAAAGGTGTCGACGCCGGGTTTTTTCGTCTTTAATGCGATTGTTGCCCTTTTCCGAATTTTAGCCTTCATTAGATGATTTTTGGAAAAGGGTCGGCTTTGATGTCGACGGGGTTTTGAAAGATCGTTTTTTATGATGAGCCAATTAACCAGAGTCGCCAGTTGGTATATTTGAAGTGGATGTACCAACTCATCCGAGTTTTCGTTTTTTTATAAATCGCTGGCTCATATGTGACTCCGAATTAATTGGTCTGCGAATCGAGATTCATAGAGTTCGGGGGCTTGTTTAAGTGAGGGGAAGGTGTTAGGCACCCCTCGACTTCCGTGAAACACGGTTACCGCAATCCTGATGCTTTCCTATCTTTTAATTCATGAATGTGTATGTGTGTGTGTGTGTGTGTGTGCCTATGTGAATGTTGTGGGGAATTTGTATGAAAGAGTCATTTGGATTTTTAGGGAAAATCGTGTTTTAATTTGAGAACGCTTCGGAATGTCTTTTCGGTATACACGAGAAAGCTTTATTCTTTATGAGAAAGGTTTGATTTTAATTGTCCAAAACTATGAGATTTTCATTAAATGTCGTTTTGGCAAAATAAGAGTTTTAAACCTTCGTCTAAATAGGAATCGAGATCTATACGTTGCTTTCATAAAATGATGGGCAATTTCTAGAATCTCTTTAACCCTATATACAACGGTTTAATAAAAACGTCATTTTACTTATAAAATCATTTTGTGTGATGTTTTGGAAAACGATCTTTCTTTAGCTTTCTCGTTAGATAGGAATCGACATTCATTAACATTTCTCAAATTTTAACCTCGTGATTCTAATATCCTACTTTGATTGATTTTATGAAAATCTTATCATTTAGCTTTGAAATCAATTTCGTGTCATAAATCAAATCAAGCATAAACACGCGTCGGGGCTATTCATGGGCATGTTAGCCATCAAGATATCCCCTAACGCCAACAATCACATATTTCATTGTAGACACCCAAATTTTGCACTTCCTATACTAACCATGACAGGAGGGCAAATTCGTCCATTGGACCGGCCTGCGAGACGGAGGGTGAACATAAGTGCGAACACTTAGAGCCACCACGACGACTTGCGATCAAGGCCGTCCGAAATGAGCATGCCGAATGATGTGTCACGTCCCGCAATAATTTCCGGACTGCAAAATACAAGCCTTTCGGATAAAACTGACGGCGCGACGCGAGAATCGAGGTGCGGTGCGAGAACCGAGGAGAATTAAATAATCAAAGTGGAAGGTGTGCTGAGTGGGGGGTGGGCGCCAGCCAGCCGCAGATAGATCTGCGGCCAGCCGCAGATGTATCTGCGGCTGGCTTTGGCCAGCCTATATCAACCATTTCTTCTCAGCATACAGGGAGTTCGAGAATTTTGGGAGAAGAAGAAAATCAGCAGGGAAACAGCAGCAGAAAATAGAGAAAAAGAGGAAGAATTAGCATAGATTTTGCAATCAAATAGGAGAGAAAGTAAGAAAAAAAGAGAGGAATAATATTTTTGTGATTTGATTGTATCACATAATACTTTTTCTTCTATTCAAATACACAAATTTAGATCCATTTTGATCTCATTTGCAAGGTGAAAATCTCCTCAATTTTGTAATTTCTATCATATCTTTTGGTCAAATCAAATGAAGTTTTCATATGATTATGGAATAATAAATTAGGGAGCATTAGTGAGGGTTCCATTTGGAACAAAATTCTTCCTAATAACCCGATGATATTTATTTATTGATTTCTTGTTTGTTTGTTTTTTGGTGTTATATTGACATAGGTTCTTTTAGATCTCTATTTTGGGATGTCTTGGTATTGGTAGGTTATCCGTATTGGTTATTTCTTGTAATATCCGATTGTGGGTGTGTGGAAATTTGGTTGTGAGCCTAGGAAAGCGACCCCGTGGTCCAAATCCGATGATGGACGTATCTTGATGTATGTAGCGGGTAGGATGTAGTCTCTTTGTAAATATGTAATATTGGGCCTTAAAACGACGCTAAGGCGAGAATCGTGCTTAAGGCCCCGAAATAGTGAAATTTGTGATTGTTGGCGTTCGGGGACATTTTGATGGCTTACATGCCCATGAATAGCCCCGACGCGTTTTTATTGCTTTATTTGATTTGTGACACCAAAAATTGATTTCAAAACTAAAACAATGAAGACTTTCATAAAATCAATCAAAGTAGGATATTAGAATCACGAGGTTAAAATTTGAGAAGTGCTAATGAATGTCGATTCCTATCTAACGAAAAAGCTAAAGAAAATCGTTTTCAAATATCACACAAAATGATTTTGCAAATAAGTAACATTTTATTAAATCTTTGTGCATAGGGTGAAAGAGATTCTAGAAATTGCCCGATCGTTTCACGAAAGCAACGTATAGATCTCGATTCCTATTTTGACGAAGGTTTAAAACTCTTGTTTTGCCAAAACGACACCTAATGAAAATCTCATAGTTTTGATAAATTAAAATCAAACCTTTCTCATAAAGAATAAAGCTTGCTCGTGTATACCGAAAAGACATTCCGAAGCGTTATCAAATTAAAGCACGACTTTCCCTAAAAATCCAAATGATTCTTTCATACAAACTCACCACATCATTCACATAGACACACACACCCACACACAAGCGCGCACACACACATTCATGAATTAAAGGATAGGAGAGCATTAAGATTGCGGTAACCGTGTTTCACGGAAGCCGAGGGATGCCTAACACCTTCCCCTCACTTAAACAAGCCCCCGAACTCTATGAATCTCGATTCGCAGATCAATTAATTCGGAGTCACACATGAGCCAGCGATTTATAAAAAACGAAAACTCGGATGAGTTGGTACATCCATTTCAAATATACCAACTGGCGACTCTGGTTAATTGGCTCATCATAAAACACGATCTTTCAAAACCCCGTCGACATCAATGCCGACCTTTTCCAAACGTCATCTAAATCAAAAGGCTAAGATTGGAAAAGACTAAAGAGACGAGAAAGCGAGAACCCGGCGTCGACAGCTGGCGACTCTGCTGGGGACAATTAGAGGGCTTAAGCCGCGATCAAATCTTGATGCTATCCTATCCTTCAAGATTCATGAAATGTGTGCGTGTGCGATATTGTGATTTTATTTACCTTTTGTTGTGCGAATGTGTGTTGTTATCTAATGAATGAATGATTGAATGGGTTTGCTTTACTTCAAAGTAATCATTTGCATACGGTGAGGACGATGAATGTGAATGTATGTTGAGAGAGTACCTCCTCCTGAGGCGAACCCGTCGGTTGCTTATTACTGGACTCGATGGGGCTGCTCCCCGGAGATGGCTCAGGAAACGCACCACTCAAATCCGCTCCAATCGAAAGGGCTCAAACGAGTAGATTGCGAAGATTTGGGAACCTTCATGCCGAAAAGCCCGTGAGAGTAACCCTAGGATAGGTCAGCCCCAGATTAACCCAACGCAGGATAAGTCTCTTCATGCCCTTTTACGTTTCTGCGTATAAATGCCATAATTCCATTGCAACATATTCATATATGCTTCCCCTTTATGTCAAAAGAAAATACTAACCTCTGTGTTTTGCAGGGAACGACCCGGGAAGCATAAATCATATCTAGCATGTATTATTTCAATAAAGAACCGCTAACGAGTTGTTTTTCAGAAAAAGATTAAAAAAACCCAAAAACACACAAAAGGTTACAGTTTTAGCATGCATCCATGTTTTCATTTCCCCGGGACTAAACTTCGAACCGTTGTCTCTGTAGGATTGCTCCTCAAACCCGTTCGCAGTTTAAGAAAGCCCAAAATTCTACATCTGAAATGGCTGATATTCCTAATCATAGTTCCATATCTCGGGAAGAGTTTGATGACTTCAAAAAACAGATGATGGAAATGGCCACGATGCTAAAAGAGCAGTTCCTACTCAGACAGGATCCGCCAAGCCAAGGACCACATAATATTCCACCACCAGGGGGTGATCAGAATCCTCCTAAAAATATTGTAAACCTGGGTAAGGATGACCAACCCCAACTCAAGGACGAGCCAGTCATTACAAAGGCCGTTCCCATACCTAGCAGGACAGTGGTTACTATCCCAGAAGAAGGGGACAATGACGACCTTCGGAGAAAAATGAAACACATGGAGGAGACCATCCAATCTCTAAGGGGCATAGGCTCCCTGGGCAGGGTTAATTATTCGGATCTATGTGTTTTCCCCAGAGCCAGATATCCAGAAAAGTTCAAAGTTCCCGAGTTTGAAAAGTACAATGGAAAGGGAGACCCCTATACACACTTGAAAATATACATTGGAGAACTCGGGGCTTATGCCGAAGACGAGGGGTTAAGAATGCAACTATTCCAGAAGAGCTTAACAGGGGAGGCAAGAGTCTGGTATGCCCGCCTCGACAACGCCCGAATCCACAACTGGGAGGAATTGGCCCATACCTTCTTAACCCAATACAGCTTTCAGGCCCAGATGGCTCTTGACAGGTACCAAATGACAAAGGTTAAAAAACAGCCTAGGGAGTCCTTCATGGAATATGCGCAACGATGGAGGGGCATGGCCGCACAGGTAACCCCCCCGATGAGCGAATCAGAGATGGTAATGACCTTTGTAGACATTCAGGAGGCACCGTATTATGAGCGGGTCATCTCGGGGATTGGAAGACCCTTTGCTGAAATGATTAAACATGGAGAGATGGTTGACATGGGGTTGAAATCGGGTAAAATCCGGGATCTTACTGCTTTAGAAACTGCTGCCGAGCAAATACAGAATGGAAACTACGGTAGCACTTCCCGAAGGGTCCAAAAGAAAAAGGAGGAGGATGTCTCCCTCATCCTACAGGGGTCATCCAGAAAAGCAGAAAGCCATCTTCCGGTACAGGCACAGAGGGGAGGGCCATCCCGACAGCCAAACTTCACAGATCAAAGGGCAGAGGGGCGAAGAAGATATGAGGCCTCGCAGAATCGAGTATTCACCCCGCTCGGGGAGCCGCTGGAACGGGTATTAGCGGTATTAGTAGCCCAAAAGAAGATAGTTGATCTGGCACCACCGAGTGACCCAAAGGGTAGAAGGATTGACCCGAGTAAGCGATGTGCATACCACTCCAGTTCCCCTGGCCATGATACACAAGATTGCTGGACGTTGAAACATCGAATCCAAAACATGATAGACAGTGGGGAAATTGTGGTGGAACAACCAGACTCCCCGAATGTTAAAGCAAATCCCCTGCCAAGACATGATGGGGGGGGAGTCAATGTGACGGAGGCAAATGAGGCTGGGGGGCCGCCAAGGTTGAACTATGTGCAGAAAGTTGAGGAGATGATCAACATGATACATGATCATGGGGATGCACGGGGAACGCCCATCAGGTTGATAGGGGTAAGTACGAATAACATAGAGGGACCTGTCAAATTGACGGCTCCGAGGCCCATCATCCTTGCAGCAAGGCCGCAACTCCCTATCAGTAGTCTGAGGACTGTACCCTGGAATTATGGGGGAATACCAGAGGAAGCGGCCAGTTGTGCTTCCGTGACGACCAAAGGGAACCCCTTATATCTTCCCGGGCGAGTCCTTGAGAGCCAAAAGAGAAAGAATGAAGAGGTTTCCAAGGAAAGGGCCATAGAGTTTTTGAAAAGGATGGATCACCCAGAAATGAGGGGGATCCAGATTTTAAATGAGGAATCAACCCTAACATCAGTCATGGACTTGGTGTTGTCATCCAGTGAGCATTGCAAAACCCTGATGAAGGTTCTGGAGGAGGCATTTGTGCCCAAAGAAATTAGTGAGGAGGGTTTCGGCCAGCTGGTAGGCCACTTATTGGAAACCGATGCAATATCCTTTACGGATGAAGACATTCCCAAAGAGGGAAGGGGGCACCAAAAACCGCTACACATCGCGGTAATCTCCTCAGGATATGTCATGAATGGGGTGCTGATCGACGGGGGATCGGCATTGAATATATGTCCTCTCAGCACGCTGAAGAAAATGAACATCAGTCCCAAGCGCCTACGGGCCAGTCATGTGGTGGTTCGGGCTTTTGACGGATCCCGGAGGGATACCATCGGGGAGATAGAATTGCCAGTGGAGATCGGGCCCTGTACTTTTGATATATCCTTCCAAGTCCTAGATATTACGGCAAGCTACAACCTGCTGTTAGGGAGGCCGTGGATACACATGGCCGGGGCAGTTCCTTCCACGCTCCACCAACAAATCAAGTTGATCATCGATGGGAATCTGGTAACAATCTCGGCCGAATGTGATGACCCTTCTCCTCCCAGGAGTGGCCTACCAGTAATCAATGTGGATGAGTCAGCGGCGCCTGCCAGCTTTCAAGCACTAGAGATTAGCACTCCCCATTATAGATGCCTGGGAGCTCCAGCTGTGAAACCAAGGGTCTCTCCGGAACTCACCTTTGTGGCAAGGGAAATGATTAAAATGAACTTCCAACCTGGACAGGGACTGGGGAAAGGCAATCAGGGAATCACCGAGCCCATCCACCTACCACAGCAGATAGGCAAGGCAGGATTGGGATACCATGTGGGCGCAGTACGGGGACACCGTCAGGGTGCGACTCCGATTCGACTAGTTGGCAGCCCAGTAACCAAAGTCGACAATGAGCAGGGGATCAGCGGACCTGTGATTGGGGCGGGGAATGAAGAGTTAACCCCCACACGTAATGAGTCGGCCCGGAGGGAAAGTTTCCTGCAGGAGGTCGCAAAGGAGTTTGAAACCAAATGTTATATCCCCGGACAATCAACAAGCAGTAAGGAGGGGACGAATGTTATCACACCATCGGCAGCCCAACGAGTTGTGCCTGTCATTGATTGGGCAGGGCTGATTATTCCTGGAGAAGATATGGAGAAGGACTCAGGCGACGTATCCGTAATCATCGGGGAGGTGTCCGATGTGAGGCCCTCCTTTATCCAGCGCATTTCATCTGACCTGACCATCGATAATTGGACCCAGAAACCAGTGATATCCAAACAAGGGTAAAGCTCGACGTCAGGGTGGTTAACCCTAGAGGATGGGGGAATGAAGAAGTTTTATTTTGTTGTTGTTTTATTTCTGCATAATTGTGTCGTTTCTTCTTGTTATTTGAAATTGCGATCGTCGTGAAAAATGATTTATATATGACAAGTACTTTGTTTTATGTCAGGTGTACCAATTTGAGTATTCCTTGCCTAACAAACGATCTTTCAAAATTGAATGGTGATTATGATTTTGACATTGAGCTGGATTTCGATTTGATGGGCATTGAGCAAGACGAGACAGATTACGACGATGCACCTGATGAAATCAAAGGATGGGTCGAAGATAAACCCAAACCCAATTTGGACCAAACCATCACTATAGATATCGGAACCCCTGACAATCCAAAAGAACTCAAGATAGGGACAGACCTTACCCCCAGCCAAAAAGCAGAAATAATCGAGTTACTAAGCCAATATGAGGATGTCTTTGCCTGGTCGCACGAGGATATGATCGGATTGTCCACCGACATTGTGGTGCACCGGTTACCCATCAAGGAGGGTTTCAGGCCTGTCAAGCAGAAACTAAGAAAGTTGAAACCTGAGTGGAGCTTAAAAGTGAAGGAAGAGATCATCAAGCAGTTCAGGGCGGGAATCATTATGGTGTCCACTTACCCGGAATGGCTATCCAATGTGGTCCCAGTGGCTAAACCTGGAGGAAAGGTGAGGGTATGCGTGGACTACAGAGATCTAAACAAGGCCAGTCTCAAGGACAACTTCCCGGTGCCTTTCATACACATCCTGGTGGATAACACAGCCCAGTACGAAATGTACTCTTTTGTGGATTGCTTCGCAGGATATCACCAGATAATGGTGGCGGAGGAAGATCGGGAAAAGACCGCATTCATCACCCCCTGGGGCACTTTCTGCTATAGACGACTGGCTTTCGGTCTCACAAATGCAGGGGCTACTTATCAGAGAGCCATGATGGCCTTGTTCCACGATATGATGCACAAGGAGATAGAGGTCTACGTGGATGACATTATTGTGAAATCAAAGGAAGAATCCGATCATATAACCCATCTCAAAAAGCTATTCGATCGGCTCAGAAAGTATAATTTGAAACTCAATCCAGCCAAGTGCGCTTTCGGAGCACAGTCGGGCAAGCTCTTGGGTTTCCTGGTTAGTGATCGGGGCATTGAGTTGGACCCAGCGAAGATTAAGGCCATTGTGGATATGCCAGCACCTCGCACAGAGAAGGAGATAAGGGGATTCCTGGGGAGAATAAACTTCATCAGCCGTTTTATATCTCACTTGACGACTACATGTGAGCCGATTTTTAAATTGTTAAGAAAAGGGGTTTCCCAAGAGTGGAATGAGCAATGTCAGAAGGCTTTTCAGAGCATTAAAAAACAGTTGACTGAAGCACCAGTGCTGGTACCCCCGAAGGATGGGATCCCTCTGTTTATGTATATATCGGTAAATGCCATCGCGATGGGATGTATGTTGGGACAGAAGAATGAGGCGGGAAAAGAGCAGGCCATCTATTACCTCAGCAAAAGATTTAGCCAATGTGAGCAGAATTCAGACCATTAAAAAGCAGTTGACTGAAGCACCAGTGCTGGTACCCCCGAAGGATGGGATCCCTCTGTTTATGTATATATCGGTAAATGCCATCGCGATGGGATGTATGTTGGGACAGAAGAATGAGGCGGGAAAAGAGCAGGCCATCTATTACCTCAGCAAAAGATTTAGCCAATGTGAGCAGAATTACACTCCCATTGAGAAGACCTGTTGTGCTCTGGCCTGGGCTGCAGGGAGATTACAGCACTACCTCCATGGGCATACAACGTACCTGATATCAAGAATGGATCCCCTGAAATATATTTTCGAAAGGCCCATGCTGAATTGTCGACTCTCAAGATGGCAGTTGATTTTACAACAGTTTGACCTGGTGTACGTGACCCAGAAGGCCATGAAAGGGCAGGGAATTGCAGATCAGTTGGCAGAAGCCCCGGCAGGAGGGATGGAGCCGTTAGAAACTCCTCTCCCGGGCGAAGATATATTTTGGGTATCGCGCGAAAAATGTGATGACGAGGGACAATTCTGGAAGCTGTATTTTGATGGTGCCATGAATGCCGAGGGGGCAGGAGCCGGAGCGGTCTTAGTCTCTATCACCGGAGAACAATACCCCGTGGCCACTAAACTTCGTTTCAGCAATTCGAACAACACCGCTGAATACGAGGGGTGTATCTTGGGACTCCGATTGGCCCGTGACATGGGAATAAAAAGACTAGCGGTGTTCGGGGATTCAGAGTTGGTAATCAGACAAACAATCGGGGTATACAACACTAAGGAGCTTCGGTTACTTCCATACCATCGTTGTGTCACCCAGCTTATGCAAGAGTTCGAAGATATCGCCTTCCGCCATATTCCTCGGGGACGAAATGATTTTGCCGATGCATTGGCGACTTTGGCTTCCTTAATTCACGTGATCAAGAGTAGGGACAGTCCACAGATTGAGATCACCGTACAGAATGCCCCGGCATATGAGGAAAATGTGGCAGTGTTATCAAATGAGGTGGTGTTGACGAGGCAGCCCTGGTATCACGACATAAGGGAATATCTGAGAGACAGATCCCTTCCCGATCAGGCAAATCGGACTGAAAGGATGAGAATTCAAAAGATGGCGATGAAGTTTTACCTGAGTGGCGATTCACTTTACAAAAGGGATGCCGGGTTGGGACTGTTGCAATGCGTAGACGAAACGCAATCCCAAAGGATTATGAATGAAATCCATGGCGGGGTGTGTGGGCCACATATGAGTGGACCGATGTTGGCCAAAAAGATCTTGAGGACAGGGTATTATTGGTTAACGCTGAAAGCCGATTGCGATGATCATGTCAAACGATGTTATCAATGTCAGGCGCACGGTAATGTGATCCATACGCCTCCCAATGAACTGCATTGTATGACCTCCCCGTGGCCATTTTCGATGTGGGGAATGGATGTCATCGGACCGATAGAGCCCAAAGCAAGCAACGGGCATCGATTCATCTTCGTCATGATCGATTATTTCACCAAATGGGTAGAGGCAGCTTCTTTCCCTAAAGTAACTCAGGAGGTCATCGTCAGCTTCATCAGGAGTAATGTCATTTGCCGATATGGGCAACCTGAGGTTGTGGTCTCCGACAATGCCAAGAATTTAAACAACGCCCTCATGAAGGAACTGTGTGACCAGTTCAAGATTAAGCATCTCAATTCCGTCATTTACCGTCCTAAGATGAATGGGGCAGTGGAGGCTGCCAATAAGAACATCAAGAAGATCATGGCAAAAATGTCTGCTAATCATCGGGGATGGCCAGATCTATTACCCCTCACCTTGCTAGCCTACCGAACATCAACGCGTACTTCTACAGGGGCAACCCCTTACGCTTTGGTGTATGGAATGGAGGCTGTCCTGCCAGTTGAAGTTGAGATGGCGTCCCTCAGAATAGTGATCGATGCTCAGATAAGCGAGGAGGATTGGATGCAAAGTCGATACGACCAGTTGGCCCTAATTGATGAAAGGAGGGTGGCTGCTGTTTGGCACGGCCAACTATATCAACAGAGGATCTCCCGATCATACGACAAAAGGATCAGGCCTCGGAAATTCAAGGAGAATGACCTGGTGCTAAAGAGAGTCATGCCTTGTCAAGACGAAGCCAAGGGGAAGTTTGCCCCGAGCTGGGAAGGGCCATTTGTGATCAAGAAAGTGCTATCCGGAGGAGCCCTCATATTGCAAGAAATGGATGGTGAGGTATTTCCACAACCCCTCAATGCTGACTCGGTGAAGCGGTTCTACGCTTAAATCATCAGTTCTTTTTTTCCTTTGAGAGCGAACTACGTAGGACCTGATCTCCCAGCTTGTGGGGGTACGTAGGCAGCCATCATGGCGCGGTCCGATCCTTAAAAAAAAAAAAATAAATAAAAAAAATAAATAAATAAATAAATAATCCTTTCCCTAACCAAAACCAATTTTCGATAGCCAGATAAAACCTTCCTACACCCTCAAAACCTTCCCGAAACCAACTGCCTAACCAGTTTCATCCCAGAATACATACCCTGATCCAACCCAAACAGTTATCCAAAATCTGAGATTCAATCCGACGAAATCAAAAGGTGTGCGGCAATATCTGTCAAATCTCCATCAAGTCTTGAGGAAGGAAAGAAGGCGAAATGTCAAAATCATGGTCAGATGGATAAAATGATGATCCAATGGATGGCAATGATGCGACAAAAGGGGAAAATGACTAAATTTAAATACATGTCTATATATATAAGTCGTTTTATTACAAGATTTCTTTTTCAATAACTGATGAAACCAACATAGTCTATGCAGGAAATAAAATAATCTACAAATCTGAAACTAGCCGAAGCAGGATGGACAGGGTGGTGGATAGATCTGAAGCATCAGCATCTCCTGCAATCTGCTGCCCCATCATATCAATACGATCCAGTAAAGCCGTAGCTCGGCTGACAGTCCCAAAATGAGCATCTACCACTGCCCTGGTCTGAAATACAATGGCCTCTCTATCAGCAATGGCGGCATCTCTAGCCCGAATGGCCTCATCTCTCTCGGCAAGGGCGGCATCCCTCTCGGCTTCAGTAGTAATCAGGGCCAGGCGGAGTCGGGAATCCTCAGCAACCCGACTCGGGGCAGAATCGACTAAGATGGGATGGTCTGTTGTATCTTCTGGGAAAATCACTCCAGAGTCATCAAAGGCCCCTGTCCGACTCAAACTAGCCGAATCCAAGTCTCCTCGCAACCACTGTACGTAAGCAAATGTCTGGATATGACAGCTTTCACTATATTCGGCAAGGGTCCTGCGATCCCAAAGCTCGTATACCTGCAGTAGATCCCTCTCTGTACAGGATGATATAAGGAATCGGTATGCGGCTGCACCCGCGAAGGGGTGTAAATCCTGTATTTGATCAAACTGCCCCATAACTGCCAGGGGATGATAGGTCGTCACGCCCTCAACCCAGCAATGGGGATGAAATCCAGGTCAGGCACATGGGTCAAGAAACGCATGAAGGAGCAATAGCCCGAGTAGACCAATAGATGAAAGGGATCCTCGATGACCGACAGAAATGCTGTCCAGGAGGCCACATCAGTACAACTCGCGGGACGAAGCGAAAACTGCGTGGTTATGTCATGGCTGAAGCAAAACCCTTGGCGACGGAAATGGCCGATGGGACTTAGATGACTCATGAACCACATATACAATAAGGTCGAACTCCCTCTGAAGAATCTCCCTCGGAAGGACTGGCAATATGTGGCCGACATATAGGTATCCGCCAATATCATGGGGAGAATGGTGTGATCCTCCTGAAGGGCCCTAACGGCCGCAACAATCCGCATGTCCAAATGATCGGATCCTGCAGGCAAATACAAAACTGAGATGACACAGGCCATCAGAACGCCCACTCTCAAGGCGTCCCAGCGCTCCTCGGGCACGGAAAAATCACCGAGGAGAAGACGGAAACTGTCAGGTGAGCCAAATCGGTCAACCAAGAATTGAAGAGGAACCATATGGTCTGATGTGATTACCGGTAATAAGACAGCCCTTCGCAAACCGGTGAAAGTCAAGAATTGACGGCGCATGGAACCAACGGTAACCCTAGCACAGGGACCATCCAACGGCAAGCCGGTGAAGCGAGCATACTCCTCAAGGGTGGGGGTCAGCTCTACTGTCCCAAACCTAAACACCTGACGGGCAGGGGCCCAATAGCTCAGAAGACCATCCACAAAGCCCGCTGGCACCCGGAAGGTTAATAAGGACCAAGAATGTCCCAAAAGACCATCTACGATAACCCTATCTGCTGGCAGTAGACTGTCCAACCAGCGGAAGAGGCTGCCAACTAACCCTGTGGGAGGAGTGGAATCCAAACGAACCACGGCATCTGAGGACGACATCTGTGAAAAAATAGTATCAAAAAAGACTGTACAGGGGTCATTCTCTACCCATAAATAAAAAGCATGCATCATACAGTTAATAATAAAGCAGGTGAATCCCATAAAAATGAAAAAGAAAACTGTGCATAAATAAATAAATGAGTTCAGTACATAGTGCATAAATGAAAAAGAAATCTAAGCAGGTGCTGATACAAAAGGCCCTATCCTATCCTGGTCTAAATAAAATCAGTATCATCTATGAAAGCAGGATCCTCGAACTGATCCCCTGGAGTCGTCGAGCTCGGAGGACCAAAGTTCATATCAGGGATGTAGGGATGCGCTGTGGCATCAGATGAACTCGGGCCTGCATCATAACCTGCACCATCAGGATCGTAGGTGTAAGCCTCCTCCGGGGTCCGGCCCAACCCCCGAATAAACAACGACAACTGGTCCACCTGACGGGTCAATGTGGCAATCTGCTCAGCATGGGTAGGGGTCCGAACACAGGCAGCCCAATCGGTCATCGTAACCGAGCCTGAAACCATGTCTCCAAGAAAGAAAGTGGCCCGAGTCTGGGGACCGATGGTACGAGGTACCCACCAAGTCCTGAAAGCCTCACTCGTACTGGGGCCTGTGGAAAGCATCCGACCATCCTCCCCGGCGAGCATGATCTCCGAGGGCTGAGAATCCAGCGGCCAGAAAGTAGTGAAAGAAAGGGAGTGCGGGATGCGGATCTCCCCAGTGACGCATCTGAACGCGCGCTCTCCCAGATACATCACCCAGCCTCCAACACTCTGCAAAGTGAGGCGACGGGTGGAAAGCTCGAACTCCGGGCCGGAAGGATGCCCGTCAGCAAACCCCACAGTCAGATGATCGGAGAGGTAGGGAATCCAGACGACGTCGGCAGCCGTGATCAACTCCAGCTGAATACGACAATGTGCAAAGCTGCCCGACACGGGGACCTCCTCCAGAGTGCTGTGATGCCATCGCCGACCCCGAGGATAAGTGTCCGGGCCCAGAGTAGTGATAGGCCTCAGACATGGCAGCCGCTCGTAAGCCCAGAACTGTGAATAGAAACAAGGCAAGGCATGAGTCACTATCAAATACAGAAAAGAGATGAAAGGAAAAGAAATACAGTAAGAGAGAAGAGGAGGGGACTCACCAGCAGAAAGTGGTAGAAACCGAGCCAGGCATCAGTCTGTCCCTCCGAGCGTAGGCGCATACCGTGGAGGAAATAGGCAAAGGTGAATGACCCCCAGTCATAGTCACTGATGCGATCCACATCTCTGACCGCTCCCACGACGCTGAAGTGAATGGTGGAGGAGTTGTTCCCTAGAAAACAACCCCTCATGATGGTCAGGAACAGGCGTCGTAGCAGAATGTCCCTGGCGCCCTGATCCGCGGGAATGGGCATCGCATAGAGACCCCCGACTGCATCAACAGCCAAGGCACCAGATCGGATACTGCGGGCCTTAAAGACCCGATCCTCAGCAGCGAAGCCTAGAAAAGCTCGAACCTCCGCAGGAGTGATATCAAGATCCAAGGGGACGCGGGACCCGGTAAACTCAATGCCGGTAATGTACCTCCAGTCCCATGGGGTCAACACGACCTCGCAGTCGAGGAGATGAAGAGACTGCGTCTGGTGGAACCATCGCTCGGATAAAGCCCTCATGTAACCCCAGGGGCACTGGCGGGGGATGATAGTGAAGAAATGTCGAAAGCCCCAAGAGTCCACCATCGCCCGATAATCACTGTGCAGGGCCGCGTAAAGGGAGTAGATGTTGAACCAGTTGCCCCTCGGCTGGGTAAACTCGGGTACCTGGGGCAATCACCAAGAGGTCAGTCCGGATAAAAGGAGAATGGAGAAATTGAGAGTGAAATCAGAATAGAGCTGAAATATACCTCGTTAGCCACGAGAGATGCTGAAGGGTGACGACTGAGATCCCGACCCAAAAGATCGGGTATCTGCACAGAGGCGCCAGAAGGAGCCTGATGAGTAGATGGAGCCGGTGTGCTGGAGGATGGCCCCTCTGCCGCGACCTCCGGAGGGACAGCCTCCTCAACGTCCGGATGACCAGGACGATAACCGGCTCCGACAAGATAACCAACCGGCGACGATAACCGGGGGTTACGAGATGGATGACCGGCGACGATACCCGGCCCCGACGAGACGATCGACCGGCGACGATAACCGGCGATCACGAGATGGATGTCCGGCGACGATAACCGGCGATCACGAGATGGATGTCCGGCGACGATAACCGGCTCCGACAAGATAACCAACCGGCGACGATAACCGGGGGGTTACGAGATGGGTGACCGGCGACGATACCCGGCCCCGACATGACGATCGACCGGCGACGATAACCGGCGATCACGAGATGGATGTCCGGCGACGATAACCGGCTCCGACCGATAACCAACCGGCGACGATAACCGGGGGTTACGAGATGGGTGACCGGCGACGATGCCCGGCCCCGACGAGACGATCGACCGGCGACGATAACCGGCGATCACGAGATGGATGTCTGGCGACGATAACCGGCTCCGACCGATAACCAACCGGCGACGATAACCGGGGGTTACGAGATGGGTGACCGGCGACGATACCCGGCCCCGACACGACGATCGACCGACGACGATAACCGGCGATCACGAGATGGATGTCCGACGACGATAACCGGCTCCGACCGATAACCAACCGGCGACGATAACCGGGGGTTACGAGATGGGTGACCGGCGACGATGCCCGGCCCCGACGAGACGATCGACCGGCGACGATAACCGGCGATCACGAGATGGATGTCCGGCGACGATAACCGGCTCCGACAGATAACCAACCGGCGACGATAACCGGGGGTTACAAGATGGATGACCGGCGACGATACCCGGCCCCGACATGACGATCGACCGGTGACGACAACCGGCGATCACGAGATGGATGACCGGCGACGATAACCGGCTCCGACGAGATAACCAACCGGCGACGATAACCGGGGGTTACGCGATGGGTGACCGGCGACGATACCCGGCCCCGAACGAGACGATAGATTGAAGGAGTGAACCCAAAGACTAACAGACACGGTCAAGGGATTGATACATTGACACTCTTACGAATGTCTTGCATGCATTACATCTTATATCGCATCATAAGCTATATGTATGGCATCATATATGTACTGTCATTCTTACGAATTGTCATTCATGCATCGAGTGTCTATTCTTTATCCTGTTCATTTCATTTATCATTCCATAAACATGATAAAGAGGGGCAGCTGTAGACACCCAAATTTTGCACTTCCTATACTAACCATGACAGGAGGGCAAATTCGTCCATTGGACCGGCCTGCGAGACGGAGGGTGAACATAAGTGCGAACACTTAGAGCCACCACGACGACTTGCGATCAAGGCCGTCCGAAATGAGCATGCCGAATGATGTGTCACGTCCCGCAATAATTTCCGGACTACAAAATACAAGCCTTTCGGATAAAACTGACGGCGCGACGCGAGAATCGAGGTGCGGTGCGAGAACCGAGGAGAATTAAATAATCAAAGTGGAAGGTGTGCTGAGTGGGGGGTGGGCGCCAGCCAGCCGCAGATAGATCTGCGGCCAGCCGCAGATGTATCTGCGGCTGGCTTTGGCCAGCCTATATCAACCATTTCTTCTCAGCATACAGGGAGTTCGAGAATTTTTGGAGAAGAAGAGAATCAGCAAGGAAACAGCAGCAGGAAATAAAGAAAAGAGGAAGAATTAGCATAGATTTTGCAATCAAATAGGAGAGAAAGTAAGAAAAAAAGAGAGGAATAATATTTTTGTGATTTGATTGTATCACATAATACTTTTTCTTCTATTCAAATACACAAATTTAGATCCATTTTGATCTCATTTGCAAGGTGAAAATCTCCTCAATTTTGCAATTTCTATCATATCTTTTGGTCAAATCAAATGAAGTTTTCATATGATTATGGAATAATAAATTAGGGAGTATTAGTGAGGGTTCCATTTGGAACAAAATTCTTCCTAATAACCCGATGATATTTATTTATTGATTTCTTGTTTGTTTGTTTTTTTGGTGTTCTATTGACATAGGTTCTTTTAGATCTCTATTTTGGGATGTCTTGGTATTGGTAGATTATCCGTATTGGTTATTTCTTGTAATATCCGATTGTGGGTGTGTGGAAATTTGGTTGTGAGCCTAGGAAAGCGACCCCGTGGTCCAAATCCGATGATGGACGTATCTTGATGTATGTAGCGGGTAGGATGTAGTCTCTTTGTAAATATGTAATATTGGGCCTTAAAACGACGCCAAGGCGGAATCGGGTTTAAGGCCCCGTAATAATGAAGTGTGTGATTGTGGGTGTTGGGGTTATTTGGATGGTTTACATGCCCATGAATAACCCCAATGCATTTTATGCTTGATTTGATTTACGACACGAAATTGATTTCGAAGCTAAACAATGAAGATCTTCATAAAATCAATCAAACTAGGTTGTTAGCATCACGAGGCTTAAAATGAGAAGTGCTAATGAAATGTTGATTTCTATGTAAACGAGAAGGCCAAAAAGAAATCGTTTCCAAAACATCACACAAAAACGATTTTATAAAATAAGTAACGTTTTATTAAATCTTTGTGCATAGGGTGAAAGAGATCCTAGAAGTTGCCTATCATTTGAGTTACGAAAGCAACGTATAGATCTTGATTCCTATTTTGACAAAGGTTTAAACTCTTGTTTAGCCAAAACGACACCTAATGAAAATCTCATAGTTTTGGACAATTAAAAGCAAACTTTTCTCATAAAGCTTTCTCGTATATACCGAAAAGACATTCCGAAGCGTTATCAAATTAAAGCATGATTTTCCCTAAAATCCAAATGATTCTTTCATACAAACTCACCACATCATTCACATAGGCACACACACACACACACACATTCGCACACCTATATACCCACATTCATGAATTAAAGGATAGGAAAGCATCAAGATTGCGGTAATCGTGTTTCACGGAAGTCGAGGGGTGCCTAACACCTTCCCCTCACTTAAGCAAGCCCCCGAACTCTATGAATCTCGATTCGCAGACTAATTAATTCGGAGTCACATATGAGCCAGCGATTTATAAAAAAACGAAAACTCGGATGAGTTGGTACATCCATTTCAAATATACCAACTGGCGACTCTGGTTAATTGGCTCATCATAAAAAACGATCTTTCAAAACCCCGTCGACATCCACGCCGACCTTTTCCAAACGTCATCTAAATCAAAAGGCTAGAATTGGAAAAGACGAGAAAGAGAGAACCCGGCGTCGACAGGTGTCACAGTACGAAGTCAAGTTCGCCGAGCTGTCGCGTTTTGCATCCCATTTGGTGGACACTGAGAAACGGATGACACGAATGTTCCTACGAGGTTTGAAACCAGAGATTCGCCAATATCTCGTTTCTCATAAAATTTGTATATACGCAGATGCTGTGGATAGGGCTCAAGTAGTGGAGCAGGAAAGAGGACTACTACAACCAGGGAGTAACACCCAACCACGAGAGCAAAATCACGGTAATAATCGTAATGGTGGCAGCAATTATCGAAATAATGATAATCAACGAGGAGGGAATCACAACACCGGATATGATAACCACTTCGGTGGTAATCCTGGCCCTGATAACAGAAGGAGTGAGTCAAGTGGCAACAATTCCAAGAAGAGGAGATTCAACAACCATGGAAAGGTACCAACGTCAGCACCAGCACCAGTACTAGTTTCGAAGGAAGGAGAACGACCACCTGTTAGATGTTTCAGGTGTGGGAAGGAAGGACACATCAGTCCAAATTGTACACAATCTCCATCCCAAGTATGTTATAATTGTGGAAAGGAAGGCCATATAGCTCGCTTTTGTCATGCAGCGAAATCAAGTCCAGCTGCAATGATGACACCGAAGGCGGTCACGGACAAATCAAAGTCTGTGGTTCAAGGGAGAGCTTTTGTCGTGACGTCACAAAAACCGCAGAATCCGAACGAGGTTATTACGGGTAAACTACTTATTAACTCTTGTGAAGTCTACGCCTTATTAGATACTGGTTCTACCCATTCTTTTATTTCACCAACATGTGCTCAACGCCTGAATTTGACTCCTGGAAAATTAGATTTTGACTTATCTGTTGAAACACCATTAGCACAAACATTCGTTACATCTACAGTCTATAAATCTTGCTTTGTTCAAATCGGCACCCTCACATTACCTGTTGATCTTATCTCCTTGAACATGCATGAATTTGATGTGATATTAGGAATTAACTGGTTAACTGCTCATCGTGCTAAAATTGATTGCTTTCGTAAGGTCATTAGTTTTCATATTCCTAATCAACCTATTATGCGAATTCAAGCAACCAAACCATTGAAATCAATAACCATCATTTCTAGTCACAAAGCCATTCGTTTATTGAAAAACGGATGTCAAGCCTTCTTAGCCCATGTAACGGATTTAAATAAAAGTACGTCAGATTTAAAAAATATTTCTGTGGTTAATGAGTTCCCTGACGTATTTCTCGAAGAACTTCCTGGCCTACCCCCAGACCGTGAAATTGAATTTTGTATCGACCTTGAACCCGGTACGAAACCTATTTCCAAAACCCCATATCGAATGGCTCCTATTGAACTTCAAGAGTTAAAAGTCCAACTACAGGAGTTGTTAGACAGCGGTTTCATACGTCCGAGTACATCGCCTTGGGGTGCTCCTATTTTATTCGTAAAGAAGAAGGACGGGAGTATGAGACTTTGCATTGACTATCGGGAGTTAAACCATGTCACCATCAAAAATAGGTACCCGTTACCTCGCATTGATGACCTGTTCGACCAGTTACAAGGTGCTCAGTTCTTTTCAAAGATCGACCTCCGTTCTGGTTATCATCAGTTAAAAGTTAAAACTGATGACATTCCAAAGACTACCTTTAGAACTCGATACGGGAATTATGAATTCCTAGTCATGTCTTTTGGATTGACTAATGCTCCTGCTGCTTTCATGGATATGATGAATCGGATATTCAAGGACTATTTGGATCATTTCGTGGTTGTCTTCATTGATGACATTCTCATATATTCTAAAAGTCGTGAAGATCATGAGCAACACTTGAGGCTGATACTTCAAAAGCTTCGTGAGAACAAGTTATATGCTAAGTTGAAGAAATGTGAATTCTGGCTTGAGGAAGTTGCATTCCTTGGTCACTTGGTTTCTAAACAAGGAATCTCGGTGGATCCAGCGAAGATTGAAGCAGTATCAAATTGGGAACAACCTAAGTCAGCAACCGAAGTACGAAGCTTTCTGGGTCTAGCTGGTTATTATCGGAGATTCGTAGAAGGATTTTCTCGAATAGCCATTCCATTAACTCAACTGACTCAGAAAAGCACAACATTCAAATGGAACGAAGAATGCGAGAAGAGTTTTCAAGAACTCAAAAGAAGGCTCATTTCAGCACCTGTATTGGCAATACCATTAGGATCGGAAGGATTTGTCATCTACAGCGACGCTTCAGGCAAAGGACTAGGTTGTGTTCTCATGCAACATGGGAAGGTTATAGCCTATGCGTCTCGGCAACTCAAGGAATATGAGAGGAATTATCCTACTCATGATCTAGAGTTGGCAGCAGTTATTTTCGCATTGAAGATTTGGAGACATTACTTGTATGGAGAGAAAGTGGAGATCTATACAGACCACAAAAGTCTCAAATATTTCTTCACCCAGAAGGAACTCAACATGCGACAACGGCGTTGGCTCGAGCTGTTGAAAGATTACGACCATACCATCCAATACCATCCTGGAAAGGCGAACGTAGTAGCTGACGCATTGAGTAGAAGATCATATGCAAGCACGAGTGCATTACTGACATCGCAAAGGCTTATCTTGGATGATTTACAAAGGATGGAAATAGAGTTAAAGGCTCCAGGAACCCATGTGAAGATCGCACATATACAGGTAGAACCGGCTTTAATCGACAAAATTAAAGCTGCTCAAGTTACAAACCCGGAGTTGGTGAATATGAAGAAAAAGGTACAAGAAGGTGCTATTCCAGAAGCAAGAGTCGACGAAGACGGAATACTTCGAGTCAACTCTAGACTGTGTGTTCCTAACGACCCTGACTTGAAATACAAAATCATGATGGAGGCACACAACACACCATTTGCAATCCACCCGGGAAGTACCAAAATGTATCGTGATCTTCGACATACATTTTGGTGGAACAATATGAAGAGAGAGATTGCAGAGTTTATTGCAAGATGTTTAACTTGTCAACGTGTCAAGGCAGAGCATCAAGTACCAAGGGGTCCATTGCAACCACTTGAGATTCCAGAATGGAAGTGGGAACACATCAACATGGATTTCGTGACAGGTCTTCCCAAGGTTTCTCAAGGCTTAGACGCAATTTGGGTCATTATAGATAGATTGACCAAGTCTGCTCATTTCTTGCCTATACGAGAAAACTATTCACTTGAGCGTCTTGCTAGTATGTATATAAGCGAGATTATCAGATTGCATGGCATGCCAGTATCCATCGTTTCTGATCGAGATCCTAGGTTCACTTCACGATTTTGGGTAAGCTTGCAAAAAGCTATGGGCACTGAATTACGATTCAGTTCTGCATACCATCCCCAAACAGACGGGCAATCGGAAAGAACTATTCAAACCCTTGAAGATCTATTAAGACTCTGCGTACTAGACTTCAAAGGAATTTGGGACAAATAATTTCCATTGGTGGAATTCTCTTACAATTATAGTTATCAAGCAAGTATAGGCATGGCTCCCTTCGAGGCGTTGTATGGACGAAGGTGTCGATCTCCAGCATGTTGGGATGAAGTAGGTGAGGCAAAATTGTTGGGACCTGATTTGATACGTATGACTACGGAAAAGATCCAAATGATCCGGCAACATATACAAACAGCTCAAGATCGACAAAAGAGTTATGCCGATCTTCATCGAAGAGACGAGGAATTCAGTGTCGGAGATCATGTATTTTTACGTGTTGCCCCGTGGAAAGGTGTTACGCGATTCGGAAAGAGAGGAAAGCTTAACCCTCGATTTATCGGTCTATTTGAAATCCTCGACCGAGTAGGAACTGTGGCCTACAAACTCGCCTTACCGCCAAACATGTCTCGTGTTCATAATGTTTTTCACATATCCATGCTACGTAAATATGTGAAAGATCCAAACCACATTATTGAGTTAGAACCAGACGAGATAGCAGAGGATTTGACGTACGAAGAGATACCTGTCAAGGTCTTGGATAAGAAGGAACAGATTCTACGATCAAAGATTATACCTCAAGTCAAAGTTTTATGGAGAAACCATGATGTTGAGGAAATGACCTGGGAGTTAGAATCTGAAATGAGAGCAAGGTATCCTCACCTCTTCGAAATGCCAGGTACGTACGTCAATTTCGAGGACGAAATTTCATAAGGAGGGGAGATTGTAAGATCCCGACTTTATGAAATAAAAGTTTATTATTTTCTTTATGATAAATTTTTTATTTTTTTAAATAGTAAGGTGCTTAATTGTTATAAATGATAGTTAAGGGTGTTATATGCGAATTATCTTATAAACAGTGTATGTCGGGGAATATTCTTTTTGTCGGGGAATATTCTTTTTGTCGGGGAATATTATATTCGGCACCGTACGACGACGCCGAAATATCAAAATATTAGTGGGCCCTACAAATGACAAAATTGTCAACGATAGTGGGCCCCATTGTCGGATACTGAAAGCGACAGTATTTTGTCAACAGTATTATCACCGGCAACTATTGAAATACCCGGTAATAAAAAAAATAGTAAAACGCGTTATTCCACAGTAGTACGCGGTATTTCACAAGCACACGGTATTGCACATTATTTTAAATTATTGATTCAATAATTGATAAAGTAGCAATTACACAGTATTTTGATTCAATAATTACAATAGCATCCGCATGGTACTTTTTATTATTTATCATAGCACTGTAACTCATATTAATTGTTATGATATTTTAGCATTATTGATGGATTAAAAGTGGAGTCTAACATAGGGGTACCTAATTGAAATTTTAAAATTCACATGCTGTGAACTATTGGTTCACATGTGGGAACTATTGGTTCACATGTGGGGAACTATTAGGGGATGTTATGCAAGATTGATAATACTTGAGGGATTATATTAAAAAGTAGAGGCAAAGATGAAGGTACTAAAGTGTAATAAGTCGAGCCCTTATTGTGCAATTAATGAAACTTGGTTTTCCTATAAATAGGAGGGGTTATCTTAAGAAATCTTCACACCTTCCTTACTTATACTCCCTCTCTCTCTCTAAATTTCTTGAGTTCTCTTAGTGTGCTAGGCTATTGTGAGTATTTGTGAGAATACTAGTATTGTCCAAGTTAATAAACTTCATAGAAAGCAACATCCAATCACTTATTAACGAAGGTAGGGGATATCATTTCTTTCATACTCTTATGTAATATCATTTGCTTCCTTGTTCGTAAGTGATATTATACTCAGAAATGTTGTTATTCATTCCGTATTAATTTGTGGGGATAACCTGTCTACGCGGATTACCGCATGACGGGTGAATAACCCTTCGTATTCGTTACTTATTAATCTTTTGTGGAAATAATTTGTCTACGCGGATTACCGCATGACGGGTGAATAACCCTTCGTATTCGTTACTTATTAATATTTTGTGGAAATAATTTGTCTACGCGGATTACTGCATGACGGGTGAATAACCATTCGTATTCATTACTTATTAATCTTTTGCGGAAATAATCTGTCTACGCGGATTACCGCATGACGGGTGAAAATCCATTTGCAGTTTCATATATTCTGTTATACTCGTATAACGTATCATTTCTTTTGTACTCTTTAAGGAATATCTTTTCTTTCACATTTCTCCATTTATGATACGAAATCTCTGTTTGTTTCCAAAATCTTATTTTTAAATGGAGAAAATCCTTGAAATTTGTAGAATATCCTTAATAGTTTGTGCTTCATCTAATATCTTTTCACTTGAATCTTTCTATTTCATTTTATACGTTATAGTTGAAGCATGAAATAATTTCTTGAATATCATTCTTGAATTTGACTCCACAATTTGGTCATCGTGTTGGCAATTTGGTCAATCTTTGATACTGATTAAATTATAAAGTTTTTCTTATCCTTAATCTCACTGTATCATTGTCATCATCCTCATCCTCATACTTAAATTGTGGTGATAGTTCTCTTTGGCCCGTAGTGCAAAGATGAACTAGCGTGACATGATTTTGACCAAACTGTGTATTGGTATTATCATGACTTTTGGTGTTACAAACAAAGGCGTGTGGTGAAAGTTCTCTTTGGCCCGTAGTGCAAAGATGAACTGGCGTTTGGCATGATCATGACCGGTGATGTTACAAATAAATATCTTTGGCACATAGTGCAAAGAGAGGCTGTTAAATATAAACTGTTGATTTGGATGTTCATAAGCAGAAATTGTTGATTGGTGTTACAGGGATAAAATATTGGTGGTGATCCTTTAACTTATAGAAGATGGTAGATATTATAATCTACTTGACTCTTCTAATGGATTGTTCATTCCGCTGCAGTTGTTGTGTTGAACAATTATAATATCTTTAAATCTCTGATTTATTATTGTTGAAGACTAAAGATAATTTTTATTCTTCATTATCTTAGTCAAGATATTTCTTACTAGGCTATTCGTGCTCACCCTTTTCCTTTTTGTTCCATTGTTCTCCTCAGGAAAAGAGAGTGTAGCAGGGACTAGCCGGGGAATGGAGTGATGGTCCGAGATAATAGAAGTGTCTCAATACCTTACTATTAGTGTGACAATAAGTGTATTGAGAATTTAAGATGTATTTGTATTGTGTTGTCGTATTTTGCACGACACTTAATATTTGTAAATGGGAAAATTCGTATTTGTAATTGTATTTTGTAGAATGTTATTGGCGACTCAAAATGGGTTGTATGGACCTATTTTGGGAGCGTCACAATTAGTACTATTATTATTATTACTATTGTTGTTATTATTATTAGTAATACTATTATTATTAGTATTGTTATTATTACTATTAGTATTGTTGTTGTTGTTGTTATTATTATTACTATTAAAAAAATATTTACCAAAAATTATGTAATATTTTAGGTAATATATTTAATTAAAATATGTTTTTTTCGGTAAATATATCCTTAAGGTTTGCTATGGGAACTGCTTGAGATATGTTGTCTTTTAATTTGGGGATTTAATTGTTTAGTTATAAATATTAATCTTTGCAAAATAATAAAAATAAGATACATGTTGCTCAATTAGTCATTGGACCAATGTTCCAAATTAGAGGTTCCGTGTTCGAATCTGTGCATTTACATAGGCAAGTTAACGCACATGTGGTGACTGGGGCTCAAAGTCTAAATTTTTTAATAAAAAGGGGCTCAATTTGTGTTGATCAAAAGAAAAGGGCTCAATACCCAAAAATCCCTAAAGTTCAGTGGTCTACTTTGCATTTTACCATGTATAACATATGAGTATTTTTTTGGTATTTATACGTACTTTATTCCACAAAAGCGCGTCGCTATCTTTATTTCCTTTTTTTTGTCATGATCAATGTATGAAATTTAAAGTTTAACGTAGTGTAAAGTTATTTACTTTATAGTTTATTAAAATAAATAGTTAATATTGTAAGTTACTTAAAAAGTGTTATTAAAAGTAAATTTATTACTGTAAAAAATTTAATGTATTTATATTACAAATTTTATTCGCCACAATTAATTATAAAAAAAATTATTTAGAACAAAATAGCGACCAATTTTATCTCTCGCAAAAAAACTTCTGAACAATATATATAGTGAGTAATAATTCCTTCACTAATACATTTTGTATCGATTTGGAGAATGTCCCTAAGTATATGTATCTCTTTTCTTTTATATACATTTAAATTTAGCAAAAAATAAATTAAATAATATGGATCAACTTATAAGTACAATTTATACAACTTATATGTACAATTTATAATACTAAATTTTAATTGATTTTTATGATCAATTATGAATGATGATGTATTTGATATGTCTCCCATTTATTATATGTATTTTTACTACTTTAAATGGTTGCGATTTGTTAATAATTGGTCAATATTTTTTTATTTTTACTTTTTATAAATAAATTGAATAAATTGTTTATTAGGTGATTGACATTCGAATTCGGATATTTGAATAATTTGTTTATTCGAATAAAAAATGGAAACGAATATGTTCCACATTTGGACATAATTTTTAAATGAGTGCTTCTACATGGACATATTTTTTGGACATGGAAATTGGACATTTTCATGTTCCCTTGGGTTTTTTTTTGTATATATTTTAAACATATTTATACTATGGATTTTTTAAAAATAAAATTCAAAAAAATCTAAAAAAATTAAGTGTAATTTAGATATATATCAAAAAAATAGTTGTATGGGTCCATACACCATTTTTTTGATATATATCCAAGTTACACCTAATTTTTTTGGATTTTTTTATTTTTTATTTTTATAAATCCAGAGTATAAATATGTTTGGATATATACCAAAAAAAAAAACCAAGGGAACATTGGTAAACTAAGGGACCGGTCCAATTGGCCGGTCCGCCTAGACTTACTGTTTTTAAATACTCAATACGCGCCACATATACGTTGTCCGCTGCTGACGTGGCAGGTCTTTTGAATTTTTTCCAAAAAATACTTCTACATAGATTCAAACCTGTGACCTATCATTTGAAACTTTGGTCATTTGACCACTGAAGCAACACAAGTTATCTATCAATATTTTGGAAGGATTAATATTTATATCAAAACATGAGATTTCCCCCATATATTCCTTTCTTCTCCTTCACTACATACCATTAATATAATCTCAGGAAGATATAGAATAATAATAATAATAAAATAATAATAATAGCAATAATAATAATAATAATAATAATAACAACAACAACAACAATAATAATAATAATAATAAATAAAAATAATAAAAATAAAATAGGACCGTGGCTACCATGTTACTATAAAAATAAAACTTCATTGGTTTTCAATGTATACATAAAAGTTACTTCATGCATACATAACATATGATACATACATATATATATATATATATATATATATATATATATATGTATGGTTATATGTTTTATAATTTGCACAACAATCTATGCATGAAATACAAATATATTATCTTAGAATAATAACACACTAATTTGTCATTTTATTCTGTGATATATAAGATCGTTAGTATGGAAAGACCTGTTTAACTTTTTTTTTTCCCTTTTTTCCACACGCGCTAATTATTATATCAATTCTTTTTTTTACAAAATAAAAAAACAATAGATTTTTCGGGAAGGAAAACAATAGCATTAATTATTGCTTATTTTAAATGTCAAATATTAAAAAAACTAATTAATTAACTTGGCTATTAATTTACGTTATAATCTTCTATATATTGATCATGTATGATCATCGATATGTCATTTAATTATTTTATTACCAATTTTCATCAAAAAAGTGTTCGATTGCCCATTAATTATTTGTTGCAAAAGAAGAAGATAATTGAAAAGAATAACTTATACTATATTTCAAGGCAAAATAAATAAATTAAAGAACAAGTAAGATAAATATCATAATTTTGTAAGTATTTGACATATATAAGTAGAAATTATAGTGTTATTATTTTTATTTATTATTATTATTATTACTATTATTATTATTATTTTATTGTTATTGTTATTGTTATTATTATTGTTATTATTATTATTGTTATTATTATTGTTATTATTATTGTTATTATTATTATTATTATTATTATTATTATTATTATTATTATTATTATTATTATTATTGTAGTATATAACTTCTTGAGATTATATTAATGGTATGTAGTGAAAGAGAAAAAAAGAATATATATGGGGGAAATCTCATGTTTTGATATAAATATTAATCCTTGCAAGATATTAACAGATAACTTATGTTGCTCCAGCGGTTAAATGACCAAAGTTCCAAATGATAGGTCACATGTTGGAATATATTCCGCATTTGGACATAATTTTTAAATACTAAATACGAATATTTTTTGACAATTCTCCGAATACCAAATATGGTCTTACAAAAACATGCTTATTGGGATTATCTTAATTTAAGGCAACATTTTAATAGTCGTTGCAAAAAGTTGTATAAAATATGCAACGAAAATAAAAATTATTGCCAATGAATGTGGTCCATATTAGGCAACGAAATATAGCAACAAAAAAACTTTCGTTGCCCACGATGAGGAGAAATCAAGTGATTAGAAATTTTGCAACGAATTTCTAACAAACTTTGTTTCCAAATTTTGCAACGACTTATTCATTTCATTGCAAAAAGTGAAAGCCTGACATAATCTACAACGAATGACAAGTTTCGTTGCTAAACATACACTTTTAGCAACGACTTATAAAGTCGTTGCCTGAAAAATCGTTGCTAAAGCCCCATTTTTAGCAACAAAAAAATTTTGTTGCCCACGATGACGGGAAATCAAGTGGCCAAAAATTTTGCAACGAATTTCTAACGAAATTTTTTCCCGTCAATTAATTAGCAACGAAATTTTGCAACAACTTATAAATTTCGTTGCAAAAAGTGAAAGCCTGACCCAATCTGCAACGAAGGACAAATTTCGTTGCTAAACATATACTTTTAGCAACGACTTATAAAGTCGTTGCCTGAAAAATCGTTGCTAAAGGCCAATTTTTTTGTAGTGCGAGGAAGCTTTGATTCACGAAAGTATAATTTCTCTATCTCTTTCTCTTTCGTTTATATCGTTAATTGAGCACATAGATTGATCATGGTGATAGTTTGTATTAAAATTTTAAAAATCGTTTTTATTGCGCTTCCGCTCTATTTATATAATTTAATTACATACTTGCGTATTATACAAACCTAACAGTGGTATCAGGGCCTAATCTTGTGCTAATTATCGATTTTGATGATTCCATGTGTGTATGGTATGCGATTAGATTAAAATTTTGGGGCAAAAATCTATTTTTCTGAATCTGCTACGCGGCGCAGCTGCGCCGCTTCCAGTTCATTCTGGAGCGCAGCTGCGCCCAAACCCAGAAAGTCGTTTTTGGAGTTCAGCGCAGCTGCGCTGGTTCCTTGTTCATTCTGGGCGCAGCTGTAAAGACCGAGAATTTTATATGATTATATATGTATATTTTTTTTTTGCGAATAAATTTTTTTATTTATTTATTTATTATTATTATTATTACTTTGAGCATATGTGATATGAATTAAGCAGGTTAGTCAATTTATTTATTTTAAGTTGACTAAGAAATGTACATGAGGTAAAGATGATTAACTAATTAAATTGATGGAAGGAAAGTAAGATAAGCTTATGTTAAAAATTAACATAGTTTGAATGTTAACCTTAGATGGTAAATAAAAAGATTTATAATCTTTAAGTGATTAATTAGTATTAGTAATGTAAATTGCTTATATGATTGTGTAATAACTTATTAAGCCAATTAGGGCTAATTAAGTTAATGAATTAATGGAACAAAAAAAAGGAAAGCCAAAAAAAAATAAGTATATTAAATTATTTATTAGTGTATTGAACACTTTGTGACTTACATTGAATGGATATGTGGATAAATGAATGTATTAAATATTTATCAATGATGATAAATATATTATGACTTATGTGGAATATGTATGAGACTAAATATATATATATATATATATATATATATATATATATTATAGATATGTATATTTATTTATTTATTATATAAAGAGAATTAAAAAAGAAAGCCTTGTAACCTAATATTATATATTAGAAATGAGAATTAAATAACCTAAGGGTTATATTTATTTGAGAATTCTAGTATTTAAAATATATACTAGTAAACTAACCTAATAGATTTATTTTTATCTCAACTTATTAAATTATATTAACCTAATTAAAGCAAGTCTAATTGGGTTATATAATTAAACTCATATGAGTAATTATTTAATGTCCAAATTAAGTGGACTAAAAAAAATCCTAATTAAATAATTAGGATAAGATAAAATTTATGTATTGAACATATGCTAATTTATGTGGTCCAAACAATTATGGGACATGGTCCAAATAGTTTATTAGAAAGCCCAAACTGTGACACCTCCAAATCCAGGTACTTAATTCTCACTGATTTGGTGTTCACTATAACATTCATTCATAACTAACTACCCATAAAAAAAATGACCATTAAATTAAACCGAATGAAATATCTTCCCACATTAGGGATTACTATTTTAAATCCCTTAAATAAACAATTCCCAGGTTGTCTAACCTCTATTACATCAGTGCGGAAACAAATCTTATTAAAACAAGTCTTAATACAAATAAACATCAAATGAGTAATAAGTCTCTTGCTATTTTGGCATCTTGCCCTTGCCTTTGCTCGTGGACGGCTCGTCCGATTTCTCTGCCTTAGCTGCAATGTTTTAGTGCAAGAGTGAGCAGCAAACAATTGCCCACGATCATAATAACGATAACAATCGGATAATTAATGAAATAGATTTATAGCTTTCTGAATTCAATCAATAACCAATCGAGATATGAAAGATTAATAGGATACTTGGCCCAAGAACTGATTATAGAATTCAAGGTTTAAAAATTGTATCTGAGGGTCACAAGACCTCGAACTATGTCCTAGGTTAACAAGTATTTCTACCGTAACCTTTAACAGTCTTATAGACTATGGACCATCCATCTCGAACTCAGGGGGATCAGCCCTTTGTACAATGTATTGTGCACAAACATTTTAACGCTGTCGCGTAATTAATCCCCTATATTAGGGTTGTTCATCTCAGTTTAGTATCAAAATCCGTACCAAAAAGAACTTGGTTTGGAAAGATTTTAAAATATTCTAAGTCTTTAGAATGCTCATCAACTAAGGACTAGCTGAATCAATAAGGGTTTTGCTAGTCAGTAAAGCATTTGTTTCATCAATAAATTTGTACAATATAAACTGTGTTCGAAATTTGAATAACAATCAATGATTGAGTAACAATTTACTGGAATAAAGCTTAAGCACTTATCATGGTAATAACCTTGCTTGAATAATAATAAGCTAAGGTTAGTAAACTTGCTCAATGTTAGTAAACTTGCTTTAAATGAGATAACAAGTTAAGGGAAGGAAAAACTTGCTCAATATAATAATGGAGTTCAGAAACTTGCCTCGTACGTAGCCTTCCTAATTACAAACCACGTACAATAAACAACCTACAAATTCCGTTTGTATTGCAACAAAAACGATTAGTTACAATACTCACGTACATTAATACTCCAATCCTCACCTCAATTTCCAATTAACTACTAATTATCAACTCTATTTCAGAAGCTACAAGCTTTATTGCAACAATGTTACACTCTAAGAATTTCCAAAACTTATCTTTAAGCTACGGTATATTACCTTACATTTAATCATCATCAAACATCATTTAGAATCCATATTAACATCTTAATATTCACTTATTACATTAATTTAAGTTTAATCCTGCATAAAATGATATATCATAACTACCAAGAAAAGAAAACAAAATAATAATAAAAAAAAAAATTCCAGCAGTGATTCTCGCCAGGGCGAGGATTTACTGAACAAATATCTCGTCGGGGCGAGACCTCGCTGGGGCGAGCTTTTCCTTAACAAAATTCTCGCC
This sequence comes from Aralia elata, assembly GCA_034770075.1. Classification (NCBI taxonomy): domain Eukaryota; kingdom Viridiplantae; phylum Streptophyta; class Magnoliopsida; order Apiales; family Araliaceae; genus Aralia; species Aralia elata. The sequence continues at coordinate 48,292,890 of CM068380.1, read as the reverse complement.
GGGGCGAAGATTTACAGCTCATTTTTCTCGTCGGGGCGAGAGACTCGGCAGTCATCTCCTACAGTTCGCAACCAGTGAAAACTTAGGCCAAATTTGGCCAAATTTTCCGAATTCTACCATCCAACACATAATTTAAACATACCCAGACATCAAATATAACACAAAACTATTTCCCAACATGTTTCTAAACATTCTCAACATCATATTACACATACTCAACCAACTTGAATCAAAAACATTCTCTGTTAAAACAAGATATTCATGTTTTAACCATTTTAATGAAATCAACTACTGTGGAACCATTCTAACCCATTCTAATTGCATTCTTTTCGTTTTTCACTATATAATCATAATCAAAAATCAATCTTACCAATTAACAACCAATTTGAATACCAATTTCATACATATATACCATACATGAAATAAACTTTGTAAAACTAAAACTCAATTCTAAAGCATGCTTTCATGAATTAATTCATACAAATTAATTTATAATCACCATATAATCTCTAACACATGCTTATAATCAATTATAATCAAATAATTTCATGCTTTGAACAACTAACTTCATATACGGTAAAATAAAAATCATATACAGAGAAATAGAGTAATAAAAATATAGTGTAGAACAAAACTAACAAGAATTATACCTTCTAATTCTTAGAAAGCTCCTTTGATTTAAGAATTTCTTTCTCAAATCTTCAAGCTCCTCTCTCAACTTTCTCTGTATGCTCTGTTAAACTTTTCTTCTCTTCTTCTCTATATATATTTTCTCTCTTTTTCTTAAACTTAGATAATAGCTGATAACCTTTTTAGTTTTTAACGTACTCAGCTTTCAATTTGACAGTTAAAGAAACACAAAGGGTTAAGCCTTGTTTGGCAAACCCAAATACCAAATAATCCATTTTTACCAACCAAGGGTCACAAGGCCTTGTTTGGTTTAACAAAAATAAAACCTTTCCCATTTATTTTAATAAATCATTATATTATATAGTTTTAATTGTCACACTTTTAATTTAATTAAACTTTTTATGAAATAAATTCAATTAAACTTTAATAATTCTATTTAATCAATAACAACAACACCAAATAAATTATCTTATTCAAATAAATCATTTATTCAAATAAACCATTTAATCATCTAATTTAATTATTAAATTAAATTAGAATAATCATATCAAATCACATTTAAATAGGGGGACGGATATTCATGGCGCTAGCTATCTGCCCAAGCTGAAGCTCTATATTCCGAATCGAAGCGCTATGCTGTGCAACCAATTGAGCCAATAACTCGTCCCCACTAGGCTTTTTCTCCTGTTGTGGCAAAGGTGGGGTTGAGGCTTGTTGGTGTGATTGGGGTTGATGGTGTGATTGAGTTTGATTTTGGAATCCTGGGGGGTATTGATGCCTAGGAGCTGAATATTGGGTTTGGGTATTATTGTTGTTGCTCCATGAGAAATTTGGGTGATTTTTCCATCCAGGATTGTAGTGATTAGAGTGGGGGTTGTTTTGTTGTCTATTGTAATTACCAACGAACTGTACGGATTCTGCATTGATGGGGCATTGCTCGGTAGGATGATTTCCAACACACAACTCACAGGTTTCAGAAATGCTCTGCACAGAATGAGTTCCTAAATTTTTCACTTCCTTTGTGAGCGCGGCTAGCTGTGCGGTAATTGAGGTGAGATGATCCACCTCAAATTTTCCTGCTGCCTTTGGTGGCATTTTCCTCTCCGAAGGCCATTGATAAATATTTGCAGCCATGGTTTCCAATAGTTTGTAGGCTTCCGCAAAATTCTTCCCCATTAAACTACCACCTGCAGCTGCGTCAACACTAGATCGAGTGGCGTTGGTCAGCCCATTATAAAAAATCTCAACTTGCAACCATTGAGGCAAACCATGGTGTGGACATCTCCTAATTAGATCCTTGAACCTTTCCCAAGCTTCATACAAGGACTCGGAATCATATTGAACAAACGACGTGATGTCATTCCTCAATCTTGCAGTTTTCGCCGGTGGGAAGAACTTTGCCAAAAATTTCCGGGCTAAGTCATCCCATTTAGTAATTGAGCCCGAGGGGAGCGAATGTAACCAACTCTTTGCCTTGTCACGGAGTGTGAAAGGAAAAAGTCGGAGTCTAATCGCATCATCAGTCACTTGAGTGTACTTGAATGTGTCACAAATTTCCAGAAAACTCACCAAATGAGCATTTGGGTCGTCATTGGGCAACCCACCAAACTGCAAACAGTTTTGAACCATTTGGATGGTTCCAGGCTTAATTTCGAAGTGATTGGCCTCAATGGCTGGCCTAGAAATGCTTGAGTGCAAATCTGTGACAAGAGGCATGGCGTACTCCCTCAAGGTTTTAGGCTCCTCCTCAGCCATGGTATTTTGATTGGGTATACCCCGAACTCGTTCTCTACGTAGTCGTCGAATATTTCTCTCGATCTCGGGATCGTAAGGAATTAACTCAAGATCACGTGAGCGTGGCATACAAATCAAGAATACCTACAAAACAAAATGAAAATTATATACAAGTCTAAAAAGAGACCAAGTCGATTGGAATTAATATTGGCGTAATTATTAGAAAACAATTCCCCGGCAACGGCGCCAAAAACTTGTTGGTCGATTTAGCTATCGATAAACACACACGTGCAAGTATACACGGTCAACAAGTAATATATGATAAGATATGAGTCGAACCCACAGGGAATTGTGACAAATAATAACCAAGTACCAATCGTCTATCAAATTGATCTAATTTAAACAATGAAGATTTGATAATTTGTTGATTGGTTGAGTTCACAAGTCAAATAATGAGTAAAGTGCGATAAAATATCAAGATAAAAAGGTCTAAGATTACAATTTCCCCCAACACGTCATTTGAATCTCCTAACTCTCTCTTTTCATTTAGTTATAGCATACGAATTGACAACCGAGAAGTCAAAACTACATAAGAGCCTCTGTCGATGGTCAATCACGAATCTTCCTAAGCGGTGTATAGGTATATGTCTATCCTATACACTATCAAGAGACTAATTTCAGGAATGATTACTAGACACGTGTCACCAAATCTAAGTAATCCTCCCTTCAATTACCAACTTTCACGTCGGAAGTCATTAAGACTAGATTCTCAATAGGTTGCATGCGGTAATTAGGTATATATCTATCCCAACTACTATCAAGATACCTATTATTGCAGATAATTAATAAGACACACGTCACTTAATCCAATTAATAACCCACAACAATCTATACTTTCACATGTTATCATAACTAGGTCTTAACCTATAATCCGTTCGTCAAGTTCATATAGGTTCCCACGGTAATTACGGGCCAAGCAATTAATCTAGAAGCAAAGGTTATGACAATCAATTCACACATGCATAACTAAAATCAATAGAGAGAGAATTCAATTCAAATTAAGTGTTGGGTTCCATTGCAATCTTAGAATAGAAGGTTAGTTCATGTTAGCTACAATAAACATCATTTTCAATTGATACATTGTCAAATTCGAATTACAAAGAAGATAGAAATCTAGAAATTAAACCACTTTTGGAGCTATTGAGTTGGTGTTCCTTTGGTTGCTAATGGTTTCCAACTCTCCACCTTGGCCTTGCAATTCTTCTTGACTGAGTTCCTTGGCTTTTGGCTTGATTTAGCTTGATTTGCAGCCTTGAGCTCTGTTGGTTGATGTATATTGTAGCCTCCCTCTTTCTAGCTATCTGATATGAAGCTTAGAAGAGATTATATATAGTCTCTCTCCAGAAACCCTAGCCAAAATCGGACAAAATGGAGCTCAGATCGCACTAAATCAATGTCAGAACGCACTCAGTCCAGACTTGGCGAGGCCTCGCTGGTTTGTGGCAAGGCCACGCTGGTCTGGTGCAACTCCCTGTATGCCTTGGCAAGGCCTCGCTGGTTTGTGGCGAGGCCCCGCTGCTCTGGTGCAACTCCCTGGATGCCTTGGCAAGGCCTCGCTGGTTTGTGGCGAGGCCCCGCTGGTCTGGTGCAACTCCCTGGATGCCTTGGCAAGGCCTCGCTGGTTTGTGGCGAGGCCCCGCTGCTCTGGTGCAACTCCCTGGATGCCTTGGCAAGGCCTCGCTGGTTTGTGGCGAGGCCCCGCTGCTCTGCCTGGAACACTCAGCATTGACGTCAGTTGGGAGAAATGCCATAACTTCCTCATCCGAACTCGGATTGAGGCGATTCAACATGCTACGGAAAGCTAAGAGATAGCTCTACAACTTTCATTCATTAGTTCTGAGAGATAATGGCTGAATCATGGGCAAAATTAGGCGAGAAGCAACTATTATGTCAATGTTGCGCTAGAAATGGCAAACTAAGCACTTCCAAACATTGAACCAATTAGCTTTTATTCAAATTCCTACAAAACAAAGCAAAAACACGTAAAAGAAATACAAAATACACAAACACAATATAAAACTAAATTATCTAGAAAGAAGAACAAAAAATAGATAAAAAACGCATCGAATACCCAAAGACTTGCAAATTATAAAGGTCAAAAGTACCCAAATTGTGTGTATAAAACACACTCATCAAATACCCCCAAACTTAAACCTTTGCTTGTCCTCAAGCAAACAAAGAAACACTAATTTGTTGACATAGCACAATGACAACTAAATTAGGAAAGAACGACTCAAGAACTGGCCTCAAAGGATAAAGATCAAAAGGGGGCCCCAGAACAACGTAAAGTTACAATTTAACAAAATTTCTAAGCTCACGGCTGTCGACGCCGGGTTTTCGCTTTCTCTATTCCTTTTCCAATTTTAGCCTTTTGGTTTAGATGATTTTTTGGAAAAGGTCGGCATTGAGGTCGACGGGGTTTTGAAAGGTTGTTTTTATGATGAGCCAATTGACCAGAGTCGCCAGTTGGTATATTTGAAATGGATGTACCAACTCATCCGAGTTTTCGTTTTTTTATAAATCGCTGGCTCATGTGTGACTCCGAATTAATTGGTCTGCGAATCGAGATTCATAGAGTTCGGGGGCTTGCTTAAGTGAGGGGAAGGTGTTAGGCACCCCTCGACTTCCGTGAAACACGGTTACCGCAATCTTGATACTTTCCTATCCTTTAATTCATGAATGTATGTGTGTGTGTGTGTACGTGTGTGTGTGTGTGCCTATGTGAATGTCGTTGTGGGTTTGTATGAAAGAATCATTTGGATTTTTAGGAAAAACCGTGTTTTAATTTGAGAACGCTTCGGAATGTCTTTTCGGTGTTTGTACACGAGAAAGCTTTATTCTTTATGAGAAAGGTTTGATTTTAATTGTCCAAAACTATGAGATTTTCATTAAGTGTCGTTTTGGCAAAATAAGAGTTTTTAAACCTTCGTCTAAATAGGAATCGAGATCTATACGTTGCTTTCATAAAATGATGGGCAATTTCTAGAATCTCTTTCACCCTATGCACAAAGATTTAATAAAACGTTACTTATTTCTAAAATCAAATTTTGTGATGTTTAAAAACGATTTTCTTTAGCTTTCTCGTTAGATAGGAATCGACATTCATTAACATTTCTCAAATTTTAACCTCGTGATTCTAATATCCTACTTTGATTGATTTTATGAAAATCTTATCATTTAGCTTTGAAATCAATTTCGTGTCATAAATCAAATCAAGCATAAACACGCGTCGGGGCTATTCATGGGCATGTAAGCCATCAAAATATCCCCGAACGCCAACAATCACAAATTTCACTATTCCGGGGCCTTAAACACGATTCTCGCCTTAGCGTCGTTTTAAGGCCCAACGATTACATATTTACAATGAAAACTACGTCATCTCTACTTCTTACATCAAGATATGTCCATCATCGGATGGGGACCCCGGGGTCGCTTTCCTAGGCTCACAACCAAGTATCCACACGCAAACAATCGGATATTACAAGAAAATAAACCAACCCGGATAATCTAACAATACCAAGACGTCCTAAAATAACGATTTAAAGGAATTGATACCAAATATAACACCTTAAAACAAACAAAGAAATTAATGAACGAATATCATCGGGTTATTAGGAAGAGTTTCATTCCGATGGAAACTTCACTCATAATCCCTAATTCATTGTTCAATCAATAAATTACATGAAAAATTGCATCTAATTTGATCAAATGATATGATAGAAATTGATATCACAAAAGAGATTTCACCTTGCAATTGATATCCAAATGGATGTGAACTTGATGTATTTGAATAGAAGGAAAGAAACTATTTGATACAATCAAATCAAAAGAAAATTATTCCTCTCTTTTTTCTCTCTTTTCTTCCAATTTGATTGCAAAATTTATGCTATTTCTTCCTCAATTTCCGAGTTTTGCTGCTGTTTTCCGCTGGAATTCTTCCTCTTTCAAATTTTTGCTGAACCTGCTGTATGCTGCCTGAAGCTGGCTTAAATAGGCTGGCCAGAGCCAGCCGCAGATCTATCTGCGGCTGGCCGCAGATGGATCTGCGGCTGGCCAGCTGGCACGCCTCCCATCGCACTCAGCTGGTAGTGCTGATTTCCTGGTTTCCGTGCTGGCGCACCCACTTGGCCGCAGATCTATCCGCGGCTGGCGGGCTTGACTTTCTCGATTTTCGTGCCACGCCTCGCTTTTCGCGCCGCAACGTCGGTTTTCGCTGACAAGCTCGTATTCTGCAGTCCGGGAATGTCCGGGAGACGTGCCACCTCATTCGAAAATGCCTGCCTCGGACGGCTTTATTATCACGTAAACTTGGGTTGCCCAGAACATTGCGGCGGTGCCGGGCGCTCGCCCTTGTGCCCGCTCCTTTGCTCCCGCAAGCTGGTTCAATTGACGATTTCGCCCTCCTGTCATGGTTAGTAGAAGGAAACGCAAAATTTGGGTGTCTACAGCTGCCCCTCTTTATCATGTTTATGAAATGATAAATGAAATGAACAGGATAAAGAATAGACACTCGATGCATGAATGACAGTGCGTAAGAATGACAGTACATATATGATGCCTCACACATATAGCTTATGATGCAACATAAGATGCAATGCATGCAAGACATTCGTAAGAGTGTCAATGTATCAACCCCTTGACCGTGTTTGTTAGTCTTTGGGTTCACTTCTTCAATCTATCGTCTCGTTCGGGGCCGGGTATCGTCGCCGGTCACCCATCGCGTAACCCCCGGTTATCGTCGCCGGTTGGTTATCTTGTCGGAGCCGGTTATCGTCGCCGGACATCCATCTCGTGATCGCCAGTTATCGTCGCCGGTCGATCGTCATGTCGGGGCCGGGTATCGTCGCCGGTCACCCATCTCGTAACCCCCGGTTATCGTCGCCGGTTGGTTATCTTGTCGGAGCCGGTTATCGTCGCCGGTCATCCATCTCGTGATCGCCGGTTATCGTCGCCGGTCGATCGTCATGTCGGGGCCGGGTATCGTCGCCGGTCACCCATCTCGTAACCCCCGGTTATCGTCGCCGGTCGGTTATCTTGTCGGAGCCGGTTATCGTCGCCGGTCATCCATCTCGTGATCGCCGGTTATCGTCGCCGGTCGATCGTCATGTCGGGGCCGGGTATCGTCGCCGGTCACCCATCTCGTAACCCCCGGTTATCGTCGCCGGTCGGTTATCTTGTCGGAGCCGGTTATCGTCGCCGGTCATCCATCTCGTGATCGCCGGTTATCGTCGCCGGTCGATCGTCATGTCGGGGCCGGGTATCGTCGCCGGTCACCCATCACGTAACCCCCGGTTATCGTCGCCGGTTGGTTATCTGTCGGAGCCGGTTATCGTCGCCGGTCATCCATCTCGTGATCGCCGGTTATCGTCGCCGGTCGATCGTCATGTCGGGGCCGGGTATCGTCGCCGGTCACCCATCTCGTAACCCCCGGTTATCGTCGCCGGTTGGTTATCTGTCGGAGCCGGTTATCGTCGCCGGACATCCATCTCGTGATCGCCGGTTATCGTCGCCGGTCGATCGTCATGTCGGGGCCGGGTATCGTCGCCGGTCACCCATCTCGTAACCCCCGGTTATCGTCGCCGGTTGGTTATCTGTCGGAGCCGGTTATCGTCGCCGGACATCCATCTCGTGATCGCCGGTTATCGTCGCCGGTCGATCGTCATGTCGGGGCCGGGTATCGTCGCCGGTCACCCATCTCGTAACCTCCGGTTATCGTCGCCGGTCGGTTATCTTGTCGGAGCCGGTTATCGTCGCCGGTCATCCATCTCGTGATCGCCGGTTATCGTCGCCGGTCGATCGTCATGTCGGGGCCGGGTATCGTCGCCGGTCACCCATCTCGTAACCTTTTCACTTCAACACGTCAAATGGCTGCAAGGGAGCAAGGTGGGACCCACCAGGGCCTTAAATCCAACGCGGCTCCTCCAGATCTGTCACTTTCAACTTGTAATCCAAAGAGATTCTCTCGATTTTTCTTGTTCGCAAGGGCTTTTTGTCGATTTTTTCAACTTTCCTGCAAAAACTGTTCCGGTAGGATTGATCTACACGCTACAGGTAACACTTTGACCGGTCACTTTTCAATTTCGTCAATGTTTTGCTATACATTTGACTATTTACATGTTTAAAGATAAAATGTATGCTCTACAATGCTATGTAATGTACCATCATATATACATGCTATGTATCAACTATGTGAGTCCTATTTTATGTTCATGAGGCGGTGGGTCCCACATATTGTTATTCCTTTTCTGCAATAAAATCATGCATTACATGCTGTAATTACATATATGAATGCAATTTAGATCTGTTTGAGATTTTGATTGATGGAAAACACGTTTGGCTTATGCCTGGGATGTTCAATTTACAAACGGAACTCTGCCGATTTTTTTTTTTTTTTTTTTTTTTTTTTTTTTTTTTTTTTAACATGCATCATGTTGCATTAATCATATGATGAGGCTAGAAATTTAGAATGCTCATTACATAAATTTTAAAAGGAAACTTACCTTCTTTCTCGCCCGTTCTATTCCAGCTATGGATAGTGATGCGCCCAGCAGCTCCTCCGCCTCTCGGACTTCGGGTGTTCGCCGTCGTAGGGCTGCACCCACTCCTGTTCCTCCTCGGACCCGTCAGGCTCGTCGTTTGACGGAGGCTGTTATTCGTCCTGGTCATCCGGACGTTGAGGAGGCTGTCCCTCCGGAGGTCGCGGCAGAGGGGCCATCCTCCAGCACACCGGCTCCATCTACTCATTCAGGCTCCTTCTGGCGCCTCCGTGCAGATACCCGATCTTTTGGGTCGGGATCTCAGTCGTCACCCCTCAGCATCTCTCGTGGCTAACGAGGTATATTTCAGCTCTATTCTGATTTCACTCTCAATTTCTCCATTCTCCTTTTATACGGATTGACCCCTTGGTGATTGCCCCAGGTACCCGAGTTTACCCAGCCGAGGGGTAACTGGTTCAACATCTACTCCCTTTACGCGGCCCTGCACAGTGATTATCGGGCGATGGTGGACTCTTGGGGCTTCCGACATTTCTTCACTATCATCCCCCGCCAGTGCCCCTGGGGTTACATGAGGGCTTTATCCGAGCGATGGTTTCCACCAGACGCAGTCTCTTCATCTCCTCGACTGCGAGGTCGTGTTGACCCCATGGGACTGGAGGTACATTACTGGCATTGAGTTCACCGGGTCCCGCGTCCCCTTGGATCTTGATATCACTCCTGTGGAGGTTCGAGCTTTGCTGGGCTTCGCTGCTGAGGACCGGGTCTTTAAGGCCCGCAGTATCCGATCTGGTGCCTTGGCTGTTGATGCAGTCGGGGGTCTCTATGCGATGCCCATTCCAGCGGATCAGGGTACCCGCGACATTCTACTCCGCCGCTTATTCCTGACGATCATGAGGGGTTGTTTCCTAGGGAACAACTCCTCCACCATTCATTTCAGCGTCGTGGGAGCGGTTAGAGACGCGGATCGCATCAGTGACTATGACTGGGGGTCATTCACCTTTGCCTATTTCCTCCACGGCATGCGCCTACGCTCGGAGGGACAGACTGATGCCTGGCTCGGTTTCTACCACTTTCTGCTGGTGAGTCCCCTCCTCCTCTCTCTTACTGTATTTCTTTTCCTTTCATCTCTTTTCTGTATTTGATAGTGACTCATGCCTTGCCTTGTTTCTATTCACAGTTCTGGGCTTACGAGCGGCTGCCATGTCTGAGGCCTCTCACTACTCTGGGCCCGGACACCTATCCTCGGGGTCGGTGATGGCATCACAGTACTCTGGAGGAGGTCCCCGTGTCGGGCAGCTTTGCACATTGTCGTATTCAGCTGGAGTTGATCACGGCTGCCGACGTCGTCTGGATTCCCTACCTCTCCGAGCATTTGACTGTGGGGTTTGCTGACGGGCATCCTTCCGGCCCGGAGTTCGAGCTTTCTACCCGTCGCCTCACTTTGCAGAGTGTTGGAGGCTGGGTGATGTATCTGGGAGAGCGCGCCTTCAGATGCGTCACTGGGGAGATCCGCATCCCGCACTCCCTTTCTTTCACTACTTTCTGGCCGCTGGATTCTCAGCCTTCAGAGATCATGCTTGCCGGGGAGGATGGTCGGATGCTTTCCACAGGTCCCACTACGAGTGATGCATTCCGTAAATGGTGGGTGCCCCGTACCATCGGTCCTCAGACTCGGGCCACTTTCTTCCTTGGAGACATGGTTCCAGGCTCGGTGACGATGACCGATTGGGCTGCCTGTGTTCGGACCCCTACCCATGCTGAGCAGATCGCCTCATTGACCCGTCAGGTAGATCAGTTGTCGCTGTTTATTCGGGGGTTGGGCCGGACCCCGGAGGAGGCTTACACCTACGATCCTGACGGTGCAGGTTATGATGCAGGCCCGAGTTCATCTGATGCCACAGCGCATCCCTACATTCCTGATATGAACTTTGGTCCTCCGAGCTCGGCGACTCCAGGGGATCAGTTCGAGGATCCTGCTTTCATAGATGATACTGATTTTATTTAGACCAGGATAGGATAGGGTCTTTTGTATCAGCACCTGCTTAGATTTCTTTTTCATTTATGCACTATGTACATGAACTCATTTATTTATTTATGCACAGTTTTCTTTTCATTTTTATGGGATTCACCTGCTTTATTATTAACTGTATGATGCATGCTTTTATTTATGGGTAGAGAGTGACCCCTTCACAGTCTTTTTTTGATACTGTTTTTTCACAGATGTCGTCCTCAGATGCCGTGGTTCGTTTGGATTCCACTCCTCCCACAGGGTTGGTTGGCAGCCTCTTCCGCTGGTTGGACAGTCTACTGCCAGCAGATAGGGTCATCGTAGATGGTCTTTTGGGACATTCTTGGTCCTTATTAACCTTCCGGGTGCCAGCGGGCTTTGTGGATGGTCTTCTGAGCTATTTGGGCCCCTGCCCGTCAGGTGTTTAGGTTTGGGACAGTAGAGCTGACCCCCACCCTTGAGGAGTATGCTCGCTTTAACCGGCTTGCCGTTGGACGGCCCTTGTGCTAGGGTCACAGTTGGTTCCATGCGCCGTCAATTCTTGACTTTCACCGGTTTGCGGAGGGCTGTCCTATTACCGGTAATCATATCAGACCATATGGTTCCTCTTCAATTCTTGATTGACCGATTTGGCTCACCTGACAGTTTCCGTCTTTTCCTCGGTGATTTTTCCGTGTCCGAGGGGCGCTGGGACGCCTTGAGAGTGGACGTTCTGATGGCCTGTGTCATCTCAGTTTTGTACTTGCCTGCAGGATCCGATCATTTGGACATGCGGATTGTTGCGGCCGTTAGGGCCCTTCAGGAGGATCACACCATTCTCCCCATGATATTGGCGGATACCTATATGTCGGCCACATATTGCCAGTCCTTCCGAGGGAGATTCTTCAGAGGGAGTTCGACCTTATTGTATATGTGGTTCATGAGTCATCTTAGTCCCATCGGCCATTTCCGTCGCCAAGGGTTTTGCTTCAGTCACAACATAGCCGCGCAGTTTTCGTTTCGTCCCGTGAGCTGTACTGATGTGACCTCCTGGATATCCTTTTTGTCTGTCATTGAGGACCCCTTTCATCTATTGGTTTACTCGGGCTATTGCTCCTTCATGAGCTTCTTGACTCATGTGCCTGGTATGGATTTCATTCCCATTGCTGGGTTAAGGGGCGTGACGACCTATCATCCTCTGGCGGTTATGGGGCAGTTTGATCAGACACAGGATTTACACCCCTTCGCGGGTGCAGCCGCATACCGATTCCTTATATCATCCTGTACAGAGAGGGATCTATTGCAGGTATACGAGCTTTGGGATCGCAGGATCTTTGCCGAATATAGTGCGCGCTGTCACATCCAGACATTTGCCTACGTACAGTGGTTGCGTGGAGACCTGGATTCGGCTAGTTTGAGTCGGACTGGGGCCTTTGATGTCTCTGGAGTGATTTTCGCAGAAGATACCACAGACCGTTCCATTTCAGCCGATTCTGCCCCGAGTCGGGTCGCTGAGGATTCTCGACTCCGCCTGGCCCTGATTACTACTGAAGCCGAGAGGGATGCCGCCCTTGCCGAGAGAGATGAGGCCATTCGGGCTAGAGATGCTGCCATTGCTGATAGGGAGACCATTGTATTTCAGACCAGGGCAGTGGTAGATGCTCATTTTGGGACTATCAGCCGAGCTTACTGCTTTACTGGATCGTATTGATATGATGGGGCAGCAGATTGCAGGAGATGCTGATGCTTCAGATCTATCCACCACCCTATCCATCTTGCTTCGGCTAGTTTCAGATTTGTAGATTATTTTATTTCCTGCATAGACTATGTTGGTTTCATCAGTTATTGAAAGAGAAATCTTGTAATAAAACGACTTATATATATAGACATGCATTTGAATTTAGTCATTTTCCCCCTTTTGTCGTATCATTGCCACCCATTGGATCATCATTTTATCCAACCGACCATGATTTTGACATTTCGCCTTCTTTCTTTCCTCAAGACTTGATGGAGATTTGACAGATATTGCCGCACACCTTTTGATTTCGTCGGATTGAACCTCAGATTTTGGATAACTGTTTGGGTTGGATCAGGGTATGTATTCTGGGATGAAACTGGTTAGGCAGTTGGTTTCGGGAAGGTTTTGAGGGTGTAGGAAGGTTTTATCTGGCTATCGAAAATTGGTTTTGGTTAGGAAAGGATTGTTTTTTAAAGGATCGGACCGCGCCATGATGGCTGCCTACGTACCCCCCTCAAGTTGGGAGATCAGGTCCTACGTAGTTCGCTCTCAACGGAAAAACAGAACTGATGATTTAAGCGTAGAACCGCTTCACCGAGTCAGAATTGAGGGGTTGTGGAAATACCTCACCATCCATTTCTTGCAATATGAGGGCTCCTCCGGATAGCACTTTCTTGATCACAAATGGCCCTTCCCAGTTCGGGGCAAACTTCCCCTTGGCCTCGTCTTGACAAGGCACGACTCTTTTCAACACCAAATCATTTTCCTTGAACTTCCGAAGTCTTATCTTTTTGTCGTAGGATCGGGAGATCCTCTGTTGATATAGCTGGCCGTGCCAAACAGCAGCCACCCTCCTTTCATCAATTAGGGCCAATTGGTCGTATCGACTTTGCATCCAATCCTCCTCGCTTATCTGAGCATCGATCACTATTCTGAGGGACGCCATCTCAACTTCAACTGGCAGGACAGCCTCCATTCCATATACCAAGGCGTAAGGGGTTGCCCCTGTGGAAGTACGCGTTGACGTTCGGTAGGCTAGCAAGGTGAGGGGTAACAAATCCGGCCATCCCCGATGATTAGCAGACATTTTTTGCCATGATCTTCTTGATGTTCTTATTGGCAGCCTCCACTGCCCCATTCATCTTAGGACGGTAAATGACGGAATTGAGATGCTTGATCTTGAACTGGTCACACAGTTCCTTCATGAGGGCGTTGTTTAAATTCTTGGCATTGTCGGAGACCACCACCTCAGGTTGCCCATATCGGCAAATGACATTATTCCTGATGAAGTTGACGATGACCTCCTGAGTGACTTTGGGGAAAGAGGCTGCTTCTACCCATTTGGTGAAATAATCGATCATGACGAAGATGAATCGGTGTCCGTTGCTTGCTTTGGGCTCTATTGGTCCGATTACATCCATTCCCCACATTGAAAATGGCCAGGGGGAGGTCATACAGTGCAGTTCATTGGGAGGTGTATGGATCACATTACCGTGCGCCTGACATTGATAACATCGCTTGACATGATCATCGCAATCGGCCCTCAGTGTTAACCAATAATGCCCTGTCCTCAAGATCTTTTTGGCCAACATCGGTCCACTCATGTGTGGCCCACACACCCCGCCATGGATTTCATTCATAATCCTTTGGGATTGCGTTTCGTCTACGCATTGCAACAGTCCCAACCCGGCATCCCTTTTGTAAAGTGAATCGCCACTCAGGTAAAACTTCATCGCCATCTTTTGAATTCTCATCCTTTCAGTCCGATTTGCCTGATCGGGAAGGGATCTGTCTCTCAGATATTCCCTTATGTCGTGATACCAGGGCTGCCTTGCCAACACCACCTCGTTTGACAACACTGCCACATTTTCCTCATATGCCGGGGCATTCTGTACGGTGATCTCAATCTGTGGACTGTCCCTACTCTTGATCACGTGGATTAAGGAAGCCAAAGTCGCCAATGCATCGGCAAAATCATTTCATCCCCGAGGAATATGGCGGAAGGCGATATCTTCGAACTCTTGCACAAGCTGGGTGACACAACGATGGTATGGAAGTAACCGAAGCTCCTTAGTGTTGTATACCCCGATTGCTTGTCTGATTACCAATTCTGAATCCCCAAACACCGCTAGTCTTTTTACTCCCATGTCACGGGCCAATCGGAGTCCCAAGATACACCCCTCGTATTCAGCGGTGTTGTTCGAATTGCTGAAACGAAGTTTAGTGGCCACGGGGTATTGTTCTCCGGTGATAGAGACTAGGACCGCTCCGGCTCCCGCCCCCTCGGCATTCATGGCACCATCAAAATACAGCTTCCAAAATTGTCCCTCGTCATCACATTTTTCGCGCGATACCCAAAATATATCCTCGCCCGGGAGAGGAGTTTCTAACGGCTCCATCCCTCCTGCCGGGGCTTCTGCCAACTGATCTGCAATTCCCTGCCCTTTCATGGCCTTCTGGGTCACGTACACCATGTCAAACTGTTGTAAAATTAACTGCCATCTTGATAGTCGACAATTCAGCATGGGCCTTTCGAAAATATATTTCAGGGGATCCATTCTTGATATCAGGTACGTTGTATGCCCATGGAGGTAGTGCTGTAATCTCCCTGCAGCCCAGGCCAGAGCACAACAGGTCTTCTCGATGGGAGTGTAATTCTGCTCACATTGGCTAAATCTTTTGCTGAGGTAATAGATGGCCTGCTCTTTACCCGCCTCACTTTTCTGTCCCAACATACATCCCATCGCGATGGCATTTACCGATATATACATAAACAGAGGGATCCCATCCTTCGGGGGTACCAGCACTGGTGCCTCCGTCAATTGTTTCTTAATGGTCTGAAACGCCCTTTGACATTGCTCATTCCATTCTTGGGACACCCCTTTTCTTAACAGTTTAAAAATCGGTTCACATGTAGTCGTCAAGTGGGATATAAAACGGCTGATGAAGTTTATTCTCCCCAGGAATCCTCTTATCTCCTTTTCCGTGTGGGGTGCCGGCATATCCACAATGGCCTTAATCTTTGCTGGATCCAACTCAATGCCCCGATCACTAACCAGGAAACCCAAGAGCTTGCCCGACTGTACTCCGAAAGCGCACTTGGCCGGATTGAGTTTCAAATTATACTTTCTGAGCCGATCGAATAGCTTTTTGAGATGAGTTATATGATCGGACTCTACCTTCGATTTCACAATAATGTCATCCACGTAGACCTCTATCTCCTTGTGCATCATATCGTGGAACAAGGCCATCATGGCTCTCTGATAAGTAGCCCCTGCATTTGTGAGACCGAAAGCCAGTCGTCTATAGCAGAAAGTGCCCCAAGGGGTGATGAATGCGGTCTTTTCCCGGTCTTCTTCCGCCACCATTATCTGATGATATCCCGCAAAGCAATCCACAAAGGAATACATTTCGTACTGGGCCGTGTTATCTACCAGGATGTGTATGAAAGGCACCGGGAAGTTATCCTTGAGACTGGCCTTGTTTAGATCTCTGTAGTCTACACACACCCTCACCTTTCCTCCAGGTTTAGCCACTGGGACCACATTGGATAGCCATTCCGGGTAAGTGGACACCATAATGATTCCCGCCCTGAACTGTTTGATGATCTCCTCCTTCACTTTTAAGCTCCACTCAGGTTTCAACTTTCTTAGTTTCTGCTTGACAGGCCTGAAACCCTCCTTGATAGGTAACCGGTGCACCACAATGTCGGTGGACAATCCGATCATATCCTCGTGCGACCAGGCAAAGACATCCTCATATTGGTTTAGTAACTCAAATATTTCTGTTTCTTGGCTGGGGCTAAGGTCTGTCCCTATCTTGAGTTCTTTTGGATTGTCAGGGGTTCCGATATCTATAGTGATGGTTTGGTCCAAATTGGGTTTGGGTTTATCTTCGACCCATCCTTTGATCTCATCAGGTGCGTCGTCGTAATCCGTCTCGTCTTGTTCAATGCCCATTAAATCGAAATCCAGCTCAATGTCAAAATCATAATCATCATTCAAATTTGAAAGACCATTTGTTAGGCAAGGATTACTCAAATGGGTACACCTGACATGAAACAAAATATTTGTCATATATAAATCATTTTTTACGACGATCGCAATTTCAAATAACACGAAGAAACGACACAATTATGCAGAAATAAAACAACAACAAAATAAAACTTCTTCATTCCCCCATCCTCTAGGGTTAACCACCCTGACGTCGAGCTTTACCCTTGTTTGGATATCACTGGTTTCTGGGTCCAATTATCGATGGTCAGGTCAGATGAAATGCGCTGGATAAAGGAGGGCCTCACATCGGACACTTCCCCGATGATTACGGATACGTCACCTGAATCCTTCTCTATATCTTCTCCAGGAATAATCAGCCCTGCCCAATCAATGACAGGCACAACTCGTTGGGCTGCCGATGGTGTGATAACATTCGTCCCCTCCTTACTGCTTGTTGATTGTCCGGGGATATAGCATTTGGTTTCAAACTCCTTTGCGACCTCCCGCAGGAAACTTTCCCTCCGGGCCGACTCATTACATGTGGGGGTTGACTCTTCATTCCCTGCCCCAATCACAGGTCCGCTGATCCCCTGCTTATTGTCGACTTTGGTCACTGGACTGCCAACTAGTCGAATCGGAGTTGCACCCTGACGGTGTCCCCGTACTGCGCCCACATGGTATCCCAATCCTGCTTTGCCTATCTGCTGTGGTAGGTGGATGGGCTCGGTGATTCCCTGACTGCTTTTCCCTAGTCCCTGTCCAGGTTGGAAGTTCATTTTAATCATTTCCTTTGCCACAAAGGTGAGTTCCGGAGAGACCCTTGGTTTCACAGCTGGAGCTCCCAGGCATCTATAATGGGGAGTGCTAATCTCTAGTGCTTGAAAGCTGGCAGGCGCCGCTGACTCATCCACATTGATTACTGGTAGGCCATTCCTGGGAGGAGAAGGGTCATCACATTCGGCCGAGATTGTTACAAGATTCCCATCGGTGATCAACTTGATTTGTTGGTGGAGCGTGGAAGGAACTGCCCCGGCCATGTGTATCCACGGCCTCCCTAACAGCAGGTTGTAGCTTGCCGTGATATCTAAGACTTGGAAGGAGATATCGAAAGTACAGGGCCCTATCTCCACTGGCAATTCTATCTCTCCGATGGTGTCCCTCCGGGATCCGTCAAAAGCCCGAACCACCACATGACTGGCCCGCAGGCGCTTGGGACTGACGTTCATTTTCTTCAGCGTACTGAGAGGACAAATATTCAATGCCGATCCCCCGTCGATCAGCACCCCATTCATGACATATCCTGAGGAGATTACCGCGATGTGTAGCGGTTTTCGGTGCCCCCTTCCCTCTTTGGGAATGTCTTCATCCGTAAAGGATATTGCATCGGTTTCCAATAAGTGGCCTACCAGTCGGGCCGAAACCCTCCTCACTAATTTCTTTGGGCACAAATGCCTCCTCCAGAACCTTCATCAGGGCTTTGCAATGCTCACTGGATGACAACACCAAGTCCATGACTGATGTTAGGGTTGATTCCTCATTTAAAATCTGGATCCCCCTCATTTCTGGGTGATCCATCCTTTTCAAAAACTCTATGGCCCTTTCCTCGGAAACCTCTTCATTTTTTCTCTTTTGGCTCTCAAGGACTCGCCCGGGAAGATATAAGGGGTTCCCCTTGGTCGTCACGGAAGCAGAACTGGCCGCTTCCTCGGGTATTCCCCCGTAATTCCAGGGTACAGTCTTCAGACTACTGATAGGGAGTTGCGGCCTTGCTGCAAGGATGATGGGCCTCGGGGCTGTCAGCTGGACAGGTCCCTCTATGTTATTTGTACTTACCCCTATCAACCTGATGGGCGCTACCCGTGCATCCCCATGATCATGTATCACGTTGATCATCTCCTCAATTTTCTGCACATAGTTCAACCTTGGCGGCCCCCCAGCCTCACTTGCCTCCGTCACATTGACTCCCCCCCCATCATGTCTTGGCAGGGGATTTGCTTTAACATTCGGGGAGTCCGGTTGCTCCACCACAATTTCCCCGTTGTCGATCATGTTCTGAATTATATGTTTCAATGTCCAACAATCTTGTGTATCGTGACCCGGGGAACCCGAGTGATAGGCGCACCGTTTGCTTGGATCAAATCTCCTTCCCTTCGGGTCACTTGGGGGAGCCAAATTGATTATCTTCTTTTGGGCTACTAATACCGCTAATACTCGTTCAAGCGGCTCCCCGAGCGGGGTGAACACTCGGTTTTGCGAGGCCTCATATCTTCTTCGCCCCTCTGTCCTTTGATCTGTGAAGTTTGGCTGACGGGATGGCCCTCCCCTCTGTACCTGAACCGGAAGATGATTTTCTGTTTTTCTGGATGACCCCTGTAAGATGAGGGAAACATCCTCTTCCTTCTTCTTTTGGACCCTCCGGGAAGTGCTGCCATAGTTTCCATTCTGTGTTTGCTCGGCAGCAGCAGTTTCTAAAGCAGTAAGATCCCGGATTTTACCCGACTTCAACCCCATGTCTACCATCTCTCCATGTTTAATCATTTCAGCAAAAGGTCTTCCAATCCCCGAGATGACCCTCTCATAATACGGTGCCTCCTGGATGTCTACAAAGGTCATCACCATCTCTGATTCGTTCATTGGGGGGGTCACCTGTGCGGCCATGCCCCTCCACCGTTGTGCATACTCCCTGAAGGATTCCCTAGGCTGTTTCTTAACCTTTGTCATTTGGTACCTGTCAGGGGCCATCTGGGCCTGAAAGCTGTATTGGGTTAAGAAGGTATGGGCCAATTCCTCCCAGTTGTGGATTCGGGCGTGCGTTGTCGAGGCGGGCATACCAGATTCTTGCCTCCCCTGTTAAGCTTTTCTGGAATAGTTGCATTCTTAACCCCTCGTCTTCGGCATAGGACCCGAGTTCTCCAATGTATATTTTCAAGTGTGTATAGGGGTCTCCCTTTCCATTATATTTTTCAAACTCGGGGACTTTGAACTTTTCTGGATATCTGGCTCCAGGGAAAACACATAGATCTGAGTAATTAACCCTGCCCAGGGAGCCTATGCCCTTTAGAGATTGGATGGTTTCCTCCATGTATTTCATTTTTCTCCGAAGGTCGTCATTGTCCCCCTCTTCTGGGATAGTAATCACTGTCCTGCTAGGTATGGGAACGGGCTTTGGGATGACTGGCTCGTCCTTGAGTCGGGGTTGGTCCTCTTTAAGCAAGTTTGTACCATTTTTAGGAGGATTCTGATCATCCCCTGGTGGTGGAATATTATGCGATCCCTGGTTTACCGGATCCTGTCTGATTAAGAACTGCTCTTTTAGCATCGTGGCCATTTCCATCATCTGTTTTTTGAAGTCATCAAACTCTTCCCGAGATATGGAACTATGATTAGGAATATCAGCCATTTCAGATGTAGAATTTTGGGCTTTCTTAGACTGCGAACGGGTTTGAGGAGCAATCCTACAGAGACAATGGTTCGAAGTTTAGTCCTGGGGAAATGACAGAATGGATGCATGCTAAAACCGTAACCTTTTGTGTGTTTTTGGGTTTTTTAATCTTTTTTCCTGCAAAACAACTCGTTAGCGGTTCTTTATTGAAATAATACATGCCAGATATGATTTAATATGCTTCCCGTGTCGTTCCCTGCAAAACACAGAGGTTAGTATTTTCTTTTGACATAAAGGGGAAGCATATATGAATATGTTGCAATGGAATTATGGCATTTATGCGCAGAAACGTAAAAGGGCATGAAGAGACTTATCCTGCGTTGGGTTAATCAGAGGCTGACCTATCCTAGGGTTACTCTCACGGGCTTTTTTTCGGCATGAAGGTTCCCAAATCTTCGCAATCTACTCGTTTGAGCCCTTTCGATTGGAGCGGATTTGAGTGGTGCGTTTCCTGAGCCATCTCCGGGGAGCAGCCCCATCGAGTCCAGTAATAAGCAACCGACGGGTTCGCCTCAGGAGGAGGTACAATCTCAACATACATTCACATTCATCGTCCTCACCGTATGCAAATGATTACTTTAAGGTAAATCAACTCCATTCAATCATTCATTCATTGGGCAAAAGCACACATTCACACAACAATAAGTAAAATAGGTCAAAATGTTGCACGCACATACATATTCATAAATTTTTTAAGGATAGGATAGCATCAAGATTTGAAAGCGGCTTAAGCCCTCTAAAGTCCCCAGCAGAGTCGCCAGCTGTCGACGCCGGGTTTTCGCTTTCTCTATTCCTTTTCCAATTTTAGCCTTTTGGTTTAGATGATTTTTTGGAAAAGGTCGGCATTGAGGTCGACGGGGTTTTGAAAGGTTGTTTTTATGATGAGCCAATTGACCAGAGTCGCCAGTTGGTATATTTGAAATGGATGTACCAACTCATCCGAGTTTTTGTTTTTTTATAAATCGCTGGCTCATGTGTGACTCCGAATTAATTGGTCTGCGAATCGAGATTCATAGAGTTCGGGGGCTTGCTTAAGTGAGGGGAAGGTGTTAGGCACCCCTCGACTTCCGTGAAACACGGTTACCGCAATCTTGATACTTTCCTATCCTTTAATTCATGAATGTATGTGTGTGTGTGTGTACGTGTGTGTGTGTGTGTGCCTATGTGAATGTCGTTGTGGGTTTGTATGAAAGAATCATTTGGATTTTTAGGAAAAACCGTGTTTTAATTTGAGAACGCTTCGGAATGTCTTTTCGGTGTACACGAGAAAGCTTTATTCTTTATGAGAAAGGTTTGATTTTAATTGTCCAAAACTATGAGATTTTCATTAAGTGTCGTTTTGGCAAAATAAGAGTTTTAAACCTTCGTCTAAATAGGAATCGAGATCTATACGTTGCTTTCATAAAATGATGGGCAATTTCTAGAATCTCTTTCACCCTATGCACAAAGATTTAATAAAACGTTACTTATTTCTAAAATCAAATTTTGTGATGTTTAAAAACGATTTTCTTTAGCTTTCTCGTTAGATAGGAATCGACATTCGTTAACATTTCTCAAATTTTAACCTCGTGATTCTAATATCCTACTTTGATTGATTTTATGAAAATCTTATCATTTAGCTTTGAAATCAATTTCGTGTCATAAATCAAATCAAGCATAAACACGCGTCGGGGCTATTCATGGGCATGTAAGCCATCAAAATATCCCCGAACGCCAACAATCACAAATTTCACTATTCCGGGGCCTTAAACACGATTCTCGCCTTAGCGTCGTTTTAAGGCCCAACGATTACATATTTACAATGAAAACTACGTCATCTCTACTTCTTACATCAAGATATGTCCATCATCGGATGGGGGCCCCGGGGTCGCTTTCCTAGGCTCACAACCAAGTATCCACACGCAAACAATCGGATATTACAAGAAAATAAACCAACCCGGATAATCTAACAATACCAAGACGTCCTAAAATAACGATTTAAAGGAATTGATACCAAATATAACACCTTAAAACAAACAAAGAAATTAATGAACGAATATCATCGGGTTATTAGGAAGAGTTTCATTCCGATGGAAACTTCACTCATAATCCCTAATTCATTGTTCAATCAATAAATTACATGAAAAATTGCATCTAATTTGATCAAATGATATGATAGAAATTGATATCACAAAAGAGATTTCACCTTGCAATTGATATCCAAATGGATGTGAACTTGATGTATTTGAATAGAAGGAAAGAAACTATTTGATACAATCAAATCAAAAGAAAATTATTCCTCTCTTTTTTCTCTCTTTTCTTCCAATTTGATTGCAAAATTTATGCTATTTCTTCCTCAATTTCCGAGTTTTGCTGCTGTTTTCCGCTGGAATTCTTCCTCTTTCAAATTTTTGCTGAACCTGTTGTATGCTGCCTGAAGCTGGCTTAAATAGGCTGGCCAGAGCCAGCCGCAGATCTATCTGCGGCTGGCCGCAGATGGATCTGCGGCTGGCCAGCTGGCACGCCTCCCATCGCACTCAGCTGGTAGTGCTGATTTCCTGGTTTCCGTGCTGGCGCACCCACTTGGCCGCAGATCTATCCGCGGCTGGCGGGCTTGACTTTCTCGATTTTCGTGCCACGCCTCGCTTTTCGCGCCGCAACGTCGGTTTTCGCTGACAAGCTCGTATTCTGCAGTCCGGGAATGTCCGGGAGACGTGCCACCTCATTCGGAAATGCCTGCCTCGGACGGCTTTATTATCACGTAAACTTGGGTTGCCCAGAACATTGCGGCGGTGTCGGGCGCTCGCCCTTGTGCCCGCTCCTTTGCTCCCGCAAGCTGGTTCAATTGACGATTTCGCCCTCCTGTCATGGTTAGTAGAAGGAAACGCAAAATTTGGGTGTCTACAACGGCTACTCAAGATCTTTGCAATATGTGTGTGTGTGAGTGTGCTAACTATTTATGCGAGTTAGGAAAGAGCTAACGCATGAACTCAATATATGAGGGATTATACTATAAATCTACCAACTCATCATTACCTTGATAAATACCAAATAAGACGACCATATAAGAAGGGGGTTCCCAAGGAATTATTGTAGTAATGAGTAATCACACTAGTGAGTGCGTTTTACGCTCCATCTCACCTTAATTAAGCGCATGACCGTGCGGTGTCTAATTACATTAGGCTATTCAGAGCTACCCATGTAACGAGTGTTTGATCAATGACTCCCAAACCAGATGGCTTTAGGGCATTAGGTGTAAAAACACCCCCGAGGATCTATTAACTCGAGTAGCAATGGCCACGTAATTAAACATGGGCAACAAATAATAATAATTTTTTTTTTTTTTTTTTTGTTTTGTTTTTTTTTTTTTTTGTTTTGTTTTTTTTTTTTTGTGTGTAATTCCCCCAAACTTATATGCAAGTCTAAAATAAGCATAAAAGGTTGATGGCGCGAGTTCAGTACATTTCCAGTATAATCTCCCAAGCATTTAAGTAAATGAGATTTCTCAATACTAACTGACTAAACAAGTACACTGTGTATGTGAAGAGCTTAAACAACCAAGAGTAGGGTGGTTAGCCAACATGTTAAGAAGTAACTAAACATGCTCAAGCCTTACTTTAGATGAAAACACAATAACCAGCAAAATATCATTGGCCATTCTTGAACCACAACACGACTTACGCGACACAACACGACTAGATAGACCAAAATAACTTAATTACACTACCCTACACCCCCAAACTTAAAACAAACATAGTCCTCGATGTTATAATAGACAGAATTTAAACAGAGAACTTCACTATGTGGGTCAGGCATTTCCCGGATCAGTGGTCACCTCATCATCCGAATCGAGGTCATATGCTGGAAACATAGGTGCCAAAGGAAATGTAACTGCAGTTGGGTCAGAGTTGAACCCACTATTGTTGATCACCTGTGTAACAGCTGTGTTAAAATTTGATGTGTAGTTGCACAAATAGTTGACCTGCTGTATGGTGTGATAACTGCGTCGGGACTGACGCTTAGAATCTCGACGCCGGTCCTGAGCCTCTTTCTGCAACTCTGCTCGCAATTCCTGGTTTTCGCGACGGAGCTCGCGCACCTCGGCGATGAGTAAATCAATGGATGAACTGGATGGCGCGGTGTCCTTTGTCATGAGGTGCTGGACTGTCAACGGGCTCCTCGACTCCATCACGAGACTGTGTCGGTAATATGTACCCGGCCCCCTCGAGGATCCGACTCCCGCCGCTCCAAACCTTATATAGTCGCATCGTGCGACTGTCAATCGGCGACGTAGGATACTGCACTACCTTCATCCACGCTCCAGGCGACCTTCGCCTTTTTGCACAACCCACAGATCAGAGAGGGATGCGGTAGCCCGCCCGTAAGACTTTCCTTTAACTGTTTTGGAGTATGGAGGTGTGTATCATTCTCCCGACATTGATACTTCTACCGGTTACTAAAGCAAGTAGGATAACTGCACGGGTTTTTGTCACCTCAAACACATGCGTGGTTGGCCACAATTTGGCGCAAATGAAGTACAACCAAGCCTTGCCATATCTGCTGAGGTATCCGTGCTTGAGATGCCACGGGTTTGCCATCCTTGCTAGTCCACTGAGCCCCAGGCTGACACAAGGTTGTAATGACCTCATCCAATTGTAGGTGCTTGGATTCTATACTCGGTGTATCCGTCAATGCCCCGAATCCTAGGAAGGTCATAATAAGCGTTGATGCTTTTCCTGCTAAAAGGATACTCCCTTGCCCCGAACCATGACCACATCATCTTTTCGCCTCCTTGGCGTTTGCGTAGAATTCTCTCACAATGGCTACCACAGCTGGCTCGGGTTGAGCTACTAAGGTATCCCAACCTCTTTCCTCGATCATGCACGAGACCTGGTAGTCCGTAGTCGCATGCGGCACTAAGCCTCTCTCTGGAATCAATGATTTGATAGCCAAGATATTGTGGTAGCGTTCGGAGGCGGCCTCACTGACGAACCTCTTCTTATCGTAAGCTTTTGATGTTCTAAGGGTTGAAGTTTCCCCCTTCTGTCTTTTAGAAGTCATGCCAAATCCAAAATCACAAGAAGAGAATCCCAAAAATCCAAGACTCTCACCTAGGCAATCTGTCAAACACCTAGCGTGCACCTCCAAGTTTCACAACAATAAATTCCCCTTAAGCAAAGTCCAACCCTCCACAAAGCAAAGCAATGGGAGAAATACCACTCCTGCACTTAATTACAACCCAACACAGTTCCAAGACAGGCAAAAATTAGTTTGGAAAGCAATTACCTTGGCTTGGATAATGTTTTTAGAAAACCAAAGATGAATTGCAATGCTTGATGAAATCCTGATGTGGAAGAGGAAATTGCAGTGGAATCCGTGCAATAGGATGATTAGTAGAGGTATTTAGTGATACAATTTGAAGTTGTGAAAATCCCCCACAATTAGCTCTCAAGTTGGCAGGAGAGAGACATGAGAATGATTGGAAAAATGATGCGCCTGGCTGCATTTAAAATCTGGAACCCGCGCCTGGCGCAGCCCCGCCCAAATTGGTGCAGCCCCGCTGAGGCCCCTGCTTGCCGGCGCAGCCTTGCTGCTGTTGGGCGAGGCCCCGCTGCCTGCTGCTGGCTGATGCCGCGCGCGCGCCTGTGCGCGCCTGGCTTCCCTGCTGCTGCCTTGCGCCAAGCCTGCTGCTGCCTCGTGCCAGTCTACCCATGCAGTCATGCAATGCCATGGCTGTCTTGAATTAAAGTCCCAACT
The DNA here is from genome assembly GCA_034770075.1 of Aralia elata. NCBI lineage: Eukaryota > Viridiplantae > Streptophyta > Magnoliopsida > Apiales > Araliaceae > Aralia > Aralia elata. The sequence continues at coordinate 48,267,071 of CM068380.1, read as the reverse complement.
GTGCACCCTTAAGCAATTAGATAAAATGACTAAATTAAAAACAATAATTGACAATAACATCATATTAAATTAAGAACAATAATTCAACTATAACACAACACTTTTTTTTTTTTTTTTTTTTTTTAAGTAAAAAAAAAAACAATACTAATAATAAAATTTTAATCTAACTTAAACAATAAAATGAAACATTGGGTTGCCTCCCAATTAGCGCTTGAGTTAAAGTCCTTAGCCTGACTATACCCCCTTCATATCGGGTCAGTGAGACTAATTGAGGTCTTTTGGCGCTCGATGTCGCCACCCCAATAGTGTTTAATCCTTTGTCCATTCACCTTGAACAATTGGTTTGTCTTCTCATCCCGCAGTTCAATTGCACCATGCGGGAAAACATGGTTGATATAGAATGGCCCTGACCATCGTGATTTGAGTTTACCGGGAAATGAATAGCTTCAATTAACCGAGAATTGTAAAAGTAGGACGGGTTGTCCAACCTCAAACTTCCGATCGATTATCTTCTTGTCGTGCCACCTCTTGACTCTCTCCTTATAGAGCTTTGCATTCTCATAGGACTGGAGACGGAACTCATCCATCTCATTGAGTTGTAAGAGGCGTTTCTCTCCCGCGGCATTCAAATCAAAGTTTAGCTTCCGGATGGCCCAATAAGCACTGTGTTCAAGTTCCACCGGTAGATGGCATGCTTTCCCATACACAAGCTGATAAGGTGACATCCCGATAGGAGTTTTTATATGCCGTCCTATACGCCCATAAGGCGTCATCAAGCTTCAAAGACCAGTCCTTTCTATTCGGGTTTACAACCTTCTCCAAAATCCTTTTCACCTCTCTATTGGATACCTATCCACCTGACCACTTGTTTGAGGATGATAGGCCGTGGCAATTTTATGGGTTACCCCATATTTAGCAAGAAGGGCATTAAAGTTCTTGTTACAAAAGTGCGACCCTTCATCGCTAATTATTGCACGCGGAGTTCCGAATCTTGTGAATACATTTTTTCGAAGGAACTTTAGCACAACTTTGGCATCATTGGTGGGTGTCGCAGCTGCTTCAACCCATTTTGACACGTAATCTACAGCCACAATGATATACAAATTGTTGAACGAAGAGGGAAACGGGCCCATAAAGTCGATACCCCCAGATGTCAAATATCTCAACCTCTAAGATTGTGGTTAGTGGCATCTCATGACGCCTGGAAATGTTCCCTACTCTTTGACATCGATCGCATTTCAGCACAAACACATGGGCGTCCTTGAACAGCGTTGGCCAATAAAAACCAGATTGAAGCACCTTCGCCGCTGTTCTTTCTCCGCCATAGTGTCCACCAAAAGCTGAGGCATGACAATGTTGCAAGATACTTTCCATCTCAGATTGAGGTACGCACTTCCGGATCAGTTGGTCAGCACATTGCTTAAACAGAAAAGGTTCGTCCCAAAAATAATGCTTCACATCGTGCAAGAATTTCCTTTTTTGTTGATAGCTCAGCTCGGGTGGTAGGACATTGGCATGGCTCACCACATAGTTGACATAGTCAGCATACCATGGCACCTCATGTGTGATGGCGAAAAGCTGTTCATCCGGGAAAAATTCATTAATCATGACATCATCTCCCGCTTCATGGTCTGCATTTTCCAGCCTAGACAAATGATCCGCCACTTGATTCTCGGTTCCCTTCTTATCTCTAATCTCAAGATCGAACTCTTGAAGCAATAAAACCCATCGAATCAAGCGTGGCTTTGCGTCCTTCTTTGTTATTAAGTACTTAATGGCAGAATGGTCCGTTGTACACAATGACCTTGGTGCCAATGAGATAGGCACGAAATTTGTCAAAGGCATACACGATAGCAAGCAATTCCTTCTCCGTTGTTGTGTAATTAAGTTGAGCTCCAGTTAGTGTCTTGCTAGCATAATATATCACATGAAAGACCTTGTCCTTGCGATGGCCCAATACAGCACCAATTGCAAAATCGCTAGCGTCGCACATCAATTCGAACGGAAGATTCCAATCCGGGGCCACGATAATAGGTGCACTTACAAGCTTCTTCCTTAGTAACTCAAAAGCCTCTAAACATGCATGATCGAAGACAAAAGGAGTGTCTTTCTCAAGGAGACTACACAGCGGTTTTGCAATTTTTGAGAAATCCTTGATGAACCGCCTATAAAATCCAGCATGTCCAAGGAAAACTACGGATTCCCTTGACGTTGGTTGGTGGAGGAAGCTTCTCAATGGTCTCGATCTTGGCCTTATCAACCTCCAGCCCCTTTGAAGATACTCTATGCCCCAAAATAATCCCTTCTTGCACCATGAAGTGGCATTTCTCCCAATTAAGCACCAAATTTGTCTCAACACATCGTTTCAGCACTTTCACAAGGTTTTCTAGGCATAAGTCGAATGAATCTCCAAAAACCGAGAAATCGTCCATGAAAACCTCCAATCCTTGCTCAACCATATCAGAGAATATAGCCATCATACATCTTTGGAAGGTGGCGGGTGCGTTGCATAACCCAAATGACATTCTTCTGAAAGCAAAGGTCCCATATGGGCAAGTGAATGTCGTTTTCTCTTGATCTTCGGGGGCAATGGCAATTTGATTGTAGCCCGAGTATCCATCCAAGAGACAATAGAATTCATGTCCCGCCAACCTGTCTAGCATTTGATCAATGAATGGGAGCGGAAAATGATCCTTGCACGTAGTCTTGTTCAACCTTCTGTAGTCCATGCAAACCCTCCATCCGGTGACAGTTCTAGTTGGGATCAACTCGTTGTTTTCATTAGACACCACTGTCATGCCCCCCTTCTTTGGAACACATTGCACTGGACTGACCCATGGACTGTCTGAAATGGGATAGATGATGCCGGCATCAAGCAATTTGATAATTTCCTTCTTGACCACCTCCTTCATGATGGGGTTCAATCTACGCTGATGCTCAACCACAGGTTTGGCCTCATCTTCCAATATGATCTTGTGCATACAAAAAGCGGGGCTAATTCCCTTGATGTCGGCAATGGACCAACCTAAGGCTGTTTTGTACTCCCGTAGCACTCTTAGCAATTTGTTTTCCTGCACATCATCAAGTGAAGCAGACACAATAACAGGCAAAGTACTAGCATTACCCAAATAAGCATACCTCAAGTGGATTGGCAATGGTTTGAGCTCCAAAGTAGGTGGCTCCTCCCATGAGGGATTTTTTGCAATGGTACTAGAGCTGCTTGGTCTATCTAACGGTTCAAATAGTTGCTTAAACTTGATAAAACGTGGGGGAACATTCAGCACATTTACCATCTCGTTAGGAAACAGAGGTTCACTCTCAAGCGATTCTCCTAGCAATTCTTCAAAAGGGTCAACTTCATATGTGGCTGTGAACACCTCTTCCACCGCCTCGTCAATCAAGTCTATCCTGAAACATTCATCCTGCACATTAGGAAATTTCATTGCTTTAAAAACGTTAAAAGTTACCTCTTGGTCTTGGACACGCATGGTTAGTTCTCCTTTTTGCACATCAATCAAAGTTCTGCCTGTGGCTAAGAATGGGCGCCCAAGGATGATAGGTATCTCCCTGTCTTCTTCGAAATCAAGGACAATGAAATCCGCTGGAAAAATAAACTTGTCCACCTTGACAAGCACATCTTCTACTATGCCTCTTGGGTATGTGAGAGACCTATCCGCAAGTTGCAATGTAACATTTGTAGGTTTTGCCTCACTTAATCCCAGCTGTTGATAAATTGAGAGTGGCATTAGATTGATGCTTGCCCCCAAATCACATAGGGCCTTGCCAAAGAAATTGGTTACCAATTGTGCAAGGAATCGTGAAACTCCCCGGATCTTTCAACTTGGGTGGTAACTTCCTTTGTAATACAGCACTACATTCTTCGGTTAGTGCCACCGTCTCAAACTCCTCAAGCCTTCTCTTTCTTGACAAGATTTCTTTCATGAACTTCACATAACTAGGCATTTGTTTCCAATGCCTCAGCGAATGGGATGTTTATGTGCAATTTCTTGAAAACCTCCAAGAACTTAGAGAATTGCTTATCCAACTTTAATTTCTGCTGACGTTGTGGAAACGGGCATGGTGGATACATAGGGCCTTGCTTGCTCCCCGCTGGTTTTGGCACTGGGCTCCTTTTTCCTTTTCTTCTTCTTTTCTCTTTTCTTCCTCTTTCTCCCCATTCACATCCTCAACCACCGCTTCAGCTGGAACCTCATTCACAACTTCTGGTAGCTCCTTCCCACTTCTCAACGTCACAGCTTTGCAATGCTCCTTACCATCTCTTTTTTGGATTAACTTCAGTGTCACTAGGTAAGGCACCAGGGGGACGGATATTCATGGCGCTAGCTATCTGCCCAAGCTGAAGCTCTATATTCCGAATCGAAGCGCTATGCTGTGCAACCAATTGAGCCAATAACTCGTCCCCACTAGGCTTTTTCTCCTGTTGTGGCAAAGGTGGGGTTGAGGCTTGTTGGTGTGATTGGGGTTGATGGTGTGATTGAGTTTGATTTTGGAATCCTGGGGGGTATTGATGCCTAGGAGCTGAATATTGGGTTTGGGTATTATTGTTGTTGCTCCATGAGAAATTTGGGTGATTTTTCCATCCAGGATTGTAGTGATTAGAGTGGGGGTTGTTTTGTTGTCTATTGTAATTACCAACGAACTGTACGGATTCTGCATTGATGGGGCATTGCTCGGTAGGATGATTTCCAACACACAACTCACAGGTTTCAGAAATGCTCTGCACAGAATGAGTTCCTAAATTTTTTCACTTCCTTTGTGAGCGCGGCTAGCTGTGGCGGTAATTGAGGTGAGATGATCCACCTCAAATTTTCCTGCTGCCTTTGGTGGCATTTTCCTCTCCGAAGGCCATTGATAAATATTTGCAGCCATGGTTTCCAATAGTTTGTAGGCTTCCGCAAAATTCTTCCCCATTAAACTACCACCTGCAGCTGCGTCAACACTAGATCGAGTGGCGTTGGTCAGCCCATTATAAAAAATCTCAACTTGCAACCATTGAGGCAAACCATGGTGTGGACATCTCCTAATTAGATCCTTGAACCTTTCCCAAGCTTCATACAAGGACTCGGAATCATATTGAACAAACGACGTGATGTCATTCCTCAATCTTGCAGTTTTCGCCGGTGGGAAGAACTTTGCCAAAAATTTCTGGGCTAAGTCATCCCATTTAGTAATTGAGCCCGAGGGGAGCGAATGTAACCAACTCTTTGCCTTGTCACGGAGTGTGAAAGGAAAAAGTCGGAGTCTAATCGCATCATCAGTCACTTGAGTGTACTTGAATGTGTCACAAATTTCCAGAAAACTCACCAAATGAGCATTTGGGTCGTCATTGGGCAACCCACCAAACTGCAAACAGTTTTGAACCATTTGGATGGTTCCAGGCTTAATTTCGAAGTGATTGGCCTCAATGGCTGGCCTAGAAATGCTTGAGTGCAAATCTGTGACAAGAGGCATGGCGTACTCCCTCAAGGTTTTAGGCTCCTCCTCAGCCATGGTATTTTGATTGGGTATACCCCGAACTCGTTCTCTACGTAGTCGTCGAATATTTCTCTCGATCTCGGGATCGTAAGGAATTAACTCAAGATCACGTGAGCGTGGCATACAAATCAAGAATACCTACAAAACAAAATGAAAATTATATACAAGTCTAAAAAGAGACCAAGTCGATTGGAATTAATATTGGCGTAATTATTAGAAAACAATTCCCCGGCAACGGCGCCAAAAACTTGTTGGTCGATTTTAGCTATCGATAAACACACACGTGCAAGTATACACGGTCAACAAGTAATATATGATAAGATATGAGTCGAACCCACAGGGAATTGTGACAAATAATAACCAAGTACCAATCGTCTATCAAATTGATCTAATTTAAACAATGAAGATTTGATAATTTGTTGATTGGTTGAGTTCACAAGTCAAATAATGAGTAAAGTGCGATAAAATATCAAGATAAAAAGGTCTAAGATTACAATTTCCCCAACACGTCATTTGAATCTCCTAACTCTCTCTTTTCATTTAGTTATAGCATACGAATTGACAACCGAGAAGTCAAAACTACATAAGAGCCTCTGTCGATGGTCAATCACGAATCTTCCTAAAGCGGTGTATAGGTATATGTCTATCCTATACACTATCAAGAGACTAATTTCAGGAATGATTACTAGACACGTGTCACCAAATCTAAGTAATCCTCCCTTCAATTACCAACTTTCACGTCGGAAGTCGTTTAAGACTAGATTCTCAATAGGTTGCATGCGGTAATTAGGTATATATCTATCCCAACTACTATCAAGATACCTATTATTGCAGATAATTAATAAGACACACGTCACTTAATCCAATTAATAACCCACAACAATCTATACTTTCACATGTTATCATAACTAGGTCTTAACCTATAATCCGTTCGTCAAGTTCATATAGGTTCCCACGGTAATTACGGGCCAAGCAATTAATCTAGAAGCAAAGGTTTATGACAATCAATTCACACATGCATAACTAAAATCAATAGAGAGAGAATTCAATTCAAATTAAGTGTTGGGTTCCATTGCAATCTTAGAATAGAAGGTTAGTTCATGTTAGCTACAATAAACATCATTTTCAATTGATACATTGTCAAATTCGAATTACAAAGAAGATAGAAATCTAGAAATTAAACCACTTTTGGAGCTATTGAGTTGGTGTTCCTTTGGTTGCTAATGGTTTCCAACTCTCCACCTTGGCCTTGCAATTCTTCTTGACTGAGTTCCTTGGCTTTTGGCTTGATTTAGCTTGATTTGCAGCCTTGAGCTCTGTTGGTTGATGTATATTGTAGCCTCCCTCTTTCTAGCTATCTGATATGAAGCTTAGAAGAGATTATATATAGTCTCTCTCCAGAAACCCTAGCCAAAATCGGTACAAAATGGAGCTCAGATCGCACTAAATCAATGTCAGAACGCACTCAGTCCAGACTTGGCGAGGCCTCGCTGGTTTGTGGCAAGGCCACGCTGGTCTGGTGCAACTCCCTGTATGCCTTGGCAAGGGCCTCGCTGGTTTGTGGCGATGGCCCCGCTGCTCTGGTGCAACTCCCTGGATGCCTTGGCAAGGCCTCGCTGGTTTGTGGCGAGGCCCCGCCTGGTCTGGTGCAAACTCCCTGGATGCCTTGGCAAGGCCTCGCTGGTTTTGTGGCGAGGCCCCGCTGCTCTGGTGCAAACTCCCTGGATGCCTTGGCAAGGCCTCGCTGGTTTGTGGCGAGGGCCCCGCTGCTCTGCCTGGAACCACTCAGCATTGACGTCAGTTGGGAGAAATGCCATAACTTCCTCATCCGAACTTCGGATTGAGGCGATTCAACATGCTACGGAAAGCTAAGAGATAGCTCTAACAACTTTTCATTCATTAGTTCTGAGAGATTAATGGCTGAATCATGGGCAAAATTAGGCAAAGAAGCAACTGTTATGTCAATGTTGCGCTTAGAAATGGCAAACTAAGCACTCTTCCAAACATTGAACCAATTAGCTTTTATTCAAATTCCTACAAAAACAAAGCAAAAACACGTAAAAGAAATACAAAATACACAAACACAATATAAAACTAAATTATCTAGAAAGAAGAACAAAAAATAGATAAAAAACGCATCGAATACCCAAAGACTTGCAAATTATAAAGGTCAAAAGTACCCAAATTGTGTGTATAAAACACACTCATCAGTATCTCGTCATAGGATAAATCTTTTTCAAACTGTATTGGTTCATATTTTATTGCATGCTTATAATTAGGCTTATACGGTCGTAACACCGATACGTGGAAAACATTGTGAATGTGATCTAACTCGGGAGGTAAAGCTACCTCATAAGCTACCTCACCAACACGTTTCAGCACCTCGAAGGGTCCAATAAATAAATCGTGTGGACTGAGTTTACCACTTTTTAACCAAATCTGATTTTTCCTTTCCAGGGAGATACTTTGAGAAACACAAAACTCCCAACTTCAAATTCACGATTTTGACGATGCTGATCCGCATATTTCTTCTGCCTGTCTTGAGCAGCTAACAATCTGGCTCTTATTATCTTGACAATTTCAGCAGTTTGTTGTACTAGCTCGGGTCCCAATAGTCGACGTTCTCCAACCTCATCCCAACATAACGGAGTTCTGCACTTTCTTCCGTACAATGCTTCGTAGGGTGGCATGCCGATACTTGCGTGATGACTATTGTTATACGCAAACTCGACCAGAGGTAAATGATCATACCAGTTGCCTTTAAAATCCATAACGCATGCTCGAAGCATATCCTCTAACGTTTGAATTGTTCTTTCGCTCTGGCCATCGGTTTGAGGATGGTAAGCTGTACTCATTCTCAACTGCGTTCCCAAATACGCTTGCAGACTCCTCCAAAATCTTGATGTGAAACGTGGATCTCTGTCCGACACAATTGATACTGGGACACCGTGTCTTGAGATAATCTCTTTGACGTATAATTTTGCTAGCTGATCCAAAGTGAATCTGATTTTGATCGACAAGAAATGCGCTGATTTCGTTAATCTGTCAACTATGACCCATATTGCGTCATAACCCTTCTGAGTAGTTGGAAGCCTTAACCACAAAAGTCCATTGTGATATGCTCCCACTTCCATTCTAGTATCTCCAAGGGCTGTAACAAACCACTTGGTCGTTGAATGCTCCCGCTTTAACTTTCTGACAAAGTGAGGACACTTCGCAACACACTCAGCAACTTCTCTTTTCATGTTTGGGCCACCAAAAAATGTTTGTCGAAGATCCTGGTACATTTTTGTACTCCTCGGGTGTATCGAAAAATCTTGAACTATGAGCTTCGTTCAAAATCTCCTCTCTGATTGCCAATACTGACGGTACCCAGATTCTTCCTTCAAATCTCAGTAACCCTTCGGTATCGATTTTTATATTTAAGCTCTTCACCTTCAAGCACTCTTTTGCGTATATTAATACACTCCTCATACCTTTGAGTTGCGCTTCCTTGACTTTGTCCACCAGAGTTGGTTGAGTTTTCATCTGGAACAATTTTTCATTAGGCTTTGCCAGACCCTTCACCTCTAACTCCAATTTAGCCATTTCTGCTACGAGCTTCTCCTGAGCAGTTAACAAAAATAGTTTCTCCCGACCTTTTCTACTCAAAGTGTCGGCAACCACATTAGCCTTTCCCGGATGGTATCGAATTTCACAATCATAATCTTTGATCAATTCTATCCATCTTCTCTGCCGCATATTCAAATCCTTCTGTGTGAAAATATACTTCAGACTTTTATGGTCTGTATATATTTCACACTTCTCCCCATAGAGATAGTGCCTCCAGATTTTCAAAGCAAACACCACGGCAGCTAACTCCAAATCATGGGTCGGATACCCTTTTTTATAGTCTTTTAGTTGGCGCGATGCATATGCAATAACCTTACCATTCTGCATCAACACACAACCAAGTCCTTTATGCGATGCGTCGCTATACACCACAAAATTTCCTGTATCATCTGGCAAAGACAACACAGGTGCCGAACTTAGTCTCTTCTTTAGTTCTTGGAAACTCTCTTCGCACTTCTCCGTCCAAACAAACTTCACTGATTTTCTTGTTAAATTCGTTAACGGAGTGGCGATCCTGGAGAAATCTTGAATAAAACGTATGTAGTATCCTGCTAAACCTAGGAAACTCCTCACCTTTGACGGTGTCTTCGGCTGATCCCAGTTCATCACAGCTTCTACTTTCGCTGGATCCACTGAAATCCCGTCTTTATCAATAACATGTCCAAGGAATTGAACACACTCTAACCAAAACTCGCACTTCGAAAATTTGGCATATAATTTCTCCTTCCTTAACGCCTCCAATGTCACCCTCAAATGCTCCACGTGTTCTTCTTGAGTTTTGGAGTAAACCAAAATGTCGTCTATTAATACCACTACTAATTTATCCAGAATTGGTTTTGAACACCCTATTCATTAAGTCCATGAATGCTGCAGGCGCATTCGTTAAACCAAATGACATAACCAAAAACTCATAGTGACCATATCTAGTTCGAAATGCCGTCTTTGGTATGTCTTCCTTCCTCACCTTTAGTTGATGGTACCCACTTCGCAGATCTATCTTTGAAAAATATCTTGCTCCCTTCAGTTGGTCAAACAGGTCATCGATCCTTGGCAACAGATACTTATTTTTAATCGTGACCTTATTCAACTCTCTATAGTCAATGCAAAGACGCATTGACCCGTCCTTCTTCTTAACGAATAATACCGGTGCTCCCCACGGCGAAACGCTCGGTTGAATATACTTTTTATCCAGCAGCTCTTGCAATTGCACCATCAACTCCTTCATCTCTACCGGAGCCATTCAATACGGGGCTTTTGATATAGGGGTTGTACCTGGTGCTAAATCAATTACAAACTCAATTTCCCTATCTAGCGGTAATCCCGACAAATCATCAGGAAACACGTCTGCAAAATCCCTAACTACTGGTATCTCCTCCAGCTTTGCACCCACCTTTCGGGTATTGACTATGTAGGCTAGATATCCTACACATCCTTGTCTCAACATCTTTCTGGCCTGCATCACCGTCAGACAACTCGTTTGTCTAGGCGACTTGCTGCCATAAAACACTAACTTTGACGGAGTCATAAGGTTTACACACTTCTTTTGACAGTCAATGACTGCCCTATGGTTGAACAACCAATCCATACCCAAAATAACGTCAAACTCCCCAAGACGAATTGAGATTAAGTTGACCGTCATCACATGACTCTTGATATCTATCTGACAATTCTTGTGGACAAACTTAACAGGAATCACTTCCCTATTCGTAATTTCTATATTCATGGGGTAATCTAATTCTTCCTGAGGTAACCCTAATTTCTTAGCAAAATCATCGGATATAAATAAGCAAGTAGCACCCGAGTCAAATAATATATAAGCATTAACATTATTGACTGGAATGATACCTGAACACTACATCCTTTGACTGCACAGCATCCTTCACCATCATATTGAAATGTTCGAGCAGTAGGTCGATTTGGGCTGTGTCGGTCCTTGCGATAGTCAGATTGCCTTCCACCCCGCTGTTTCCTTTTCTTGCACTGGCTCCACCTGTAGTTGCTTTCTTAGGACAGTCTCGGGCAAAGTGATCCTTCGACCCGCAGATGAAACATGTGCCCTTCTTCGGACTAGGGCAATTCGGTGCGATATGACCCTCTTGTCCGCAATTGAAACATACCCTCTTACCCTTCAAACATAATCCCACATGACTCTTTCCGCAGTTACTGCACACCTCCACCTTCTTTTTCTGATTACTCTGCTGACTTCCCGCAGAGTTACTATCACTCCACTTCTTCTTCTGACCGCTGCCCCCATGGCTACCACTTGCCTTATTTTCACTTTCATTCTTCTTCTTCCTCTGCTCCTGATTATACTTGGACAAAGCATCACTGCCTCCTTCAGCGATAATTGCCTTTTCCAAAACTGCCGCAAATGAGTTCAGTTGGAACATTGAAACTCGGCTATACAGCCAGGGCTTCAGTCCCTGCTCAAACCTTCTAGCCTTTCGCTCATCCGTGTTGACTTGATATGGCGCAAACCTCGCTAACTCGTTAAATTTTGTAGCATACTCAGGCACCGTCATAGTACCTTGCTTCAATTCCAGAAATTGCACCTCCATTTGATTTTGCGCACTTATCGAAAAGTAAGTTTCGAAAAACATCTCCTTAAATCGCTCCCACGGAATAATCCCTTGGCCACCTCGAGTCTTATTTGCTTGCCACCAGTAGCTAGCTTCTGATTTTAGTATAAATGTTGCAAATGCCGTCTTCTGGTCCTCGTTGACCCTAACGACATCATACACCTTCTCCATCTCCATGACCCAGGTTTGGGCTTCAATTGGATTCATAGAGCCGTGACATTCCGGAGGTCCGACAGCCTTGAAGTCTTTAAAAGCCGTGGCCTGGGCTTGGGGTTGATTCGCAAATGCCCCCGTTAGCAGATTCACCAGCTGCTGCATTGGATTAGCGTTGGCTTCTTCATTATTATTGGTGGATCCCTCAGGGGTCTGTTGACGGGTTTGTCTTCTTGGCGGCATTTACTGTTAAAAATTTACGCTATTAGATTATTATTCAATTACTTAAACATTTAAGTCTTAACTTAAACATTTATAAACAACACTTAACACATAGCACATCTGATAAACTTTCTCATTTATTCATTTACTGTTTTAAAACATAACAAAAATAACATCATAGTTATTTACATCATCTATCCTGAAATCACAAAGTTCCAGGATTACATAATTATTCTATCTCATTATATAAAACTGGTATTAACAACTTATTAATCTCATAAATTTTCATACTAGCATATCTAGTCATTATCTACGATGACATTCCACGGCGCACAGCTTCCTGGCGTTCCTGCTCCATAATACGAGTCACCATCCTTCGACCCATTATATCTGGATGACGATGAACTCGATCCTGAGCTCTATCTACTGTGGTGTGAAAAATATACTCCATCTCATCAATCTTGGCCTTCTTTGACCGCACCTCACATTCAACACGATCTGCGCGGTTAGCCTCCCTCAACCAAGCAGTTTCAGCTCTCGCCCGCTCAGCTGACTCCTTTTTCAACTCATCTCGTACAATTTCATTCCTGGCTATCAACTGTCCTCGTCGATACTCAGACTGTGCTAGCCTCTACTCAACCTCTGCAAGACGTGATGAAAGGTCTTGGATCTTAGCATCCTTCTACTCTAGAGCGGTTTGACGTTCCACAACCTGTTCTCCTAACTCCTCCTTTTCGCTCTCAACATGAACCAGCTTCCACTCCACGTCCCCAAGACGTATATCGAGCTCCTCAATCTCACTGTTCTTCTGCTACAAGACAGTCTGTTGCTCGGCCAGCTGCCTCTCTAACTCCTCCACTCTATCTTGCAACTCAATGTTGCGATCATACACCTGCTCATACATCTGAACACCTAAGGAGGTTAATGATATCTCCTCTGGGTCCTCTTCCTCCTCCTCCTCAACCTCCTCCGGATCCTCCTCATGATCAGTCTCAAGCTCGTACTCGGGACCTGCAACTGTGATAAATAGGGATGGCTCCCTCTGCACTAGCTGCTCCCGAACCACATGAATATCTCGGGGCTCCTCCTCCCTAGCCTGGCTGGGTTCTCCTCTATCAGTCATCCTGACAACAAAATTTTAAGTTTTAATTACTAATCGATAATACTCGCGAGCACATAAGTTTGTTATCAAATAAGCACATAACACATAATCATTTTATTATCTTTTATGGATTTCCGTAATCCATTCCTTAGAACTCGATAAGAGTTCATCACCTCTATATTCTCTATCTTCTAAAAGGCTACTACCCTAAGGTTTTCCCCACCTAAAGGTTCATAACCTATCAGCTCTGATACCAGCCTGTAACACCCCCAAATCTAGGTACTTAATTTCCACTGATTTGGTGTTCACTATAACATTCATTCATAACTAACTACCCATAAAAAAATGACCATTAAATTAAACCGAATGAAATATCTTCCCACATTAGGGATTATAATTTTAAATCCCTTAAATAAATAATTCCCAGGTTGTCTAACCTCTATTACATCAGTGCAGAAACAAATCTTATTAAAACAAGTCTTAATACAAATAAACATCAAATGAGTAATAAGTCTCTTGCTATTTTGGCATCTTGCCCTTGCCTTTGCTCGTGGACGGCTCGTCCGATTTCTCTGCCTTAGCTGCAATGTTTTAGTGCAAGAGTGAGCAAACAATTGCCCACGATCATAATAACGATAACAATCGGATAATTAATGAAATAGATTTATAGCTTTCTGAATTCAATCAATAACCAATCGAGATATGAAAGATTAATAGGATACTTGGCTCAAGAACTGATTATAGAATTCAAGGTTTAAAAATTGTATCTAAGGGTCACAAGACCTCGAACTATGTCCTAGGTTAACAAGTATTTCTACCGTAACCTTTAATAGTCTTATAGACTATGGACCATCCATCTCGTACTCAAGGGGATCAGCCTTTTGTACAATGTATTGTGCACAAATATTTTAACGCTGTCACGTAATTAATCCCCTATATTAGGGTTGTTCATCTCAGTTTAGTATCAAAATCCGTACCAAAAAGAACTTGGTTTGGAAAGATTTTAAAATATTCTAAGTCTTTAGAACGCTCATCAACTAAGGACTAGCTGAATCAATAAGGGTTTTGCTAGTCACTAAAGCATTTGTTTCATCAATAAATTTGTACAATATAAACTGTGTTCGAAATTTGAATAACAATCAATGATTGAGTAACAATTGACTGGAATAAAGCTTAAGCACTTATCATGGTAATAACCTTCCTTGAATAATAATAAGCTAAGGTTAGTAAACTTGCTCAATGTTAGTAAACTTGCTTTAAATGAGATAACAAGTTAAGGGAAGGAAAAACTTGCTCAATATAATAATGGAGTTCAGAAACTTGCCTCGTACGTAGCTTTCCTAATTACAAACCACGTACAATAAACAACCTACAAATTCCGTTTGTATTGTAACAAAAATGATTAGTTACAATACTCACGTACATTAATACTCCAATCCTCACCTCAATTTCCAATTAACTACTGATTGTCAACTCTATTTCAGAAGCTACAAGCTTTATTGCAACAATGTTACACTCTAAGAATTTCCAAAACTTATCTTTAAGCTAAGGTATATTACCTTACATTTAATCATCATCAAACATCATTTAGAATCCATATTAACATCTTAATATTCACTTCTTACATTAATTTAAGTTTAATCCTGCATAAAATGATATATCATAACTACCAAGAAAAGAAAACAAAATAATAAAAAAAAAAATTTCAGCAGTGATTCTCGCCAGGGCGAGGATTTACTGAACAAATATCTCGCTGGGGCGAGAACTCGCCGGGGCGAGCTTTTCCTTAACAAAATTCTCGCTGGGGCGAGACTTCGCCGGGGCGAAGATTTACAGCTCATTTTTCTTGCCGGGGCGAGAGACTCGGCAGTCATCTCCTACAGTTCGCAATCAGTGAAAACTTAGGCCAAATTTGGCCAAATTTTCCGAATTCTACCATCCAACACATAATTTAAACACACCCAGACATCAAATATAACACAAAACTATTTCCCAACATGTTTCTAAACATTCTCAACATCATATTACACATAATCAACCAACTTGAATCAAAAACATTCTCTGTTAAAACAAGATATTCATGTTTTAACCATTTTAATGAAATCAACTACTGTGGAACCATTCTAACCCATTCTAATTGCATTCTTTTCGTTTTTCACTATATAATCATAATCAAAAATCAATTTTACCAATTAACAACCAATTTGAATACCAATTTCATACATATATACCATACATGAAATAAACTCTGTAAAACTAAAACTCAATTCTAAAGCATGCTTTCATGAATTAATTCATACAAATTAATTTATAATCACCATATAATCTCTAACACATGCTTATAATCAATTATAATCAAATAATTTCATGCTTTGAACAACTAACTTCATATACGGTAAAATAAAAATCATATACAGAGAAATAGAGTAATAAAAATATAGTGTAGAACAAAACTAACAAGAATTATACCTTCTAATTCTTAGAAAGCTCCTTTGATTTAAGAATTTCTTTCTCAAATCTTCAAGCTCCTCTCTCAACTCTCTCTCTATTCTCTGTTAAACTTTTCTTCTCTTCTTCTCTGTATATATTTTCTCTCTTTTTCTTAAACTTAGATAATAGCTGATAACCTTTTTAGTTTTTAACGTACTCAGCTTTCAATTTGACAGTTAAAGAAAAACAAAGGGTTAAGCCTTGTTTGGCAAACTCAAATACCAAATAATCTATTTTTACCAACCAAGGGTCACAAGGCCTTATTTGGTTTAACAAAAATAAAATCTTTCCCATTTATTTTAATAAATCATTATATTATATAGTTTTAATTGTCACACTTTTAATTTAATTAAACTTTTTATGAAATAAATTCAATTAAACTTTAATAATTCTATTTAATCAATAACAACAACACCAAATAAATTATCTTATTCAAATAAATCATTTATTCAAATAAACCATTTAATCATCTAATTTAATTATTAAATTAAATTAGAATAATCATAACAAATCACATTTAAATAACATTTAACATAAATTCTTTCACCATAACTTTATAAATTAGTTATTTTACTCAATAAACAAATTAATAAAAATATTTATATAACTCAATAAATATTTTTATTTAATCACAAAAATTGCATTCGTCATACAAATAAATATGGGACATGGTCCAAATAATTTAGCCTAAACAATTAAATGGGAGCCTAAACAATTAAATGTTTGGCCCAAAACCCTGGCCCAAATGAAATGGGAATTCTAGAAGACTTAAAGTGCAAATAAAGCATTAAATAAAAAATGAAAAGTGGAAGAAAATAAGGGGAGATGTCCGGCTATAAAAAGAGGAAAAGAGCACATGGTTATTTAGATTTTTAATCCACAAAGTCAAGATTTGTTCACCAAATCTATAGGCATTGTCTCTCTAGCCTTTTAGTCTAATAAAAATAAAATCTATAGCTTAGATTGTGAAGAGATATTGGGAGATATTATGTATGTATATATATATATATGAGTTATATGTATATTAATTGCCAACTATAAATAGCCTCACTCTTAGTTAAATTAAGAGTTTACTTCATTTACCAAAAAGCTAAAGAGAAAGCAAAAGAGAGAGAGAGAGAAACCAAGAGGGGGCTGTCGGACATCAAAGGAAGCAGAGGAGGAGTTTTATTTTTTCCATGCCAGTCAATTTCATAATCTATTGTGGGAGAAGAAGAAAGATTACTCATAAATCTAGGTATAAACCCTAACCATAAATTAGCTTATGTAATTTCTTGTGGATATTTTTAAATAAATCATGAGTTTATAATTTTAAACTCTAGAATATTAGATCTAAATGTTTCATAATGTATTATGTTTAGATCATGTCATGTTGGGTGTTGATTTGTTTTAAAAAGCAAAACAAAAGAAAATTAGTTTTTTTTCTTTGGTTAGAAAACCCTAACTTTTCCTTACTTTGATCATTTACCATTTAAAATTTACACATTATTTTTGTGATCCGCCAAAGAGGGGTACTAGATATGTGAGTCAACTTTTAAACCCAAGTAGTAGCATTCCAAAATATTGATTTTCAAGCCATGGGGGTTGTTTTAGTTAAAACAGTCCAGTTTAAAGAAAAAGAGAAAGAAAACTGTTTTGGATCAGTTTATTGCAGGGGTAATTTCGTCTAATTTTCTTGCTTTAAAAATTATGAGAAAATTTGGTACGTTAATATTATGAGTTAACTGAGTCCTGTCCAAAGATGGTAATTTTTTGATGTATAGAATGAAACTTATGACTTTTACTAGAACGCGCTATTTTTAAAGTGATTCGAAATAACTATTTCTGTGTAACTCTAAAAATTGTAAAATTTTTACTGGAAGGTATAGGATCATAACAGGAGCATACCCTGAAAATTTCGTAATTTTTGAACAAAAGGATAATTTATGATAATTGTAAACAATTTCGGACTATTTTGGACACTTTAAAAATAGTAAACGAAATTGAAAAATTACAGGATAAATATATTATCACTAAAATATCATATACTGATATTTTTTCAGAAAAGAAAAAAAAAATAAAAAGTTATTTTGGTATTTTTCATGGCTATGTTTAGGTTATGAATAAATAGATAAATTAATTTAAATCAAGTTGTAAAACTTGTGAATGTGATTTTATTTATTAATGATCATTATATGATGTACTAAAACTTTATAAGGATATTTTGGTCATTTTTAATAAAATATTATATGAATGACATGATACGTGTGTTAAATGAATTAAATAGTAAGAGATAAACAATTTTATTAAATTGTTTATAAACGATTAAAATATTATTAAATGATTAATAATATTAGTAAATAAATAAAATATTAATAATTGATTAATAATATTCAAAATTAAATAAAATATTATTAAATGAATAATAATATTAATAATTAATTAAATTATTATTAAATTATTAATAATATTAATAAGTGATTAAGATATTATTAAATAATTAATAATATTAGTAAATGATTAAAATATTATTAAATTACCAATAATATTCGTTAAGGATTAAAATATTATTAAATGATTAATAATATTAGTTAAGGATTAATAATATTAGTAAATGATTATAATATTATTAAATGGTTAATAATATTTGTAAATGATTAAGATATTATTAAAGAGTTATTAAAATATTATTAAGTGATTAATAATATTAGTAAGTGAATAAGATATTATTAAATGATTAATAATATTATGAGGTGAATAAGATATTATTAAATGCTTAATAATATTATGAGGTTGTAGACACCCAAATTTTGCGTTTCCTATACTGACCTTGACAGGAGGGCAAAATCGTCAAATGACCCAGCCTACGAGACGGAGGGTGGACATAAGTGCGAACACTCAAAGCCATCGCGACGACTTGTGATCAAGGCTGACACGACGACGGGCGAAGCAAACACCCATGAATGATGTGGCACTTTTCCCAGCGGTTCCCGGACTGCAAAATGTAAGCCTCTCAGCAGAAACCGATGATCCGACACGAGAATCGAGGTGCGGTTCGGAAAATGAGAAAATCAGCCCACCCAGCCGCGGATTGATCTGCGGCCAAACGATTAAAATAATGGTAGTGCGCGAGACGGCTGAAGTGCGCGGCGGGCGCGGGGAAACCGAGGCCAGCCGCAGATTGATCTGCGGCCAGCCGCAGATTAATCTGCGGCTGCCTAGGGCAGCCCCTTATCAGGCCATCAACATACAGAAACAACATATTTTTCAGCAGCAGCAACAGCTGGGGAGGAGGCGAAAAAGAAGAAGAAAACAGCAGAAATTAAGAGAGAAAAGAGTGAGAAATAGTGAGAAATTGTACCCATTTTGTGAGATTACATCTCATATTTTCTACTATATTTCAATACACAAATTCATACATATTGTGGGGATTATTTGCAAGGTGAAAAATCCTTTGTTTTAGCATTTTGTTTTACCATTTTCGTTAAGCTTTTTTTTGTCATCCGAATTATATTAAATGTAATTGTTCTTGCATATTGTTGTGAATCCATGGATGGAGGGCTATTAGTGAGGGTTCCAAATGGAACGAAATTCCTCCTAATGGCCCGATGATATCCATTTGGTGAATTTTTAGCTCGTTGTAATGATTTATTGTGCATAGATTGTTTAGATTGCTATTTTTAGGATCTTGTGGGAGTGTAGCGATTTTGGATGTGAGCCTAGGAGCGCGACCCCGTGGTCCAAATCCGATGATGGACATCTATTGATATATGTAATAAATTCGATGTATCTTTCATTGTAAATATGTAATCGTCGGGCCTTAAAACGACGCCAAGGCGAGAATCGTGTTTAAGGCCCAGAAATAGTGAAACTTGTAATCGTAGGCGTTTGGGGTTATTTTGATGGCTTACATGCCCATGAATAGCCCCAACGCATTTTAATGCTTGATTTGATTTATGAGACGAAATTGATTTCAAAGCTAAACGATAAGATTTTCGTAAAATCAATTGAACTAGGTTATTAGAATCACGAGGCTAAAATTTGGGAATGCTAATGAAACGTCGATTCCTATTTAACGAGAAAGCTAAAGAAAAAAAATCGTTTTCAAACATCACAAAAAATGGTTTTATAAAATAAGAAATGTTTTATTAAATCTTTGTGCATAGGGTGAAAGAGATCCTAGAAGTTGCCCATCATTCCATTTACGAAAGCAACGTATAGATCTCGATTCCTATTTTGACAAAGGTTTAGAAAACTCTTGTTTTTGCCAAAACGACACCTAATGAAAATCTCATAGTTTTGACAATTAAAATCGAACCTTTCTCATGAAGCTTTCTCGTATAAGCCGAAGGACATTCTAAGGCATTCTCAAAATAAAGCACGACTTTTTCATACAAAACCTCCAAATGGTCTTTTTCATGCAAACTCACCACCACGTTCATATAGTCACACATACACACACGCATGCACACACACATTCAAGAATTAAAAGGATAGGAAAAGCATCAAGATTGCGGTAACCGTGTTTCACGGAAGTCGGGGGGTGCCTAACACCTTGCCCTCGCTTAAGCAAGCCCCCGAACTCTATGAATCTCGGTTTGCAGACCAATTAATTCGGAGTCACATATGAGCCAACGATTTATAAAAAACAAAAATTCGGATGATTTGGTACATCCATTTCAAATATACCAACTGGCGACTCTGGTTAATTGGCTCATCAT
This sequence comes from Aralia elata, assembly GCA_034770075.1. NCBI lineage: Eukaryota > Viridiplantae > Streptophyta > Magnoliopsida > Apiales > Araliaceae > Aralia > Aralia elata. Next base: position 48,246,717 of record CM068380.1, on the reverse strand, counting down.
AAAAAACGATCTTTCAAAACCCCGTCGACATCAATGCCGACCTTTTCCAAAAATCATTCAATCAAAAGACCAAAATCGGAAAAGGACAATATCGCGAAGGAAGCGGACGAAAACCGGCGTCGACAGCTGGCGACTCTGCTGGGGACATTAGAGGGCTTAAGCCGCGTTCAAATCTTGATGCTATCCTATCCTTCAAAAATTCATGAATATGTGTGTGCATGCGATATTTTGATCATTTTTACTTTTTTTGTGTGAATGTGTGTTTTGTCCAATAAGTGAATGATTGAATGGGATTGCTTTAATTTAAAGTAAAATCATTTGCATACGGCGAGGACGATGAATGTGAATGTATGTTGAGAGAGTACCTCCTCCTGAGGCGAACCTGTCGGTTGCTTATTACTGGACTCGAAGGGGCTGCTCCCCGGAGATGGCTCAGGAAACGCACCACCCAAATCCGCTCCAATCGAAAGGTTTCAGACGAGTAGATTGCGAAGATTTGGGGACCTCCATGCCGAAAAGCCCGCGAGAGTAACCCTAGGGTAGGTCAGCCTCTGATAAACCTGACGAAAGGGAAGCTTCTTCATGCCCTTTTATCGTTCAGTCAAATAAATAAATGTCATGTAAATGTCATACAACTGTCATACCGGCATCGTCATAATGAATAGGTCATGTATCATGTGATTACATCACCTGCACATATAAAGAAAATACTGACATGGTTTTGCAGGAAGGCAATCCATACCACGTACTAGGGTTTTCTAAAACTTCTAAATACTATCCTGTCATCAAACACTGACCTTGTTTTTGCAGGATAAGATTAAGAGAACCGTGAAAGCGTGGCATAACGATCACAAAGAACCCGGAGTAGGGGCATATTCGACCACAAAAAAAAATGAAATGATAGTAGTTGGAGACTCGAATTGGTCATCCGGCAGGCCATGGGAATATACAGCACCAAAGGGCATAATTGGGACCTAGCTACGGGACTGCTAAGATATCTGAAAGCCGAAGAAGCCCACAGACAAATGAACGAAGTACATGGCGATGTGTGCGGAGCCCATATGAGCAGAACATTTTTGGCAAAGAAAATCATGTGAACGGGTCACTACTGGCTAACCATGAAAACTGACTGCGATACTCATGTCAGGAAATGCCATCAATGCCAGATCCATGCCAATGCGATCCATGCACCTCCTAGTGAGCTCCATTGCTTGACCTCACCGTGGCCAGTTGGACCGTGCAGCAGGTGATATCCCGAAAGGGGTAAATCCAGGAGTATGGCAGTGAATCCCGGCCAGTAGAGGATCAATGGGTTTTAAAATTCTGAGTTTTATTTCCAAATCCCTGCACGCTCATGTCATTTTGTCATGTTATCCAAAAAGTAGATCATGTGTTGAAATGTTTTATATATATGACAAGCATTTTTGTTTTATGTCAGGTACCCCGATTTGAGGCATTCTAGCCTGACAAGCGATAGGCCAAATTTGAAGGAGGATCACGATTTTGGTATAAAGCTAGAGTTCGATCTGATGGCGATTGAGCAAAACGAGACAGATATCGACAATACGCCTGACGAGATCGAGGGATGGGTCGAAGATAAACCCAAACCCGACTTAGACCAAACCATCGCCATCAAACGTCAGAGCCCCTAACGATCACAAAGAACCCGGAGTAGGGGCAAATTCGAACAAAAAAAAAAAGAAAAAAAAAAAGAAAAAATAGCCGAGTTGTTGACCCTGTATGGAGATATGTTCGCTTGGTCCCGTGGCGACGTGATTTGATTGTCCACAGACATTGTAGGACATCGACTGCCCATCAAGGAGGGTTTCTGACCAGTTAAGCAAAAGTTGAGAACGTTGAAGCCTGAATGGAGGTTGAAAATAAAGGACGAGATTGTCAAGCGGTTTAAAGCAGGAATCATCACGGTGTCTATTTACCCTGAATGGCTTTCCGACAGAATCCCAGTACCACAGCCTGGAGGAGAAATAAGGGGCCGCATCGACTATAGAAATCTGAACGATGCCCTCAAGGAGGAGATATATGACAAATTCAAGATCAAACATTTTGATTCAGTCATTTACCGGCCCAAAATGAATGGGGCAGTAGGGGCTGCGAATAAAACACAAAGACGATCATGGGAAGAATGTCCGCCAATCATCGGGGATGGCCGGATTTATTGTCGCTCACCCTGTTCGCCTGTCGAACCTCAATTCGCACATTTGCAGGGGCAGCCCCTTACGCATCTCCCGGGCATACGACAAGAGGGTAGGATCCCGAAAATTCAAAATGAACGATTTAGTCCTCAAAAGGATCGCGCCCTGCCAAGACGGAACTATGGGGTTTCGCTCTAAATCAAAAGGAGTCGTCCCGATAAAAAAATCCTCTCTAGGAGAGCCCTCATCTTACAAGGAATAGACGGAAGGCGTTCCCCAGCCCGTTAATTCTGACTCTGTGAAACCACTCTTAAAAAAAAAAAAAATCAAAAATCCCCCAAACCTTTCAACAAGTCAAAGGACCGGATCTTTTGTCAGCCAGCGAGATACCGATGCGACCAGTAGGAGGGAGATCACAAGAAAAACAACTTAACACTGGGGCATTTGTCATTACCCAGGAAATGATGACGTGCAAATTGGCACCCATGCAACAATCCCATCAACATGCACCATCATCAAATGCTACCTCATGTCAATTCAATCTCCAACGGTACGATCATCTGGCATTTGTCAAGCATAGTTTTCCCGGGATAGGATGATCCGCGTGAAAGGAGGATTTTATTTGGCTTGAAAGGAATCGGATTAATTCTGACAAACAACCGTGGAGCACGATCGTGAGTATGATTAGACGAAGAAGGCTATTCAACCTTTTGATCAGGTACAAAGCCTTAATTCAAAGCAACGTTTGCGACAGAATCGACCTCATGTGACAGCCTTCACTTTGCATTTGCACAAACTTTCAGTTGTGGGGTATAAAACTATGACGACGTTGATGGCGATTAACACGTAGTCAGACAGTCAATAATTATCAAGCTAAGATCAAGAAGTCAGACGATAAATGATCATCAAGCTAATGTCTCAAATCGTGGCCTGGGTTATTCGAATAATTAAGCCCGAGGGGTGTCTCTACACCTGGTGCCCTAAAGCCATCTGGTTTGGGAGTCGCTGGCCCAACACTCGTTACATGGGTAACTCAGAGCCTAAGAAAACGAGCATTACAGTAGAGGAGGCCCGAGCAGATTCGAATCGTGGCATGGGTTACTCGAGTAATTAAGCCTAAGGGGTGTCTCTGCATCTGGTGCCCTAAAGCCATCTGGTTTGGGAGTCACCGGCCTAACACTCGCTACATGGGTAACTCAAGCCTAAGAAAACTAATCTTGCGCAAGGTCAAGCAAAGAATGAATGGTGCAGACCACTGGCTTGTCTCGAACCGTGGCCTTTGTTACTCGAGTAAATAAATCCGAAGGGGTGTCTGTACACCTAATGCCCCAAAATCGTCTGGTCTGGGAGTCATTGGTCCAAAACTCGTTAAATGGGTAACTTTGAATGGCCTAAGAAAACGAGACAAGTGAAGTGGGCTAATAAGAAAAAAGGATAATACGAAAAAAAACTCTCGGCCTTAAACAAAAAGTCAGGAAAGAGAAACCCCTACTGAATGCTGCATCGCACAATGCATTTGTCATATGACATCAATCCTGCTAAGGACGTTGTCGAGAATGGAGACAGAGTGCCTTTGACGAGGGAAGATAGTTCTTTTGAATTCGACCTCACTCACGTACAATGACCATGAATGCTTGAAGGTGTTCTTACGATTTCATAACTCGTCAAATAGAAAATCATCAACTCACGAGGGATTGAATAAAAATAAAATAAATAAATAAATAAAATAAATAAAAATAAAAATACATTCACGGTTCACAACTTGCTAGATTGTGCGATCAATAGATATTCAATTTCATGTGCTTTAATTGCATTTTTGTCGAGATTATAATATCTTTGTGTTGAGCTAACACTAACGGCCCGAGCTTTCAAGTTTTGGCATTTGTTAGTCATCTGATATGCAGGATCTTGCAGAGCTGTGGATAACTCAGCACGGTCAACATCGTGAGTTTTCGATAGAAATTCTTGGTAGCGACACGCACCAAGGCAGGGGCAGTTAAGAATCGTGAAGGAAGCTGAGGCTGCACAGAACTTCTCGTCATTGGGCATCTCCCCAATCCTGACTATCACTGCCTCGACATCCAAATGATCCGCATGCCTGAGCGTATACAGGGATGATATAATGCGGGACAACAGCATATCGGTCATCAGAAATGATCCAGAGGCCAAGGAGCCCAACATATATGTCGATCATCACAGAGAGCGAAACAGAGTGCCTCAACTCGATGAAATGAAGACGACCAAGAACAGGCAGAGTACAAAACCAATGTTGAAGTCTAGAAACTACACTTCACGACGAGGCGTGATCCAATCAAATGTTGGCAAGCAATGACGACCATCGAATCGTATCATTTGACTGAACATGGGTCATTTCTATCTAAAACATATGTTGTGCACATGCATCTGTCCATACCATATCTGCCAGATCATGTGTAACATCTTTTTCATGCATGCAGGTACGATCCAAATGAAAATCTTCAGGAAAGTACAAGCACGGCGCCTTCAACCTCACAAATGATCAGACCGTGATGGCTTTTGCGGCATAATACATGGACGATGTTGGTGGGAGATCTGGGACAGAAGCCGATCACACATCCCACTTCAAGAAATCCCTCAAAATCAAATCAAAAAGAAAAAAGACAAAAAACAACAAACCCTGGGAAGGGCTGAGATCCACGCGAACCACAACAAGATGGTGAGCAACCCTGGGAGGGGCTGATATCCACAAAAAAGACAAAAACAACAAACCCTGGGAAGGGCTGAGATCCACGCGAACCACAACAAGATGGTGAGCAACCCTGGGAAGGGCTGATATCCACAAAAAGAAAAAAGACAAAAAACAACAAACCCTGGGAAGGGCTGAGATCCAAGCGAACCACGACAAGATGGCGAGCAACCCTGAGAAGGGCTGATATCCACAAAAAGAAAAAAGACAAAAAACAACAAACCCTGGGAAGGGCTGAGATCCAAGCGAACCACGACAAGATGGTGAGCAATCCTGGGAAGGGCTGATATCCACAAAAAGAAAAAAGATAAAAAACAACAAACCCTGGGAAGGGCTGAAATCCAAGCGAACCACGACAAGATGGCGAGCAACCCTGGGAAGGGCTGATATCCACAAAAAGAAAAAAGACAAAAAATAACAAACCCTGGGAAGGGCTGAGATCCAAGCGAACCACGACAAGATGGTGAGCAACCCTGGGAAGGGCTGATATCCACAAAAAGAAAAAAGACAAAAAACAACAAACCCTGGGAAGGGTTGAGATCCAAGCGAACCACGACAAGATGGCGAGCAACCCTGGGAAGGGCTGATATCCACAAAAAGAAAAAAGACAAAAAAACAACAAACCCTGGGAAGGGCTGAGATCCACGCGAACCACAACGAGATGGCGAGCACCCTGGGAAGGGCTGAGATCCAGACAATCGACCGGCGACGATAACCGGCGATTACGAGATGGATGTCCGGCGACGAAAACCGGCTCCGACAAGATAACCAACCGACGACGATAACCGGGGGTTACGAGATAGGTGACCGGCGACGATACCCGGCCCCGACGAGACAATCGACCGGCGACGATAACCGGCGATTACGAGATGGATGTCCGGCGACGAAAACCGGCTCCGACAGGATAACCGACTGGCGACGATAACCGGGGGTTACGAGATGGGTGACCGGCGACGATACCCGGCCCCGACGAGACAATCGACCGGCGACGATAACCGGCGATTACGAGGTGGATGTCCGGCGACGAAAACCGGCTCCGACAGGATAACCAACCGGCGACGATAACCGGGGGTTACGAGATGGGTGACCGGCGACGATACCCGGACCCGACAAGACAATCGACCGGCGACGATAACCGGCGATTACGAGGTGGATGTCCGGCGACGAAAACCGGCTCCGACAGGATAACCAACCGACGATGATAACCGGGGGTTACGAGATGGGTGACCGGCGACGATACCCGGCCCCGACGAGACAATCGACCGGCGACGATAACCGGCGATTACGAGATGGATGTCCGGCGACGAAAACCGGCTCCGACAAGACAACCAACCGGCGACGATACCCGGTGGTTACGAGATGGGTGACCGGCGACGATACCCGGCCCCGACAAGACAATCAACCGGCGACGATATCCGGTGATTACGAGACGAGCGACCGGATACGAGACCCGGCGCGGACAAGACGATTGGGTGAGGCATTGACACCCTTAAGAATGTTTTGCATGCTTTGCATCTTGTGTTGCATCTTAGGCTATATATGTTGCATCATGTATGTACTGTCATTCTTATGCATTGTCATTCATGCATCGTGTGTCTACTTCTTTATCATGTTCATTTCATTTTAACATTTCATAAACATGATAAAGAGGGGCAGCTGTAGACACCCAAATTTTGCGTTTCCTATACTGACCTTGACAGGAGGGCAAATCGTCAAATGACCCAGCCTACGAGACGGAGGGTGGACATAAGTGCGAACACTCAAAGCCATCGCGACGACTTGTGATCAAGGATGACACGACGACGGGCGAAGCAAACACCCATGAATGATGTGGCACTTTTCCTAGCGGTTCCCGGACTGCAAAATGTAAGCCTCTCAGCAGAAACCGATGATCCGACACGAGAATCGAGGTGCGGTTCGGAAAATGAGAAAATCAGCCCACCCAGCCGCGGATTGATCTGCGGCCAAACGATTAAAATAATGGTAGTGCGCGAGACGGCTGAAGTGCGCGGCGGGCGCGGGGAAACCGAGGCCAGCCGCAGATTGATCTGCGGCCAGCCGCAGATCAATCTGCGGCTGCCTAGGGCAGCCCCTTATCAGGCCATCAGCATATAGAAATAGCATATTTTTCAGCAGCAGCAACAGCTGGGGAGGAGGCGAAAAAGAAGAAGAAAACAGCAGAAATTAAGAGAGAAAAGAGTGAGAAATAGTGAGAAATTGTACCCATTTTGTGAGATTACATCTCATATTTTCTACTCTATTTCAATACACAAATTCATACATATTGTGGGGATTATTTGCAAGGTGAAAAATCCTTTGTTTTAGCATTTTGTTTTACCATTTTCGTTAAGCTTTTTTTTGTCATCCGAATTATATTAAATGTAATTGTTCTTGCATATTGTTGTGAATCCATGGATGGAGGGCTATTAGTGAGGGTTCCAAATGGAACGAAATTCCTCCTAATGGCCCGATGATATCCATTTGGTGAATTTTTAGCTCGTTGTAATGATATATTGTGCATAAATTGTTTAGATTGCTATTTTTAGGATCTTGTGGGCGTGTAGCGATTTTGGATGTGAGCCTAGGAGCGCGACCCTGTGGTCCAAATCCGATGATGGACATCTATTGATATATGTAATAAATTCGATGTATCTTTCATTGTAAATATGTAATCGTCGGGCCTTAAAACGACGCCAAGGCGAGAATCGTGTTTAAGGCCCCGAAATAGTGAAACTTGTAATCGTAGGCGTTTGGGGTTATTTTGATGGCTTACATGCCCATGAATAGCCCCAACGCATTTTAATGCTTGATTTGATTTATGAGACGAAATTGATTTCAAAGTTAAACGATAAGATTTTCGTAAAATCAATTGAACTAGGTTATTAGAATCACGAGGCTAAAATTTGGGAATGCTAATGAAACGTCGATTCCTATTTAACGAGAAAGCTAAAGAAAAAAATCGTTTTCAAACATCACAAAAAATGGTTTTATAAAATAAGAAATGTTTTATTAAATCTTTGTGCATAGGGTGAAAGAGATCCTAGAAGTTGCCCATCATTCCATTTACGAAAGCAACGTATAGATCTCGATTCCTATTTTGACAAAGGTTTAGAAAACTCTTGTTTTTGCCAAAACGACACCTAATGAAAATCTCATAGTTTTGACAATTAAAATCGAACCTTTCTCATGAAGCTTTCTCGTATAAGCCGAAGGACATTCTAAGGCATTCTCAAAATAAAGCACGACTGTTTCATACAAAACCTCCAAATGGTCTTTTTCATGCAAACTCACCACCACGTTCATATAGTCACACACACACACACGCACGCACACACACATTCAAGAATTAAAAGGATAGGAAAAGCATCAAGATTGCGGTAACCGTGTTTCACGGAAGTCGGGGGGTGCCTAACACCTTCCCCTCGCTTAAGCAAGCCCCCGAACTCTATGAATCTCGGTTTGCAGACCAATTAATTTGGAGTCACATATGAGCCAACGATTTATAAAAAAACAAAAATTCGGATGAGTTGGTACATCCATTTCAAATATACCAACTGGCGACTCTGGTTAATTGGCTCATCATAAAAAACGATCTTTCAAAACCCCGTCGACATCAATGCCGACCTTTTCCAAAAATCATTCAATCAAAAGACCAAAATCGGAAAAGGACAATATCGCGAAGGAAGCGGACGAAAACCGGCGTCGACAGAGGTGAGTAAGATGTTATTAAATGATTAATAATACTTGTGAATGAATAAAATATATTAAGTAGTTAGGGAATAAAATATTATTATGTGATTAATAATATTAAGAAGTGATGAAATATTATTTGATATTAAAAGAAAGTTTAAGATGGTGGTTATATGATAGAATATTATCAAAGGATGATAATATTACTAATAATTTATTGTAATATCTAATATTTGAATTATGTGACTAAATGTTAGATAATTTATTATAATAATAGTGGTGTTATGAGTTATAATATGTTATGCTAATTGAGAGATCAATATTATTAATGATAGGTCTTTTCAAAAGAAGTTAAATTAGATTGTGTAGCAGTAATCGACGGACAAGGCAAGTTTCACTAACTCAAACTTGAGTTATTATTTTTCAAGCATGTTTGTCGATAATTATTGTTGATTATTCCACATCTATAATGATTATTTGTAATGTCCAGGAAATTTTAAAACATTGTAACAATTTATTTTGATATATGAAAATCGTTTTATTTAATTTTACAGATTTAATTGGATCCATGTAGGTATTTAATTATATAAATACATGGTCCAATAATTTTCTTTGCCTTAAAGGGACTCACTAATAGTTTGAATAAATTAATAAGTTAACCCTAACATTTGATTGACAAGAAAGTTGGGGAAGTTAAATAAATAATCTTATCATTAGCGGATTAAATAATTCGAATAAAGAATTATGGTTAAAATTAATATTTTAAATAATTAAGTAATTGGTTTAGTTATCTAATTTAAAATATTAGAATTACAAGGTGGTTAATTTAATTGGGCCATTTCTCTTTGGGCTGAGCCCAAATTCCTTGTTATTCTCTTTTTTGGGCCACCTTTTTAATTAATTCAGCCGGCCCAACTATTGGGTTAAGCCCAATTTAATTTCCAGTCGGGTTGGACTAATTTCACTGGGCCGATCCAATTAAATTGGGAGACTGGTTATTTGATTTGAGTTGCAACCGAGCAAGGGAATTGGGACAATCGGTGAAATTGATTTGGGGATTTATAGAGACCGAGCAATCCCAAATCCTCCAACCAACTAAGACCAAGCCAAACGAAACCAAACCTTCGATCAAATCGGACGGGACAAGAGCGAGTGACGGGAGGGAGAGTCGCCAGGCGTGCGCCGGCGATGGCGTGAGCAACCAGCGGACGAATTGAGGGCTGAAGTGAACGACCGAGCAATCGACGTTCGGACAAAGGGTTCCAGAAATCCGGCGATTTAACCGGTGAGGGTTACGCAACTCGAGGGTGCCGGCCGGTGTTAGCTGGGTGATTGACGAGGCTTGATGGGGACGACCGGTCGCTGCCTTGTTCCTACCGCTGGTAATGGACTCGGTCGAACAGGGTATTACCCAATAAGTGGGTAAAATTTCTTCTATAAATTAGAGCCCCCCAAACCCTAAACCGAATTTCAGTTTTGGTGAGTCCAAACAAAAATTGGGAGCGAGTCAAATAGAGAGAGAAATCGCTGAAAGGAGCGTCGCTGAATGTCCGGATTCGTCAACTATTTTGGGAAGAGAATGAGGACTGCAAATCGAACAGAATCAAGGTATAGCCATGGGTTTACCGAGCCACTATTATGGTTCTTATTTGATTTTGTATAAATTTTCTTTCCTTCATACTCAAATTGTGTTGTCGACTGTGTTGTATAGTATTGAATTGAAATCTTCCTATGTTTATTATAATTGACTCTGTTAGTATTTTTGGGAAATCTGTGTATGGAAAATCTTCGTTGGTTTTAATTGATTTTGTTGCTAAATTGTTTGGGGGAAGTCTGTGTAAGGAAGAACCTTAAGGTTCGGACAGTGTTCTTGTGTATGTGGATTAAAACAGCGTTGATTCTTAGTGTGCACAAGGTGTTTGTTGTAATGCCTAAGCAAACCAGTTTTCTTTTTGTTAAGTGTCATGTGCAGCGACTGTATAAAATTCAAACTTTCTTTTATGTAAAGTGTTGATGTTGGTTGCTGCAGATTTATAACAAGTGTATCACAAAATAGTTTATTAGATCAAAGCTTGTATATGGGTTAAATGTTTGGTTGTCCGCTGGCTAGGATCAAGCATGGTTGGATATTGTGTTGCTAGCCGAAGCTTGGTGTGGGTCTATGGTTGGGTTGGCTAGTCGCTGGGGTGTGTATTGGTCTTGTTTTGGCCTTGTTAAATTTAATGCTTAACATTTCATTTTTTTTGTTATGTAACATTATCCTGTCATTGTGTTATCAGTAGTCTTATTCTAATAGTACCACGGGTTAAGTAAATCAACTGTATGATATTTTCTATTAACTAAAATGTTATTAAATGGGTAGCCTATTATTTTGCGTATTAGCAATATTATAATACGTATGTATTATTAAAATGAGTTGGTAATTCTAATTTTCGATTATATCATTTTTAATTAATTTATAATGATACTTAAGGAGTAAAAGATGATTAATTCATAGTGTTAGGAGATGATTAGATTACTATTAAAAATGTTTAATAATAATATTTAACACTTAAAATATTATTAAAGGATTTTAATAATATTATCGGGTGATTAAGTCACCTAACAACATTTAAAGTATTATCCAAATGGGTTGCTTAAGCTAATTAGTTTTTATTTAGTAATGATAACTAGAAATAAAGTCTAATTAACCATTTATTATTTAACACTCAAGCAATAAATATTTAATTATTGTTTAATTAATAATACTTAAGTATGAATAAGGTTAACAAATAATTATTTATTATTTAACAATAAATAATAAATAAAGATAATAAATATTTAATTATTATTTGACTAACCTTAAATAATAATTAAGTACGAGTAAGTTAATTATCATTTATAGATAAAGATAATAAATACTTAATGATTATTTAACTAATAATAAATAATGGTTAATTGTGTGGAGAATTAATACATTAAGTATTTAATTAATGTTGAATAAGAAACAGGGAATAATAATTACTCAAGTACCCTTAAGGGTGAATAGTAATTAAGTGTAAATAAAAATTAAATTAGTGATCAATTATTATCTAGTTGCTATTAAACCATAATAAATTTATTATTTATTTTCATAAATAATAAATAAGAATTATTAACCCATACTTAGAGACAAATAAGGGTAATAAATTGAGTATTTAAATAATAAGTAATCATGATTAGCTATTATCTATTTTTAATGGCTAAAGGTCATTAATTAATTTCTGTTTAGTTAATGTTACATAGTAATTAAATATAGATGATGAATTGTTTATTTGCTAAGTAAATGGTATGGTAAGGTGTGTCAATATACAACTATGCCATATTAATTGATAAGTCGACTTTATCCAATGATAGGTCACTCAAGATCAATTAGTTAAAGCTAAGATAAATTGTAGCTGAGCGAATAGGCAAGTTCATCTTACTCAACTTTTACATTGAGCAAGTTCTTTATATCGAAACTTTAATTATTGCAAGTTCTTTTCATTCGAGCAGGCTACTATCGTACTGTAGCTTGAAATTTTATTCTAGGAATGCTTAAGTGGTTTAATTAATTTACGGTTGTTCCACATCTATGATATTATTGACAATCGCATTCGATGCATTTGAACTCGTACGTTTATTAAAGTTCTGAAATTCACGAACTATTCATGATTAAGTCTGAACCCTTGTCTCGGTCAGGCACGTATGTGAGAATTTATAAAAGCTATCCGAACCAATCCATGGTAAGGATTCTTAGACTGAATGAACACCCCTTTTCATTATAGGGGAGTACCCCAGGTACCGTATATAAGGTACAAACAGCAGAGTTAAATGTTATGCATACACATAGCGTACGCGAGGCTGATCCCCTCAAGTACTTATTCTGTAGCCAGTAATCAGAGGGTCAACTAGCTATTGACTCCTTTGGAAGTTATTGTTCAGAGTCTACTTGACTATCAATTGTTCTAAAAGCAATAATTGTTCTTGCTTCTGATAATTATATTGTTGAGTTCTCTTTCTATATTCCCTTCATCATGATATATCCTTTATTGTTATACTTTAAACTTGCTGAGCAAACTCGTTGCTCATCCTTGCTATATCATGACTTTCATTGCAGCTAAACCCGAGACATCCGGAAAGGGTAAGGGTAAAGAAAAGATGAAGTGATAGGCTTCACGTAGCTGATTTTACTTTATGTTTAGTTAATTATTATAAATGTAATTTAAACCCTGATATTTAGTTGGGGTACGGATTTGTGTTAAGTATTTAAGGTTATTGTATCTTGGGACTAGTAACACTTTTGTAATGAACAACATATGTTTATTATATTCCGCATTTTAGATACCATATGTTGTTAGAGGTGAATGTTTGTATTGAATCGTGATGACCAGATCCGGGTAGTTGGAGACCCGAATTTGGGGGCATCACAGGTTGGTATCAGAGCCGTAGGTTATAAACTTTAGGATCGCTAAACCTAGGTTATGACCTTAGATTTAAACTCGCATTGAGTACGCTAGGATATGAATCAAGGAGATTCAGATAATGGCCTTGTCTGGGGGTGGATTGTGAAAATCTGCCAAGCCGAGTTGTACATGATAAAATATCCTTTCATTTTATCAATGAATGTATTTTATTATGATACTGACATTGTTGCCTCTGTCTGTGTTTGTAGGATGGCTGGCATAGGAGGGACCAGTGGAGTCCAGGAGGAGGTATTCACGGATATACATGTGGTTACCGAGCAGTTAGTGGGCTATGCACCTGTTGCCCCAGGAGTATCACTGGATGGGCCCGAACCAGAGGAGGACTATCGGGGGGATCTACCAGAGCCTGTTATAGGTAGGGTAATGAGGTCCGGCAGTCAGGACCCGGATGATAGTGAGGAGGACCCAGAGACTGATAGTGAGGAGCCACCTGCTTATGTTGATGGCATGGGCTCTACTGCAGATGATATCATAGAGGGACTGACCAGTAGGAACGAGGAGCTGGAGGACCGGGTAGCTCATCTGGAAGGGCAAAATCAGACCCACCAAATTACAGAGGATCAGTATAGGGAGCTAGCTTATCAGCTGGAGCATGAGTTGGGGGTGGTGAAGGCACAACTGCAGGGTTATGAGACCTCAGCGTAGCAGATTAGACCACTGCTACATCAGATGGTGGCCCGGAATACTGAGCTGAGAGAGAGATTGGAACAGAAGGATATGGAGATCGCCCATCTGAAGGCCAAGCAGGAGGCCATGAAGTTCGAGTTTGGGCTAGAGACTGCTGAGAGGATGCGAGTTAGAGATGCTTGGCTCAGAGAAGCCAGAAGGGTTGATCAGTTGGAAGACCAGTTAGAGGCCAGAGCGGTGAGAATAGAGACCTTAGGATTTGCTTTGGATGCAGCCTATCGGAGGCCTCGGACCGAGATGGGAGAGCCTAGTCGCTCGGTTCGCCGCAGAGTCGTGGGTGGAGCATTTTCTTCTAGTCAGCAGGCACAGATCCGTCACGACATATAGGGACGTGTTAGGATGATTGTCTTGTTTGTCTTAGGTGCAGTCGGTCTTACTTTTGTTATATTAGGGACATATTCATGTTTGTCTTGTGAACCTTTATGTTTGTTTACATGTTTGGGGTAGCAGTTAAACCCCAACTCTTGTCTATTATGAGGGATGGACAGTTATAATTCCCCACTTTTGTCTCAGGGGAATGGTTAATGATTGGTAGGGCACGCAGTGGCGCATTTATAGAAGTATGCCACAGGTTTAGTCTTTGTAACAAAACAGTGGTATATAAATATAAATGCGGTTGTTCATTTAAATCAAGTGTGTTGATTAATTCCTTTACTTTTAATTGTCGACTACAATGATGTATTGTGTAAAACTATAGGTAAAAGTCAGCGATTTTCCTGTATCAAATCATGCCGCCGAGAGGAAGACCCCGTAACCAGCGGGTCGAAGAGTCAGAAAGCGAGGTTGGGGATCAACCCAATCCAATGAGAATGTTCGCAGAGATGCTGGCGGAAGCCATGAAATCAAGACCGCCACCCATAGAGACCCAACCAGCACCCGAGCCAGCGCATCATTTGGCAAATTTTAAAGATTTCAAACTGGTTGGACCACCCGAGTTCAAGGGAACTCTTAACCCAATAGAAGCACAGACCTGTATCGAAGAGATAGAAAAGGTCTTCGAGGTCGCACGGGTGGTCGAGGAACAGAAAACAGGGTTTGCCACGTTCATGCTGAAAGGCGAACCTAACTATTGGTGGAAGGCCAATAAGGGAAGAGCGGGTAGGGGAGTCATTTCGTGGGAAAGATTCAAAGAGCTATTCTTCGAAAATTACTTTCCGGAGAATACGCAGCAGGACATGGAAGTAAAGTTCCTGGAACTGAAACAGGGGAATATGACTGTCGCCGAGTACGCGACAAAGTTCAATGAGTTGGCCCGATTTGCCCCACATCAGGTAGATACTGAGGCCAGGAAGACAAGAAGGTTTGAGTTGGGACTGAAACCGTGGGTACAGAAGTCAGTCGCAATCTTGAAGATTAAGAACTTCTCGGAACTGATGGAGAGAGCTATCATTGCGGAAGGGGGCAATGAAGCAGTGGCCCGATTTAACCAAGAAAGAAAGAAGAATCAAGAGGTAACCAAGGCAAGGAGCAGCGGAGGTAGTAACCCCAACAAACACAAGTGGCTCGAGAGTCAGTCATCCGGGGGAAACAAATCTGGAGGGGAGGTGAAGAAACCAGGAAGGTGCAACAATTGTGGCAAGAACCACACGGGGGAATGCATGAAAGGAAGAAGCATCTGTTACCGTTGTGGGAAACCAGGGCACATGGCTCCTCAGTGCCCTAATAAATCGAAAGGAGGTTGTTTCTCTTGTGGATCCCCCGACCACCAGATTAAGGACTGCCCGAAGAGGAAGGGCGATGTCGGGAGTGGCAACAGGAGCAACAACAACAGTAGAAACAGCAACCGGCCGAGCTACGGGGCACCAGCCAGTCAAGCCAACAGGCTAATGGCACGCACATTCAACATGACCGTGCAAGATGCAATGGAATCGAGGGACGTGGTGTCAGGTATCATCCCAATCAATGATATAAATGCATATGTGTTATTTGATTCGGGTGCTACTTGCTCTTTTGTTTCCGAAGAATTTGCTAGTTAGTTAAACTCACCTCGTGAAAAGTTAGAACACCCTATAAATGTAGAAGTAGCAAACAAGGAAGTTATTCCTGTAGAATGCATTCATATGAACTGTTGTGCTGAATTGCGAGGAGTTAAGCTTAATGTGGATCTGATACCAATTCGGCTGGGAGAGTTTGAGGTAATCCTGAGAATGGATTGGCTATCAATTCACGGGGCAGTTATTGACTGTAAAAAGAAATGTGTACACCTGAAGACTCCTAACAAGTCGAAGGTGGTATTCTATAGTAATAAATCACCAAGACAATCTTGTTGTCTTACTATGATGCAAACCAAGAAATTTCTTAAGAAAGGGTGCGTATGTTATTTGGCCCATGTGATTGATACCTGTCAGGTCGGGGATGAGATGAGTCAAATACCAATCGTGAGGGATTTCGCTGATATCTTCCCCGATCAACTTCCGGGACTGCCGCCGGACAGGGAAATTCAGTTCGTTATCGATTTGGCACCAGGGACCGCACCAATATCGAAGTCGCCGTATCGAATGGCACCTATAGAAATGAAAGAGTTGATGGTTCAACTGCAGGAACTGTTAGACAAGGGTGATATCAGATCGAGTGTGTCCCCATGGGGAGTGCCAGTTCTGTTTGTAAAGAAGAAGGATGGTTCGATGAGGCTTTGTATCGACTATTGGGAGTTGAACAAAGTTACGATTAAGAACAGGTATCCGCTTCCTAGGATTGACGATTTATTTGATCAACTTAAGGGAGTGAAATACTTTTCGAAAATCGACCTAAGGACAGGCTATCATCAGCTGAAGGTGAGGCAGGAAGATATCCCGAAGACTGCATTCAAGACTCGTTATGGGCACTTCGAGTTTCTGGTGATGTCATTTGGATTAACGAATGCACCAGCAGTATTTATGGATATGATGAACAGAGTGTTCAAGCAGTACTTGGACAAGTTCGTAGTTGTATTCATTGATGACATCTTGGTGTATTCAGAAACAGAGGAGGAACATGCAGAACATTTAAAAATTGTATTGGAAGCTCTCAAGAGGGAGAAGTTGTACGAAAAGTTTTCTAAGTGTGAGTTTTGGTTGCAGAGGGTGCAATTTCTGGGTCATGTCATCGACAAAAACGGCGTTTCGGTGGACCCAGCCAAAGTAGAAGCAGTTATTAATTGGGAACAACCGAAGACGCCAACAGAGATCCGGAGTTTCTTGGGATTAGCAGGATACTATCAGAGATTCATCTAGGATTTTTCAAAGATAGCATCGTTGTAGACACCCAAATTTTGCGTTTCCTTCTACTAACCATGACAGGAGGGCGAAATCGTCAATTGAACCGGCTTGCAGGAGCAAAGGAGTGGGCACAAGTGCGAACGCCCAACACCACCGCAATGATTGGCAACCAAAGCTGACGTGACAATAAGGCTGTCCGAAATGGGCATTCCCGGATGACGTGACACGTTTCCTAGCGGTTCCCGGACTGCAAAATGCAAGCCTTTCAGCAGAAACCGATGATCCGGCACGAAAATCGAGGCGTGGCACGAAAATCGAGAAAGTCAAGCCTGCCAGCCGCGGATAGATCTGCGGCCAAGTAAGTGCGCCAGCACGGAAACCAGCAAATCAGCACTACCAGCTGAGTGCGATGGGAGGTGGGCCAGCCTATTTAAACTCAGCTTCGGACAGCATACAGGGAGTTGGAGAAATTTTGAGGAAGAAGAAGAATTCAGCAGCAGCCAAGCACGGAAATAGAGAGAAAATAGCTAGATTTTGCAATAAAAATAGGAAGAAAAGAGAGAAAAAAGAGAGAAATTTTACTCCTTTGATTTTGATTGTATCAAATATATTTCTTATCCTATTCAAGTACACAAATTTACCTTCATTTGAGATCATTTTGCAAGGTAAAACTTCCTTTTGTTGTAGCAATTTATATCATATTACTTGGTTAGATTAGATGTAGTTTTCATACATATTGTTGAACAATCTTGGATTAGGGATTATTAGTGAAGGTTCCGTTGGAATAAAATTATTCCTGATAACCCGTGGATATCCAATCGACGAAATTTCTAGTTTGTTTATGGTGATTCATTGAGTGTAATTTATTTAGATCATCATTTCCGGATGTTATGGTGTATTAGATAAATCCGGGTGGGTTAGTTACGTAGTATTCATTTTGTGGGCATGTATTAATCTCGTGTGAGCCTAGGAATGCGACCCCGTGGTCCAAATCCGATGATGGACGTTTTGGTGTATGTGATAGATTCAAGATGTTCGTTTTGTAACATGTAACCGTTGGGCCTTAAAACGACGCTAAGGTGAGAATCGGGTTTAAGGCCCCGTACTGATGGAATATGTGATTGTTGGCGTTTGGGGATATTTTGATGGCTTACATGCCCATGAATAGCCCCGACGCGTGTTTATGCTTGATTAGATCTTGTGACACAAAAAATGATTTCAAAGATTAAACAATGAAGACTTGCATAAAATCAATCAAATTAGGTTATTAGCTTCACGAGGATAAGAGATTGAAGTGCTAA
This sequence comes from Aralia elata, assembly GCA_034770075.1. Taxonomy (NCBI): domain Eukaryota; kingdom Viridiplantae; phylum Streptophyta; class Magnoliopsida; order Apiales; family Araliaceae; genus Aralia; species Aralia elata. The sequence goes on along the minus strand of CM068380.1, from coordinate 48,228,480 downwards.
CGAATGTCGATTCCTATTTAACGAGAAAGCTAAAGAAAATCGTTTTCCAAAATATCACACAAAATGATTTTACAAATAAGTAACGTTTTATTAAATCTTCGTGCATAGGGTGAAAGAGATTCTAGAAATTGCCCGATCGTTTCACGAAAGCAACGTATAGATCTCGATTCCTATTTTGACGAAGGTTTAAAATTCTTGTTTTGCCAAAACGACACTTAATGAAAATCTCATAGTTTTGGACAATTAAAATCAAACCTTTTTCATAAAAAATAAAGCTTTCTCGTGTATACCGAAAAGACATTCCGAAGCGTGCTCAAATTAAAACACGATTTTCCCTAAAATCCAAATGATTCTTTCATACAAATTCACCACAACATTCACATAAGTACACACACACACACACGCGCACCTACACACACACATTCATGAATTAAAGGATAGGAAAGCATTAAGATTGCGGTAACCGTGTTTCACGGAAGTCGAGGGATGCCTAACACCTTCCCCTCACTTAAACAAGCCCCCGAACTCTATGAATCTCGATTCGCAGACCAATTAATTCGGAGTCACACATGAGCCAGCGATTTATAAAAAACGAAAACTCGGATGAGTTGGTACATCCATTTCAAATATACCAACTGGCGACTCTGGTTAATTGGCTCATCATAAAAATGATCTTTCAAAACCCCGTCGACATTAATGCCGATCTTTTCTAAAAATCATTCAATCAAAAGGCTAAAATTGGAAAAGACGAGAAAGCGAAAACCCGGCGTCGACAGCTGGCGACTCTGCTGGGGACATTAGAGGGCTTAAGCCGCATTTAAGTCTTGATGCTATCCTATCCTTTAAAATTTATGAATGTGTATGCGTGCGATATTTGACCTGTTGTTGTGTGAATGTGTTTACCAATGAATGAATGGTTGAATGGTATTGCTTTACTTAAAGTAATCATTGGCATACGGTGAGGACGATGAATGTGAATGTATGTTGAGATTGTACCTCCTCCTGAGGCGAACCCGTCGGTTGCTTATTACTGGACTCGATGGGGCTGCTCCCCGGAGATGGCTCAGGAAACGCACCACTCAAATCCGCTCCAATCGAAAGGGCTCAAACGAGTAGATTGCGAAGATTTGGGAACCTTCATGCCGAAAAGCCCGTGAGAGTAACCCTAGGGTAGGTCAGCCTCTGATAAACCCAACGCAGGAAAAGTCTCTTCATGCCTTTTTACGTTCAAGAATATAAATGTCATAATCCCATTGCAACGTGCTCATATATGCTTCCCCTATTGTCAAAAGAGAATACTGACCTCCATGTTTTGCAGGAAACGGATGGGGAAGCATAATAAAGTCATGTTTAGCATTTGTTATTGCACTAAAAGACTACTAACTTTCTCTTTTGCAGGGAAAGATTAAAAAACCCAAAAAAAAACACCAAAAAATTTACAGTTTTAGCATGCATCCATTTTGCGTTTCCCCAAGACTAAACCTCGAACCATTGTCTCTGTAGGATTGCTCCTCAAACCCGTTCGCAGTCTAAGAAAGCCCAAGTCTCTACATCTGAAATGGCTGATCTTCCCAATCATAGTTCCATATCTCGGGAGGAGTTTGATGATTTTAAAAGACAGATGATGGAAATGGCCACAATGTTAAAGGAACAGTTCTTAATCAGACAGAGCTATCATTGCGGAAGGGGGCAATGAAGCAGTGGCCCGATTTAACCAAGAAAGAAAGAAGAATCAAGAGGTAACCAAGGCAAGGAGCAGCGGAGGTAGTAACCCCAACAAACACAAGTGGCTCGAGAGTCAGTCATCCGGGGGAAACAAATCTGGAGGGGAGGTGAAGAAACCAGGAAGGTGCAACAATTGTGGCAAGAACCACACGGGGGAATGCATGAAAGGAAGAAGCATCTGTTACCGTTGTGGGAAACCAGGGCACATGGCTCCTCAGTGCCCTAATAAATCGAAAGGAGGTTGTTTCTCTTGTGGATCCCCCGACCACCAGATTAAGGACTGCCCGAAGAGGAAGGGCGATGTCGGGAGTGGCAACAGGAGCAACAACAACAGTAGAAACAGCAACCGGCCGAGCTACGGGGCACCAGCCAGTCAAGCCAACAGGCTAATGGCACGCACATTCAACATGACCGTGCATGATGCAATGGAATCGAGGGACGTGGTGTCAGGTATCATCCCAATCAATGATATAAATGCATATGTGTTATTTGATTCGGGTGCTACTTGCTCTTTTGTTTCCGAAGAATTTGCTAGTTAGTTAAACTCACCTCGTGAAAAGTTAGAACACCCTATAAATGTAGAAGTAGCAAACAAGGAAGTTATTCCTGTAGAATGCATTCATATGAACTGTTGTGCTGAATTGCGAGGAGTTAAGCTTAATGTGGATCTGATACCAATTCGGCTGGGAGAGTTTGAGGTAATCCTGAGAATGGATTGGCTATCAATTCACGGGGCAGTTATTGACTGTAAAAAGAAATGTGTACACCTGAAGACTCCTAACAAGTCGAAGGTGGTATTCTATAGTAATAAATCACCAAGACAATCTTGTTGTCTTACTATGATGCAAACCAAGAAATTTCTTAAGAAAGGGTGCGTATGTTATTTGGCCCATGTGATTGATACCTGTCAGGTCGGGGATGAGATGAGTCAAATACCAATCGTGAGGGATTTCGCTGATATCTTCCCCGATCAACTTCCGGGACTGCCGCCGGACAGGGAAATTCAGTTCGTTATCGATTTGGCACCAGGGACCGCACCAATATCGAAGTCGCCGTATCGAATGGCACCTATAGAAATGAAAGAGTTGATGGTTCAACTGCAGGAACTGTTAGACAAGGGTGATATCAGACCGAGTGTGTCCCCATGGGGAGTGCCAGTTCTGTTTGTAAAGAAGAAGGATGGTTCGATGAGGCTTTGTATCGACTATTGGGAGTTGAACAAAGTTACGATTAAGAACAGGTATCCGCTTCCTAGGATTGACGATTTATTTGATCAACTTAAGGGAGTGAAATACTTTTCGAAAATCGACCTAAGGACAGGCTATCATCAGCTGAAGGTGAGGCAGGAAGATATCCCGAAGACTGCATTCAAGACTCGTTATGGGCACTTCGAGTTTCTGGTGATGTCATTTGGATTAACGAATGCACCAGCAGTATTTATGGATATGATGAACAGAGTGTTCAAGCAGTACTTGGACAAGTTCGTAGTTGTATTCATTGATGACATCTTGGTGTATTCAGAAACAGAGGAGGAACATGCAGAACATTTAAAAATTGTATTGGAAGCTCTCAAGAGGGAGAAGTTGTACGAAAAGTTTTCTAAGTGTGAGTTTTGGTTGCAGAGGGTGCAATTTCTGGGTCATGTCATCGACAAAAACGGCGTTTCGGTGGACCCAGCCAAAGTAGAAGCAGTTATTAATTGGGAACAACCGAAGACGCCAACAGAGATCCGGAGTTTCTTGGGATTAGCAGGATACTATCGGAGATTCATCCAGGATTTTTCAAAGATAGCATCGTCGTTGACCAATCTCACTAGAAAAACCGTTAAGTTCGTTTGGTCGGAGAATTGCGAGGAAAGTTTCATGGAGCTGAAGAAGAGACTTAGCCAAGCACTGGTGTTGACCTTACCAGACAACACTGGGGGTTTTGTAGTATATAGCGATGCGTCACACAAAAGTCTTGGATGTGTGTTGATGCAGCACGGCAAGGTTGTTACGTACGCATCACATCAGCTGAAGGACTATGAGAAGGGTTACCTGACTCATTACCTGGAGTTAGCCGCGGTAGTTTTCGCCTTAAAGATTTGGAGGCACTACCTATACAGGGAGAAGTGCGAGATATATACAAATCACAAAAGTCTGAAATATATCTTCACTCAGAATGAGCTGAACATGTGGCAACGCCGATGGTTAGAATTGATCAAGGATTACGACTGTGAGATTCTGTACCATCCGGGCAAAGCAAATGTAGTGGCTGATGCCTTAAGCAGAAAAGGCAAGGCGAAATTGATGCAACTGACAATTCAAGAGGAGTTGATAAAGGACTTTGAACGTCTAGAATTGGAGGTCAAGTATCCGATGGAGACAGACGAAAAATTGTTCACCGTGACAGTAGGTCCGACTTTACTGGATAAGATAATGGAGGCTCAAGAATTTGATGAAGAATGCATTGGCATTAAGAAGCAACTATCGGAGGGAAAAACGTTGAAGTTCAAGGTTGACAGCACAGGGCTGCTAAGATTTGAGGGAAGGATCTGGGTACCGTACGTACCAGACCTAAGAGAAGAGATATTGCAGGAGGCCCATAATACGAGATTTTCGGTACATCTGGGTAGCACCAAAATGTACCAAGATTTTCGTCAATATTATTGGTGGCCGCATTTGAAAGGAGAAGTTGCAGAATTCGTTAGCCGGTGTTTAACTTGTTAGAGGATCAAGGCAGAGCACCAGCGGCCGAGCGGATTGTTGCAACCTTTAGAGATTCCCGAGTGGAAGTGGGAGCACATCACAATGGATTTTGTGGTAGGACTTCCGACAACACAAAAGGTTCTAAATGCCATCTGGGTGATCGTAGATCATTTGACCAAGTCTGCCCATTTTCTACCGATCAAGATCAGGTACAAATTGGAGCAGTTGGCAAAACTCTACGTAAAGGAGATAGTATCGCGACATGGGGTGCGGGTATCTATTGTGTCTGACAGAGATCCGCGCTTCACGTTGAATTTTTGGAGAAGTCTATAGGAAATAATGGGAACACAGTTGAGAATGAGTACGGTGTATCATCCTCAGACTGATGGCCAGAGCGAGCGAACGATTCAGACCCTGGAAGATATGCTTCGAGCAGTCGTGATGGACTTAGGTGGCAGTTGGGACGATCACTTGCCCTTGGTAGAGTTCTCTTACAACAACAGTTATCACGCTAGCATTGGTATGCCACCGTACGAAGCGTTATATGGGAGAAAGTGTCGAACGCCGTTATGTTGGGATGAAGTGGGTGAACGGAGATTGTTGGGACTAGAATTGGTACAACAAACCGTGGAAATCATTAAAGTAATATGACAACGGTTAGTAGCAGCCCAGGATCGTCAGAAGAAGTATGCCGACTTACATCGTCAGAAACGAGAATTTGAAGTTCGTAGCTTTGTGTTTCTGAAGGTATCTCCCTGGAAAGGGAAGATCCGTTTTGGGAAGAAGGGCAAATTGAGCCCTAGGTTCATAGGACCTTTTGAAATATTAAGGAGAATAGGCGAAGTGGCGTACGAGGTAGCATTACCTCCTGAACTTGAGCACATTCACAACGTGTTTCATGTATCAGTGTTGCGTCCGTATAAGCCAGATTACAAGCATGTTATTTCCTATGAGCCAATTCAAGTCGAGAAGGACTTATTGTACGAGGAGATTCCTGTCCAAATACTTGATAGGAAGGAACAGAAGCTGAGAAATAAAGTCATTCATTCGGTTAAAGTTCTCTGGAGGAATCACGCGGTGGAAGAGGCCACGTGGGAGCTCGAAGAGAAGATGAGAGAAAATTACCCCCAGTTATTCGAGTAACCTTAGGTTGAAATTCCGAGGACGGAATTTTCATAAGGGGGAGAGGATGTAATGTCCAAGAAATTTTAAAACATTGTAACAATTTATTTTGATATATGAAAATCGTTTTATTTAATTTTACAGATTTAATTGGATCCATGTAGGTATTTAATTATATAAATACATAGTCCAATAATTTTCTTTGCCTTAAAGGGACTCACTAATAGTTTGAATAAATTAATGAGTTAACCCTAACATTTGATTGGCAAGAAAGTTGGGGAAGTTAAATAAATAATCTTATCATTAGCGGATTAAATAATTCGAATAAAGAATTATGGTTAAAATAAATATTTTAAATAATTAAGTAATTGGTTTAGTTATCTAATTTAAAATATTAGAAGTACAAGGTGGTTAATTTAATTGGGCCATTTCTCTTTGGACTGAGCCCAAATTCCTTGTTATTCTCCTTTTTGGGCCACCTTTTTAATTAATTCAGCCGGCCCAACTATTGGGTTAAGCCCAATTTAATTTCCAGTCGGGTTGGACTAATTTCACCGGGTCGATCCAATTAAATTGGGAGACTGATTATTTGATTTGAGTTGCAACCGAGCAAGGGAATTGGGATAATCGGTGAAATTGATTTGGGGATTTATAGAGACCGAGCAATCCCAAATCCTCCAACCAACTAAGACCAAGCCAAACGAAACCAAACCTTTGATCAAATCGGACGGGACAAGAGCGAGTGACGGGAGGGAGAGTCGTCAGGCGTGCGCCGGCGATGGCGTGAGCAACCAGCAGACGAATCGAGGGCTGAAGTGAACGACCGAGCAATCGACGTTCGGACCAAGGGTTCCAGAAATCCGGCGATTTGACCGGTGAAGGTTACGCAACTCGAGGGTGCCGGCCAGTGCTAGCTGGGTGATTGACGAGGCTTGATGGGGACGACCGGTCGCTGCCTCGTTCCTACCGCTGGTCATGGACTCGGTCGAACAGGGTATTACCCAATAAGCGGGTAAAATTTCTTCTATAAATTAGAGCCCCCCAAACCCTAAACCGAATTTCAGTTTTGGTGAGTCCAAACAAAAATTGGGAGCGAGTCAAATAGAGAGAGAAATCGCTGAGAGGAGCGTCACTAAATGTCCGGATTCGTCAACTATTTTGGGAAGAGAAGGAGGACTGCAAATCGAACAGAATCAAGGTATATCCATGGGTTTACCGAGCCACTGTTATGGTTCTTATTTGATTTTGTATAAATTTTCTTTCCTCCATACTCGAATTGTGTTGTCGACTGTGTTGTATGGTATTGAATTGAAATCTTCCTCTGTTTATTGTAATTGACTCTGTTAGTATTTTTGGGAAATCTGTGTATGGAAAATCTTTGTTGGTTTTAATTGATTTTGTTGCTAAATTGTTTGGGGGAGTTCTGTGTAAGGAAGAACCTTAAGGTTCGGACAGTGTTCTTGTGTATGTGGATTAAAACAGCGTCGATTCTTAGTGTGCACAAGGTATTTGTTGTAATGCCTAAGCAAACCAGTTTTCTTTTTGTTAAGTGTCATGTGCAGCGACTGTATAAAATTCAAACTTTCTTTTATGTAAAGTGTTGATGTTGGTTGTTGCAGATTTATAACAAGTGTGTCACAAAATAGTTTATTAGATCAAAGCTTGTATATGGGTTAAATGTTTGGTTGTCCGCTGGCTAGGATCAGGCATGGTTGGATATTGTGTTGCTAGCCGAAGCTTGGTGTAGGTCTATGGTTGGGTTGGCGAGTCAGGGTGCAAACATGTGGGTCTTGTGTCTGTATACAAGTTGTGGGAAGTAATAATACCATAGGCATCTCGGTGCTGTTGAAACCGAGCGACAGCTAGTCGCTGGGGTGTGTATCGGTCTTGTTTTGGCCTTGTTAACTTTAATGCTTAACATTTCATTTCTTTTGGTTATGTAACATTATCCTGTCATTGTGTTATCAGTAGTCTTATTCTAATAGTACCACGGGTTAAGTAAATCAACTGTATGATATTTTCTATTAACTAAAATGTTATTAAATGGGTAACCTATTATTTTGCGTATTAGCAATATTATAATACGTATGTATTATTAAAATGAGTTGGTAGTTCTAATTTTCGATTAAATCATTTTTAATTAATTTATAATGATACTTAAGGAGTAAAATATGATCAATTCATAGTGTTAGGAGATGATTAGATTACTATTAAAAATGTTTAATAATAATATTTAACACTTAAAATATTATTAAAGGATTTTAATAATATTATCGGGTGATTAAGTCACCTAACAACATTTAAAGTATTATCCAAATGGGTTGCTTAAGCTAATTAGTTTTTATTTAGTAATGATAACTAGAAATAAAGTCTAATTAACCATTTATTATTTAACACTCAAGCAATAAATATTTAATTATTGTTTAATTAATAATACTTAAGTATGAATAAGGTTAACAAATAATTATTTATTATTTAGCAATAAATAATAAATAAAGATAATAAATATTTAATTATTATTTGACTAACCTTAAATAATAATTAAGGAGTAAGTTAATTATCATTTATAGATAAAGATAATAAATACTTAATGATTATTTAACTAATAATAAATAATGGTTAATTGTGTGGAGAATTAATACATTAAGTATTTAATTAATGTTGAATAAGAAACAGGGAATAATAATTACTCAAGTACCCTTAAGGGTGAATAGTAATTAAGTGTAAATAAAAATTAAATTAGTGATCAATTATTATCTAGTTGCTATTATACCATAATAAATTTATTATTTATTTTCATAAATAATAAATAAGAATTATTAACCCATACTTAGAGACAAATAAGGGTAATAAATTGATTATTTAAATAATAAGTAATCATGATTAGCTATTATCTATTTTTAATGGCTAAAGGTCATTAATTAATTTCTGTTTAGTTAATGTTACATAGTAATTAAATATAGATGATGAATTGTTTATTTGCTAAGTAAATGGTATGGTAAGGTGTGTCAATATACAACTATGCCATATTAATTGATAAGTCGACTTTATCCAATGATAGGTCACTCAAGATCAATTAGTTAAAGCTAAGATAAATTGTAGCTGAGCGAACAGGCAAGTTCATCTTACTCAACTTTTACATTGAGCAAGTTCTTTATATCGAAACTTTAATTATTGCAAGTTCTTTTCATTCGAGCAGGCTACTATCGTACTGTAGCTTGAAATTTTATTGTAGGAATGCTTAAGTGGTTTAATTAATTTACGGTTATTCCACATCTATGATATTATTGACAATCGCATTCGATGCATTTGAACTCGTACGCTTATTAAAGTTCTGAAATTCACGAACTATTCATGATTAAGTCTGAACCCTTGTCTCGGTCAGGCACGTATGTGAGAATTTATAAAAGCTATCCGAACCAATCCATGGTAAGGATTCTTAGACTGAATGAACACCCCTTTTCATTATAGGGGAGTACCCCAGGTACCGTATATAAGGTACAAACAGCAGAGTTAAATGTTATGCATACACATAGCGTACGCGAGGCTGATCCCCTCAAGTACTTATTCTGTAGCCAGTAACCAGAGGGTCAACTAGCTATTGACTCCTTTGGAAGTTATTGTTCAGAGTCTACTTGACTATCAATTGTTCTAAAAGCAATAATTGTTCTTGCTTCTGATAATTATATTGTTGAGTTCTCTTTCTATATTCCCTTCATCATGATATATCATTTATTGTTGTACTTTAAACTTGCTGAGCAAACTCGTTGCTCATCCTTACTATATCATGACTTTTATTGCAGCTAAACCTGAGACATCCAGAAAGGGCAAGGGTAAAGAAAAGATGAAGTGATAGGCTTCACGTAGCTGATTTTACTTTATGTTTAGTTAATTATTATAAATGTAATTTAAACCCTGATATTTAGTTAAGGTACGTATTTGTGTTAAGTATTTAAGGTTATTGTATCTTGGGACTAGTAACACCTTTGTAATGAACATCATATGTTTATTATATTCCGCATTTTAGATACCATATATTGTTAAAGGTGAATGTTTGTATTGGATCGTGATGACCAGATCCGGGTAGTTGGAGACCCGAATTTGGGGGTGTCACATTATTGGCATTCGCACTTTGTGTAATTGATTTCATGTTCTATTATTTGAACTGTGAAATAATTAGAGTTCTTTTATGAGTCATGTCTCAACTAGTTGTTTCGGCTAGACTAAATATTAAATTGATATCGCATGACACGTTCTATTAATTATGAACTGATTTGTTATTGAAAGATATATGCCATTGATTTCGGCTAGACCAATATTGATGTTATGTGTTTAAATCGTAGTATTTCTTTGAAAGCAATCCAAACCATATTGTTGTGGTATGGACTCATGATGTAAGACTGAGATGAACAATCCTGAAAAATAAATCAAGGGAAATTTTATTGTCGGAAACCCGACCCGCGCGCTATGTTTGAGTATTATGCATAATCACGGGTACAATGAAGCTGATCCCTTCACATACTTGCAGAAGAGTATATTTAGTCTATACGATTAACTTATACTCTTGAGGTATTCAGTATTATTAGCTGATGATTCCTCTAGCAGTTCACGATCCATTGTGATCACTCAGCATGAAATCTGGGTATAATCCCACTTTATTGACTATTATTGCAGTATTGCTAATCCTTCATGATCAATTGAATATTATTGAATCTTCGAAAGAATTTTAACTCTTTCATTCTTAATGTATTATTCAGCATGAAATTCAAGAAAATTCTTGTTACTTGAAATGATTTATTGTTCAGCTACTTCATAATCTTTGAAACATTATTGAAGTTTCAGAAAGTTAAACTCTTCTGTTAATGATATATCCTTTATTGTACGCTTTAACTTGCTGAGCAAATTAGTTGCTCACCCTTGCTTAAAATAAAACTTTTCAGCTAAAGCCGAGGTAGCCGAAGGGTCTAAGAAGGATAAAGGCAAAGCGAAGATGACTGAATAGTGTCACTTATGTAATGAATATTATATTGTATTTTGACTTAAACCTTTTGTATTATTAGGTATGTTGACTTAAACCTTTGTATTATTAGGTATGTAATGTTAAGGTTAGTAAGACCTGGGATGATTATATATTTTGTATTAAGTTAATGTAATAATTGATATAATTCATAAGAAATAGGTAGATAGATGAGATGTGTATGTTGTATCGTGAGCACCGAATCTGAGGTTCAAGGGACCCGGATTTGGGGGCGTCACAGCAGCTGCGCTAGACAGCAGAATCCGAAAAATATTTTTTTTTCAATTAAAATAATTGGTTTATTTAATTAACAAAAGTTTAAAATAAAGATATTTATTTTATTTGAAATAGGATTTCAGGTTACTAAAAATAAAGGAGTTTAATTTTAATTTGGTTTTTAATTAAAATAAAAGAATTTATTTTGTTTCAAAAACTAAATATTAGCAAACTTTTGCTCATTAATTGATATCAATGCATATATGAAATGGTTTTATTATTCATGAGATGAATGTTATTTATTGATGCATATGGAGATATGCATAATAATAAATAAGGATTGATTATGGACTATTGACCAATGTGTGATTGGATTTATTTTAGAGGATGCTTGAATGATTGTTTTTTTTATAAATGTGGTCTGCGTACCTTGTCTTCTCTAGTTTTTCTTGATGTAAATTCTATCTTCCTCCTATCTACTTCTCTTGACTTTTGAGCAAGGTTTCTATTTATTGTAAATAGTTCATGTAATAGGAGTAGTTAGAATTATTTTAAAGAATTGGAGACAAAGGAGTAAGGAGCGCTTGAAGACCCGTTTGTAATGGAGCCCGGGTTTAAATGTAATAGTTATATTTAAATTCAATTCTTGCACCCTAAGTTTGACCTTTTGGTTCACTTGGTGGCTCTAGTGAACCAAACTAGAATAAAATTCCATAATCAATCCGGATAGAATATAGTATTCTATATGTACATGTTTACTATATATATATATATATATATTATCAAACATGCTTCGCATATTAAATAACATGACGCATATTCTATATATATATATGTGTGTGTGTGTGCGCGTGCGCTAATCAAGATAAGACAAATAATAACAAACCCCTCGAATAAATTATATTAAGTCCTAAGCGTTCAAGGATATTTGGAATATCGAATGTCGCCTTCTAGCATGGTAAAGCGATAGAGTATTAAATATTTAATATGGGTTTGTTATGTCACCACAAGGCAAGTATTAAATATTTACGATGTTGCCTTATCACATTTGATGCTTATTAAGGAATTGAACATTATTGTTTTGTTGTGTCACCACATGGACGATATTTTTCTCTTCACATATATGGAAGTGCTAGGTTGGACTTAACTTGGATTATTTTGATTCGGATGTGTCACCACTTGATCAAAATAATCTAAGAGGCAAAATACAAGGAGTTACATAGTGATATAATTGACAATAGTTATCTACCTATTTATTTATATATCGTTTGTTGTGTCACCATAAGGCTATATACATTTGAAATGAGATCTTTATTCTCACTAGCAAATCTTTAATTAGATTTGCTGAACTATATATTGAGGGTAATATAGTTTGATGAAAATAGTGGGAGATACCAATTTAAATAAAGACCTAATTTATTTTGATGATTAATAAAATGAATGTATGCTAAAATGTTGTCTATTTCACATGCAGAATTTAAAAATATCAAACTCACTATCACTGCGTAGCATATTTGAGGACAGGGAGGAAACCAAATCTTAAGCATGTTAAGACATGGGGTTGTCTAGCTTATGTCAAAAGGTTTGAACATGATAAGATAAAAACTAAATCCGACAAGTGTAGATTTATGGGATACCCTAAAGAAATATCAGGGTATTATTTCTATCATCCTACTAATCAAAAGGTGTTTGTTGCAAAACATACTGCCTTCTTGGAAAAGGAGTTTATCCTTGAAGGGGTTAGTGGGAGTAAGATATATCTTGAAGAAGTTCAAGAACCACAAAGTACTATTGGTCGATTTCGCAATCAATAAAACACGGGCAAGTATACGCGGTCCACAAGTAATATATAGTAAGTAGAGTGTCGAACCCACGAGGAAATAATACTAATAAATATCAACTACCAATTTTATGTCAAATTAATCTTAATTAAAATAAACGGTTATAAATTGTGATTTAATGAACAATTAATCTAACAAGTGAAAATATAAAGAGAAGTTGATTTGTTTTTCTGTTTATAATGTAAAACAAGCTGAGGTCACAATTTCCCCAAATACAAGATTTAATCTCCTAACTTCCCCTTTAACACAGTAAATCATACAAATAGATAACCGAGAACTTAAAGCAATTACACACCTCTTCCGATAGTAGTATAAAAATCTCATGTTTAATACAACACTATATTCCTATGCGAATTAATTAAAACATGAGTCATTAAGGACACATTCTCAGTTGGCTACACATGGCAGTTAGGTATATTCCTATCCTACCTACAATTTATGAATTCACTCCTATAAAGAAAAGTCCATAACATGTGCTTTCATATTGATGATCTGAGTTTTATAATCTACTTTCCAATTTAGTATAAAACATAACATAAATTACTTTCTAGTTAATTCATACATTAAGCATACAATATGAAAGTCCATTCGAACATGATTCATAAGAATTAAAGGGAAAGAAATTTAGTTAACACTATACATTCAGTTCCATTGTAACCTCAGAATAAGGAATTAGTTCATAACTGAGAAAATAAATATAACTAACAGAGAACTAAACATCATTGCATTATACAATAATAGGAGGAAAGCAGAGAAACTAAATTATATATGAATAATTTCAATCTCAAAAACTCCCTTTGATAGTGAATAATCTCCCTTCCGTGAAGGTAATTTGGGTTCCACTTAGTTGCAATGTTTCCACAATTGCTACTAGGTTTCAGCCCTTTGTTTGTTTTGTTTGCTCCGAAGGAAGTGATGTGTTGCTCTCTGTGTTCTCCCTTATTCCGAATGGTGGAGATGATGAATTCTGATTCTTCTCTTGTGTGAGCTTGGTGACCAAAAATTGAGCTGATGGAATGGACCTTGGGGGATGGGAATTAATCCCTCTTTTTCTTGCTATATTCCCATTTCCATACCTCCAATATACCATCCCTTTGTTTCCAAAAACATTCCTCTCAGGTTCCTCCATGGCTGGTTAAAGCAAGAGAATAATAAAAATAAAAGGGGGACATTACATTTGGGACAACAGAACGAATCAGGAAAACAAATAGTGATGATCCGAGATCCGGACCCGGTGCTGCGGCGCCAGAATCTAGTACAAAAGCGACGCTGCGGCGCCGGTACAGGAAAAATGCCTATTTTTCCCTTTTTGCCTGGAAATGCCAGAAATGGGCCTACTTCACCTAATTCCACAAAATAACACAAAACATAACACAATTAACATAGAATAGGCACAGGCATACATTTTCTCGAGGTTAAAAGTGTCTGATTTGTACGTATAAAACCTGCTCATCAAATACCCCCAAACTTAAGCATTTGCTTGCCCTCAAGCAAAACAGATAAAATGAAAATACTATAACGACTAACAACAAAGAAAACATAAGACGCAATGATTCAATATTTATCTGACTTATGGCCTCAAATATCAGAACTAACAATTCAAGAGGGCCCAACACCATGCCAAGAAAAAGGTTTTAATATAATTGCTAATTTAAACCAGCCTTTGACTCTGCATGTGCGTGTGTGAATACCAACTACTCCAACCAGTCACAGCTCAAATAAAATCATACAGACAACTGCTTAATGAAAATGCAAACTCTGCAAACTCACCTGCTACATCAAAGCCGGTCGAATAAGGCACAAATGCAATAAAAGGGAGCTGAGGGTAGTTAACATGCATTTTAACCTAAACAGGATTTAATACATCACTATAAATATGGCAAGCGCATTTTATGATCTATCTCGCCTCAAATTTCATAACTAACTAGTGCAACGTCTAATTAACTTAGGCTTTTCAGAGCTACTTATGTAATAAACGTTTGATCAATGACTCCCAAACCAATTGGTTTTAGGGCATTAGGTGGCATGACACCCCTGAGGATCTAATAGCCCGAGCAACAAAGGCCACATAATTAGACTAGTCCAAATAAAATTTCTAAATTTTTTTTAGAAAACTATTGCATGGCATATTCCCAGACTTTCCCAAATCTGCATAGGAGCCTAAATCCTTCAACCAATGCCAAATGCAACTCTATCAGAGTTATATCATCAGAAAATCAAAAGCAATTGGCATATAGCTTCTCTGACTCGTGACTAGCCATAATAGCAGGCATGTGCTCAACAGAAAATAAGGAGATAGGCAGTTTTAAAACCATCAATTAAGTTAGAAACATCCACCACATATGCATGACCATCACCCTCTAATGACCTTAAAATAACAACTTATCATTGGCCATAATCAATATAAACAAAAACAAACCATTGTGTAACTTAAACATAAGATAGATAATTAATCTAAACATCTAACAAGATCCACCAAAATATAGAAAGCAATAGAAACATAAAAAGATAATTAACCGCGACTGTAGACGACCTTATATGGCATATGACAGATAAGAAAGCAATAAATAAACAACCCCAAACTTAGGGTGACAATGCCCTCATTGGCTAGATAGGCAGAATTGAAATAAAGTCTTCTCTAAGGCGATATCACTCCATATCCTCGTCGTGGAAGCCTTCGTCGTGGTTAGGAGATAACAGTGGATAAGGCGGCAGAACTGGAGGTATAGGGGCTTGGAAATGCTCGGATCTGGACGCAGCCCCACTAGCTGAGTAGGCGACGAACTGCATATGGTACTCCATCATCATATCTTGCCTCAATTCCACTACATCAACCCTCCTTGTCAATCTGCCTAATAATGCTAAAATGGTGTCCATGGGTCCATCTGAAGAAGAATCTATCTCCCTGTGCTCTGAAGATGGTCGGGCTCATGATAGAGATGCACGTTGCGGCACTGGAAGAAATCCTTCACCCCTCAGGTGTGACTCGGCTCCCTCCCACACCTTGTAACGAGTGATCGTCGCATGATCAATGATGGCCATAGGTGGCTGGAGTATCTCATCAGCTTGCCACTCAACATTTGCTGCCCGACAAAGCTGGGTGATCAGTGATGGGTGTGGGAGCCCTCCAGAAGTGGTGCCACTCAATGCTCTCTCAATCAAATCCTGGATAACCAGCCCTACATCAATCTTCACCCCGGTCACAATAGCAAATAGCAATACGGCTCTTTCTTTTGTAAAGTCACTAATATGCCTGGTGGGCATCATGTTTGAACAGATAAAGATGTACTAAGCCTTGCCATAGCGACTCAACTCGGTGTGGGAGAAACTGGTTTTCTCGGAAGTGCCATCCCTATACTTCCAGGCAGTTCCCGGCTTGCACAGATGTTGCACGACGTTGTCAAGGTTGTAGCATTCCATCCTGTCTAACATATAGTCATCGCCTTCAATATCCGCCAATTTGTAGTAGGCATTAATGGTACTCCGATCGAATGCTACTGTTTTTCCCTGAGCCTGAGAAACAAAACCATCCCTAGTTGTGGCATTGGCGTAAAATTTTTTCACTAGGGAGATAACTGCAGCCTCGGGCTGGCGGGTAAAGGGGACCCATCTGCGCTCCGTAATCATAGTTGTCGTCTCTTCGTCTTTTTGCAAATCAGGCCTAAGACCTCTCTTGGGCACGAGGTTTTTCCCCGCCAGCACCTTGTGAAATTTCAGAGTTGCCTGGGCGTTTACAAACTGTGTACTGTCAAATTGCACCTCTGACTGGGAAGTAGCACCTGGCTGCCTCTTGGATGCCATGCTTATCAAATTTCAACAAATAAAACTTAACGGACCAAAATAGAATCAACACAACTGCGAGAACAAACACCAACTGATCCCAAACCTGTCTACATCCAACAGAGTTCAACCTGTTAGAACAAAGCACAACTATGCCCAACATTTAATTCTTAAGCAAAGTAATGAATTCTAAATATGCACGACCAATTCAAATGACCATTATCATTACCAAGCAACCAATGAGCTAAATTAAAAAGAGAAAACATAGCCCAATAAGTGAAACACAAATTTCCTCTAACCCCAAATGTGCAGGCAAACCAATTTCACGCCCAAAACCAACCACAGAAAATAATTAGTTCTCCTAGGCAATTCAACAAGCACATGGCATGCAACTGAACTTTTGAAAGAGGCATAGCCCTATGGTTGTGGTTCAAAACCAAAAAAAATTCACCTCAAACTTGCTACAAGCAATGTACACTCAACAATCCAATGGTAGGCACAACAATTTAATCAAAACAAAGGGATTCAACAAAAAGACTCTTAAAGCCATAAACCCAAATTTATAAAGCTAAATGAAAGCACAAACCATTATTCAACATCTATGACCGCATGACTCAAGCAATTTATCCTTGATACCTTTCCTTTTCAGTCAAAAAGAAGTAATCAATAAGCAAACTAGGGCTTACCAGAATTTGGAGAGAACTATCTAGGCTTAACTTTCAATTGAACCACCATAGAGGAAATTTAAAGATTCGCGATGAACAAGGGAGAGAAACCTTGTAGAATTGGCAATGGCTTGATGGGTGAGCGAATTGGAGAGGACGCAGGTTATAGGTTTTGGTTGGGAGAGGGCAGCTGCCTTGAAGGGAATAGGAAAAGAGAGAAAATTTGGCTTGGGAGGGCATAAACTATCGAACAACAGTTTTTAAAAACTGGAATTTCCGACCGACGCTGCGGCGCCGTTATTGCCCTTAGTACTGGCGCTGCGGCGCCAGGTATGCAGTAGCTGCATGAAATTGTCGGTGCCAGGCGCCGTTTCAAGGTTAATTAGTGGCGTTGTGGTGCCGTCCCCTGTATTTTGAAATTTTTTTTTAAACAAACAACTAGCATACTAATGAAACACAACTCTTAAACATATCTAAGGCCTAATCAAATAAAACCAACTAACCTTTACTGCATGAAAGTGGTATGAAGTTAACTAGAATTTAAAGATAAAAAGCACATAACTTAACAAAGAAAACAAACCAAATGCAATGCTATCAGTCACTTAGTATAACTGAAATCTTAAGGCCATGCATGCAAAATAAAATAAAACCACTAAAAATAGAAGGAAATAAACTAAAACAAAAATAAATAAATCAAGCTGCAGACAAGATTTCATAGAAAATGATTCTGAGCTAGGGTTGCCTCCCCATTGAGTGCCTCAATCTTTTTAGTCGTCGGCTCGACTATTCACCGCCTCATTCTAGATTCGCGAGACTGATTGAAGTCTTGTGACGCTCAACATCACCACCCCAATAAAGCTTGAACCTCTACCCATTAACCTTGAATGCCCGCCTAGAATTTGGCTCCTTAACCTCAATGGCACTGTGAGGAAAGACTTTGACAATGGTGAATGAACCCGACCACCTTGATTTTAGCTTTCCTAGGAAGAGCTTCAGCCTTGAGTTAAACAGAAGGACAACTTGACCGACCTTAAATTCCCGTCTGATGATTTTCTTATCATGCCACCTCTTAGTATTTTCTTTGTATAGCTTGGAATTTTCATAAGACTATAGTCGAAATTCATCCATCTCATTCATTTGGAGAAGTCGCTTAGCGCCTGCTGCGTGCAAATTAAAGTTGAGCCTTTTAATAGCCCAATATGCTTTATGCTTCTCAACCGGCTGGTGGCAAGCCTTTCCATAGACTAGGCAGTATGGTGACATTATGATTGGCGTTTTATATGTTGTTTGGTATGCCCACAGTGGATTGTCCAGTCTAGTAGACCAATCCTTTTTGCTAGGATTCACAGTCTTTTCCAATATGCTCTTAACCTCCCTGTTGGATATCTCTACTTGTCCGCTCGTCTGTGGATGATATGCTGTTGTAATTTTATGGTTGACGCCATATTTAGCTAGAAGGGCTACAAAGGGTTTATTGCAGAAATGTGACCCTTCGTCACTAATGATTGCCCGCGGCGTTCCAAAGCGAGTGAAAATGCTCTTTCGCAGGAAACGAAGCACTACTTTGGCATCATTGGTCGGCGATACTATTGGTTCAACCCATTTGGACACATAGTCCACTGCCACCAATATGTACAAATTCCTAAAAGAAGATGGGAATGGTCTCATGAAGTCAATGCCCCACACATCAAAGATCTCAACCTCCAAAATACTGTTGAGAGGCATTTCGATTCTTTTCGAGATATTGCCAACCCTTTGGCATCTGTCACATCTTTGCACGAAGGCATAAGCATCCTTGAATAGAGATGGCCAATAGAACCCCGATTGGAGAACCTTAGCTGTAGTTCTCTCTCTACCAAAATGGCCACCATAATCTGACGAGTGGCAATGATAAAGCACGTCTTCCATTTCTTCACTAGGCAAACACCTCCTCAGAATTTGATCAGCACACTGCCTAAACAGATAGGGCTTATCCTAAAAATAAAATTGCACATCCTTTAGGAACGTCTTCCTCTGTTGGTAGCTTAGGTCCGGAGGGAGCACACCACTTGCAATATAGTTGGCAAAATCGGCATACTAAGGCACTATGCTCTGAATAGCGAACAATTACTCATCGGGGAAGAACTCATTAATCACCATGTCAGTATGTTCTCGTTGCTCATTGTGCTCCAGCCTAGATAAATGATCTGCCACCTAATTTTCAATACCTTTCTTGTCCCGAATTTCCAAGTCAAACTCTTAGAGGAGAAGGACCCATCTGATCAAGCGTGGCTTAGCATCCTTCTTAGATATTAAATACTTGATAGCAGAGTGATCTGTGTAACAATCACCTTCGTCTCAATAAGATAGGACCGGAACTTGTCAAAGGCATAAACCACAGCAAGAAGCTACTTCTCAATAGTGGTGTAGTTTAACTGAGCTCCCGTCAGCGTTTTGCTGGAATAATAGATGGTATGGAAAACTTTATCTTTACGCTATCCCAAAACAGCACAAATGGCAAAATCACTAGCATCACACATAAGCTCAAAGGGGAGATCCCAATTAGGAGCAACTACGATGGGTGTTGTAACGAGCCTCTGTTTCAACACCTCAAAAGCATCAATGCACTCCTTGTTAACCTTGAATGATATATCCTTTTCTAATAAGCTGCATAGGGGCTTTGTGATTTTTGAAAAATCCTTTATGAAACGCCGATAGAATCCTGCATGGCCCAAGAAGCTTCTAACTCCTCTCATAGATGCTGGAGGTGGAAGTTTTTCAATAGCTTCGATTTTTGTCTTGTCTACCTCAATCCCACCAGCAGATACTATGTGCTCCAAGATGATTCCTTCTTGAACATGAACTGACATTTCTCCTAGTTCAATACCAAATTTGTCTCTACAGATCGCTTAAGTACCAAAACCAAGTCTTCCAAGCAAGAATCAAAAGAATCACCAAATACTGAGAAGTCATCCATGAAAACTTCAAGTGTCTGCGCTACCATATCAGAAAAAATAGACATCATCCACCTCTGAAACGTAGCAAGTGCATTGCATAGCCTGAATGACATTTGTCGAAATGCAAAGGTTCCATGGGGACATGTGAAGGTTGTCTTCTCCTGATCCTCGGGTGCGATTGCAATTTGATTATATCCCGAATATCCATCCAAGAGATAGTAAAATGCATGCCCAGCTAGTCTATCAAGCATTTGATCGATGAATGACAAAGGAAAATGGTTTTTCCGAGTGGATTTGTTAAGTCTTCGATAATCCATGCACACTCGCCATCTTGTAACTGTCCGTGTGGGTATCAACTCGTTGTTCTCATTAGTCACAACAGTCTCCTTCTTCGGGACACACTGAACTGGACTTACCCAGGGACTGTCAGAAATTGGGTAAATGATTCCCGCATCCAACCATTTAATGATCTCTGCCTTCACCACCTTTTTCTTTATAGGATTCAAACGCCGTTGATGTTCAATAGTGGGCTTAGAATCATCCTCCATGAGGATCTTGTGTATATATATGAACGGACGTATCCTTTTAATATCAGCAAGTGTCCACCCCAAAGCTGTCTTGTTATCTTTTAACACCTGTAATAGTTTACTCTCCTGAACCTCATTTAATAATGCAGAAATAACGACAGGTAGAGTGGATGATTCTCCCAGATAAGCATACCGTAAATGGCTTGGTAGAGGCTTTAGTTCCAAATCGGGTGCTTGCTTCATTGCTACATTAACCTGGGAAGTAAAAGATTCTTGTTGATCCAATGATTCAAATAGTTGCCTAGAGTTAGTGAATCGTGGGTATTCATTCAGCAAATCCACGTACTCTAAATGAGTAGGATCTTCTACATCAATTGCTCCAATCAGGGTTACCTCAAGCGAGCCAAAGTTGTAGTTGTTCAAGAATACCTCATTCACTGCGTCATCAACCAAGTCGACTTAGAAACAATCCTCAAATTCACTAGGAAACTTCATAACCCTAAAGACATTGAAAGTTACTTCTTGATCATGGACTCTCATTGTGAGCTCTCCTTTCTGCACATCAATGATAGTTCTCCCTGTAGCTAAGAATGGTCGCCCTAGAATAATGGGCACCTCTCTATCTTCCTCGAAGTACAGAACAATAAAATCTGGGGGAAAGATGAACTTGTCCACCTTGACTAATATATCTTCCACAATTCCTTTTGGATAAGCTAATGATCTGTCCGCTAGCTGCAGAGTGACACTGGTAGGCTTTGCTTCATTCAATCCTAGCTTCCTATATATTAACAATGGCACTAAATTAATGCTAGCCCCCAGATCACATAAAGCTTTACTGATGGACTAGTTCCCAATGGTGCATGGTATAATGAAACTTCCCAGATCTTTAAGCTTAGGTGGAAGCTTTTTCTGCAGTATAGCACTACACTCCTCTGTCAGTGCTACAGTCTCATAATCTCCCATTTCCTCTTTTTGGACAGAATCTCCTTCTTAAATTTGGCATAACTTGGCATTTGCTCTAATGCCTCAGCAAATGGAATGTTGATGTGAAGCTTTTTGAACACTTCCAAGAACTTGGAAAACTGTCTGTCTAGCTTCTGTTTTTGCATTCTCTGTGGAAATGGCATAGGCTGAATAATAGGAACTGGCTTGCATTGCTCAATAGTAGCTTTAGGAGGCAAGACTATGCTTTCTCTTGCATTCTTTAACTTGTCCCCAT
The DNA here is from genome assembly GCA_034770075.1 of Aralia elata. Classification (NCBI taxonomy): domain Eukaryota; kingdom Viridiplantae; phylum Streptophyta; class Magnoliopsida; order Apiales; family Araliaceae; genus Aralia; species Aralia elata. The sequence continues at coordinate 48,206,745 of CM068380.1, read as the reverse complement.
CAACTTGGCTCTCTCTAGATGGCTCAACCTCTTCATTATGTACAATGGTAGGATTTTCCATAGTCACCGCAACAACTCTAGGCAATTCAGTCCCACTACGCAGTGTAATAGCCTTACAATGCTCTTTTCCTTCTCTCCTTAGATTAACCTCAGTGTCACTCGGCAAAGCACCCTGAGGACGATTGTTGAGAGCATTTGCCAGCTGCCCCACTTGGGTCTCCAGATTCCTTAAAGATACCTCTTAGTTATTCATTCTGCTATCACTGTGAGAAATAAATTTAGCCAAAATATCTTCCAGATTAGATTTCTTTTCCTGATACTGAGGAGCTTGCTACTGAAATCCTGGAGGATGTGATGGTCTTTGTGCAGCTGGATAAGAAGGTTGAGCCTGATTGTTATCTCTCCGAGAGAAACCCGAATGATTCCTCTAACCTGGATTATAAGCATTGTTGCTCTGTTGGTTGAATGTGTTGGAATTGTTACTATTTTGTGGCCTCTGGTAATTATTAACATACTTTACTAATTCAGAATTGATGGCACACTGCTCAGTAGCATGGTTCCCCTCACGTAGTTCATATACCAAAGAGACATTATGCACAGGCTTTACCGCCAAAGCATCAAACTTCTTCAAGAGAGAAGCTACTTGGGCAGCTAATGTCGTGATTACATCAAGTTCGATAATGCCTGCTACCTTAGGTCGATTCATCCTTAAAGAAGGCCATTGGTAGTTATTAGCAGCCATGGTTTCCAACAATGCATAAGCATCTTCAAAATTCTTCCCCATTATAGCACCTCTTGCAGCTGCATCCACACTCTGCCGAGTTGAACTAAACAACCCATTATAAAATGTCTGCACTTGTAGCCACTGCGGAAGACCATGATGGGGACACCCCCGTAACATTTCCTTAAACCGCTCCCAAGCTTCATATAAAGACTCTGAATCATACTGCGAGAATGAGGTAATGTCATTCCTCTTTCTTACTGTCTTAGCAAGCGGGAAGAACTTTGCTAGGAATTTTTGGGCCAAGTCAGTCCAAGTAGTAATTGAGCCAGACGACAAAGAGTGGAGCCAACTTTTTGCCTTGTCACGAAGTGTTAAAGGAAAAAGTCGAAGTTTAATAGCATCATCTGTGACTCCGTTGTATTTAAATATGTCGCAGATTTCTATGAAGCTCACCAAATGCTCATTTGGATCATCTTTCGGTAAACCCCCAAACTGTACATGATTTTGGATCATCTGTATTGTGCCCAATTTTATTTCAAAGTTGTTTGCTAGAATAGCAGGCCTCTATATACTAGAATGGATCTCTGTGATAAGAGGCATTGCATAATCCCTTAAGGATTTGTTATTCTCTTCGTCTGCCATGATATTTTGTTCTGGTATTCCTTGGGCTCTTTCCCTAAGTAGACGTCAAAAATTTCTTTCAATTTCAGTATTGTAAGGAGTTGTCTCAGATCCTTGAGAACGTGGCATACGAAATCAAAAGTACCTTCACAACAATGTAAACTAATAAATAACTGAAACAAAATAAATATATATTAATTTTAATTTAAAACTAATTTGATTGTTACTGATATTGACAAAGTTAGAATTTGTTTCCCCGACAACGGCGCCAAAAACTTGTTGGTCGATTTCGCAATCAATAAAACACGCGCAACTATACGCGGTCCACAAGTAATATATAGTAAGTAGCGTGTCGAACCCACGAGGAAATAATACTAATAAATATCAACTACCAATTTTATGTCAAATTAATCTTAATTAAAATAAACGGTTATAAATTGTGATTTGATGAACAATTAATCTAACAAGTGAAAATATAAAGAGAAGTTGATTTGTTTTTCTGTTTATAATGTAAAATAAGTTGAGGTCACAATTTTCCCAAATGCAAGGTTTAATCTCTTAACTTCCCCTTTAACATAGTAAATCATACAAATAGATAACTGAGAACTTAAAGCAATTATACACTTCTTCCGATAATAGTATAAAAATCTCATGTTTAATACAACACTATATTCCTATGTGAAGTTAGGTATATTCCTATCCTACCTGCAATTTATGAATTCACTCCTATAAAAAAAGTCCATAACATGTGCTTTCATATTGGTGATCTGAGTTTTATAATCCATTTTCCAATTTAGTATAAAACATCACATGAATTACTTTCCAATTAATTCATACATTAAGCATACAATATGAAAGTCCATTCAAACATGATTCATAAGAATTAAAGGGACAGAAATTTAGTTAACACTATAAATTCAGTTCCATTGTAACCTTAGAATAAGGAATTAGTTCATAACTGAGAAAATAAATATAACTGACAGAGAACTAAACATCATTGGATTATACAATAATTCGAGAAAAGCAGAGAAACTAAATTATATATGAATAATTTTAATCTCAAAAACTCCCTTTGATAGTGAATAATCTCCCTTCGTGAAGGTAATTAGGGTTCCACTTAGTTACAATGTTTCCACAATTGCTACATTTATGGATTGAAGCAAGCTTCTCGAAGATGGAACATCCATTTTGATAAGATAATCAAAAAGTTTAATTTTATCAAAAATGAGGATGAACCTTGTGTGTACAAGAAGGTTTAGTGGGAGCGTCGTTTCATTCCTAGTATTATATGTAGACGATATATTACTAATAGGGAATGATGTTCCTATGCTACAGTCGATCAAAATTTGGTCTGAATTGAAACTAGAGGGCTATACAGACTCAAGTTTTCAAACGGACCAAGATGACAGTTAATCCATTTCAGGGTATGTATTTACCTTAAATGGTAGTGCAGTGAGTTGGAAAAGTTCCAAACAGTAAACAGTTATTGATTCAGTGACAGAGGTAGAGTACATAATTGCAAAGGAAGCTGTTTGGATGAAGAAGTTCATGACTGAACTTGGAGTGGTTCCTAGCATTAGAGGAACCGTACCTTTATTTTGTAACAACACTGGAGCTGTTGCGCAGGCTAAGGAACCTAGGTCTTATCAGAAATCCAAACACGTGTTGCAGTGGTTTCATTTGATTAAAGAGATCATTGAAAGAGGAGATGTCACCCTGGAGCGTATAGACTCTCAAGACAACATTGCAGATCCATTTACTAAAGCTTTAACACAACAACAGTTTGATCGTCACTTAGAGAAGATGGGTATTAGATACCATGGCGATTGGCTTTAGTACAACTGGGAGATTGAAAGTAGTATGTACACAAGCCAATCATATTTGATATGATATAGCATATACTTTGTAATCTTATTCATTTATTAATAAAAGTATTAAAGGTATTTTACTTTATCTACATGGTGCTGTTATTTAATATGCGATAAACTCATAATTTTAAGCAATGCTTTTAGAATCATGATAGTGATCAAGCTAATGAGATCTAAATTCTAGATAGCTTAAAACTAAAATCGTTCCTAATCGTTGGATTACTAAAAAAAAGGGGATTAGTGAATCCGAATAGATTAGTACATACTTTGCTTGCTTTTAGGAAAAAGATGATTGATCTCATAATCATTTGTGTGGAGACACTAAAGCAAGTATGTAGGTGCTTATTGAAGAATAAGTTCACTGAACGTGACTCGTTAAGGAATACCTAATGGAGTTTTACTCTTCTATCAATAGGAATTCCTCTAGTGATAGTAGTACAAGTGATCTTTGGACTTGAGATCATCATAGTATCTTGTGTATGATGAGTTATACTTTAACATGTCCCTTAAGACCTTTAAGGTATATCGAAGGGTATGATTAGGTATAATAAGTTATACATGGAGATAGGTGAATGATCAACAAAGAATCTACTACATCTAGTAAAAGATGTGAATGCCCTATGTGATTCGATAAATAACAATTCAGTAGTCCTTGACCAAGGCAGCATGAAATTAGAAAGGAGTTTCTAATTTGCATTATTTAGAGTTGTGCATTTGGGAATCGAAATACATATAATTAAATAAAATAAGACTTGATAGTAAATCCATGTCTTATATTTAATTAGGACATTGTATGGTAGAAGGATTGAATTATACGGTAACTATTCACTAAAAGGTTCTTTTGTTATTAATGTTGAAATCTATATTATTTGAAAAGTCGTTGATCGCTAAGGGGGCTTACCCTTATTGTAGAATAAATATTATTAAATTAAATATATTAAATAGTTTAATTTATTTATTTAAATAAGATTAAAATTGTTCTAATTGATTTATTCACAACCGGCTTAATATGGAGAACCTAAAGGTTAACACCGCAAAAAGAAAATATTTATTTAAGAAGTAAATGACATAATTGTAATAATAAGTTAAGTGTATTTAATTTAGTCTATGGAGATAGAATAAATTAAATAGCTTAATATTTATTATTTAATATTTTAGAAATATTAAATATAAATTAATAAGAGGAATCTTATTTTTATTATTACTATTACTATTATTTAATTCCTAATAGGGATTGAAAATTAATTAATAGAAATATTCTCTCATGAATTCCTAATTAGATTAGCATTTTAATTTAATTAAAGGAGTTTAATTAGAATAGAAACCCTAATCCTAAATAGTTTAGGGAAGAGTTTTCCTACATCTATAAATAAGAAAAAGTCTTATTATAGATTAGGGTTACACACTCTTGCATTAGAATTGTGGAGAATACTTACAATTTCTATAGAGATAGAAACTAGAGTTTTGCCAACACCCATCTTCTGGCTCCAACCTCCACTAAGGCCATGTTTGATTAGTCCTTTTGTTCCTCCTTTTCATTTAATATAATAAATTATTTATAATATAGTTTAATGTCACATTTTAAATTAACCAAATAATCTTATTTAAATCAATTAAATAAAATAGAATAATTCCACATTAAATCACATAGTCACATAATTAAAATTCTCATTTATTGATTATGACAAATCATTAAATCTCTAATTAATTATTAAATTAATTAGAATAACATTATGCTTATTTAAATAATGCATTTAATCAAATAAGCTCAATTAAATACATACTTTGAATATAAAAATTCTCCACATTAATTTAACTAATGTAACACATATAATTAAATTAATCTACCACAAATTCATCAATTAATTATTTAATTCAATAATTAAATCATCAAAAAAATTTTATTTAATTCAATAAATATTTAAATTAAATTACAAAAATCTCGTTCGTCACATCTTTCCCTCCTTAAAAGGATTCTGTCCCCAGAATCACAACTCAATTAGTTCGTCCCGTTACATTCTCCCCCTTTACAAAGATTCTGTCCCCAGAATCGCTACACATAGATTAAACAAATAACTATGGATAATTTCTCATCATCTGATCTTCGAGTTCCCACGTAGCTTCTTCAACGTTGTAGTTCCTCTAGATCACCTTAACAGAAGGTATAATTTTATTTCTGAGTACTTGCTCTTTCTTGTCAACTATCTGAACAGGCTCTTCTTCGTAAGATATATCTTTTTCAACTTGCAGGGGTTCATATTCTATAACATATTTGTAGTCGGGTTTGTATAGTCGTAACACCGAGACATGAAAAATATTGTGAATGTGTTCTAACGCCGGAGGTAAAGCTACCTCATACGCGACCTCACCACCTCTTCGTAACACTTCAAAGGGTCCAATGAACCTCGGGCTCAGTTTTCCCTTTTTACCAAAATGAATCTTCCCCTTCCAAGGAGACACTTTCAAGAAAACGTAGCTACCAGATTCAAACTCTCGATTATTGCGGTGCTGATCGGCGTATTTCTTTTGTCTATCCTGAGCGGCTATCAATCTCGCCTTGATTACTTTGACGATTTCTGCAGTTTGTTGTACCAGTTCTGGTCCTAGCAATTGACGTTCACCAACTTCATCCCAGCATAATGGAGTTCTGCACTTTGTGTCGTACAACGCTTCGTAAGGCGGTATGCCAATACTTGCGTGGTAACTGTTATTATAAGCAAATTCCACAAATGGTAGATGATCATCCCAATTTCCTTTGAAATCCATGATACAAGCTCTTAATATATCTTCTAGTGTCTGAATCGTTCTTTCACTCTATCCGTCGCTCTGTGGATGATATGTCGTACTCATACGTAACGACATTCTCATGCATTCTTGTAGTCGTTTCCAGAAGTTTGATGTGAAGCGCGGATCCCTATCTAAGATAATTGAAACTGGAATACCATGCCTTGAAACAATCTCCTTCACATACAATTTTGCCAACTACTCTAGGTTAAATCTGATCTTGAGCGGTAAGAAATGTGCTGATTTCGTCAGTCGATCTATGATAACCAAAACTGCGTCGAAACCTTTTTGAGTCGTCGGAAGACCTACTACGAAATCCATGGTAATATGCTCCCATTTCTATTTTGGGATTTCTAACGGTTGTAGTAACCCGCTTGGCCTCTGATGTTCTGCTTTAACTTTCTGACATGTTAAGCACTTGGCTACACAATCGCCAATGTTCCTTTTCATATTCGGCCACCAGAAATGTTGTCGGAGATCCTAGTACATCTTCGTACTCCCCGGATGAATCGAATATCTTGAATTTTGAGCCTTGCTCAAAATTTCCTCCTTAACCCCTGGTACATGTGGAACCCAAATTCTTCCCTCGAATCTCAATAATCCTTCATTATCAACTTTGAATTTCACTTCATCACCTCCAAATATTCTTTTCCTGATTTTCTCACATTCGTCGTCCTGAATTTGTGCTTCCTTAACCTTATCCACCAAAGTTGAACCGGTTCCCAATTGAAATAATTTTTCGTCAGACTCCTCCGAATATTTTACCTCCAACTCCAGTTTCGCCACTGCTGTAATTAGCTCCTCCTGATGCGGTTAACATAGACAGTTTTTCTCTCTCCCGACCCTTTCTGCTTAAGGCGTCGGCCACAACGTTCGTTTTACCCGGATGGTATAAAATCTCGCAGTCGTAATCTTTTATTAATTCCAACCACCTCCTTTGTCGCATGTTCAGGTCCTTTTGTGTGAAAATATATTTTAGACTCTTATAGTCTGTATATATTTCACACTTCTCCCCATAAAAATAGTGCCTCTAGATTTTCAAAGCAAACACTACGGCGGCCAATTCTAAATTATGGGTCGGATACCCCTTCTCATAGTCCTTTAATTGTCGTGATGTATACACAATGACCTTACCATTCTGCATAAGCACACAGCCTAGTCCTTTATGCGACGCATCACTGAACACCACAAAATTTCCTGTGCTATCTGGTAGAGACAACACAGGCTCCGTACTCAACCTTTTCTTTAATTCTTGAAAACTTTCGTCACACTTTTTTCGTTCAAACGAACTTCACCGCCTTCCTAGTCAAATTCGTTAACGGAGTCACAATTTTGGAAAAATCCTGAATAAATCTTCTGTAGTAACCTGGCAATCCTAGGAAACTTCTTACTTCCGATGGTGTTTACGGCTGCTCCCAGTTAAGCACTGCTTCAACCTTTGACGAATCCACCGAAATCCCATCCTTGTCAATTACATGTCCAAGAAATTGCACTCGCTCTATCCAGAATTCACATTTTGAAAATTTAGCGTACAACTTCTCTCTTCTTAATGCTTCCATTGTCGCCTTCAAATGTTCTGCATGCTCTTCCTTGATTTTGGAATATATTAGAATATCATCGATGAATACTACTACAAACTTATCCAAAAACGGCTTAAACACCCTATTCATTAGGTCTATGAATGCTGCAGAAGCATTCGTTAGACCAAATGACATCACCAGAAACTCGTAGTGACCATAACGAGTTCTGAACGCTGTCTTCGGTACATCTTCCTTCCTCACCTTTAATTGATGATAACCACTTCTCAAATCTATCTTCGATAAATACCTAGCTCCTTTCAATTGATCAAACAAGTCGTCGATTCTTGGCAACGGGTATTTATTTTTAATCGTTACCTTGTTCAACTCTCTATAATCAATGCAAAGTCGCATCAATCCATCCTTCTTCTTGACAAATAATACTGGCCCTCCCCATGGCGATACACTCGGTTGAATATACTTCTTATCTAAGAGTTCTTGCAGTTGCACCATCAATTCTTTCATCTCTACTGGAGCCATACGGTACGGAGCTTTCGATATCGGGACGGTTCTTGGCACCAAATCGATTACAAATTCAACTTCCCTATTGTAGACACCCAAATTTTGCACTTCGTATACTAACCTTGACAGGAGGGCAAATTCGTCAAATGGACCGGCCTGCGAGAGCAAAAGACAAAGAAGGTACGGACGCTCGAAGCCACCATGACAATTTGCAACCGAAATCGACCATGATAGCAAGACTATCCGAATTTGGCATTCCCGGAAGGTGTGGCACCGCCTCCCAATGATTCCCGGACTGTAAAAAACGAACCTGTCAGCGAAAAGCAGCGTCACGGCACGAAAAATCGAGGCGTATCACGAGAATTGAGAAAGTCAAGCCAGCCAGCCGCGGATTGATCTGCGGCCAAGTGGGTGCGCCAGCACGGAAACCAGGAAATCAGCACTATCAGCTGAGTGCGATGGGAGGTGGGCCAGCCTATTTCAGCCCAGTTTCGTGCAGCATACAGAGCTCAGCAGTTTTTTGGCGGAAGAAGAAGAAAAACAGCAGCAGTTTTAGCTCGGAAATAGAGAGAAATAGCAAAAAATTCTTGTAACAATTGAGAGAAAAAGAGAGGGAATTTCCCCTTGTTGTTTGGATTCTATCAATACATCTCATACTTCACTCAATACACAAGTTTCTACACAATTTTGATATCATTTGCAAGGTGAAAATCTCCTTATTTTTGCAACTTCTATCATGTCATTTGGTTAAATTAAATTGTAATTTTCAAGAATATTGTTGAACAATCATAGATTAGGGATTATTGGTGAGGGTTCCATTGGAACAAAATTCTTCCTAATAACCCGATGATATCCAATTGGTGAAATTTCTAGTTTGTTCATGGATATATATTAGGCGTAGTTTAATTGATTGTATTTCTAGGATGTGTTAGGCAATCCACGTTGTTATTATTGTAGTAATCCTTTTGTGAGTACGTCATAATCTCGTGTGAGCCTAGGAAATCGACCCCGTGGTTCAAATCCGATGATGGACGTTTTGATGTATGTAATAGATTCAAGGTGCTTGTTTTGTAATATGTAATTGTCGGGCCTTAAAACGACGCTAAGGTGAGAATCGGGTTTAAGGCCCCGTATTAGTGAAATATGTGATTGTTGGCGTTTGGGGATATTTTGATGGCTGACATGCCCGTGAATACCCCCAACGCATGTTTACGCTTGATTAGATTTTGTGACACCAAAATGATTCCAAAAGATTAAACGATAAAGATTTTTCTAAAACCAATCAAAGTAGGATATTAGCATCACAAGGCTAAAAATTTGGAAATACTAATGAAAGTTGATTCCTATTATACGAGAGAGCTAAAAGGAAGTTGTTTTCAAATACCACGAAAGGGGGTTTTATAAAAGGAAATTAAATGTTTTATTAAACCTTGATGCATAGGGCGAAAGAGATCCTAGAAATTGCCTATCATTTATGAAAGCAACGTACAAATCTCGATTCCTATTTTGGTTAAAGGTTCAAAACTCTTGTTTTTCACCAAAACGACATCCAATAAAAAACCTCATAGTTTTTGACAATTAAAATCAAACCTTTCTCATAAAGCTTTCTCGTGTATACCGAAAAGACATTCCGAAGCGTTCTCAAACTAAAGCACGATTCTCCCTAAAAATCCAAATGATTCTTTCATACCAACTCACCACAACATTCACATAAGCACATATACACACACCTGCCACGTATGCCCCATTTCATGAATTAAAGGATAGGACAGCATCAAGATTGCGGTAACCGTGCTTCACGGAAGTCGAGGGGTGCCTAACACCTTCCCCTCACTTAAGCAAGCCCCCGAACTCTATGAATCTCGATTCGCAGACCAATTGATTCGGAGTCACACATGAGCCAGCGATTTACGAAAACGAAAACTCGGATGAGTTGGTACATCCATTTCAAATATACCAACTGGCGACTCTGGTTAATTGGCTCATCATAAAAAACGATCTTTCAAAACCCCGTCGACCTCAATGCCGACCTTTTCCAAAAATCATCTAAACCAAAAGGCTAAAAATTGGAAAAGATAAAAAAGGGACAAAGCGGATAAAACCGGCGTCGACAGCTGGCGACTCTGCTGGGGACTCATTAGAGGGCTTAAGCCGCTTTCAAATCTTGATGCTTTCTTATCCTTTAAAAATCATGAATATGGGTATGTGTGTGCGATATTGTGATCTTTTTAACGTTTTGTTGTGTGAATGTGTGTTCTGTCCAATAAATGAATGATTGAATGGAATTGCTTTACTTTCAAGTAATCATTTGCATGCGGTGAGGACGATGAATGTGAATGTATGCTGAGAGAGTACCTCCTCCTGAGGCGAACCCGTCGGTTGCTTATTACTGGACTCGAAGGGGCTGCTCCCCGGAGATGGCTCAGGAAACGCACCACCCAAATCCGCTCTAATCGAAAGGGCTCAGACGAGTAGATTGCGAAGATTTGGGGACCTTCATGCCGAAAAGAAGCCCGTGAGAGTAACCCTAGGATAGGTCAGCCGCAGATTAACCCTACGCAGGAAAAGTCTCTTCATGCCTTTTTACATTTCACGCATAAATATCATGATATTATTCATATTCGCCTTCCTTTTTGCCGAGAGAAATTACTAACCTCTATGTTTTGCAGGGAACAGCTGGGGAGCTTAATAAAGCCATGTTTAGCATTTGTCATTGCATTAGAGGATTACTAACTTTCTGTTTTGCAGGGAAAGATTAAAAACCCCCAAAAACACAAAAATTACAGCTTTAGCATGCATCCGCATTTTTATTCCCCACAACTAAACTTCGAACTTTGGTTTCTGTAGGATTGCTCCTCAAACCCGTTCGCAGTCTAGGAAGGCCCAAAACTCCATATCTGAAATGGCTGACATTCCATCTACCAACTCCGGTGCCATATCTAGGGAGGAGTTTGATGACTTTAAGAAGCAGATGTTAGAAATGGCCATAATGCTAAGGGAGCAGTTGATACTCAGGCAGGAACTACCCAAGGAGGATCCACCGAAGGGCGAGCCAGTCCTCCCAAGGGCCATTCCCGTACCAAACAAAACAGTGATTACTATCCTGGAAGAGGGAGATACAGATGACTTGCGGAAGAAAATGAGACAAATGGAAGAAACCATCCAATCTATGAAGGGCATAGGGTCCCTCGGCAGGGTTAACTATTCAGATTTATGTGTTTTCCCCGGAGCCAGATACCCAGAGAAATTCAAAATCCCTGAGTTTGAAAAATACAACGGGAAGGGGGATCCCTACACCCACTTGAAAATATACATTGGAGAACTCGGGTCTTATGCCGAGGACGAGGGGTTGAGAATGCAGCTGTTCCAGAAAAGCTTAACGGGTGAGGCAAGAATTTGGTATGCCCGCCTTGACAACGCCCGGATCCACAACTGGGAAGAATTGGCCCATACATTCTTAACCCAATACAGTTTTTCAGACCCAGATGACCCCTGACAGGTATCAAATGACAAAGGTTAAGAAACAACCTAGGGAATCCTTCAGGGAGTATGCGCAACGATGGAGGGGCATGGCTGCACAGGTGAACCCCCCGATGAGCGAATCAGAGATGGTGATGACCTTTGTAGACATTCAGGAGGCACCATATTATGAACGGGTCATCTCGGGGATTGGAAGACCCTTCGCTGAAATGATTAAACATGGAGAGATGGTAGATATGGGGTTGAAATCGGGTAAAATCCGGGATTTTACTGCTTTAGAAACGGCTGCCGAGCAAATACAGAATGGAAACTATAGCAGCACTTCCCAGAGGGTCCAAAAGAAGAAGGAGGAGGATGTATCCCTCATCCTACAGGGGTCATCCAGAAAAACAGAAGGCCATCTTCCGGTACAGGTGCAAAGGGTAGGGCCATCCCGACAGCCAAACTTCACAGATCAAAGGGCAGAGGGGCGAAGAAGATATGAGGCTTCGCAAAATCGAGTATTCACCCCACTCGGGGAGCCTCTCGAGCGGATTTTGGCGGTATTGATGGCCCAAAAGAAGATAATCAATTTGGCTCCCCCAAGTGATCCGAAGGGGAGGAGATTTGACCCAAGCAAGCGGTGCGCCTACCACTCGGGTTCCCCGGGTCATGATACACAAGATTGTTGGACATTGAAACATATAATTCAGAACATGATCGACAATGGGGAAATTGTGGTGGAACAACCAGACTCCCCGAATGTTAAGGCAAATCCCCTGCCAAGACATGATGGAGGGGGAGTCAATGTGACGGAGGCAAGTGAGGCTGGGGGGCCGCCAAGGTTGAACTATGTGCAGAAAATTGAGGAAATGATCAACGTGATACATGATCATGGGAGTGCACGGGGAGCGCCCATCAGGTTGATAGGGGTAAGTACGAATAGCACGGAGGGACCGGTCAAGTTGATGACTCCGAGGCCCATCATCCTTGCGGCAAGGCCGCAGCTCCCTATCAGTAGTCTAAAGACTGTACCCTGGAATTATGGGGGAATACCAGAGGAAGCGGCCAGTTGTGCTTCCGTGACAACAAAGGGGAACCCCTTATATCTTCCCGGGCGAGTCCTTGAGAGCCAAAAGAGAAAAAATGAAGAGGTTTCCGAGGAAAGGGCCACAGAATTTTTGAAACGGATGGATCACCCAGAAATAAGAGGGATCCAGATTTTAAATCAGGAGTCAACCCTAACATCAGTCATGGACTTGGTGTTGTCATCCAGTGAGCATTGCAAAACCCTGATGAAGGTTCTGGATGAGGTATACGTGCCCAAAGAAATCAGTAAGGAGGGTTTCGGCCAGCTGGTGGGCCACCTATTGGAAGGCGATGCAATATCCTTTACGGATGAGGACATTCCCAAGGAGGGAAGGGGACATCGGAAACCACTCCATATTGCGGTAATCTCCTCAGGATATGTCATGAATGGGGTGCTGATCGATGGGGGATCGGCATTGAATATATGCCCTCTCAGTACGCTAAAGAAAATGAACATCAGTTCCAAGCGCCCTACGGGCCAGTCATGTGGTGGTCCGGGCTTTTGACGGATCCCGGAGGGATACCATTGGAGAAATAAGAGTTGTCGGTGGAGATAGGGCCCTGTACTTTTGACATCTCTTTCCAAGTTCTTGACATCGCGGCCAGCTACAACCTGCTGTTGGGGAGGCCATGGATACACATGGCCGGGGCAGTTCCCTCCACGCTCCACCAACAAATCAAGCTAATCATCGATGGGAATCTGGTAACAATCTCGGCCGAACGTGATGACCCTTCTCCTCCTAGGAGTGACCTGCCAGTGATCAATGTGGATGAGTCAGCAGCACCTGCCAGCTTTCAAGCACTGGAGATCAGCACTCCCCACTATAAATGCCGGGGAGCTCCAACTGTGAAACCTAGGGTCTCTCCCGAACTTACCTTTGTGGCAAAGGAAATGATAAAAATGAACTTCCAGCCTGGGCAGGGGTTAGGAAGGAGCAATCAGGGAATCATCGAGCCCATTCACCTACCCCAGCAGATAGGCAAAGCAGGGCTGGGATACCATGAGGACGCAGCAAGGAGACACCGTCGGGGTGCGGCTCCGATTCGACTAGCTGGCAGTCCAATGACCAAAGTCAACAATGAGCAGGGGATCAGCGAGCCTGTGATTGGGGCAGGGAATGAAGAATTAACCCCAGCACGTAATGAGTCGGCCCGGAGGAAAAGTTTCCTGCAGGAGGTCGCAAAGGAGTTTGAAACCAAATGCTACATCCCCGAACAATCAACAAGCAGTGGGGAGGGGACGAATATTATCGCACCACCCGAAGCCCAACAAGTTGTGGCCTGTCATCGATTGGGCCAAAGCTGATCATTCCTGAAGAGAATAGGAGGGAGGACTCAGGCGACGTAGCCGTAATTATCGGGGAAGTGTCCCGATGTAAAGCCCCCTGTCATCCAGCGCATTTCATCTGGCCTGACTGTCGACAACTGGACCATGAAAACCAGTAATATCCAAAAAAGGGTAAAAACCCGACGTCAGGGTGGTGGACCCCAGAGGATGGGGGAATGAAGAAGTTTTATTTTTGTTGTTACTTTATTTCTGCATAATTATGTCGTTTCTTCGTGTTATTTTGAAAATGCGATCGTCGAGAAAAATGATTTATATATGACAAGTATTTTGTTTTCATGTCAGGTGTACCAATTTGAGCAATCCTTACCTAACAAATGGTCTCTCAAATTTGAATGATGATTATGATTTTGACATTGAGCTGGAATTTCGATTTAATGGGCATTGAACAAGACGAGACAGATTATGACGATGTGCCTGACGAGATCAAAGGATGGGTCGAGGATAAACCCAAACCCAACTTGGACCAAACCCGTCACCATTGATATTGGAACCCCTGACAAGCCAAAAGAACCAAGATAGGGACAAAGGCCTGACCCCCAGCCAAAAAGCCGAAGTGACTGAGTTGCTAAAACAATATGAGGATGTCTTTGCCTGGTCTCATGAGGATATGATCGGATTGTCCACCGACATTGTGGTACACCGATTACCCATCAAGGAGGGTTTCAACAAGGCCTGTCAAGGTACGGACAACAGGAATTAAGACAAAGTTGAAACCAGATATGGAGTGGAGCTGCAGTAAAAGTGAAAGAAGAGATCCAATCAAGCAATTCCAGGGCGGGAATCATTATGGTGGTCCACTTACCCAGAATGGCTATCCAATGTAGTCCCCAGTGGCTAAACCTGGAGGAAAAGTAAGGGGTATGTGTAGCAACTACAGAGAATCTAAACAAGGCCAGTCCTCAAGGATAACTTCCCGGTGCCTTTCATACACATCCTGGATAGATAACACAGCCCAGTACCGAAATGTCACTCTTTCGTGATTGCTTCGCGGGATTATCATCAGATTAATGGTTAAGCGGAAGAAGAACGGGGAAAGACCGCATATCATCACCCCCCTGGGGCATACTTTCTGCTATAGGCGATTGGCTTTTGGTCCCTCACAAACGCGGGGGGGACCACGTATCAAAGAGCCATGATGGCCTTTGTTCCACCGATATGATTGCATAAGGTAGATATGAAGGTCAAACTTTGGATGACATTATTGTAAAGTCCCGAGGGAAGAATCTGATCATAGAGACCCATCCTCAAAAAGCCTTTTCGACTCCGGCTCAGAAAGTATATATTTGAAACTCAATCCAGCCAAGTGTGCTTTCTTAGTGGCAGTCGGGTAAGCTCTTGGGTTTCCCCTGGTTAGTGATCGGGGCATTGAGTTGGACTCCAGCCAAAGATTAAGGCCCATTGTGGATATGCCGTTGCCTATCACACAGAGAAGTAGATAAGAAGGACTTCCATCGGTAAGGATAAACTTTATCAGCCGTTTTATATCCCACTTGACGACTACATTTGAGCCCCATTTTCAAACTGTTTAAGAAAAGGGGTTTCTCAAGAAATGGAAATGAGCAATGTCAGAAAGGCTTTTCAGACCATTAAAAAGCAATTGACTGAAGCACCAGTGTCTGGTACACCCCCGAGAGGATGGGATCCCTCCTGTTATATTGTAATATATCGGTTTGGAACACAATGCCATCGCGATGGGATTGTATGTTTCGGGACAGAAAAATGAGGCGGGGTAAGGAGCCAGGCCCATCCTATTACCTCAGCAAAAGATTTAAGCCAATGTGAGCAGAATTACGCTCCCATCGAGAAGAACCTGTTGTGCTCTAAGCCTAGGCTGCAGGGAGATTTACAGCACCTACCTCCATGGGCAAAACGACGTACCTGATCATCAAGATATGGATCCCCTGAACATATATTTTGAAAGGCCCACAGCTGAATTGCCTGATTGGCCCAGATAGGCAGTTAATCTTACAACAGTTTGACATGGTGGTACGTAACCCAGAAGGCCGTGAAAGTGCAGGGAATTGGCCAGATCAGTATTGGCAGATAACCCCTGGTCAGGAGGGATTGAGCCGTTAGAAAACCTCCTCTTCCGGTGCGAGTGATATATTTTGAGGGTTATCAGCACGAAAAATGGTGATGACGAAGGACAATTCTTGGAAGCCTGTATTTTGATAGGTGCCATGAATGCCGAGGGGGCATGGATGCCGGAGGCGGTACCTAAGTCTCTATCACCCGGAGAACAATACCCCATGTGCCACTTAACAGACTGCGTTTCAAAGCAATTCAAACAACACCGCATGAATAACGAGGGATGTTATACTTGGGACTTCCGCTTTTTGGGGCCCGCCGACATGGGAGTGTGAGGGTAGACTAGCGGATGTTTTGGGGATTCAGAACTGGTAATGCAGACAGGCAATCGGGTGTTGTACAACACCTAAGGAGCTTCGGTTACTTCCATACCATCGTTGTGTTTACCCAGCTGAAGCGCAGGAGTTCGAAGATATTGCCTTTCCTTCCGCCATATTCCACGTCGGGGACGGACAACGATTTTGACGATGCATTGGGCCAACTCTGTGCTGCCTTAATCCACGTAATTAAGAGCAAGGACGTTCCCCACAGGTTTGAGATAAGCAAGTACAGAATACCCCCGGCATACGAGGAGCATGTGGCAGTATTATCAGGCGAAGGAGTTCTAACCAAAGAGCAGCCTTGGTATCACCTACATAAGGGAGTATTTGAGGGATAGGTCCATCTCCCGACCAGGCGACAGTCCGAGCTGAGAAGGTGAAGAATTCCAAGGATGGCGATGAAATATATATCTGAGCGGGGATTCGACTCTACAAGAGGATGCTGGTTTGGGACTGTTTGCAGTGCGTAGAATGAAACAACAGGCCCGAAAGATTTATGAATGAAATACATGGTGGAGTGTGTTGGTGGCCCCATATGAGTAGGACCGATGCTGCCAAAAAGATTAAACAAAAAAAAAAAAAAAAAAAAAAAAAAAAAAAAAAAAAAAAAAAAAAAAAAAAAAAAAAAAAAAAAAACAAAAAAAAAAAAAAAAAAAAAAAAAAAAAAAAAAAAAAAAAAAAAAAAAAAAAAAATAAGAAACGGGGCATTATTCGTTTGACCCGCTGAAGGCCGATTGCGATGATCATGTCAAACGATGTTATCAATGTCATGGATTCGCACGGTAATTAGTGATCCATGCGCCTCCCAAATAGAACTGCTACTGTAATTGACCTCCCCCCCGTGGCCATATCTCAATGTGGGGAATGGATATAATCGGACCATAGAGCCCAAAGCAAGCAATGGACCACCGATTCATATTTCGTCATGATCGAAACCTACTTTCAACCAAATGGTGAGGAAGCACTTCTTTCCCCAAGGTGACTCAGTGAGGTCATCGTCGGGTTCATCAGGAATAATGTCCATTTGTGAACGATACGGGCAGCCTGATGTTCTGGTCTCTTGACAATGCCAAGAATTTTAAACAACACGCCCTCATGAAGGGACTGTGTGACCAGTTCAAAATCAAGCACCGATCAATTCCCGTTCATTTACCGGCCTAAGATGAAATGGGGCAAGTGGAGGGCTGCAAACAAATAAGAACATCAAGAAAATACCATGGGCCAAAATGTCTGCTAATCATACGGGGATGTGCCGGATATTGTTTACCCCTCACCCTGCTGGCATAACCGGAACGTCAACGCGTACGTCTACAGGGGCCAACCCCATTACGCCTTTTGGTGTATGGAATGGAGTGTGGCTGTTCTATCAAGTTGAGGTTGAGATGGCAATCCCTCAGATGTAATGAATTGATCGCACAGAATAAGTGAGGAGAGATTGGAATGCAAAAATCGATACGAACCAAAGTTGGCCCCTAAGTTGATGAAAGAAGGGTTGGGCTAGGCCTAATTTTATTATTTTGGCACGGTTCCCAATTATATCAACAAATGATCTCTCGATCATATGACAAAAGGGAATAAGAACCTCGGAAGTTCAAAGAAAATGATTTGTGTGTTGAAAAAGGAGTCATGCCTATGGGTCAAGTAGAAGCCCCCAAAGGAAAGTTCGCCCCCAAACTGGGAGGGGCCGTTGTGTTATTAAGAAAGTAGGATTTTATCCGGAGGTGGCCCTCATATTGCAAATAAATGGATGGTGAGGTATTTCCAACACGCCCTCAATTCTGACTCAGTGAAGCCGGTTCTATGCTTGAATCATCATGTTCCCTTTTGTCCTTGTAGCGAACTACGTAGGACCTGATCATCCCAACTTGTGGGTGGTACGTAGGCAGCCATCATAGCGCGGTCCGATCCCATAAAAAAATAATCCGTCCTTCCGCTAACCAAAATCCAATTTTCGATAGCCAGATAAAAGCCCCTCCTTACAACCCTCCACCCCCCCACTCTCCCCCCCAAAAAATAAAAAAAAAAACCTTCCCGAAACCAACTGCCTAACCAGTTTCAATCCCAAAGGACATAACCCTGAACCCAACCAAACAGTTTTATCCAAAAATCTGAGATTCAATCCGATGAAATCAAAAGGCGTGTGGCAAATATCTGTCCAAATCTCCATCAAAGACTTGAGAAGAGAAAGAAGGCGAAATGTCCAAAATCAGGGTGATCTGGATAAAATGGTGGAGTCCCACATGAAAGGCAATGATACGACAAAAGGGGGAAAATGACTAAAATTTTAAATGGCTAAGTCTATATATATACAGTCATGTTTGTTTACACAGAATGCTTTTCGATAACTGATGGAACTAACATAGTCCCAATGCAGGAAATAAAATAATCTACAAATCTGAAACAAGCTGAAGCAGGATGGTCAAAGGTGGTGGATAAATCTGAAGTCATCAGCATCTCCTGCAAATCGTTCTGCTGCCCCAGCATATGCAATACGATTCCAGTAAAGCAGATGGCTCGAGCTGACCGTGCCCAAAATGAGCATGCTACAACTGTCCCCGGTCCTGAAGTACAATGGCCTTCTCTGTCAGCCAATGGCAGCGTCCCTAGCCCCCCCACCCCCCGGGAAAAATTAGCAAAAAAATCCCATCTCCTCTCGACAAAAGCCAGCAATCCCTCTCGAGCCTCAGCAGTAACTCAAGAGCCAGACGGAGTCGGGTATCCTCAATAACCCGACTTGGGGCAGAGTCGACAGAGACGGAGTGGTATGTAGTATCATTTGGAGAAATCATCATCCCCAAGTCATCAGGGCCCCCAGACTGACTCCAAACCAGCCGGATCCAAATCTCCGCGTAGCCACTGCAACATAAAGCAAATGTCTGGAGGTGGCAACCCTCACAATGTTGCGGCGGAGATCCGTGCGAGACCAAAGATCAATATACCCGAAATAGTTCCTCACACTGTCAGGGTATGGATATAAGGAAATCGGTAGGATGGCCTATTCCCGAGAAAGGGTGAAAGTCATAGTTTACCTGATCAAACTGCCACTGTTAACAGCCCAGGGGAAGATAAGTGGTTCCACGCCCCTACAAGCCAGCAATGGGAATGAAGTCCAGGCCAAAGGCCACATGAGTTCAAGAATGCTCATAAAAGTGAGCAATAGCCCCAAACAGACCAATAGAAGAAAGGGATCCTCAATGACAGACAAAAATGATGTCCAGGAGGCCACATCAGTACAGCTCACGGGACGAACCGAGAACTGCGCGATTAAATCATGGCTAAAGCAAGAACCCTTGGCGACGGCAGTGGCCGATTTGACCCTAAGATTGACGCATGAACCACACAAAACAACAAAGTCGAGCTCCCTCGGAATACTCTGCCTCGGAAGGACTGACAGTATGATGCTGAACATGTAAGTATCCGCCAATATCATGGGAAGAAATGTGTGATCACCTGAAAGGGCCCTAACGGCCGCAACCACCCGCAATTCCAAGTGATCGGGTCCTGCGGCAAAGTACAAAAATGAGACGACACTGGCCATCAGAACGTCCACTCTCAAGAAACCCCAGCGCTCCTCGGACAACTGAAAAATCACCGAAGAAAAGACGAAAGCTGTCGGGTGAAACCAATCGGTCGATCAAGGACTGAAGGGGAACCATATGGCCTGATGTGATCACCGGTAACAAGACAGCCCTCCGCAAACCGGTGAAAAGGTCAAGAAATGACGGCGCATGGAACCAACTGTAACCCTAGCACAGGGGCCATCCTAACGGCAAGCCGTTGAAGCGAGCATACTCCTCAAGGGTGGGTTCAGCTCGACTGTCCCTAACCTAAATACATGACGGGCATGGGCCCAATATCACAAAATAACAACCACGAAGCCCGCTGGCACCTGAAAGGTTAATAATGACCGATAGTGTCCCAAAAGACCATCTGCGAAGACCCTGATCGGCCGGCGATAAACTGTCTAACCAACTAGGAGGCTGCCCAACAACCCTGTAGGAGGAATGGATTTCCAAGCATACCACGACCATCTGAGGAACGTCATCTTGTGAAAAAAAAAATAGTATCAAAAAGACTGTACAGGGGTCCCATTTTCTATCGCTGCAATAAAAAGCATGCCACGTATAGACAATAATAAAGCAAATGAAAATTTCAATGGATATAACAGATAAAGAACTTTGGCATAAAATAAATAAATGAGTTCAGTACATAGAGCATGAAATGAAAAAATAAATCTAAGCAGGTAACAGGTACAAAAGCCCTAACCTATCCTGATCTAAATAAAGTCAAATCTCATCGAAGAAATCGGGCCCTCGAACTGATCCCCCCGGGTCGTCGAAGTCCAGGGCCCAAAGTTCATGTCGGGGATGATATGGGCCGAGCGGTGGCATCAGATGAGCTCGGGCCTGCATCATAGCCCGCACCGTCCAGTATCGTAGGCGTAAGCCTCCTCCGGGGTCCAGGCCTAACACCCGAAGAAATAGCGACAACTGCTCCACCTGGCGGGTCAAAGTGTCTATATGCTCAGTGTGTGTGTGGACTCCGAACGCAGGCTGCCCAGTCAGTCATCATCACCGAGCCGGGGACCATAATTCCCCGAGGAAGAAGGTAGCCCCGGTCTGGGGACCGATGGTACGAGGTACCCACCAAGTCCTGAAAGCCTCGCTCGTAATGGGGCCTGTGGAAAGCATCCGACCGTCCTCCCCGGCGAGCATGAACTCCGAGGGCTGAGAATTCAGCGGCCAGAAAGTAGATGAAAAGAAAGGGAATGCGGGATGCGGATCTCTCCAGTGATGCCTCTGAATGCCGCGCTCTCCCAGATACATCACCCAGCTACTCCAACACTTTGCAAAGTGGAGGCGACGGAGTGGAAAGCTCGAACTCCCGGGGCCGGAAGGATGCCCGTCAGCAACCCCCACAGTCAGATGCTCGTATGGTAGGGAATCCAGACGACGTCGGCAGCCGTGTACAACTCCAGCTGAATACGACAATGTGCAAAGCTGCCCGACACTGGTACCTCCTCCAAAGTTGCTGTGATTGCCACCGTCGACCCCGGGGATAAGTGTTCCTTCCCAAGAGTAGTGATAGGCCTCAGACATGGAAGACGCTCGTAAGCCC